>CM060869.1:11069571-12269571 GCA_030737845.1 Acorus calamus | reverse complement strand
TCTTGGAGTTATTCTTTATTGGATTCCAGTTTACTTTCCTTATTTATATCTCGTGAGCTTATAATTGACTTGTTAGTATCGTGAGCCTATCTTTCATCATGATATGTATCCATTTTAGTGTCTTTCTATGAACCTATGATCTGTATGCTCGTGTTGTTTGACCATGAAGCCTTGTAGTGTGATTGACATCGTTGCTTCTATATTCCTCGTGTACTTAGAGTTGGATGACCATAGACCTTACAGTGAGGGTTGAGGTTTGCCTCCCTAGCGCGCATAAGTACGTACGGTCCAGCAAGGGGGACTTGAGAATACCCTGCCGTGCCTGGACGTTCCGAGGGCCAGGTAGTGAATCCGCGGTGGACGTTCCGAGGGGCACACGCGAGGTATGTGGATATCTTTGACATATGGGCCAAGATGGTGGGGTCGTGCAGATGGTCAATCCTACGCTTTGGACATTTGGGGACCAGAATTGTGATTTCCTTATCATTCTTGTAGCATTGTGACATTTCCAGGGCCATCAGTGATTTAATTAACATCCTTTTGATTGATGGGTAATTTCAGAGTACTTGCTTTCAGTCCAATTGTGATACATCTTGATGATATTCATTGGCTTTATCAGTTGTGAGGTGTTAGTTTGAGCTATTCATTCCTATGTTTATATATCAGCGATGTTATTGTTCTCCGCTGATGCTTATACAGTGATTCCATTTGTCATTATACTTTGACCTGTTGTTTATTGAGATTACTGAGCTTGACTTCGGATGTCATTCTTGTTTTCCCTGTGCGTGGAATGTCTGGGTTACTTACTGAGCATCTTTCGCTCATTCCATTCTATTTTCTATTACTTTGCAGAGTAGAGGCAGGGTTGTTGGACGTTGGCTTAGTCTTCTTTTGGTGCCACGTCTAGCTGGTGATAGGTATATATAGATGTGTATAGTTTGATGTTTTGGATCTGTATATGATTATTTTGGTAGAGGCTGGTCTAGCGAACCATGCCTATGTTAAATACTCTGTATATATTGATGACTGTATATGAGGTGTGTTAGCTGCTCTGTTGGCTGCTTAAACTTTCCTGGGTGTGTTGTGATATAGGTGATTATACATATCTTGTTGATTATCTGTTATCCCAGGGTTGTTATCATATGTGATTATATAGGGTGGACATTTTGATGTTTTGTTTTAGAAAAAAAAAGATTATGGTGGGTTTTTAGGAACGTGACGCGCTCGTGTCGGTGTTTTGGGACACGGGCCGCCACAGTTGGTATCAGAGCATAGGTTAGGCCTCATTGACTTGATTGGGGATTTAAGCTGAAGTTCAACAGAGCTATAGGATAGGGTTAGTTGTCTAGAGTATTATACAGAGCACTTGGGATAGGAGAAAGTACTTTTAATTTATTTGATGTTGTGTTTTGTAGGTCTTGATGGATCAGGGATCTGAATCGACACCTGCGGCTCATCCGGAATCATCAGATGCTGCTAGGGTGATCCAGGCCATTGGGGACATGACAGGGACATTGCGGGAGCATATTAATGCTACCCTGGAGCTCAGGCAGACGAATGCGATAGCCAAGGAGCGGGGGATGTATGATACTTTCATGAGGATGGCTCCACCACTGTTCTATGGTACGACAGATCCGTTGATTGTAGAGGAGTGGTTATTCTTGTTGGAGAAGACCTTCCGGGCGATCATGTGCCAAGGGGAGGACATTCCGAAGACAGCATTTCGGACCAGATATGGCCATTATGAGTTTGTCGTCATGCCTTTTGGGCTGACGAATGTTCCTACAGTATTCATGGCGTTGATGAACAAGATATTTCAACCATATCTAGATCAGTTTGTGGTGGTGTTCATCGATGACATCTTGATATACTCGCCGAACAGAGAGGAGCATGCGCAACACCTGAGGATTGTCCTTGGTGTCCTACAAGCACACAAGCTGTATGCTAAATTCAGCAAGTGTGAATTCTGGTTGGAGAAAGTGGCATTCTTAGGGCATGTGATCTCGAAGAAGGGAGTTGAGGTGGACCCTACTAAGGTGGAGGCAGTGATGAGCTGGAAGCGCCCCACCAATGCCACAGAGATACGTAGTTTTCTTGGGTTGGCTGGTTACTATCGCAGATTTATCAAGGATTTCTCGAGGATTGTAGTTCCACTGACTCGTCTAACACAGAAGAATGCAAGATTTGAGTGGACAGATCAGTGCGAAGCCAGTTCTGAGGAGTTGAAGAGGCGTTTGACTTCAGCTCCGATTCTCACTATTCCTGATAGTACAGGAGGCTTTGTGGTCTATAGTGATGCCTCACAAAGAGGGCTGGGTTGTGTATTGATGCAACATGGCAAGGTAGTAGCTTATGCATCGAGACAGTTGAAGCCACATTAGCAGAACTATCCTACCCATGATCTGGAATTGGCAGTCGTAGTTTTTTCATTGAAGATATGGAGGCACCATCTTTATGGTGAGAAATTTGAGGTATTCACAGACCACAAGAGCTTAAAATATTTATTTTCACAGAAGGAATTGAACCTTCGTCAGAGACGGTGGCTCGAACTTTTGAAGGATTATGACTGCACCATTCAATACCATCCCGGGAAAGCGAACGTCGTTGCTGATGCTCTAAGCAGAAAGTCAGCTGCAAGTATGGCGGTTTTTGAGAGCTTCTCTTAGGTGGGGTTCAGGTTTGGGCCAGGGTCTGGTTTAGAGTAGGGTTTATGTCATGGTTAGGTTTTAGGATTACGGTTAGGGTTTAGGTTAGGGTTATGGTTAGGGTTTCCGGTCAGGCTAGGGTATAGGTTTTCCGGTTTCCTGAACTTTTGGTTCTCTATTAGATGTCCAAATGTGGGATTTTTTCGGGTGTTACTTGAAGTATTTCTGTCTTTCTGGACGGTCAAAATTGGGGTATCTACAATTGTCCCTCATCAAACGGAGTCTTTGTGCGAAGCAGGAAAGACTTCGACCGATACTATTCGGAGGCCTCCCCGACGACACCGACACACACGACCAATACTATTCAGGGAGTTGATTTAGACGGTTATAGGCTAGATCTTGACTAGAATTTTTAACTGAAAGGATGATACAGGTGGAAGGCTGGAAATGTAAATGGTGAGTGATCCAACCTGCGGTCGGGGTTCTTAGCTATCGTGCACGGAGCAGCCCAGCGTCAGTTTTCTTGTGCTTGGAAAAACTCAGCAAGGAGGGGATATCTCCAAGAGAAAGCATGTAAAAGTTGATTTGCTGAATTGGATCATTCAAAGTATAAGAACTCTGAAAAAGAACCAGAACTGCAGGAAAGTCGTGTTTGATCAAGTAGTGTATGGAAATAAGCCAATACATGGCTGTTTGGTATGGAAAACCTTGGAAAGGGCTGGAAAGAGATTGGAAAGGGGTTTTAAGTGAAAATAGAAAAACTGGGAGGGGCGGCTAGTGGTAACTATCCGCCCGAGAGGGGGCGGCTACTCGCGGGTAGCCGCCCCATAACTGGGTCCCTTATAACCGAAAAGACCCTCTCTCTCTCCATACGTTTCAAAACGGTTTCTCTCCCTCCATTACTCTTTCGTTTTAAAAAGAGAAACCTTGATTCCTTTGCCTTTTCTTCCTCCATTTCGACCTAGATCTGTCCTTCTCTCTTGATTTTGAAACCCTAGTTTTGGGTTCTCCTTTTTCTTTTCAATTCGAGGGAGATGACAAGGTCGAAGGTGATTGCTTCGAGGGGGAAACGACCACGGGTGGCTCGTGGAGAGCGTAGCCCGAGTTTGTTATCATCGGATAGCGATAGGCCGGAGGTAGAGGCCGTGGGAGAAGTCATGGGTGTGGCGGAGATGCCACCGGTGGGCATCGGCGCGGTTGAGGTACTTGTCTTTGGGGGCTGCCCCGGAGGTTGGGAGTAGTATGATAGGATATACACGCAAGAGGAGGCGTGGGGATCGACCGGTGGTGGCCGAGGAGGTGGTTTTGGGGGTCGGAGGACCGGTTGAGGGTGCAACCGAGGGAGTCAGTGAATATGTGTGGGCGTCGTTGGATGCCCTTGTTGGGATGTTGGACAGGGAGGCCATAAAGGCCATGGCTGAGGAGGAGGAAACTAGGGCTATGGGGGCCTTAGCGGAGTTTATCTCCGGCGCGGGGAGGGTGGAGGGGACTGGAGAGGTTAGGGATGAGGCCGAGGAGGTCGAGGGCGTGGGCACCGGGGCTGCAAAGACCGGTGTTGGTGTTGAGGCTGAGGCCGAGGAGGCCGTGTTCGAGGAGGATGAGGAGGAGGGGGATGACGATGGGATGGACGATCCCGACGAGGCCGAGGTGGGCGCTCCTGGGTCCACACGGGCCGTGTTATGTTCCTAACCTTTTAGTCTTAGCCTTTTTATTTTGGTGTATGTGCATGTCTTTTGGTGGTTTGAACAGGTTTGTATATGTGTATTTTTAATAAGCATGCTTGGTGTATAAGGTAATCATGGTGGGGTAGCATGCTGATATAGGTTTGTTTCTAGAAAGGGGGCAATTTTTCGTATATATATCCATGTTTGTTCTATTTTTAGAAGGAAGTGAATGGCATGGTTAATATGCTTGCATGCAATACTTTTTTATGTGCATATAATTTTTTTTAAGGCATGTCTCCGTATTTGTTTGATCGTAGTAGAGCATGAGAGATTGTATGCATGCATTTTATGGGTCCAAGTACTTTCTTTATGCTTAGGTGTGTTTAGGGAAAGTACATAAGCATGATAGGCCGTGATGCAAGAAAGTGTGTGAGTGGTGACCACGGTGTGATGTTGACATATTTTTGTTTGCATGCGTGGTCATATGAGGAGTGTTTTGTGAATAATGGGAGGTGAACCTTTAAGTGGATGCTTTTGTATTTGATATGAGAATTTTACTTTGCTAAGCATGATCTCAAAATGATTTTTAGGTTTTGGATTCTTACTTCTCGATTGCTCTTTAAATTAACCCATCTCTTCTTCGTTTGTTTGCAGCGGCCGAATCGTATCCGGGCTTTATGGCACGGGACGAAGAGGTGGTACGATGCCTTGGGGCAGGAGGAGAGGAGATTAGTGGATGGAGCGGGTTTCTGTTCCTTCTTTCTGATTGAGCCGTTCCACGTTCATCGCCCATATGTGGAGGCATTGGCGGAGAGATGGGACGTGAAGAGTTGTACGTTCATCCTCCCTACTGGCGCCGTTATGCCGACCCTCGAGGACGTCCATCAGATCACCGGCCTTCCGGTCTTGGGGGAAGCGGTGATTGCGGCCACCCTCGCAGATTATAGGGGGCTGTTTCGAGAGTTGATTGGAGAATGGGAGTTCGTGGAGTGGGAGCGGACGCTGAACCGAATTCCTTTAGGGAGGCTTTCGGGGCAATATGGCCTCGGTTCCATTACAGAGCGTCAGAAGGGCGAAGCTGCAGCTAGCTTCGAGAGGAGGTGGGCGATGATCGAGGTGAGAGAGGCGGCTGCGTGCCCACAGAGGGCACGGAGGGAGTTGAGGGAGTTCTTCCTTTACTTCTTCGGCCAGGTCCTCTTTTCAACGGCCTATGATAAGGTTTCCTCGCATTCCCTTTTGCTGATGAGGGACCTGGAGGGCATGGGACGCTATGCCTGGGGAGCGGCGATGCTCGCCCATCTCTTCGCGGAGCTCTCGAAGAAAGTTAAGAGGGTCGGGGGAAAGAATCTTGGCGGCTTCGCGCCATTTCTTCAGGTATGTGTAAGTGGTAAATGTTTTTCTTGGTTTAGCTCACTTTGATCATGATAATTTTCCTCTTGCTTTGCTAGATCTTCGGATACAAGCACTTCGCCACTGATCACCCGTCTCTGGCACCGTTTGATCATGCCCTCCCTTGGGCCATGAGATGGGAACCCCGAGGATCCTCTCACTTGTACCGCCTTGCCCAATTCTGAGAGGCCTTCCGTGTCTTGTCGGAGGAAGAGGTATAAGTTTTTCTTTGGATTTCTTCGGCTTGTATTTGGTTTTCTTTTGGCTAAGCGCTCTTCCTATCTTTTGATGCTTTTAGATGATGTGGAGGCCTTATTCAGAGGAGGTTCCCGAGGCCCTGGCGCAAGACGTTTGGTTGATCTATTTTAATGAGGTCGTGTTTCACGCGATCAGCCGGGTCGTTCGCCAGCTTGGGTATCATCAGTGGGTGCCCGATCCTCTGCCGCGACACCCCTCGATTCCGGTGGCTGGGATTCCTCGAGACACGAACCTCCCGAGGAATTACGCTACGTATGTAGCGGGATGGATGGGCCGAGGTGTCTTAGTGGAGCGTCGTCCTGAGGTGACTTCGAGTGACGAATACCTGGCTTGGTTTCGTCAGGAGGACGCGGGTATCCTCAGGACGATGGAGGAGGACATCCCGGATGCTTACGTAAGTTGGAAACCCTTCTCTTCTTCCTTGTTCTCTCTGCTCGAATATTTTTTGAATAGTGTTTCTCTTGTAGGTTGAGTTGAATGAGATGGAGAAGAGGCTCAAGACCGCCAATGAGCACCTCCAAGCGCGGGCCAGGCAAATAGAGGCGTTGCGGGTACAATGGAGACGCTTGTAGGACCAGGTCCAGGTCCTCGAGGCTCTGGTGGATGCTCTGTCGAGAGAGAGAGCCGATGGTGCTTCCTCTTCTTCCGCCCCTCCTCCTTCCATGGTTTCTGAGCGAGAGCTCGAGCTGACGTGGGAGTTAGACGCGGCCCGGAGTGAATTGGCGGCCACACGGATGGAGCTGGGCCAGGCGAGGGGTAGGGCTTCTCGGGCTGAGGAGGAGACGGACCGGCTGAGGTCCATGATGGCTTCGAGAGAGGAGCGATTCATCACCCTAGGCCGCGAGATGGACTCCCTCCAGATGAGGGTGTCGGAGTTGGAGGCTTCAGCGGGTGTTCCTGGAGGTTTGATGGGAGACTTGGTTCGTTCTCTCCAGGCGGCCGGGGACAGGGACCGAGAAGCGCTCAGGGCATCAGAGGCGAGAACACGGGAGTTGGAGGAGAGGTTGAGGGTCGATGAGGATCGGGATAGAGGGACAGAGAGTCACCTCCGACAGAGATTCGAGAGGAGAGACAGAGATATGCAGCAGGTCCATCTTTGGGAGTCCACTATGAGGGAAAATTGGTTGGAAGGGGCTCTATGACCGAGGTGGACCTTGACCTTCTTCCGCTTGAGCCTTACCATTCTCTCTCGGCTTCCTTGGCTACTGGGGCCACCTTCAGCCGTGCTTCTCATCCTTCGGCGTCTCGGAGTCCTGGGATATATGCTAGGGCTACGTCCTCAGTTCGAGAGACTCCTGCCGCTCCTGATGCTCCAGAGATTCAGTCCTCTCCTCAGCCGCCGCTCCCTTCTCAGCCAAGTCAGGATGTTCCTCCTAATCAGCCACCAACGGACGACGATACGCCAAGGTATAGCATTCTTTGTGTCTTGGTTTTAGGTAGAAGAATAGTATATATGCGAGGAATTTATGCTTTTCTTCTTTTGTTTTGACTCAGGTAATATTTTGGTGAAGCATAGCTCAAGACTTTGGAGTTTTTGGAGCTTTCAGTGGATCCATCTCTTCCTCACTCTTTCATAAAAACTCTCTTTTATGCACTCTCTTAGGTTTTTAGAAAATAATCTATGCATGTTCTGGTGTAGTTAGCATGGATGTTTTGGTAATTTTCAAAGGGTTCCTTTTATTTTGAAAAACGCATATCGCGTGGACGAATGAACTTGGTGTTCAAAAGTTTTAATTTATCGATGGATGCATGATTCTAATAATCATTCTAGCATGGTATTTATACAGGTTTTGTGTATGAATGTGTCTGAAATGTGTGTATGCATGTTTGGGGAAAAGTAATATTTTGACAGGTTTTGAACAGTTGAAGAGCTGATTGAGGATGGGACAGACAGGGCAGATGGGGCAGCAGGTGAGGGGCGGCTACTTGCGTTTGTTTAAGCTAGCCGCCCCATTCCTGGGGTTTTTACCTGGAAAACAAGGGGCAGGGGCGGCTAGTGCTATCTAGCCGTCTAGTGGGGGGCGGCTAGTTGGATTTAGCCGCCACTTGCCTGGGACAATTCTTCTGGTTTTGTTTCTTGTCTGCTACTGAATGCCTTTGGTGACCGTTTCAATCTTCGAACCTATAAAAACATTCTTTTCATGGACCAACTGTTAAATTTGTCCGGATTGCGCCCCTGCACTGACTTTCGAGCTCTTCTTGCTTGAATTGTCAAGGGCTACAATCCATCTTAAGGTAAACGGAAAGATAATGCGAGGAAATAAAGTGCGGGAAACCATGCTTTAGTATGCAAGGGAGGGATTCCAAGTGTGTGAGCAAGAAACTCTTAAGTATGTGTGAAAGTGATATAATTTCTTCTCGGGCATGTGTTGGAGGGCATAAAATGAGTGTAGATGGGGGTAATTTTAATATCGGTACGGGAGGTTAATTTTAGTTTTTCAAGAAAATCGGAGGCCTAGGTGTTTTGGAAAAGGAAAATGCGAACTTATGCGTAAGTATGAGCGACATAAGTGGGCATTTTAAATTTTCAATGGTTATTTTACGTAAGAGGGCAATGTTCTCGACTTTTTTAAGTAAAAGATACCATGAAGTCCCTGTGGAGGAGCCCTTGTGGTCACCTATGTCCAAACCAGGGTTGTATTTGAAAGGCATAGGCCTTAGGTGTCGGTTGTTTAGGTTCATGGTTCTCAAATGCTTGATCGTATTATTCTAAACATGCTGGAAGAGCCATGAGTGTACCAGGAGTCATGTTAAATAAGCTTCCTTTGGATAGGCAAGTTTCTAAGTGAACTCATGTGAGTGTGTGTAGTTGTAAACCTGGAAATGATCTACCTTTGGTCAAAATTTCGCCTTTCCTGGTAGACATAGTTCAATTTTGAATCCCATTGCGAAATAAAAGGGGGGGGGGAGAATGGGATAAGAGTAATATCTTCCTTTTGGGCAATATTTTAGAATTGTCCCAGTCTAGCATATGTCCTACTTTTAAGGTCCCTCTGGCTTTCTTCTTTTTACAACTTCTTTATTTTGGGTGGAAAGTACAGTCCTTTGTTTGGACCCTGTACTAGTATAGCCGTTTGTTTGGCATATACTTGTGCGTAAAGGCATGAAAGCCTGCTAAAATAGAGAGTTTAACCCGTTCACTTGGATGTTATTTTTCTTTTGTTGGCCTCTCTCATTGCCTGATTTTTTTTTGATTTGAGGGGGGGGGCTCTCCTATTTTTCACCCCGATTCTTTTCATGCTTCCCCTCTAGAAGTGTTTGTATAGTGCCAGAGCCAGTTTTGGGACATATGCCAGGTCTAGGTAACTCCTCATTTTGACCTAGGGTTAATACGAGTGGGGGAAATAAGGGGGGTTTGCTTTGGGGTTTTAAATTGTCCCAGTCTACGGGGTAGGCATGATTTGGCAGAGATGTGTTCAAATAGATACGAGTTTATCTTTGAGAGTCTTATAATTCTATCATCAAGTACTAAACGCTGGAAATTGCAGGAAGAAAGAATAATAGTTCTCAGGTACTGAAAGCTATTCATGCATGGAATTTCTTTAGATAAAGTGCATTCCCCGAACCTGAAACCTCAACTCCTTCGGCATCTACCAAGCGGTACGCATTTCCGGAATAGGCATGGGTGATCACATAGGGTCCCTCCCATGTGGGTTGCAACTTCCCTCTTGGGTGAGGCTGTCTTGATGGCATGATTTGCTTTAGTACTAATTCCCCGATTTCAAATTTTCTTTTTATTACCTTCTTTTCAAATGCCCTTGCCACCCTTCTTTGGTAGGCCTGGGCGTGGTCTGCCGCTCTTAATCTTTTCTCGTCTAGTAGTTCTCTCTTTTTGGTATTTTTTTTATATTTTATGTTTTCGAAAGTGTGAAGACAGATGCATACTTACGGTTTTGAAAAGGCCTGTGTTGGCGAATAGACATGTTCTTGAAAAAAGAATGGAGATAAAGTTTGGAAAACGATTTTGTTTTAGAAGGAAAGCATGGAATGACAGTTCGTAAAATGTTTTTGGCAGAAATCATGGAAGTACGGCTTTGTAAAACATTTTGTTTTGAAGAAAGGTGCAGAAGCGCAGATTTTAAAATGTCTTTGTTTTGAAGAAGAGTGTGGAAATGCAGTTTGCAAATATTTTCGTTGTTTGGTAAACAAGTAAAGAAAGTTTGGGAAAGTGCTTTATTTTGTTTGGAAGTATGGAAATACGGTTTTGTAAAGCTTTTGCTTTGAAGGAGATTGTGGAAAACATGTTTTTAGAAAACATTTTTTTTGGTTTTTTTTTGGAAAAAGAGTGGAAATAAAGCTGGAAATAAATATGTTCAGAGTTGGGGAATGAGAGCTGATTAGCATGTATTTTTGGATTTTGGTTTCTTTTAGGAAAGCAGGTAAACAAATATGTATAGGGTGATGAAAACGAAAGTTGGTAAACAAATATTTTTATCTTTTTTATTTTTTTGAAAAGAGCTGTAAGCAAATATGTACAGGATGTTGAAAATGAAAGCTGGTTAACAAATATTTTGATCTTTTGATCTTTTTGGAAAAAGCTGTAAACAAATATGTACAGGGTGTTGAAAACGAAAGCTGGTAAACAAATATTTTGATCTTTTGATTTTTTTGAAAAAAGCTGTAAACAAATATGTACAGGATGTTGAAAGCTCACCCGGGAGGATCGGTACCTGGTTCTTGGATTCGTATTGTTTCCTCGAGTCGGCTTCTTTTTGGTGGTCGGCTGATGTCTGGTGGGGGTCCCCTATTCCCGAACTCTTCCTCCCAGAGCCCCTTCAAGGGCCTTCCTTGATGGAGCAGTTCCTCGTCAGTGGAGCCTGGCCGCCAACATGCAAGCACCTCTAGCCGGATGCGCATGGCACATACGCTCCAGTTCCGGGCCCGTGTTTCGTTAAAGCGTGCTTCTCCCATATGGATATCACTTCCTCGCGGTACGAGAAGCGAAGGCATTGGTGTCGGGTGGATGAGACGGCTTCGATGCTGTTGAGCCATGTCCTCCCGACAATCAGAGGGTGGGATCGTGTTCATTACCATCGTTAAATGGTGGAGACTGGGCCGATCTTTAGTGGGAGCGTGACCAGTCCACAAGCATTCTTGCGCGTGCTGTCGAAGGCATAAATGTATTCGTCCGAGGGCTTCAGTCTAGGAACCCTGCCTTCGAGTTTTTGGTAGGCGGAATATGTAAGAAAGTTAATTTCTGCTCCCGTGTCGATGAGAATGTGCTGGAATTCCCTCCCTCCGATCAGTGATTGCGAGGGGTGCGGAGTGCTCCGGCTTTTGCGACTTCATGGGGGAGGAAGGTGATCGAGTTGATCGTTTGGTGGTTGCAGGGTCCTGGTTGCTTCTTCAGAAGGATAGTTGTTGTCGTAAGGGGACCCAGGTGGACTACCATTTTCATCCTCGTTCCCCGGTCGTAGGGCTAGTGTGAACATATTATGTATTGCCCAGTTGTTCTCGTTCTCGTACTGGAGGCGTGCCTCTCCCTAGATTGTCAGTACATGACTCATGAAGGGCAGTCGAAGGCATTGGTGTCGGGGGGAACAGATAGTTTGGATGATGTCTTACCACGGTCGCCCAAGCATCAATGGATACCATGTGTCAATGTCGGCCACGAAGCAGGCTACTTCACAGATGAGAGGGCTGACCGATAGCTCGAATGTTCCGGGGCTGCAGAGAGTCTTCCCGGTATGGTTGAAAGCTTGAATAGTATGGTGGGCCGGTTGGACGGGAGGACGGCCTAGTCTGAGTATCTTTTGGTAGGTGGAGCATGTCATTATGTTCATTCCTGACTCTGGGTCCACGAAGATGATGTTTAGCCACAACATTTGAAGTCGTCCGCGGATGTGTAGGGGGTAGACTCGCAGTCTGGGATCCGGGAGATCTTGGTCAGTGAATGATATGGTCATTGGGCGGCGGGGGCCATCGACAGTGTCGGTACTCTTGGAGGACCCGTTGTCGTCCGGATGCAGATCATCCAACGTACATTCCCCTCCCTCGGGTCCTTCGCTAGCTCCTTCGGGGATCTCCTCAAAGGGTTCTTCTTCTTCATCTCCTCTCGGGTTTTCTAGTCCACTTTCGTCGGACTCGATGTTGATGACCGCGGGTAGGGCGAGAAATGCATCTTCTTCTTCACCATAGAGTATGGCGAGGTCATGGTTGTCGAGGTTCAGCTGGAAGGGCTCGTTCTGCCCTTCCCCCTCGGATTCCTCGGATAGACTGTCATCAGTGACGTCTTCCGAACTGCTTGGTTGCGGTGATGGTTGTCTCCCTCTCCTGACCATGTTTACCATGTGGGCTCCAGATGTCGACGCTTGATTGTGACCTGGCAATGGGTCAGTAAAAATGCCAAGTGGCTTGGAGGCTTGAGAATTGCCCTGGTTTAAGTGGCTTTTGATCATGGCCCAATCAAGGCGCCTTTCATCATTTAAATCGTAAATCAAATCCCAAAAAATAATGCATTGTTCTACGGTATGACCATGCTGTTGGTGGTATTGACAGTAACGCAGTCTACTGGCCCCGGGGAGTGGAGGTTTAGCAGCTGGGAGGGAGATACTATTTGTGCCCATTAGTACCATAAAAATCCTAGTTAGTGTTTCTGGGAGGGTAGGGTAAGAATCCCTCTTTCCCATTCGTCTCTGATCATAGGATGTCGGAGGGGAGACCTCATTATAAGTATTTTGGGTGGGCTGCCTAGGATTTAGGTTCTGACTTCTTCGGAAGCTGGAATAGAAAGGGGTCCTAGGCTGGCCTTGTTTTGAAATTACAGGGCTTTGGACCGGGGAACTTTGGATTACCGGGTTTTGTTGTGTCGGCACGGGGACAGGTACTGATCGAGTAGCGAAATTCTGGTGGATTGGCCGAGGTGGCGCATACCCGGATGAACGGGACGTGTACTGTCTCAGAGCCATTCCTCAATCTGGAACTCGTGCTCCATTTGGGTAGAGTGCTGATACTTGTGTAATAATCCCCTCTACCGTGGGGGTTTGTGCCTTACGAGGCGGTTGTCCAACCCTATGGCTGATAGGTGGGGACTGGGTTTGGACTACTGGGGCTGCACAACGGGAAATCCTGTTGTGGCGGTCAATTAGAAGCTGATACGTAGTACAGTCTCCATACGGAAGGCTCGTACGAAGCTCTGGACTCATGCTCTGTAACATCATGTCAATTTCTTGACATTCTGTGAGTTGCAGGCTGGTTCGGTGGACAAGTGTGCGCCACCGAGACACGTATTGTTCAAATTCCTCCCTAGGCATCATTCTCTCTATGGTTAAGTCCGAAATAGAGGGGGTTCTGATCCTCTGGTAACCGTAGCGGCATAAGAACTTCTCGCTTACAGCCGAGAAGTTCAACAAGTGATCTACAGGGAGTGTGGAGAACCATTGTAGTGCTTCTCCTTCCAATGATTTATGGAATAGGAAGACTAGCAGTGGTTGATTATTTAGAAAGGGGAGGGCGTCTAGATAAAGTCTCCATGACCGTTATACCGACAGAATTTGGGGATTTTGAATCCTTCCGGTAGGTGGACTGACGGGATTTGTCTCAGGTTATGTAGAGACAAGTGCTTGGGGGCTGAGGGACCAGTCTCGGAGAGGATTCTCCAGATGGTTTCATCCAATGTTTCTCCCCTTGGTGGGCTGCCTAGTGGTCCCGGGTTTGGGGTGGCCTGCTAAGGGCCTGGGGTGGAAACGGTTGGGAATATTGGATTCGCCGGGGACAGGGGGGTGAACGAAAAAATGCTCGGATTGACCGAGTGGCTGGGTGTGGACGGGGTTTTGGGAATGGTCTTAGGGGTTCCGACAGGGGCCTCCTGTCCCAAGGTTTTGACCTGACGGTAGTCGGTGAGGTCAAGGAACATGTCCTCCACGAATTGGTATCCTAGACTGGCCATCTTTTCCTCTAGATGGGTCAGGAATTGCGTGGCCTGACCCTCTTGGTGGATTCTTTCCTCTAATATCTCCTCCTCTATGTGGGATTCCATGACGTGTGAAATGGTTCAAGGGAATGAATGCAGTAAATAAAGATAAAGGATAAGCGGTGTAGTGCAAAGCAGTAAAGGATTGCGCAGCGGTGTGCGGATAAAGCAGTAAAGGATTGCGCAACGGTGCGCGGCTTACAAAGATAAAGGATTGTGATGCGAAGTATAGGAGGATCTGATTCGAGGGGTGGGAAACTCTAACCTTCTTAGAGGGTTGATAGCATTCTAGTCAAGCTTGTAAAAGGGAGGCAGAAGAGGATTACCTTTAGTTGTTTTTTCACGAGGGAGACCCCACCGTGATCGCCAGATTTGTCGATGCGGTGGATCTCCGTGGGTGTCAGAAAGAATCTGCCGGTGGGCAGTGTGTGCGTGTGTGGGGTTCTTTGGGGATTCAGATCGGGTGCGTGCCCTGGCAGGCTCGGTCGGATCATCTTCTCGAAAGGGTGAGGTGTCATTCCTGGTTGAGGCGCCCGACAGCGGCTCAAGAGGATTCCAGGGTTTGTGTGATCGCCACCTGCTTTTTCTAAAAGCAGGAAAAGGTTGGGTTTAATCGCCTACGTGGGGAGTTTGTGGGGTCTCCGCTCTGAGACACGGATATACCGTACACAGAGGTGAAAAATAGGTAATCCTATTTTGCTTCCGGGGCTTGACTACAGGAGGAGTCTTGGGACAAAGGGGTGCAGGTGGGGTGTGGAAATGGGGCGGCTAGTCGGATCCAGCCGTCGGGTATGGGGCGGCTACTAGGGTTTAGCCGTCCGGGGCCTGGTCTGGTTTGGGCAGAACTTCGGTAGGAAGTGGGTTTGCTCTTGGACAGAGGCTAAGCTAGGTTTAGCCTGGGTTTCTGGAGGGTGGAATGAGAGGGTATTTTATGTAAGGAATGGGTATTTCTCTCACAAAAGGGGCTCTCTCTCTCTCTCTCTTGGGATTTCTAGTGGGGAAAGGGAGTGAATGATGTGTGTTTTTATTGTGAATTGGGAATGTGAATTGTGGATGTTGTTTAAAGGCTTGGGACCTCCTCTATTTATAGTAAAAAAGAGGCAGGGGAATATCCAGGGGGTAATAGTGTGTGTGATTAGACCCCTCATTAATTCTCTGGTTCTTCTGTCAGGACAAGGTGAAGGGCGGCTAGTTCTAACTAGCCGCCCAGGATGGGGCGGCTACTTCCTGGTAGCCGCCCCTATCATGACCTGCCAAACGTCCCATCTCTGACAAGCGGTGGCTTAGGTCAGTTACTTGGGTTGATCCGGCCAAGATAGAGCGGCTAAAGGTCACAACTCCTGGCAATGATCAGCATTTAATGCTGCTTTATGTCCCATCCAGGGAAGCGGTTCAAGGTCGGCCAGGGGGGCGGCTAGTGCTAGCTAGCCGCCTGGTATTGGGCGGCTAGTTAGGGCTAGCCGCCCCTTGCCAGGGACTTGGGGTTTTTGGGAGCTTCTCTTAGGTGGGGTTCTGGTTTGGGCCAGGGTCTGGTTTAGGGTAGGGTTTAGGTCAGGGTTAGGTTTTAGGATTAGGGTTAGGGTTTAGGTCAGGGTTAGGGTTAGGGATTCCGGTCAGGCTAGGGTTTAGTTTTTCCGGTTTCCTGAACTTTTGGTTCTCTATTAGATGTTCAAATGTGGGATATTTTCGGGTGTTACTTGAAGTATTTCTATCTTTCTGGACGGTCAAAATTGGGGTATCTACAGGGAGGGGGCGGCTAGCTAGGGTTAGCCATCCGGGGTCTGGGTCAATCTTGGCAAAACCTGGGTAGGGAATGGGTTTGGGTTTTAGCAGAGGTTAAGCTGGGATAAACCTGGGTTTTGGAGGGTGGGTTGAGAGGGTGATTTTGTGTAGGGAATAGGTTTTTCTCTCACAAATGGGACTCTCTCTCTCTTTCTCTCTAGGGAATTCAAGTAATGGGTATGGGAATTGGAATTGAAGCTGTGTGAATGTGTTGATGATTGTGAATTATGTTGATGTTGTAGAAAGGCTTGGGACCTCCTCTATTTATAGTAAACAATATTCAGGGGAATATCCAGGGGGTAATAGAATGGCTTGGTTAATAGTGTGTTTGATTAGACCCTTCATTAATTCTTTGATTCTTCTGTCAGAGACCAGGCGAAGGGCGGCTTGTTGAAACTAGTCGTCTAATATGGGGCGGCTACTTCCTGGTAGCCGCCCCCATCATGACTTGTCAAACATCTCATCTTTGACAAGCGGTGGCTCGGGTCAGTTACTTGGTTTGAACCGGCCAAGATGGGGCGGCTAAAAGTCATAACTAGCCGCAATGATCAGCATTTAATGCTGCTTTATGTCTCATCCAGGGATGCGGTTCGGGGTCGGTCAAGGGGGCGGCTAGTGGAAACTAGCCGTCCACCTGGTAAGGGGCGGCTAGTTAGGGTTAGCCGCCCCTTTCTAGAGTTTTAAGTTTCTAGGGTTTGGACCAGGGTTTAGGGATTCTAGGGTTTGGACCAGGGTTTAGGGTTTATGGGGTTTGGACCAGGGTTTAGGGATTCTAGGGTTTGGACCAGGGTTTAGGGTTTCTGGGTTTGGACCAGGGTTTAGGGTTTCTAGGGTTTGGACCACGGTTTAGGGTTTTCGATTTTCTGAGGTCTGTTTTCTATTTGATGCCCAAATGTGATTTATTTTCAAGTATTACTTGAAGTATTTTCATCTTTCTGGATGGTGAAAAATGGGGTATCTACAGGCGGCGCAAGCCCGGATGAACCGAACGTGTACTATCTCTGAGCCGTTCCTCGATCAGGAACTCGTGCTCCGTTCGGGTAGAGTGCCAAAACTTGTGTAATCCCCTCTACAGTGGGGGTTTGCGTCTTACGTGGCTGTTGTCCAACCCTATGGCTGATAGGTGGAGACTGGGTTTGGACTACTGGGGCTGCACAATGGAAAATCCTGTTGTGGCGGTCAATTAGAAGCTGATATGTAGTAAAGTCTCCGTATGAAAGGGCTCGTACGGAGCTCTGGGCTCAGACTCTGCAACATCATGTCAATCTCTTGACATTCTCTGAGTTGCAGGCCGGTCCGGTGGATAATTGTGCGCCACCAAGCCACGTATTGTTCAAATTAGTACCTAGGCCTCATTCTCTCTACGGTTAAATCCGAAATTAGAGGGGGTTATGATCTTTCTGTTATCCGTGGCGGCCTAAAAACATCTCGCTTACAGCTGAGAAGTTCGACAAGTGATCTATAGGGAGGGTGGAGAACCATTGAAGTGCTTCTCCTTCCAATGATTTCTAGAAGAGGAAGACTAGCAGAGGTTGATTATCTAGAAATGGTCGGGCGTCTAGATAAAAGGCAGTTAGATGAATGAATGAGTGTCCAGGACCGTTATACCAGCGGAATTTTGGGACTTTAAATCCTTCCGGTAGGTCGACTAATGGGATTTGTCTCTGGTTGTGTAGAGACATGTGCTTGGGGGCGGAGGGATCAATCTCGGAGAGGATTCTCCATATGGTTTCATCTAGTGTTTCTCTAGAAGAGCTGCTTAGTGGTCCCGGGTTTGGGGTGGCAAGGTAAGGGCCCGGGGTAGAAACGGTTGAAAATATTGGACTAGCAGAGGAAAGGGGGGCGAACGAAAAGATGCACGGATTGACCGAGCGGCTGGGTGTGGAAGCGATTTTGGGGGTGGGCTTGGGGGTTTCGAAAGGGGTCTCCTGTCTCAAGGTCTTGGTATGACGATAGTGAGCGAGGTCATGAAACATGTCTTCTACCGTTTGGTACCCTAGGCTAGCCATCATTTCCTCTAGATGGGTCAGGAGTTGTGTGGCCTGACCCTCTTGGGTAATTCTCTCCTCTAGTATCTCCTTCTCTAGGTGAGATTCCATGATGCGGGTGTGGAACGATTTAAGGGTATCGATGCAGATAGAAAGTAGTAAAAAACACAATAAAGGATTGCGCAGCTATATGCGGCTTATGAAAGCAGTTAAGGATTGTGCAGCGGTGTGCGTCTTACAAAGCAATAAAGGATTGCGCAGCGGTCTGTGGCTTACAAAGTAGAAAAGGATTGTGTAGCGGTGTGCGGCTTACAAAGTAGTAAAGGATTGCGCAGCGGTTTGCGGCTTACAAAGTGGTAAAAATGTTGTAATGCAGAATAGAGGAGGATCTGATTCGAGGGGTGGGAAACTCTAACCTTGCTAGAGGGTTGATAGCATTCTAGTCAAGCCATAAAAGGGAGGCATAGAGGATTACCTTTTGCTGTTTTTCACGAGGGAGGTCCCACCGTGATCGCCAGATTTGTCGGTATGTAAAACTGGGGGTTTCTGCGAACTTGGTCCTAGTCCGTCTCGTGACTGATCAGGTCACTGCCCAGAGAGTCGTTCCTGAGCCGCCCGAATGCTTCTTAGAAAAGACGGGGTTTGTTTGTGATCGCCACCTGCTTTCTCGAAAAGTAGGAAAAGTTGGGATGGATTTGATCACCTACGTGGGGGAGTTTGAGGGGTTTCCGCTCTTAGACATGGATATACCGTACAAAGAGGTGAAAAATGGATAATCCTATTCCGCTTCAGGCTTGGCTAGAGGAGTCTTAGGACAAATGGGGTGTAGGTGGGGGCGGTTACTGGGTTTGAGCCATCGGGTATGGGGCGGCTAGGTAGGGTTAGCCGTCTGGGGCCTGGGTTAACCTGGGCAGGACCTGGGTAGGAAATGAGCTTGGTTTTGGCAGAGGTTAAACCAGATTTAACCTGGGTTTTGGAGGGTGGATTGAGAGGATGATTTTGTGTAGTGAATGGGTTTTTCTCTCATAAAATGGGACTCTCTCTCTCTCTCTAGGATTTCAAGTGGATGGGAATGTGAATTGTGGATTGGGGTGTATTGCTGAAGATGTGGGTTATGTGTTGATGATTTTGAATATCTAGAAAGCCTTGGGACCTCCTCTATTTATAGTACAAAAGAGGCAGCGGAATGACCACAGGTAATAAAATGACTTTGGTAATAGTGTATTTGATTAGACCCTCATTAATTATCTGTTCTTCTGTCAGAGGCCAGGTGAGGGCGGCTAGTTGAAACTATCTGACAACCCACTGCAATGATCAACATTTGATGCTGCTTTATCTCCCATCCAGAGAAGCGGTATGGGGTCGGCCGGGGGGGGGGGCGGCTAGTGGATACTAGCCGCCCATTATGGGGCGGCTAGTTAGGGTTAGCCGCCCCTTGCCAGGCTCATATTTTCTAAGTGTTGGGTCAGTGTTTTTTATTTTGATTTTCTAAGAATTGTTTTCTATTTTAATGTCCAAACGTGGTTAATTCTGAATGTTGCTTGAAGTATTTTCCTCTTTCTGGATGGTCAAAATCAAGGTATCTACAATAGGTAGTGGTCATAGATTGATGCTGATGAATTAAAACATTTGACATGGATGCCAGAATGTAACACCTAGCCATCTCATCAGCCTTAGCCATTTCTGATAAGTCTAGGTTTTTCTGATCTGTTGCCCCTTCACCAGGTCTTGGAGGACATACTTCAGTGAGTACAAACTTTTACTTTGAAGAAGTCAACACAATATCCAGGTTTCTTTTCCAGTCAATATAATAGGTCCAGTCAAATTACATTATTTGAGAATAACAGTAAGTGGATTAAAAGCAGACATTTTGAATCCTGAGAATCAAACATATTATAAAAAAATCATGGTATGTTAAATAAAGCTTCGAATTCAATTTAAAGATGGGTCCCTCTATTATATTAAAAGAATTTGTGAACGTATACCACTCAAACTTTGACCAGACAGGCCAATTTCTATTAATTTTACTATCCAAGTATCCTATTATACCAAGTGAAATTACACAGTTGACATACTTTGGTCCTACAAATAATAGCAGTGACTTTGATGGGGAGGGTACTATTACTTATAGTTAAGTGTAAACGACCATCTAATTTCATATCAATTGTTCGCAATGCACTACTCCAATGGGGAGATAGTGCACACTAACAATTACCCAAAATTATTCCTAAAGATAACTTGTATCGATAATGTCTACAATTTAACTCATCCGATGGGGAAGGAAGGCCTATAGCCAACACGCAAGATAAATTGTATTACCTACAATTTGGTGGTGGAGACCGTGGGAATTATACAAAAATCTCCCGCTCTCACTTAATATTTTAAAGCCTTCTGAGGGTTATAAACATATTCATTGTTTGCCAATATCCATGTGTCCATATAATGTGGGTCCGTTATACTAAACAACAACCACACAATATAATAGTTATGAGTATAATCACATGCCTAAAAACATGAAACAAATAGAAAATTAAAATTCTGGCTATTATGGTCGCACAACAACTACGAAGCGCTATGACTAGAATTCTAATGTGAGTAGGGGGGATTGGAATTCTAATGAGAGAGGCTGCTAGGATCGGGAAGGAATGGTGAAGGGGTGGATCCCCGCATCACGAGCGCAACAGTCGGCATGAGCAACGATGGCCATGCATGGAGAGAGTCAATGACTGGTACCTGGGGTCATCCGATGAAGACTACAAAGAACAGCAACTCAGTCAGCCACGGTAGACGTACCTATCGGTGTTGAAAAATTCACGTGTGTGGGGGTTCTTCGGGGGTTTAGTATGCCCAGAGGGCATCTACCAATTTATCAGGCCAGTCAGTAGCTTTGTGGGTTTCTACTGTCTTTTTAAAGATTCTGAGCACGGTTTTATTGGTAGCTTTTGCTTGTCCATTTCCCTGGGGGTAATATGGCGTGGAATGATGAAGCTCTATGTGATGTTTATTGCACAAGTCTCAGAACTCTTGGGAGATGAATTGGGGGCCATTATCTGTTATGATCATTTTGGGGGTGCCAAACCGTGCAAGGAAATGAGTGTGGACGAAGCGGGATAGGGTGGACCTTTTGATTAGTACGAAGGATTCGACTTCAGCCCATTTGGTAAAGTAGTGTTTTCTATAGTGTCCCGGAATGGTCCTATTATATCTAACGCCCACATAGAACAGGGCCATGGTGAAGTCATGGGGTGTAAGGAAGATGCTGGTGCATGTATTATGTTGGCATGGGTTTGACATTGAATACAGCGCCGAACGTATTTATTGCAATCTCCTTCGAGTGTGGGCCAGTAGTAGCCCATCCTTAGCATTTTCTTTGCCAGCATCTGAGCATTGACGTGTCCTTCGCACACCTCAGGGTGAGCTTCTTCTACAATGGTATATGCTTCTTCATCGTCCAGGCATCTGAGTAGTTTTCCGTTGAAGGATGCTCGAAAAAGTATTCCTCCCGAGAGGAAGTATTTGGTTGACATCATTTTCACTATTTTCTGGTCATTGCTAGTGGCGTATCCTGGGAATGAACCGTATTTGAGATAGTTTTTTATGTCAAAGTACCACGGGTTTCCGTCGTCCATATCCTCCAGATTTAGGGCTAGGATTTTGGTGGTACTAGTGACTACGTCTGCTTGATTTTGTAGTTTAAAGAGGTTTCGAGTTCCACAGTCTCGAAGTTCGGTGGCAGGTGTTTCTAGTTTCTGGATGGTGATGGTTTCAGATGCCCTAGATATGGGGAAGGAAAGTGATGAAGCTAATGAGGCTAGAGGATCCGCAAGAATGTTGCCTGTCCAAGGTATAAAAATGTGAGTGACTTTATGGAGTTGCTTTAATATGATTATGGCTAGTTCACTATATAGATTTAGTTTGGGGTCTCTAGTCTAGTATTTCTTCAGAGTTTGGTGGATCACTAAGAGGGAGCCCCCATTGATGTCTAGATATTTTACTCCAGGGCTAGAGCTGCCTTCAGACCTGCTATCAGGGCTTCATATTCAGCAATATTATTGGTGGTGATGAAGATATGGTGAAATGCTCGTGGGATAATGACGCCCTTGGGGGAGATTAATGCTCTTCCTATTCCCTTCCCTTGTTGACTGACTGCTCTGTCGAAGTATAGTGTCCAAGTCTTTCTATCTTTTCCTTCGACAAGCGCAAATATTTCTTCATCCGGGAAGTCAATTTTTACTGGTTCGTAATCAGGGAGAGGGAGTTGAGCGAGGTGGTCAACGATAGCTTTACCTTTGACGAACTTTTGAGTAGCGCATCTGATGTCAAACTCATTTAACTGTACTTGCCATCAGGCCGAGCGACCAGTTAATATAGCTTTCTGTAATAGAAACCTTGCTGGGTCCATTTTTGAAAAGTACTTGACTTTGTGGGCAAGAAAGTAATGGCGCAATTTTTGGGAAGCCCATACTAATGCTAAGCAAGTTTTTTCTATGGGTGGGTAGGCTTTCTCATATTCAACTAGTGTTTTACTTAGGTAGTGGATAGCCTTTTCCTTCCTTCCTATATCATCGTGTTATGCAAGTACTGTACTGATGGCTTCCTTGGTTGCAGCTACATAGAGGAGCAAAAGTCGTCCAGGTACCGGTGCTGAGAGTACTGGGGGATTAAGAAGGTACTTTTTTAAGCTATCGAAGGCCTTTTGGCATTCACCATCCCAGTTAAACTTAACTCCTCCTTTTAACTGCTTGTAAAAGGGGCGACATCTTTCGACATGCTGTGAGATAAATCTCCTAATGAACTGCAGCCGTCCGATGAGTCCTATTAATTCCTTCAGGTTCTTGGTCTTTTTCTACCAATCTAATTTGATTGTATCCGGAGAAGCCATCCATGAAAGAAAGCATCTCATAGCCTGCCGTGTTATCGACAAGAAGATCAATACGAGGGAGAGGGAAGTCATCTTTGGGCACGCTCGATTGAGGTTCCTGAAGTCGATGCATACCCGGATCTAGCCATCTTTCTTGGATACCAGAACGATATTAGCTACCCATTTTGGGTACAAGACTACCCTGATAAATTTGGCCTGGTGGAGCTTGTCCACCTCATCTTTAATTTTTAAAGCTACCTCAGGATGAAGGCGCCTTAACTTTTGTTTTACCGGTTTGGCATTGGGCTCTAGAATTAATCGGTGCTCAATTAAAGAGGTATCGAGTCCGGGCATATCTTTGTAAGACCATGCAAATACATCATTATACTCATGTAGTATGTTAACTAGGCCTTCTCTCTCATCGTGTTTTAGATCCACACTAATTAAAATGATTTTGGGGTCAGCCTCAGTCCCCAGGTTAAGCTCCTCTACTTTCTCATCCGCTTCTTCTGTCTTTTCATCAAATCTAGAAGGCTCTGCTCAAATTCCTCGGATATGCCTTCTTCTTCCCCGTCATTCTCATCACAGATTTTGAAGACTCCCAGACCATCGTCTAAATTTTTTATATTATTGAGGTCTGGTTCTTCTATGACTCCTATCGATTCAAATTTTTCTAAGCCTAAAATAGCCTCGATATACCTTTTATGCTATTAATGACTTGGTCAGGTATCTGACTTCTGGTAGGTTTGTCTGTTCTAAATGTGGTATCCAGGTTTGGATCTTTGGCTTGACTAGTTAGACGTTGTAGCTTATTTAGGAGATCAGAGTCATTACTGAAAGGGTGCCATGCTGTGGTGAAGTCATCTTTGTAGAACAGGCACCCTAGGCTTTTGGTTTCCAACAACAAGTTCATATAACATGTTTCATGGCCGTCTCCTTAATGAAATGTTCATATAACCCCAGTCACATTTTTTCTTTAATTTAGTGCGGTGTCTGGGTGAGCCAAGGCCTCTCTTGTCTAACCGGCCCGGGAGCTTGATGAGTTCCAAGATCCCATCCTTTAGTCCCAAAGCCCTCCCCGGGATGTAGCCCATGATCTTCATTATATGCCAGCCGGAATTTTTAACTTTAGGGTGTCTTGTCTTTGTAGTAATGGGGGGAGGATCTTGGGGATCCAGCCAATTGGCCGGGAAGTCTAGAATGTGGACGGTGGTTTCCATGGGCTTTGGGTTGGTGATTTTTATGGTGATGGTCTCATTGTCGGTGAACCAGGCTTTGGGTCCTTTGACTGCGTCTCCCCGTATTTTGATTATTTGATTCCCCAGGGGGAATTTCAAACACTGGTAGAGGCCAGCCATTTACGCCCTAAAATCATATTGTAATCTGAATCCATTTCTTGGACATATGCTTCAGCGCTAGTTTCTAGGGGTCCTACGCTTAACCAGAAGCTTTTAAAACAGACAACCGGATGAGCCGTTTTGTCATAGGCAAATATACGGGTGTCCATTTCAAGGAGCATGGTTATGTGCCCATCAATGTGTTCGAAGGTGTGTAACGACATGAGGTTTACGCCTGCGCCAGTGTCAATTAGAACTTTATCTATTGGGTACCTCTCGAGGTCAACCATTATGCACAAGGTGGAGGTGTTGATGACCTTATCATGGATTTCTTCTTTGGGTCTAAAGGTTATCATCGGTCTGGTCCTGCAGAAGCCAAAGCTATCGGCACACTTAGGTTGCGATTTGTGGGTCAACTTGGACTCTTTCCCGAAACATGCTTAGGGCATGTTGGTGATGTTCTGAAGTTTTGATCAGCACTAAGACGGAAATTTTTGCGGGGATTCATCAGAGTTGGTCGAGGATATCGATCCTATCCCCGACATTGGGCTCCTCAATTTCTATTTTAGGAACGGGACGCCTATAAGAGGGGACAGCGTTGAAGATTTTTCCGGCCCTAGTAGTGTGATGGTTCAAGGTGCCGACCGTGGTTCGGGGATGTAGTTGTGATGGGTTTGAGTTTTTGTTGGCTGATAAGATGGGTGACAGTCGGGGGATTGGTTTAGGGAGGGGAGGCCTTATGGGGCTTGGGAGAATGGGAGAAGGGGCCAACGGAAGGGGAGCAGAGGCTGGTAGAGTGGGAGCAGAGGCTGGGAGAATGGGAGTAGAGGCTGGGAGAATGGGAGCAGAGGCTGGTAGAGTGGGAGCAGAGGCTGGGAGAATGGGAGTAGAGGCTGGGAGAATGGGAGCAGAGGCTGGTAGAGTGGGAGCAGGGGCTGGGAGAATTAAGCCACCTGGAATGATCCTGGGTGGTTCTTCGTGGTCGGTAGCTCTTATGGTATAAATGCTTTCGAAGCTTAGGCTTTCTGGCTCTTCTACGAGGGTCTCTGTGGCTAGTTTTGGGTTTCATGTTTTGGTTTAAGCATGGCCGGGATTTTGCAGGGTTTGCCTGGTAGTGGACTCTATTGGACTTTTGGTGGAGCCAAGCTGTTCCTAAGTCCCCTGATGGTAGCCCAGTCTAAGCATCATTCTTTATCAAGGTCGTAAGCAATGTCTCGTTATGAGAAGCATTGTTCGATAGTGTGACCGTGATATTGATGATATGGGCAGAAACGGGCAGTGTTGGCACCGATAGGTGAAGGCCCGGCAGTGGGCAAGGGAAGGTTATTCGTTCCTACCAAGGCCTTGAAGAGGTTTCCTAGAGTTTCTGCGAGGGGTGGATAGCAATTCCTCTTACTTAGTCCCTTGGATCATAGGAAGGTGTAGCCTCTTTGTAGGGGCTTGGTGTAGGCTGCTTAGGGGTTGGGTTTTAGTTCCTTAGGAGAGTGAAATAGAAAGGGGTCCTAGGCTGACCTTGTCTTGAAATTATGGGGCTTTGGATTACCAGGTTTCGTAGTGATGGCACAGGGGCGGGTACTGATCAGGGTATAAAAATTTAATTGGTCGACCGAGGCGGTGCATACCCGGATGGATCGGACGTGTACTGTCTCAGAGCCGTTCCTCGATCAGAACCCGTGCTCGTTCGGGTAGAGTGTCAAAACTTGTGTAATCCCCTTACCGTGGGGGTTTGCGCCATACGTGACCGTTGTCCAACCCAATGGCTGATAGGTGTGCACTGGATTTGGACTATTGCGGCGGCACAACGGGAAATCCTATTGTGGTGGTCAATCAGAAGCTAATACGTAGTACAGTCCCCTTACGAAAAGCTCGTACGAAGCTCTGGACTCAGGCTCTGTATCATCATGTCAATTTCTTAACACTCTATGAGTTGCAGGCCAGTTCGGTGGACAAGTGTGCGCCACCGAGACACATATTGTTCAAATCCTTCATATGCCTCATTCTCTCTATGGTTAAATCCGAAATAGAGGGGGTTATGATCCTCTTGTATCCGTAGCGGCCTAAGAACTTCTCGCTTACACCCGAGAAGCTCGACAAGTGATCTACAGGAAGGATGGAGAACCATTACAGTGCTTCTCCTTCCAATGATTTCTGGAAGAGGAAGACTAGCAGAGGTTGATTATCTAGAAACGGTCGGGCATCTAGATAAAAGACATTTAGATGAATGTCTGGGTCTCCATGACCGTTATACCGGTGGAATTTAGGGATTTTGAATCCCTTCGATAAGTGGACTGATGGATTTGTCTTAAGTTATGTAGAGACATGTGCTAAGGGGCTGAGGACCAGTCTCGGAGAGGATTCTTCGGATGGTTTCATTTAGCGTTTCTCCCCTGGGAGGGCTGCTTAGCGTCCTGGGTTTAGGGTGGCCTTGTAAGGGCCCGGGGTAGAAACGGTCAAGAATATTAGATTCGCTGGGGAAAGGGGGCGAACGAAAAGATGCTCGGATTGACCGAGCGGCTGGGTGTGACGCGGTTTTGGGAGTAGCCTTGGGGGTTTTGAAAGGGGTCTCCTGTCTCAAGGTCTTGGTATGACGGTAGTCCGCGAGGTCATGAAACATGGCCTCTACCGTTTGGTACCCTAGACTTGCCATCTTTTCCTCTAGATGGGTCAGGAGTTGTGTGGCCTGACCCTCTTGGGTGATTCTCTCCTCTAGCATCTCCTTCTCTAGGTGAGATTCCATGATGCGGGTGTAGAACGATTTAATGGTATCGATGCAGATAGAAAGTAGTAAAAAACATAGTAAAGGATTGTGCAGCGGTGTGCGGTACAAAGCAGTAAAGGATTGTGCAACGGTCTGCGGCTCACAAAGCAATGAAGGATTGCGCAGCGGTGTGCAGCTTACAAAGTAGTAAAGGATTGCTCTGCGGTGTGCAACTTACAAAGCGGTAAGTATGTTGTAATGCAGAATAGAGGAGGATGTGATTCGAGGGGTGGGAAACTCTAACCTTGCTAGAGGGTTGATAGCATTCTAGTCAAGCCATAAAAGGGAGGGGGAAGAGGATTACCTTTTGCTATTTTTCACGAAGGAGGCCCCACCATGATCGTCATATTTGTCGGTATGTAAAACTGGGGGTTTCTGTGATCAGGTCACCGTCTAGAGAGTCGTTCCTAAGCCGTTCAACTGCTTCGCAGAAAAGACGGGGTTTGTTTGTGATCGCCACCTGCTTTCTCAGAGAGTAAGAAAAGTTGGGTCGGGTTTGATCGCCTACATGGGGGAGTTTGAGGGGTCTCCACTCTCAGACATGGATATACTGTACAAAGAGGTGAAAAATGGAACAAATGGGGTGTAGGTGGGGGTGGCTACTGGGTTTGAGCCGTTGGGTATGGGGCGGCTAGGTAGATTAGATGTCAGGGGCCTGGGTTAACCTGGGCAAGACCTGGGTAGGAAAAGAGCTTGCTTTTGGCAGAGGTTAAACCTGGTTTAACCTGGGTTTTGGAGGGTGGATTGAGAGGGTGATTTTATGTAGTGAATGGGTTTTTCTCTCACAAAATTGAACTCTCTCTCTCTCTCTAGGATTTCAAGTAGTGGAAGGAAACGTGAATTGTGGATTGGGGTGTATTGTTGAAGATGTGGGTTATGTGTTGATGATTTTGAATATCTAGAATGGCTTGGGACCTCCTCTATTTATAGTATAAAAGAGGCAGCGGAATGTCCAAGGTTAATAAAATGACTTGGGTAATAGTGTATTTGATTAGACCCTTATTAATTCTATGTTCTTCTGTCAGAGACCAGGTGAGGAGCGGCTAGTTGAAACTATGTGACTACCCACTACAATGATCAGCATTTGATGCTGCTTTATCTCCCATCCAGGCAAGCGTATGGGTTCGGCCAGGGGGGCGGCTAGTGGAAACTAGTCGCCCATTATGGGGCGGCTAGTCAGGGTTAGCCGCCCCTTGCCAGGCTCAGATTTTTATAAGTGTTGGGTCAGTGTTTTTGGTTTTGATTTTCTAAGAATTATTTTCTATTTAATGTCCAAACGTGGTTAATCCTGAATGTTACTTGAAGTATTTTCATCTTTCTGGATGGTCAAAATCAGGGTATCTACAATAGGTAGTGGTCATAGACTGATGCTGATGACTTAAAACATTTGACATGGAAGCCAGAATGTAACATCTAGCCATCTCATCAGCCCTTAGCCATTTCTAATAAGTCTGGGTTTCCTCAACGATTGCCCTTCACCAGGTCTTGGAGGACATACTTCAGAGAGTACAAACTTGTACTTTGAAGAAATCAACACAATATCCAGGTTTCCTTTCCAGTCAATATAATTAGGTCCAGTCAAATTACATTATTTGAGAATAACAGCAAGGGGATTAAAGTAGACATTTTGAATCCTGAGAATCAAACATAATATAAAAAAAATTGTGGTATGTTAAATAAACCTTCGAATTCAATTTAAAGATGGGTCCCTCTATTATATTAAAAGAAATAGCATGATTTCTTATTGAATAGCATGCCTCGATAATGAGGACGGATACCACTCAAACTTTGAGCAGACAGGCCAATTCCTATTAATTTTACTATCCAAGTATCCTATTATACCAAGTGAAATTACACAGTTGACATACTTTGGTCCTACAAATAATAGCAGTGACTTCGATGGGGAGGGTACTATTACTTATAGTTAAGTGTAAACCACCATCTAATTTCATATCAATTGTTCGCAATGCACTACTCCAATGGGGAGATAGTGCACACTAACAATTACCCAAAATTATTCCTAAAGATAACTTGTATCGATAATGTCTACACTTTAACTCATCCGATGGGGAGGAAGGCCTATAGCCAACACGCAAGATAAATTGTATTACCTACAAGTTGGTGGTGGACACCCTGAGAATTATACAAAAATGTCCCGCTCTCACTTAATATTTTAAGCCTTTTGGGGGTTATAAACATATTCATTGTTTGCCAATATCCATGTTGTCTATATAATGTGGGTCCGTTATACTAAATAACATCAACACAATATAATAGTTATGAGTATAATCACATGCATAAAAACATACAACAAACAGAAAATTAAAATTCTGGTTGTTATAGTCGCACAACAACTACGAAGCACTATGACTAGAATTCTAATGTGAGTAGGGGGGAGTAGGGGGACTGGAATTCTAATGAGAGCGGCTGCTAAGATCAGGAAGGAATGGCGTAGGGGTGGATCCCCGCATCACGAGCGCCACAGTCGGCACGAGCAACGGCGAGCATGCATGGAGAGAGTCACTGACTGGTACCTGTCGTCGTCCGATGACGACTACAAAGAAGAGCAATTCAGTCGGCCATGACAGATGTACATGTCGGTGTTGAAAAATTCACGTGTGTGGGGATACTTCAGGTATTCGGTATGCCTATAGGGCATCAACCAATTTATTAGGCCACTCAGTAGCTTTGTAGGTTTCTACTGTCTTTTTAAAGATTCAGAGCAAGGTTTTATTGGTAGCTTCTGCTTGTCCATTTCCCTGGGGTAATATGGTGTGGAATGATGAAGCACTATGTGATGTTTATTGCACAAGTCTCAGAACTCTTGGGAGATGAATTGGGGGCCATTATCTGTTATGATCATTTTCGGGGTGCCAAACCGTGCAAGGATATGAGTGCGGACGAAGAGGGCTATGGCGTAGGACGATGGGGAGGGTTTGTACTGTTAAATCCGAAATAGAGGGGGTTATGATCCTCTTCTATCCGTAGCAGCCTAAGAACTTCTCGCTTACACCAGAGAAGCTCGACAAGTGATCTACAGGAAGGGTGGAGAACCATTGCAGTGCTTCTCCTTCCAATGATTTATGGAAGAGGAAGACTAGTAGAGGTTGATTATATAGAAACGGCCGGGCGTCTAGATAAAAGACAGTTAGATGAATGTCTGGGTCTCCACGACCATTATACCGGTGGAATTTAGGGATTTTGAATCCCTCTGGTAAGTGGATTGATGGGATTTGTCTTAGGTTATGTATAGACATGTGCTAAGGGGCTGAGGGACCAGTCTCGGAGAGGATTCTCCGGATGGTTTCATCTAGTGTTTCTCCCCTGGGAGGGCTGCCTAGCGGTTGTGGATTTAGGGTGACCTGGCAAGGGCCTAGGGTAGAAATGGTCGGGAAATTGGATTCGCGGGGAAAGGGAAGCAAACGAAAATACGCTCGGATTGACCGAGTGACTAGGTGTTGATGGGATTTTGGGAGTAGCCTAGGGGTGTTTTACACGGGTCTCTTGTCTTAAGGTCTTGATATGACAGTAGTCAGAGAGGTCATGAAACATGTTTTCCTCTAGAGGGGTGTGGACGGGTCTTGGTACCCTAGACTTGCCATCCTTTCCTCTAGAGGGGTCAGGAGTTGTGTGGCCTGACCCTCTTGGGTGATTCTCTCCTCTAGTATCTTCTCCTCTAGATGGGTTTCCATGATGAGTGTGGAACGATTTAAGGGAATGGATGCAGATATAAAGCAGTAAATAAAGCAGTAAAGGATTGCACAGCTATGTGGACTTACGAAAGCAGTAAAGGAATGCGCAGCATGGAGCGGCTTACAAAGCTGTAAGGATTGCGCCTTACAAAGCAGTAAATGATGATGTGATGCAAAATAGAGGAGGATCTGATTCGAGGGATGGGAAACTCTAACCTTCCTGGAGGGTTGATAGCATTCTAGTCAAACTTGTAAAAGGGAGGCATAAAAGGATTACATTTTGTTATTTTTCTCACGAGGGAGGTCCCACCGTGATCGCCAGATTTATCGGTGTTGAAAAATCAGCGTGTGTGGGGGTTCTACGGGGATTTGGATCCGGTGCGCGCCTTGGTGGGCTCAATCGAATCGTCTCTCGGAAGGGTGGTTGGTTCTCGTTCTCGTGAGGCGCCCGACAGCGGCTTAAGGGGATTCTGGTGTGTGAGTGATCGCCACCTGCTTTTTGAAAAGCAGGAAAAGTTGGATTGGATTTGATCACCTTTCGGGGGGGAGTTTGTGGGGTCTCCGCTCTGAGAAACGTCTATACCGTACAAAGAGGTGAAAAAAACAGGTAATCCTATTCTACTTCTGGCTTGTCTAAAGGAGTCTTTGGTCAAGTGGGGTGTAAGTGGGGTGTAGATAAGGGGCGGGTCGTGGGTTTAAGCCGTCGGGTAGGGGGCGGCTATCTAGGGTTAGCCGTCCGGGGCCTGTAAATCTTGGCAGAACCCGGGTAGGGAATGGGTTTGGGTTTTGGCAGAGGTTAAGCTGGGTTTAATCTAGGTTCTGGAGGGTGGATTGAGAAGGTGATTTTGTGTAGGGAATAGGTTTTTCTCTCACAAATTGGACTCTCTCTCTCTTTCTCTCTAGGGATTTCAAGTAGTGGGTCTGGGATTTGTGTGAATTTCTAGATTGGGAATTATGTTGATGATGTGTTAGAAGACTTGGGACCTCCTCTACTTATAGTAAAAAAGAGGCAGGCGAATATCCAGGGGGTAATAGAATGGCTTGTTAATAGTGTGTTTAATTAGACCCTTCATCAATTCTCTGGCTCTTCTGTCATAGACCAGGTGAAGGGCAGCTAGTTGAAACTAGCCGCTCAAGATGGGGCGGCTAGTTTCTGGTAGCCGCCCCCATCACGATCTGCCAAACGTTCCATCTCTGACAAGCGGTGGCTCGGGTCGATTACTTGGATTGATGTGGCCAAGATGGGGCGGCTAAAGATCACAACCCGCCGCAATGATCAACATTTAATGCTGCTTTATGTTCCATCCAGGGAAGCGGTTCGGGGTCGGCCACGGGGACGACTAGTTGAAACTAACCGCCTGGTATGGGGCGGCTAGTTAGGGTTAGCCCATTCCACGGTTTAGGGCTTCTAGGGTTTGGACCAGGGTTTAGGGTTTCCAGGGTTTGGACCAGGGTTTAGGGTTTCTAGGGTTTGAACCAGGGTTTAGGGTATCCGGGGTTCGGACCAGGGTTTAGGGATTCTGGGGTTTGTACCAGGGTTCAGGGTTTCCAGGGTTTGGACCAGGGTTTAGGGATTCTGGGGTTTGGACCAGGGTTTAGGGTTTCTTGGGTTTGGACCAGGGTTTAGGGTTTCTGGGATTTGGACCAGGGTTTAGGGTTTCCGGGATTTGGACCAGGGTTTAGGGTTTTCGGTTTTCTGAGGTTTGTTTTCTTGTTGATTCCCAAATGTGGATTATTTCCACGTGTTACTTGAAGTATTTTCATCTTTCTGGACGGTCAAAAATGGGGTATCTACAGTACCGAAGCGAAATGAACGTCACTCGGGATCATCACTTCATTACCAAGGCACTCAGGGGTTTCACTTCACCTTTTAGTCAAAGGATTTTACAAACGACCCACCCAAGAAGTTCATCCAACCAAAGTTTCGCTTGTATAACGACATTGCAGACCCCTTCAACAACGTGCTTGGCTTTAGATCACTTCCGCATCCATAAGTTTGAAGTCAAGGACTGCAATGAGGATGCAACAATCATGGCTTTCCCAAATGGCCATGCAGAAACGGCAAGGAATCACTTATCAAGCGTACTCCTTCCGACTTGCGCGATTTGATAGGGAGTGTTGAAAAGTACGCCATGGTGGAAGATGAATGGCCCGTAGGAGCCACGTCAAAAGGACCGGAGGTGTGACAGAAGCAAGAAGCCTGGCGCCTCAACCAACGAGGTGCAAGAAGGACGGGGGATGTTCTTCAAGATCCCTCTGTCACAGATCATGTCCAAGATCCAAGGGCAGTCGTGGTTCAGATGGACTGAACCTATGTAGAACGATGAGTCAAGCGGGATCAAACTCTCCGCTGCGACTACCACAAGAGCGTGGGCTATACCACCGACCAGTGTCGCATTCTCCGGGGTTCCTACAGGATCAAGTTCGAAAGGGACACCAAAAGGAATATGTTCTTGTCGAGAAGACCCCAGCTCCCAGTGAGCAGCATGTGACGAATATTGACCCCAACACTTCGGCGGGGGTCATTGACATTATTTTTGGGGGCGTACCGCATTTCATCAAGTCAAAAAGCACCTGACGAGATTTGAAGAAAATGCAGGTTCCTTCAAAATGATGCAGATTGACCAGGAGCCAAAGCTGGTCGTGAAAAGAGCAAGAAGTGGTGATGAAGGAGCCATCACTTTCTCTGACGCTGACCTGGAAGGAGTCCAGGCCCCGCACTCAGATGCGCTGGTAATCACTTTGCGTATCTCTAAGTTTAACGTTAAGAGGATTCTTGTCAACACTGGAAGCTCGGCCGACATCCTCTTCATGAAGCCCTTTCTTCGAATGGTGTTAAAAGCCGTTGATCTCACCTCAATGAAGGACCCTCAAGTTATCCCGGCCGGATGTATTACTTTACCAGTACAAACAGGGAACCAGACTGCCACGACAGAGTTCACCGGCATGGACCTCCCATCTCCGTACAACGCTATCATTGGATGCACCTGGCTAGCAGTGATGAAGGCGATCCCGTCCACCAACAACCAACCTCTCTACTTCCCCACAGTTGAGGGGATAATGGAGATTCGAGGGGACCAAGTTGCCATGAAGCGTTGCTACATGACGACATTGGCAGTGAAGTCGGCCCTGCTCGAGTTCGAAGAGCTGCCTGAGCATGCGGAAATTCATTAAAAAAGGTAGTAATTACTTCAGGACTGGGTCAAGGCCGATGAGCGCCGGTCGGGTCCCGAAGACAGTGTTTTTGAAGACCTCGAGCAGGTCCTAATAGATCCCCTTGACCCCGAGAAATTCTTTCTCGTCGGAACAGAGAAAGATGATACTCGGCATCCTTGGCTGAGAACATGGACGTCTTCACTTGAAAGCCTCAGGACATGCCGGGAATCAATCCCGAAGTGGCAAACCATCGGCTGTTCATCTCACCCACCGTTCGTCCAATCCAACAGAAGCAACAACGAATGGCCACTGTGTAGATACCCTAATTTTGACCGTTCAAAGAAAAGAAATTTACTTCAAGTAATATTGAAATTGACCACTTTTAGACACTTAATAGAAAATATTCTTAGAAAACCAAAACCGGAAACCCTGGCCCAACACTTAGGAAAACTTAAAAAACTCTAGACATGGGCGGCTACTTAAAGGTAGCCGCCCCTTCCTGGACATGGGCGGCTAGATTTAACTATCCGCTCCCCTAACGGACCCCAAGCCACTTCCCTAGATGGGACATAAAGCAGCATTTAATGCTGATCATTGCGGCGGGTTGTGGCCTTTGGCTACCCAATCTTGGCCAGTTCAACCCTAGTGACTGGCCCAAGCCACCGCTTGTCAGAGATGACACGTTTGGCAGGTCATGATGGGGAAGGTTACTAGGAAGTAGGCGACCCATCCCGAGCGGCTAGTTTCAACTAGCCACCCCTCACTGGTCCCTGACAGAAGAACAGAGGAAATGGAGGGTCAAATCAATCACCCTATTATCCAAATTGTTCTATTATCCACTGCACACTCCCCTGCCTCTCTTTTACTATAAACAGAGGGGGTCCACAACATTTCTAGGACATTCCTATTTTTTAATTCACATCTTCAATTCATAATCCACATACACACCTTCCTTCAACACAACCAACACCCACTACTTGAAATCCTTTGAGAGAGAGAGAGAGTTCCATTTGTGAGAGAAGAAACCCATTTCCTACACAAATTCATTATCCCAATCCACTCTCCACAACCCAGGTTAAATCAAGTTTAACCTTTGCCAAAACCATATCCCATTCCTATCCAGGTTCTACCCAAGTTGACCCAAGCCCCACGCGGCTAACCCTAACTAGCCGCCCCATACCCGATGACTATTTTCCACTAGCCAACCCCCACCAACACCCTCACTTAAACCAAGTCTCCTCAAGTCAGCCCAGAAGCAGAATAGGATACTTGTTTTTCACCTCTATGTACGGTATATCCGTATCCCAGAGCAGAGACCCCACAAACTCCCACACGAAGGTGATCAAATTCACCGCCAACTTTTCCTGCTTTTTGAGAAAGCAGGTGGCAATCACACACACCCCTAAATCTACTGGATAAAGGTGTTATGCATAGGATTCCCTTATCTAATGGATACCCTTCAAGGTCAACTGTTATGCATAGGATAGAGGTGTTCACGACCTTATCATGGATTTCCTCATCGGGTCTAAAGGTTATCATCGGTCCTAGTCCTGTAGAGGCTAGAGCTACTGGCATGCCTATGGTTGAGATTTGTGGATTAACTTGTACTCTCTCCAGAAATATCCTTAGGACTTGCTGGTGATGTTCCGAGGTATCGATCAGCTCCAAGATGAAAATTTTTGCGGGAATTTTTCAGAGTTGGTCGAGAATGTCAATCCTATCCCCGACATTGGGTTCGTCGTTCTCCGTTTCAGGCATGGGATGTCATTTTGATCCTTTCCTAGTGGTATGATGGTTCAAGGTGTCGACCGTGGTTTGGAGATATCTTTTTGCTCGGTTCAGAAGATGGGTGATAGTTGGGGAACTGGTTTTCTGCGAGGGAGGGGAGGCCTTATGGGGCTTGGGAGAATGAGAGAATGGGCTGGAAGAATTAAGCCACCTGGAATGATCCTGGGTGGTTCTTCGTGGTCTGCGGCCTTTATGGTGTAAATGCTTTCGAAGCTTAGGTTCTCCGGCTCTTCCACGAGGGCCTGTGTAGTTAATTTTGGTTTTTGCGTCTTGGTTTTTATAGGACTGGGATTTTCTGGGGTTTGCCTGGATAGTGGATTTAACTAGGCTTCTGGTGATTTCATAGTCAGTCTGTTCCTGAGTCCCCTAATGGTGGCCCAGTCTAGGCGTTTCTCTTCATCAAGGTCATAAACAATGTCTCATAATGAGAAGCATTGCTCGATAGTGTGACCATGATATTGATGATATGGACAAAAACGGGCGGTGTTGGCACCGATAGGTGAAGGTCTGGCTATGGGTAAGGAGATGTTATCGGTTTTCATTAAGGCTTTGAAGATGTTTCCTAGTGTTTTTGGGAGGGGTGGATAGCAATCCCTTTTACTCAGCCATCTTGCGCCATAGGAGGGGGAAGGTGTAGCCTCTTTGTAGGGGCTTTGTGCGGGCTGCCTAATGTTTGAGTTTTGTGCTCTTGGGGGAGCAGAGTAAAAGGGAGTCCTAGTTTGGGTTTGGCTCTGGATTATAGGACTCTGGATTGGAGAATTTTGGACTGTTGGGTTCCATCGGGACGGCACAGGGGAGGGTACCGATCAAGGAGTGACACTTTGATTAGCTTGCCGAGGCGGTGCATATCTGGATGAACCGGGTGTGTACTGTCTCGGAGTTGTTCCTCGATCAGGAACTCGTGCTCCGTTTGGGTAGAGTGTCGATATCTGGGTAATCCCCTCTATCGTGGGGGTTTGCGCCTTACATGACAGTTGTCCAACCCTATGGCTAATAGGTGGGGACAGGGTTTGGACTACTGGGGCGGCACAACGGAAAATCATGTTGTAGCGGTCAATCAGAAGCCTTTACGTAGTGCAGCCCCCGCACGAAAAGCTCATACGGAGTTTTGGACTCAAACTCTATAACATCATGTCAATCTCTTGACACTCCGTGAGTTGCAGGCTGGTTCGGTGGACAAGTGTGCGCCACCGAGACACGTATTATTTGAATTCCTCCCAAGGCCTCATTCATTCTACGGTTAGGTTTGAAATAGAGGAGGTCCTAATCTTCCGATAACCGTAGCTGTAGATACCCAAATTTTGACCGTCCAGAGAGAGAAATACTTCAAGTAACACACAGAAATATCCCACATTTGGACATCCAATAGAGAACCAAAGTTCGGGAAACCGGAAGCCTTGACCTAAAACCGGAAACCCTAGCCTTGACCTAAAACCGGAAACCCTAAACCCTAGCCTTGACCTAAGCCGAAAACCCTAAACCCTGGCCTTGACCTAAACCGGAAACCCTAAACCAACCCTAACCCTAAACCCTAGCCCTAAACCCAAACCCTAAACCTACCCTAACCCTGAAAAAAAAACCCCGCCACTCTAAAAAACCCAAAAAAAACCCCATGTCCCTGGAAAGGGGCGGCTAGCCCTAACTAGCCGCCCCATACTAAGCGGCTAGTTTACACTAGCCGCCCCACTGACCGCCCTCTGGATGACTTTGGACCAGTCCCCTGGATGGGACATAAAGAAGCATTAAATGCTGATCATTGCGGCGGGTCATGACCTTTAGCCGCCCTCTCTTGGCCGGATCAAAGCAAGTAACCGACCCAAGCCACCGCTTGTCAGAGATGGGACGTTTGGCAGGTCATCATTGGGGCGGCTACCAGGAAGTAGCCGCCCCATCCTAGGCGGCTAGTTGGAACTAGCCGCCCTTCACCTGGTCTCTGACAGAAGAACCAGAGAATTAATGAGGGGTCTAATCGAAGCCAACCCACTCCATTACCCCGGGATATTTCCCTGCCTCTCTTTTACTATAAATAGAGGGGTCCCAAGCCCAAATACAACATCACCAAAAATCCACAACAATCTTCAATCACCAATCCACCATCCTCACTTGACCAAACCCTTCCACCACTAGAAATCCCAAGAAAGAGAGAGAGAGAGAGAGCCCCTTTTGTGAGAGAAACACCCATTCTCTACATAAAATACCCTCTAATCCCACCCTCCAGAAACCCGGGCAAAACTTAGCTTAGCCTCTGTCCAAAACCAAACCCATTTCCTACCGAAGTTCTGCCCAAACCAACACAGACCCTGGACGGCTAACCCCAGCTAGCCGCCCCCTGGCCGACGGCTAAACACAACTAGCCACCCCCTATCCACACCCCTTTGTCCCAAGACTCCTTTAGTCTAGCCCCGGAAGCAAAATAGGATACCTGTTTTTCACCTCTGTGTACGGTATATCCGTGTCTCAGAGCGGAGACCCCACAAACTCCCCACGTAGGTGATCAAATCCAACCCAACCTTTTCCTGCTTTTAGAAAAAGCAGGTGGCGATCACACAAACCCTTGAATCCTCTTGAGACGCTATCGGGCGCCTCAACCAGGAACGACACCCCTCACCCTTCCGAGAAGACGATCCGACCGAGCCCGCCAGGGCACGCACCCGATCTGAATCCCCGAAGAACCCCCACACACGCACGCGCTCACCGCGCACCCCGCCGGGATCCGCTCTGACACGCCGACATCGGAGGCCTTCCTGACGGTACCGACAACTGGCGATCACGGTGGGACCTCCCTCGTGAAAAACAACAAAAGGTAATCCTCTTCTGCCCCCTTTTACAAGCTTGACTAGAATGCTATCAACCCTCTAGGAAGGTTAGAATTTCTGACCCCTCGAATCAGTTCCTCCTCTAATTCACGTCACAGCATCATTTACCGCTTTGTAAGCCGCACACAGCTGCGCAATCCTTTACTGCTATGTAAGCCGCACACAGCTGCGCAATCCTTTACTGCTTTGTAAGCCGCACACCGCTGCGCAATCCTTTACTGCTTTGTAAGCCGCACACCGCTGGCAATCCTTTACCGATTTATTTACTGCTTTATATGTGCATTCGTTCCCTTAAATCATTTCACACGCATCAAGGAATCCCGCATAGAGGAGGAGATACTAGAGGAAAGAACCCACCTAGAGGGTCAGGCCACGCAATTCCTGACCCATCTAGAGGAAAGGATGGCCAGTCTAGGATACCAATCTGTAGAGGACATGTTTCATGACCTCGCCGACTACCGCCAGGTCAAAACCCTAAGACAGGAGGTCCCTGTCGAAACCCCTAAGGCCATTCCCAAGACCCCATTCACGCCCAGTCACTTGGTCAACCCGAGCATCTTTTCATTCACCCCCCTTTCCCCCGTGAATCCAATATTCCCAGCCGTTTCCACCCCAGGCCCCTACCAGGCCACCCCAAACCCGGGACCGCTAGGCAGCCCTCCCCGGGGAGAAACACTGGACGATACCATCCGTTGAATTCTCTCCGAGACTGGTCCCTCATTCCCCAAACACATGTCTCTACATAACCTGAGACAAATCCCGTTAGTCCACCTACCGGAGGGGTTCAAAATCCCCAAATTTCACCGGTATAACGGTCGTGGAGACCCAGACAATCATTTAACTGCCTTTTATCTAGACGCACGCCCGTTTCTAGACAATCAACCTCTGCTAGTCTTCCTCTTCCAAAAATCATTGGAAGGAGAAGCACTACAATGGTTCTCCACCCTCCCTATAGATCACTTGTCAAACTTCTCGGCTGTAAGCGAGAAGTTCTTGGGCCGCTACGGTTACCAGAGGATTAGAACCCCCTCTATTTCGGATTTAACCGTAGAGAGAATGAGGCCTAGGGAGGAATTCGAACAATAAGTGTCTCGGTGGTGCACACTTGTCCACCGGACCGGCCTGTAACTCATAGAATGTCAAGAAATTGACATGATGTTACAGAGCCTGAGTCCAGAACTTCGTACGAGCCTTTCGTACGGAGACTGTACTACGTATCAGCTTCTGATTGACTGCCACAACAGGATTTCCCGTTGTGCAGCCCCAGTAGTCCAAAGCCAGTCCCCCCCTATCAGCCATAGGGTTGGACAACCGCCTCGCAAGGCACAAACCCCCACGGTAGAGGGGATTATTACACAAGTATCGGCACTCTACCCGAACGGAGCACGAGTTCCTGATCGAGGAACGGCTCTGAGACAGTACACGTCCGGTTCATCCGGGTATGCACAGCCTCGGTCAATCAACCAGAACTTCAATACTCGATCAGTACCCGTCCCCGTGCCGATACGACAAAACCCCGCGACCCATGATTCCCCAATTCAGGCCCCCTCAATCCAAAACCAGGACCAAAACAGGAGACCCCTCTACCCTATCTCCCCAAGAACACAAGGTATAGCCCCTAGAGAACCCGCGCGCATCACCCGTGATAAGGCTGCACTTCCCTCTTTCTACGGCCCAAATTGGTCAAACAGAAGAGATAGCTACCCTCCCCTTCCAGAAACCCTAGGGAACATCCTCAGAGCCTTATTAAAAGTCAATGGCATTTCCTTACCCATAGCTAGACCTTCACCTATCGATGCTGACCCCACCCGTTTTTGTCAATATCATCGACATCACGGCCACACCATCGAACAATGCTCCTCGTTTCGAGACATTGTCTACAACCTTGATGAAGAGAGGCGCTTAGACTGGGCCACCATCAGGGGACTCAAAGACAACCTAGCTACAAAAGCCCTAGAAGTCAAACCAACCCCAGAAACCCCCAACCCTGTAGAAACCACAACTCAAGACCGAAGGCCAGCCACGAAGGCTCCCTTGGAAGAACCAGAGAGCCTAAGCTATGAAAGCGTCTACACCATAAAAGACGCTGAGCACGAAGAGTCACCCAGGATCATCCCAGGTTGCTTAATCTTACCAGCCTCTTCCCCCGTCCTCCCAGTCCCCTCCCCCATTCTCCCTAAAAAACTCCAACCATTATCCCCTTCACCAATTAACGAAAGCCTATACCCATTAAAACAAAACCCCCGAACCACCATTGACGCACTGAACCATCATACTACTAGAGCAGGCAGAATTTTCAACACTGTACCCTCTTACAGACACCCCCTGCCTGAAACAGAGACTGGGGAGCCCCACACCGGATATAAGATCGACATCCTAGACCAACTCCAAAAAATCCCCGTGAAAATTTCCATTTTAGAGCTAATCGAAACCTCAGAACACCACCAACAGGCTCTAAAAATGTTCCTAGAAAGAATCCAAGTCAACCCACAAATCTCTACCCTAGGCGTACACCGCAGGACTAGGGCCCATCATAACCTTTAGACCTAAAGAAGAGATTCACGATAAAGTCGTTAGCACCTCAACCCTATGCATAACGATTAACCTCGAAGGATACTCGGTGGATAAAGTTCTAATTGACACCGGGGCGGGAGTAAACCTCATATCACTACAAACCTTCGAGCACATTGACGGACGCATAACTACACTCTTCGAAACGGACACCCGTATATTTGCCTATGACAAAACGGCTCGTCCGGTTCTAGGCTTTAAGGACTTCCGATTAAAGGTAGGGCCGCTAGAAACTAGCGCAAAAGCATATGTCCTAGAAATGGATTCAGATTATAATATGATCCTAGGATGTAAATGGCTAGCATCCATAAAAGGGGTCTCCTCTCCCTTACACCAATGTTTGAAATTCCCCTTGGGGGGTCGAATAATCAAAATACAAGGACATGCAATCAGAGGACCTAAATCAAGGTTTGCCGATAATGAAACCGTCACTATAAAAACCAGTAGCCCAAAACCCATAGAAGCCACCATCCACATCTTAGATTTTCCAGCCGATTGGCTAAATCCCCGGAATACTCTCCCCGCTACCTCAAAAGCAAGCCACCCTAGGCTTGAGAACCCTGGCTGGCATATCATGGGGATCATGGGTTACCTTCCCGGGGAAACCCTGGGACACAAAAATGGGATCTTGGACCCCATCGAACTCCCAGCATGGTTAGATAAGAAAGGCATTGGCTCGTCCAAGCATCGCCCTAAACTAAAAGAAAAATGCGATTGGAGGTTGTACGAACATTTCATAAGAGGAATAATCATAGAGCCCGCCAAAGAGGTCACATGCCCCTACCCCCTGGACCCTATCCTGAAAACAGAACCAAACTGTCTCTCTGGCTCCCTAGAGTGGTTGTTCCACAGCCTGATAAACACCTAAACGCACACTCACCGCCAGACGATAAAACTCCAGCTGACCCAGCCTCCTTTTCTCGCAGTGCTCAAGCATCGCAACAAAGGAGCGCCAGCTACTGGAGAAAAGTCAGTTGAAGCACTTCCATCAATCCAGTAGATTGTAAATAATAAGTGTCTTTTCTGTTCAAAAAAACAAAAAAAACAAAAAAAAACAAACAAAAAAAAAATGGAAACCAAAACCCTTGGATCCCTGTTCGACAAGGATGATTTCACCCCAGCATGGCACCCCTTCAGCGATGACTCTGATCTCCTGAATAAACTACAACGTCTAGCCAGTCAGGCTAAAAATCCCAACCCTAGTACCTCGTCCAAAACAGTCAAACCTACTAGGAGTCAAATTCCTGACCAGACCATTAGCAACTTAGAAGGGTATGGCAGGACCATGTAAGGTTTAGAAAAATTTGAAACAATAGCAGTTATAGAAGAACCAGACCTAGATAACATAGAGAACCCAGACGATGGTCTAGGAGTCTTCCAAATCGGTGATGAGGACGATGAAGAAAAAGGGGACCTTGTAGATACCCCAATTTTGACCGTCCAGAAAGACAGAAATACTTCAAGTAACACCCGGAAATATCCCACTTTTGGACATCCAGTAGAGAACCAAAATTCAGGAAACCGAAAACCCTAACCCTAGCCCTAAACTAAACCTAGCGAGAAACCCTAACCAGAAACCCTAAAACTAAACCAAAACCTAACCCTAGCATTTACCTAGACCTAAAAACCAGAAACCCTAACCCTAACCCTAAGACCCAAAAACCCTGTGTCCCCGGCAAGGGGCGGCTAGATCTAACTAGCCGCCCCCCTAACCGCCCCCTGGCCGACTTTGGACCAGTCCCCTGGATGGGACATAAAGCAGCAATAAATGCTGATCATTGCAGCGGGTCATGACCTTTAGCCGCCCTCTCTTGGCCGGACCAATCCAAGTAACCGACCCAAGCCACCGCTTGTCAGAGATGGGACGTTTGGCAGGTCATGATGGGGGCGGCTACCAGGAAGTAGCCGCCCCATCCTGGGCGGCTAGATAGAACTAGCCGCCCTTCACCTGGTCCTGACAGAAGAACCAGGGAATTAATCAGGGGTCTAATCGAAGCCAACCCACTCCATTACCCCCGGGATATTTCCCTGCCTCTCTTTTACTATAAATAGAGGGGTCCCAAAACCAAAAACAACATCACCAAAAAATCCACAACAATCTTCAATCACCAATCTACCATCCTCAAACCCTTCCACCACTAGAAATCCCAAGAGAGAGAGAGAGAGAGAGAGCCTCTTTTGTGAGAGAAAACACCCATTCCCTACACAAAAACACCCTCTCATTCCACCCTCCAGAAACCCGGGCTAAACCTAGCTTAGCCTCTGCCCAAAACCAAACCCATTTCCTACCGAAGTTATGCCCAAACCAAACCAGGCCCAGGACGGCTAAACCCTAGTAGCCGCCCCTCCCCAGACGGCTTGATCCCACTAGCCGCCCCCTTATCCACACCCCATATCCACACCCCTTTGTCCCAAGACTCCTTTAGTCAAGCCCGGAAGCAGAATAGGATTACCTGTTTTTCACCTCTGTGTACGGTATATCAGTGTCTCAGAGCGGAGACCCCACAAACTCCCCACGTAGGCGATCAAATCCAACACCAACTTTTCCTGCTTTTTGAGAAAGCAGGTGGCGATCACACAAACCCCGTCTTTTCTGAGAAGCAGTCGGGCGGCTCAGGAACGACTCTCCGGGCGGTGACCTGATCAGTCGCGAGACGGACCAGGACCAAGTTCGCAGAACCCCCAGGTTTTTTTACATTCCGACAAATCTGGCGATCACGGTGGGACCTCCCTCGTGAAAAACAACAAAAGGTAATCCTCTTCTGCCCCTTTTTACAAGCTTGACTAGAATGCTATCAACCCTCTAGGAAGGTTAGAGTTTCTCACTCCTTGAATTAAATCCTCTTCTACTGTGCATTATAACATCCTTTATTGCTTTGTAAGCCGCACACAGCTGCGCAATCCTTTACTGCTTTCGTAAGTCGCACACAGCTGCGCAATCCTTTACTGCTTTCGTAAGTCGCACACAGCTGCGCAATCCTTTACTGCTTTATTTACTGCTTTCAATCTGCATTCATCCCCACTCCACGTCATGGAATCCCACATAGAAGAGGAGATATTAGAGGAAAGGAATCACCAAGAGGGTCAGGCCACACAGTTCCTGACCCATCTAGAGGAAAGGATGGCTAGTCTAGGGTATCAAACGGTAGAGGACATGTTTCATGACCTCGCTGACTACCGTCATGCCAAGACCTTGAGACAGGAAACCCCTGTCGAAACCCCTAAATCCACTCCCAAAGCCCCATCCACACCCAGCTGCTCGGTCAATCCGAGCATTTTTTCATTCGCCCCCCTTTCCCCCGCGAATCCAAATTCCCAGTTGTTTCCACCCCAGGCCCTACCAGGCCACCCCAAACCCGGGACCGCTAGGCAGCCCTCCCAGGGGAGAAACACTGGACGAAACCATCCGGAGAATCCTCTCCGAGACTGGTCCCTCCCCCCAAACACATGTCTCTACATAACCTGAGACAAATCCCGTCAGTCCACCTACCGGAGGGATTCAAAATCCCCAAATTCCGCCGGTACAACGGTCGTGGAGACCCAGACATTCATTTAACTGCCTTTTATCTAGACGCACGCCCGTTTCTAGATAATCAACCTCTACTAGTCTTCCTCTTCCAGAAATCATTGGAAGGAGAAGCACTACAATGGTTCTCCACCCTCCCTGTAGATCACTTGTCGAATTTCTCGGCTGTAAGCGAGAAATTCTTGGGCCGCTACGGTTACCAGAGGATTAGGACCCCCTCTATTTCAGATTTAACCGTAGAGAGAATGAGGCCTAGGGAGGAATTCGAACAATACGTGTCTCGGTGGCGCACCCTTGTCCACCGAACCGGCCTGCAACTCACAGAATGTCAAGAAATTGACATGATGTTACAGAGCCTGAGTCCAGAGCTCCGTACGAGCCTTTCGTACGGAGACTGCACTACGTATCAACTTCTGATTGACCGCCACAACAGGATTTCCCGTTGTGCAGCCCCAGTAGTCCAAACCCAGTCCCCACCTATCAGCCATAGGGTTGGACAACCGCCTCGTAAGGCGCAAACCCCCACGGTAGAGGGGATCATTAGCCAAGTATCGGCACTCTACCCGAACGGAGCGCGAGTTCCTGACCGAGGAACAGCTCCGAGACAGTACACGCCCGGTTCATCCGGATATGCACCGCCTCGGCAAGCGAATCAAAATTTTACCCCTCGATCAGTACCCGTCCCCGTGCCAATACGACAAAACCTCACAACCCATGATTCCCCAATTCAGGCCCCCTCAATCCATAACCAGGACCAAAACAGGAGATCCTCTTATCCTATCCCCCCAAGAACGCAAGGTATAGCCCTTAGAGAACCCGCGTACGGCCCCCATGATAAGGCTACACCTTCCCCCTCCTACGGCCCAAGATGGTCAAACAGAAGGATAGCTGTTCCCCCCTCCCGGAAACCCTAGGGAACATCCTCAGAGCCTTATTAAAGGTCAATAGCATTTCCTTACCCACGGCTAGACCTTCGCCTATCGGTGCTGACCCAACCCGTTTTTGTCAGTATCATCGGCATCACGGCCACACCATCGAGCAATGCTCCTTGTTTAGAGACATTGTCTACAACCTTGACGAAGAGAGACGCTTAGACTGGGCCACCATTAGGGGACTCAAAAACAACCCAGTTACGAGATCACTAGAAGTCAAGAAGGTCCCAGAAACCCATAACCCCGTAGAAACCACAATCCGAAACCCAAGGCCAGCTACGAAGGCTCCCTTGGAAGAACCAGAAACCTGAGCTATGAAAGCGTCTACACCATAGAAGTCGCTGACCACGAAGAGTCACCCAGAATCATTCCGGGTGGCATAATCTTACCAGCCTCTTCCCCCGTCCTACCAACCCCCTCCCCTATTCTCCCCAAACCCACAAGACTCTTTCCCCCCAAAAAAGACCAACCAATATCCCCCTTACAAATCAACAGAAGCCTGCGCCCAGTAACACAAAGCCCCCGAACCACCATTGACGCACTAAACCATCATACTACTAGAGCAGGCAGAATATTCAACACTGTACCCTCTTATAGACACCCCCTGCCTGAAACTGAAACTGAAACTGAGGAGCCCCGCGCCGGGGATAGGATCGACATCCTAGACCAACTCCGAAAAATCCCCGCGAAAATTTCCATTTTGGAGCTAATCGAAACCTCAGAACACCACCAGCAGGCTCTAAGAACGTTCCTAGAAAGAACCCAAGTCGACCCGCAAATCTCTACCCTAGGCATACCAATAGCTCTAGCCACCGCAGGACTAGGGCCCGTCATCACCTTTAGACCTAAGGAAGAAGTTCATGATAAAGTCGTCAACACCTCAACCCTATGTATAACAATCAACCTCGAAGGACACTCGGTGGATAAAGTTCTAATTGACACCGGGGCAGGAGTAAACCTCATGTCATTACAAACCTTCGAGCACATTGATGGGCGCATAACCACACTCTTTGAAACGGACACCCGTATATTTGCCTATGACAAAACGGCTCGTCCAGTTCTAGGCTTCAAGGACTTCCGATTAAAAGTGGGGCCGCTAGAAACTAGCACTAAAGCTTATGTCCTAGAAATGGATTCAGATTATAATATGATCCTAGGACGTAAATGGCTAGCGTCCATAAAGGGGGTCTCCTCTCCCCTGCACCAGTGCTTGAAATTTCCCTTGGGAGGTCGGATAATCAAAATACAAGGGGATGCGATCAGAGAACCTAAGCCAAGGTTCGCCGATAATGAAACCACCGCCATAAAAACCAATAGCTCAAGACCCATGGAAACCACCATCCACATCTTAGATTTCCTGGCCAATTGGCTAAATCCCCGGAACACTCCCCCCATTACGTCAAAGACAAGCCACCCTAGGTTTGAAAATCCTGGCTGGCATATAATGGGGACCATGGGTTACCTTCCTGGGGAAACTCTGGGACACAAAATGGGATCCTGGACCCCATCGACCTCTCGCATGGCTAGACAAGAGGGGGATCGGCTCACCCAAACACAAATCTAAATTAGAGGGAAAATATAATTGGAAGTTGTACGAACATTTCGTAAGGGAAATAATCATAGAACCCGCCGAAGAAACCGTATGCCCCCGCCCCCTAGACCCTATCAGGGAAAGCGAGCTAGATTATCTCTCTGGCTCCCTAGAATGGTTGTTCCCACTCCCTAATAAACACCTGAATCCACACTCGCCACCAGACGACAAAACTCCAGCTGACCCAGCCTCCTTTTCTCGCAGTGCTCAAGCATCGCAACAAAGGAGCGCCAGCTGCTGGAGGAAAGTCGGCTGAAACACTTCCACCAATCCAGTAGGTTGTAAATAATAAGTGTCTTTTCTGTTCAAAAAAAAAAAAAAAAATGGAAACCAGAACCCTAGGATCCCTGTTCGACAAAGATGACTTCACTCCAGCATGGCACCCCTTCAGTGACGACTCTGATCTCCTGAACGAACTACAGCGTCTCGCCAGTCAAGCCAAAAACCCCAACCCTAGTACCTCGTCCAAAATGGTGAAACCTACTAGGAGCCAAGTACCTGACCAGATCATTAGCAACTTGGAAGGGTATAGCAGGGCCATACTAGGTTTAGAGAAATTTGAATCAATAGCGGTTGTAGAAGAACCAGACCTAGATAACATAGAAAACCCAGATGACGGTCTAGGAGTCTTCGAAATCTGTGATGAGGACGATGAAGAAAGAGAAGACCTGTCTAAGGAATTCAAGCAGAGCCTTCAAAGGTTCGATGAAAAGACAGAGGAAGCAGATGAGAAGATAGAGGAGCTAAACCTAGGGACAAAGACTGACCCCAAAATCATTTCGATTAGCGCAGAACTAAATCACGATGAACGAGAGAGACTGATTAAAATATTACATGAGTATAAAGACGTCTTTGCGTGGTCTTACAAGGACATGCCTGGGCTCGATACCTCTTTAGTCGAACATCAGTTAATCTTAGAACCAAACGCAAAACCAGTCAAACAAAAGCTGAGGCGCCTCCATCCCGAGGTGGCTCTAAAAATCAAGGATGAGGTGGACAAACTCCACCAGGCTAAATTTATCCGGGTGGTCTTATACCCAAAGTGGGTAGCAAATATCGTTCAGTGTCAAAAAAAGATGAAATATCTAAATATGCATCGACTTCAGGGACCTCAACCGAGCGTGCCCGAAAGATCCACTCCCACACATCGACCTCCTTGTCGACAACACTGCAGGATATGAGATGCTCTCGTTCATGGATGGCTTTTCTGGATACAACCAGATCCGGCTGGCAGAAAAAGACCAAGAAAAGACCTCCTTCACCACACCCTGGGGAACTTACTGCTACATAGTGATGCCTTTCGGGCTCAAAAATGCAGGGGCAACCTATCAAAGGGCAATGACCTCAATATTCCATGATATGATGCACAAGCTAGTAGAAGTATATGTGGATGACGTCTTGGTTAAATCTAGAACTCGAATAGGACACGCAGAAATACTTAGGCAAGTACTGCAGAGATGCAGGGAATATTCACTTAAAATGAACCCAAAGAAATGTCGTTTCGGTGTCTCCTCGGGAAAACTTTTGGGATTCATGGTAAGTAAACGGGGGATAGAAATAGATCCGACCAAGGCAAAAGCCATCGCCCAAATGCCCCCACCCAAGAACCTAAAAGAACTAAGAGGGCTTATAGGAAGGTTGCAGTTTATTAGGAGATTTATTTCTCAACATGCTAAACGATGTCGCCCCTTTTACAAACTACTAAAAGGGGGAGTCCGGTTTAATTGGGATAGTGAATGCCAAAAGGCCTTTGATAATTTAAAAGAGTACCTTCTTAAACCCCCATTCCTTTCGGCCCCGGTACCCGGGCGCCCCCTACTCCTCTATATAGCTGCAACTAAAGAAGCCATTGGTGCGGTACTTGCACAACATGACGACATGGGAAGAAAGGAAAAGGCCATTTACTACTTGAGTAAAACCCTGATTGAATACGAAAAAGCCTACCCTCCTACAGAAAAAACTTGTCTAGCATTAGTATGGGCTTCCCAAAAATTACGACATTACTTTCTAGCCCACAAAGTCAAATACTTTGCCAAAATAGACCCAGTAAGGTTCTTATTCGAGAAAGCCATATTGATGGGACGCTTAGCCCGATGGCAAGTACAGTTAAACGAGTTTGATGTCACGTACGCCACTCAAAAATCCGTCAAAGGACAAGCCATCGCTGATCACCTCGCTCAACTACCCCTCCCCGATTACGAACCGGTAAAAACTGACTTCCCAGATGAAGAAATATTTGCGCTTATTGAAGAGAAAAATAGAGAGACATGGACGCTATACTTCGACGGAGCGGTCAACCAAAAGGGAAAGGGAATAGGGATAGCACTAATCTCTCCCGAAGGCGTCATTATCCCACAAGCGTTTCAGCTTACGTTCAGAGCCACCAACAATATTGCTGAATACGAGGCCCTGATAGCAGGTTTGAAGGCAGCCCTAGCCCTAGGAGCTAAAAATTTAGACATCATTGGAGACTCCCTCTTAGTGATCCGCCAAACTCTTAAAAAATATCAGACTAGAGACCCAAAGCAGAAGCCATACAGAGAACTAGCCATAGTCCTATTAAAACAATTCCGTGAGGTTACTCACATTTTCACACCCCGGACTGGCAATATTCTTGCAGATTCTCTAGCCTCCCTAGCCTCATCGCTCGCCTTCCCCTTATCTAGGACATCTGAAACAGTCACTATCCTGAGACTGGAAACACCTGCCACCGAACTCGGTAACCCTAAAACTCAAAGTCTCCTAAAAATGAACCAGGCCAACAAAAATGCTAGTACCGCGGAAATCCTAACTCTTGAACTAGAAGATATAGACGACGGAAACCCATGGTACTTTGATATTAAAAACTACCTTAGAGACGCTTCATTCCCAAGCTATGCTACCAACGACGACCAGAAAATAGTTAAAAGGATAGCAGTCAAATACTGCCTCCGAGGGGGTATACTCTTCCGAGCATCTTTAAACGGAGAACTACTCAGATGCCTGGACGACGAAGAAGCATACACCATTGTAGAAGAAGCTCACTCCGGAGTATGCGGAGGGCACGTCAACGCCCAGATGCTAGCAAAGAAGGTACTAAGAATGGGCTACTATTGGCCCACGCTCGAAGGGGACTGTAACAAATACGTTAAGCGTTGTATCCAATGTCAAACCCATGCCAACAAGATACACGCACCAGCATCTTCTTTACATCCCATGACTTCACCATGGCCCTTCTCCATGTGGGCATTAGACGTGATAGGACCATTCCGGGACACTATAGAAAACACCACCCAAAAAGCCTTCATCCTCACCGCCACAGAATATTTTACCAAATGGGCTGAGGCCGAGTCCTATGTAGTAATTAAAAGCTCTACCCTATCTCGTTTTGTCTGCACTCACATCCTAGCACGGTTCGGCACCCCCAAAGTGATTATAACTGACAATGGCCCCCAGTTCATCTCCCAAGAATTCCAAGACCTATACAATAAACATCATATAGAACTTCATCATTCCACGCCATACTACCCACAGGGGAACGGACAAGCAGAGGCCACCAACAAAACCTTTCTCAAAATTATAAAGAAAACGGTAGAAACCCACAAGGCTACCGATTGGCCTGATAAACTGGTTGACGCCCTCTGGGCATACCGAACCTCCATTAGAACGCCCACTGGTCAAACCCCCTATTCACTCACATTTTGGACCGAAGCAGTAGTACCTTACGAAATCCTCGTCCCATCCTTGAGAATAGTACTAGAAGAAGATCTCCAAATTGAGGAAAAGAGGGAGGCACTCCTACTACGCCTCGAACTACTAGACGAGAAGAGATTAAGAGCGGCAGACCATGCCCAGGCCTACCAAAGAAGGGTGGCAAGGGCATTTGAAAAGAAGGTGATAAAAAGAAAATTTGAAATCGGGGAATTAGTACTTAAGCAAATCATGCCATCAAGACTGCCTCACCCAAGAGGAAAGTTACAACCCACATGGGAGGGACCCTATGTGATCACCCATGCCTATTCCGGGAATGCCTACCGCCTGGTAGATGCCGAAGGAGTCGAGGTTCCAGGTTCGTGGAATGCACTTTATCTAAAGAAATTCCATTCATGAAAAGCTTTCAATACTTAAGAACTATTATTCTTCCTTCCAGCAATTTCCAGCGTTTAGTACTTGATGATAGAATTACAAGACTCTCAAAGATAAACTCGTATCTATTTGAACACGTTTCCGCCAAATCATGTCATTCCCTTCACACACGTATAACTGGACTAGATTTGCCTGATAGAAGAAAAATTGCCTACCCCGTGGACTGGGACAATTTAAAAACTCCCCAAAGCAAAATATCCCTTATTTCCTCCCCGCTCGTATTAACCATAGGTCAAAACTGGCTCTGGTACTATATAAACACTTCTAGAGGGGAAGCATGAAAAGAATCGGGGTGAAAAACAGAAGAGCCCCCGCCTCAAATCAAAACAAACAAAAAAAAAGAAAAAAAGAGAAAATCAGGCAAGGAGAGGCCAAACACCCAAGTGAACGGGTTAAACTCTCTATTTAGCAGGCTTTCATGCCTTTACGCACGGTATACGCTAGACAACGGCTGTACCAGTACAGATCCAAACAACGGATTGTACTTTCCCCCCAAAAATAAAGAAGTGGTAAAAAGAAGAAAGCCAGAGGGACCTAGGAAGTAAGACATGTGCTAGACTGGGATAATTCTAAAATATTGCCAGAAAGGAAGATATTACTCTTACCTCATTCACCCTCTCCCCTTTTATTTTTCGCAATGGGGGTTCAAAATTGAGCTATGTCCACCGGAAAAAGAGAAATTTTGACCAAGGGTAGATCACGTCCAGGTTTACACCTACACACACACTCACACGAGTTCACTTAGAAACTTGCCTATCCAAAGGAAGCTTATTTGACTTGACTCTTGGTACATTCATGGATTTTTTAGCATGTTTAGAATAATACGATTAAGCATTTGAAAACCATGAACCTAGGAAAATCGACGCCTAAGGCTTATACCTCTCAAATACAATCCTGGTTAGGACATGAGTGACCGCAAGGGCTCCTCCACGGGGACTTGATGGTGTCTTTTACTTATGAAAATCAAGAACATTGCCCTCTCACATAAAAAGTCATTGAAGAACTAAAATGCCCCTTTATGCCACTTATACTTACGCATAAGCTTGCATTTTCCTTTTCCAAAACACTTTGGCATCCGATTTTCTTGAAATATTAAAGTTAACCCCCCCCCACCCCGAATATTAAAATTGTCCCCTCTCATATGAGAATTGTCCCCACTCACTTCATGCCCTTCCGCACATACGTTAGAAGAAATTGTCCCACCTTTTACATACCTAAAAGTTTTTCTTCGCTCACGCACTTGGAATCCCCTCCTTGCACACTAAGGCATGGTCTCCCGCACGTTATTTTCTCGCATTATATTTCCATTCCACCTTAAGATGGATTGTAGCCCTTGACGATTCAAGCAAGAAGGGCTCGAAAGTCAGTGCAGGGGCGCAATCTGGACAGATTTAACACTTGGTCCATGGAAAGAATGTTTTTATAGGTCTCGAAGGTTAAAACACTCAGGAGGACTTTCAGCAGCAGCAGACAAGAAGCAAAACCAGAAAACTGTCCCAGGCAGGCGGCGGCTAAACTCGACTAGCCACCCCCCCCGGAGACGGCTAGTTTATACTAGCCGCCCCTGCTCCCTGCCCTTCTTGTCCAGGTAAAAAACCCAGGCAAGGGGCGGCTAAATACAAGTAGCCGTCCCTCACTGGGCGGCTAAACGCGAGTAGCCGCCCCTCACCTACTGCCCCATCTGCCCTGTCAGTTCCATTCTCAATCAACTCTTCAACTCCTTTGAATACCTGTCGAAGCATTCTTTTCCCAAACATGCATACACACATTTTAGACATATTTATACGCAAAACCTGTATCAATACCATGCTATAATGATTATATGTTAGAACTCTGCATCCATCCACAAAATCAAAACTTATAAATACCAAGTCCATTCATTTACACACGCATACACATCCCTATAGACTAAGAAGGCTTTCTAAGACACTAAACATCCATGTTAAGGCTACTCTAAACCATGCATACAAAACCAGAAATTAAATTGTCCCACCGAAACCATAAACGTAAATTGTCTGCTAAGCACTTAAAATATAGAAAAGAGATAGGTCCACCAAGAGTTCCGAACTCCAAAGCCTTGAGTCGTGCATCATCGAAATATCACCTAAAACCAAAAAAAAAAGAGGAAGAAAAGCATGAATTCATCGCATATATATACTATTCTTCTGCCTAAAACCAAGACACAAAGGAGCTTTACCTCGGCGTATCATCATCCCCGGGAGGCCGAATCGAAGGAGGTGTTGGAAAAATAAATCCCGACTGCCAAGATCCGTCGATCGAGGTATAGATCGAACAACAAATTTTTTTTTTTTTTATTAAACCTTTTTAACGCAAACCCTACAAGGCGGAATTAGGGTTTACCTTCAGAACTCAGATCAGAGTTCTGCCGTAGAAGAAGATCGGATCTGATGGACGACGATGAATCACTCAATCGGAACCTTCAGATCTTCTGCCGTATGTCCTTTCTATGTTGCAGATCCGCGGCGGAGTGTGGTCTCCTTCTTGCTTCGAACGGCAGCCGCGAATCCCTTCGCTCTCCTTCTCTCCTTTCCTCACCTTTTCTGGATCCAGAGATCCTAAAGGATTTCTAGGGTTAGGGTTTTGATTTCGGCTGAAATCATATATCACTTGAGAGAGAGAGGAAGCCACATATTTATAGGCTAGGGCAGGGACCTAAAGGAGAAATCAGTAATTGGCTCCTATGGGCTTGGGTACCATAATTCAACCTAGAATTAAAACCAAAAGCCCATAAGTCATAATTCATTCCACTAAAGGATTATGACTGCACTCCAAACATACTAATCTCAAAAATAATATTTCGAGCTCCTTATATTATATGCTTAATATCTCCCCACGCTAAGATTCCAATACTCGTTATGAAATAATTATTACTGACAATATTATTTCATAACATCTTATTTTCCTTGAGATCTTCCGCTTAACTTATTTGATATGTCGGATAATTAAATCCACCGGCCGGGTTAGACATAATCAAAACTTATAAGCATCCTCAAGAGAGTATCATCAACCTCCTATTGGAGACGTGGATTCCATCAATAGCAATTATTCATCATACAAGCGTTATTGTCACCCAACTTACCGAGCCTATTGATCCATAGTAGAATCTCACTCTTTAATAAATCAAAATGACAAATAACAAATGCACATGTTTAAGAACCATTTTAGGATTAAGAGCATAAGCAATCATAATAAAGATGGGGTGTAAATTATTTTATCTAGTCAGTACAAAAATAATTACCCCAACTTGGTCCGTTCAATACACACAAGGTGTACTAGTACAATCACCCAAAACCTATCAACCGGTCTTTTATAGTCAAGATAAACTACGTAAGATGAACTGCACTACAACCTTTATCCAATGGATTATCCAAGTCCATCTAAGGTTGTGAACCTCAACTTATAATTCACAAGGAACCGATAATCTGATCCTTTGTGTGTAAGCCAAACTCTACACACCAGATTATCTACAATGTAAATTAAAGGATTAAATTAAAAACAAGCACAATATTTCAAACAATATAATGCAAGCATTTACCAATAATAATTCTCATCAAAATGCTAAGACCATCTTAATAATAGAGTTTATTACATAAGTCATGGCTTTTAGAACACTGCTCTAACAATCTCCCACTTGAACTCAAAGCCATGAAGCCATACATCTAACTCCCATTCCTTCTACGTGACGATCAAATGACTTGGCCGTCAAGCTCTTTGTAAAAGGGTCTGCCAAGTTGTTTTCTGATGCAATCTTGGTCACAATGACATCGCCTCGCTGAACTATCTCTCGTATCAAATGATACTTACGCTCAATGTGTTTTGCTTTCTTATGGGTCCGTGGTTCCTTTGAATTTGCAACAGCTCCGCTATTATCACAATAAAGTGTAATAGGCGATTCTATCAGAGGTACCACATCTAGATCCATGAGGAAGTTCCTGAGCCAAACTGCCTCTTTTGCTGCCTCAGAGGCTGCCACATATTCGGCTTCCATGGTGGAGTCAGCAATACATGATTGCTTGATACTCCTCCAACTTATGGCTCCACCTCCCAAAGTAAACACATATCCTGATGTTGACTTTCTGGAATCCTTATCTGACATGAAGTCCGAGTCTGTGTACCCTATAGGTGTAAGACTCTCTGCCTGGTAAACCAACATATAATCCTTAGTCCTTTTCAGGTACTTGAGAATATGTTTTACCGCAGTCCAGTGTTCTTGTCCAGGGTTAGACTGATATCTGCTAACTATGCCAACTGCAAAGCAAATGTCAGGTCTAGTACAAAGCATTGCATACATGAGGCTTCCTACAGCCGAAGCATAAGGAACTGCCTTCATTTTCTCTATCTCCTTTGGAGAAGTCGGACATTGCTCCCTAGATAGAGTAATTCCATGTCTGAAGGGTAGAAAACCTTTCTTGGAATCGTGCATGCTAAATCTGGTAAGAACTGAGTCAATATAAGTGGCTTGCGATAAGCCCAACATCCTATTCCTGCGATCTCGTATGACCTTGATCCCAAGGATGTGACTGGCTTCTCCCAAGTCCTTCATGTCAAATTGGCTGGATAACCATACTTTAACTGTAGACAATACCCCAATATCGTTTCCGATGAGTAAGATATCATCCACATAAAGTATTAGAAACACCACCACATTTCCGTTGCGCTTCTTATACACACAAGGTTCATCTGGGGATTGATCAAAACCAAAAGATTTGATTGCCTGATCAAAACGGATGTTCCAAGATCTTGATGCCTGCTTGAGTCCATAAATGGACTTCTTAAGCTTGCACAACATATGCTCCTGACCCTTTGCTATGAAACCGTCTGGTTGCACCATATAGATGCACTCATCAAGACTTCCATTGAGGAAAGCTGTCTTGACGTCCATTTGCCAAATTTCGTAATCGAAATTAGCTGCAATGGACAAAAGAATCCGGATAGACTTCATCATGGCTACTGGCGAAAATGTTTCCTCATAATCGATTCCCTCTTTCTGAGTAAAACCCTTCGCCACGAGTCTTGCTTTGTAAGTCTCAACCATTCCATCTGATCCTATTTTCTTCTTATAGATCCATTTGCACCCAATGGGTTTTATCCCTTCGGGTGGATCCACAAGTTCCCAGACCTGATTCGAGTACATAGACTCTATTTCAGATATCATAGCCTTTTGCCAAAGCTCTGCATCCTTATCTTGTAGTGCTTCATTGTAGTTACAGGGTTCGGCATTATGTTCCCCAGGGATCTTGTCATATGACTCTCCCAAGAACATATACCTCTCAGGTTGTTGGATAACCCTCCCACTACGACGAGGTACTACAGGGGTGCTAGTGACAACTTGTCGTGTCACTTGTGAACCCGGTGCGCTATAATCCACACGTTGTTCTGAGGTTGAGTCTAACGTGTTGATAGTATCACCGTGAACTGGTTCAAATGTTGGTGGTATTGAGGAACTTTCTACTTGTTCCTCTTTCCTCAATTCCTCTAGAACAACTTTACTTGTGGGCTTGTGATTTAGAATATAGTCTTCTTCTAAGAACCGGGCATTAGTGCTTACAATGACCTTCTGGTCCTTAGTACTATAAAATAGACCACCTTTAGTTCCTCTTGGGTACCCTACAAAGAAACATACTTCTGTTCTTGATTCCAACTTGCTAGGATCCTTTCTTAGCACATGTGCTTGACTACCCCAAATCCGAATATGCTGCAGACTAGGTTTGCGTCCAGTCCACAATTCTGTGGGAGTAGAGGATACTGCCTTAGTTGGAACCAAGTTCAACAGGTAAGCAGCCGTTTCTAAAGCATGTCCCCAAAAAGAAACAGGTAAACTAGAATAACTCATCATGGACCTCACCATCTCCAAAAGAGTCCTATTTCTTCTTTCTGCTACACCATTTTGCTGGGGTGTCCCTGGCGCAGTCAATTGGGATGTAATCCCGTGCTCCAATAGGTATTCCCTAAACTCTCCCAAGAGGTATTCACCACCACGATCAGATCGTAGTGACTTTAGGGATTTACCCGTCTGCTTCTCTGTCTCTGCCTTAAATTCTTTGAACTTATCAAAGGCGTCAGACTTTCGGCGAAGCAAGTAAATGTACCCGTATCTTGAGTAATCATCAATGAATGTGATGAAATACTCATAACCACCTCTTGCCTGGACAGTCATGGGACCACACAAATCGGAGTGAACCAATTCCAACGGTCCTCCGGCTCTATTGCCCTTGGCCGAAAACGGCCTCTTGGTCATTTTTCCTTCTAAGCAAGATTCACAGACTGGAAGTGCCTCCACTTCCAATGAACTCAGTGGTCCATCTTCAACCAGTCTTTGAATCCTTTTTAGATTAATATGACCAAGGCGTAAGTGCCAAAGATACGTTTGGTTCATCTGAGAAGATTCTTTTCTCTTTAGTGGTAACATGTTAGTGTTATTCAATTCATGCAGTTTAGGAGATTCAGGATTAATAACATAAAGATCATCCACCAATGTACCAGAACAGATAAAATGTCTTTTATTCTTGATAACCACAGAGTTATCAAAATAAACATAATAACCATCCATAGCCAATCTAGAAACAGAAACTAAATTCCTTCTAATGGAAGGTACATAAAGACAATCCTTTAAAATTAAAATCCTTTTATTACTGAAATGTAGATAAACGACTCCTAATGCATCTGCTGCCACTTTCGTAGCATTCCCCATGTGAAGATAAATCTCTCCATCACTTAGTCTCCTGGAACCCCTGCAACGAATTGCATACATGATTAGTGGCTCCCGAGTCTACACACCAGGTCCTGGTAGATCGGACTGCTAAACATGTTTCAACTATTAGTGAATAAGATTTACCTGCGTTGTTCAGTTTGTTGAGATAGACCGGACATTGCTTCTTCCAATGACCTGATTGTCCACACTGAAAACACTTGCCTTTCGGCTTTTTCTGTGTCTGTCCTTGAATTTTATTCACAACTTGAGCACCTGCATGCTGAACCTTTCTCTTCTTCTTGGCTTTAGCCTTTGAAGTAGAACCTTTCTCAGTCATGTAAACACTAGCCGGCTTCTTGTTGAGACCCTCTACCGCCTGAAGCTCTTTGAGCAGTTCTGCCAACGTGTAGTCACGTTTATTCATCGTGTAGTTGACACGGAACTGCTTAAAAGATTCTGGTAGAGACTGGAGTATGATATCGACCTGGGTCTCCCCGTCAATTTCAGCTCCTAGGATCTCTAGTTCATTGAGATGACCCATCATCTTTAGAACATGATCCCTTACTGGTGTCCCTTCCGCCATGCTAGTATTCATCATTTCTTTCATGGCCACTTGCCTAGCAGCACGACTCTGGTCACCAAACATTTCCTTAAGGCTGACCATCATGTCGTAGGCAGTGATCATAGACTGATGTTGATGACTTAGAACATTTGACATAGATGCCAGAATGTAACACCTAGCCATCTCATCAGCCCTTAGCCATTTCTGATAAGTCTGGGTTTCCTCGTCGGTTGCCCCCTCACCAGGTTTAGGAGGACATACTTCAGTGAGTACAAACTTGTACTCTGAGGAAGTCAACACAATATCCAGGTTTCTTTTCCAGTCAATGTAATTAGGTCCAGTCAATTTACATTCTTTGAGAATAACAGCAAGTGGATTAAAAGCAGACATTTTGAATCCTAAGAATCAAACATAATATAAAGAAAATTATGACATGGTAAATAAAACTTCGAATTCAATTTAAAGATGGGTCCCTCTACCATATTAAAAGAATTCATCAACAGCCTGATCTCTTATTGAATAGCATGCCTCGATAATGAGGACGTACACCACTCAAACTTAGACCAGATAGGCCAATTCCTTTTAATTTTACTATCTAGGTATCCTTTTATACCAAGTGAAATTAAATAGTTGACATACTTTGGTCCTACAAATAATAGCAGTGACTCCGATGGGGAGGGTACTATTACTTATAGTTAAGTGTAAACCACCACCTAATTTTTAGATCAATTGTTCGTAATGCACTCCTCCGATGGGGAGATAATGCACACTAACAATTACCCAAAATTATTCCTTAAGATAACTTGTACCGATAACATCTACAATTTATCTCATCCGATGGGGAGGAAGGCCTATAGCCAACACGCAAGATAAATTATATTACCTACAAGTTGGTGGTGGAGACCGTGGGAATTATACAATAATGTCCCGCTCCCACTTAATATTTTAAATCCTTTTGAGGGTTATAAACATATATTTATTGTATGCCAATATCCATGTTGTCCATATAAGGTGGGTCCGTTATACTAGTTAACATCCACACAATATAAAATCATACATAAAACATATAACAAATAGAAAATTAGAATCCTGGCTATTATGGTCGCACAACGACTATGATGCGCTTCGATTTGAATTCTAATTCTAATGCGAGCAGGCGGGGTCTGGGGCAGCGCCCCAGAAACCAGATTTCACGACCGATTTGCTTTGCTGAAAACGCATCTGTTCTTCATCCGACGGGATTTATAACCGTTCGAATCAGAGAATTGATTGTCTCATTTTGATCGCAAATCCTCCTCGTGATGATCCGATATCATCTAGTTCCGTCCGTGATCTCCTGATGCCGATCTGGTACCACGTCGGAGTTGATCCCTCGAATCCCCTCATGAACTCTCTCGTGTAGATTGAAAAAAAAATTACAATAATACTCCCACTCGCGGAGTTTACAATATTGTTTAATTTTCGATCATACAATATAACCACGCACAACTCGCGTGGGATCCATTCACATAAAACAAGAATATAAACAAAACAATAACCATAATAGCCGGATTAAGATCTCGCTGCAAAACAAAGTTAGCACAGATCTACAATCTTGACTATTCTCATGGTATATAGATCTATCGTTTATCATGTGGACGGACAACATGGTTGTATTCGATCTATACGCAGTATCAACGAGTCGGCTCTGATACCAGTTGTTGGAAAAATAAATCCCGACTGCCAAGATCCGTCGATCGAGGTATAGATCGAACAACAAAATTTTTTTTTTTTTTTTTTATTAAACCTTTTTAACGCAAACCCTACAAGGCGGAATTAGGGTTTACCTTCAGAACTCAGATCAGAGTTCTGCCGTAGAAGAAGATCGGATCTGATGGACGACGATGAATCACTCAATCGGAACCTTCAGATCTTCTACCGTATGTCCTTTCTATGTTGCAGATCCGCGGCGGAGTGTGGTCTCCTTCTTGCTTCGAACGGCAGCCGTGAATCCCTTCGCTCTCCTTCTCTCCTTTCCTCACCTTTTCTGGATCCAGAGATCCTAAAGGATTTCTAGGGTTAGGGTTTTGATTTCGGCTGAAATCATATATCACTTGAGAGAGAGAGGAAGCCACATATTTATAGGCTAGGGCAGGGACCTAAAGGAGAAATCAGTAATTGGCTCCTATGGGCTTGGGTACCATAATTCAACCTAGAATTAAAACCAAAAGCCCATAAGTCATAATTCATTCCACTAAAGGATTATGACTGCACTCCAAACATACTAATCTCAAAAATAATATTTCGAGCTCCTTATATTATATGCTTAATATCTCCCCACGCTAAGATTCCAATACTCGTTATGAAATAATTATTACTGACAATATTATTTCATAACATCTTATTTTCCTTGAGATCTTCCGCTTAACTTATTTGATATGTCGGATAATTAAATCCACCGGCCGGGTTAGACATAATCAAAACTTACAAGCATCCTCAAGAGAGTATCATCAACCTCCTATTGGAGACGTGGATTCCATCAATAGCAATTATTCATCATACAAGCGTTATTGTCACCCAACTTACCGAGCCTATTGATCCATAGTAGAATCTCACTCTTTAATAAATCAAAATGACAAATAACAAATGCACATGTTTAAGAACCATTTTAGGATTAAGAGCATAAGCAATCATAATAAAGATGGGGTGTAAATTATTTTATCTAGTCAGTACAAAAATAATTACCCCAACTTGGTCCGTTCAATACACACAAGGTGTACTAGTACAATCACCCAAAACCTATCAACCGGTCTTTTATAGTCAAGATAAACTACGTAAGATGAACTGCACTACAACCTTTATCCAATGGATTATCAAGTCCATCTAAGGTTGTGAACCTCAACTTATAATTCACAAGGAACCGATAATCTGATCCTCTGTGTGTAAGCCAAACTCTACACACCAGATTATCTACAATGTAAATTAAAGGATTAAATTAAAAACAAGCACAATATTTCAAACAATATAATGCAAGCATTTACCAATAATAATTCTCATCAAAATGCTAAGACCATCTTAATAATAGAGTTTATTACATAAGTCATGGCTTTTAGAACACTGCTCTAACAGGAGGAGCGTCCTGGCCTGAAGGAAGTGGCGGCTGAGGGGAAGATTGAACCTCTGGAACATCAGGAGCAGCGGGAGTCTCTCGAACCGAAGACGCAGCCCTTGCGTATATCCCACGACTCCGAGACGCCGAAGGACGAGAAGCACGACTGAAGGTAGCCCCGGTGGCCAAGGAAGCCGAGAGAGAATGGTCAGGCTCAAATGGAAGAAGGTCGAGGTCCGCCTCGGTCATCGAGCCCCCGCCAACCAATTTCCCCCTCATAGTCGCCTCCCAAAGGAGGACCTGCTGAATATCTCTATCTCTACGTTCCAACCTCCCTCGAAGACGCGTCTCCACTGCTCTCAACCTCTCCTCGAGCTCCCTTGATCTCGCCTCAGCAACCCGGAGCATGTCCTCGCTCAATCGAAGTGCCTCCCGATCTCTATCCCCGGCCGCTTGGAGAGAACGAAGCAAATCCCCCATCAAACCCCCGGGAACTCCCACCGAGGCCTCCAACTCTGACACCCTCGCCTGGGGGGAGTCCCTCTCGCGGCCTAGGGTGATGAACCCCTCCTCTCTCAAGCTACCATGGACCTCAGCCGGTCCACCTCCTCCTCAGCCCAAGAAGCCCTGCCCCTCGCCTGGCCCAACTCCATCCTTGTGGCCGTCAACTTATTCCGGGCCACATCCAACTCCCTCATCAATTCGAGCTCTCGCTCGGACACCATGGAAGGAGGAGGAGCGGAAGAAGAAGAAGCGCCGTCGGCCCTCGCTCTCGACAGAGCATCCACCTGAGCCTCGAGGACCCGGACCTGGTCCTGCAAGCGTCCTCTCTGTGCCCGCAAGGCCTCTATCTGCCTGGCCCGCAATTGGAGGTGCTCATTGGCGGTCTTGAGCCTCTTCTCCATCTCGTTCAACTCAACCTACAAAAGCAACACCACTCAGAAAATATTCAAGCAAAACGAAGAAGAGAAGGAGAGCTTCCAAACATACGTAGGCGTCCGGGATCTCCTCCTCCATCGTCCCGAGGATACCCGCATACTCCCGACGATACCAGGCTAGGTATTCGTCACTCGAAGTCACCTCAGGACGGCACTCCACCAAGGCGCCTCGGCTCATCCATCCCGCCACGTACGTCGCGTAGTTCCTCGAGAGATTCGTGTCCCGAGGAATCCCAGCCACCGGGATCGAGGGGCGCTTCGGCAGGGCATTGGGCACCCACTGATGGTACCCAAGCTGGCGAACAACCCGGCTGATCGCATGGAACACGACCTCATTAAAATAGATCAGCCAGACATCCCGCGACAACTCCGCAGGGACCTCCTCCTCCGTGTAGGGCCTCCACGTCATCTGTGAAGCATCAAAAGATAGGAAGAGAGCTTAGTCGAAGAAAACCAAATACAAGCCAAAGAAAACTCGAAGGAAAATTTATACCTCTTCCTCCGTCAAGACACGGAAGGCCTCCCGGAACTGAGCGAGGCGATGTAAGCGCGAGGATCCCCGGGGCGCCCATCTCATGGCCCAGGGGAGGACATGATCAAAAGGCACCAGGGTCGGGCGATCGATGGCGAAGTGCTCGTACCCGAAAATCTGGCAAAGCGAGAGGAAAATTATCATGATCAAAGTGAGCTAAACCCAAAAGAAAGCACCCTCTACTCACACATACCTGGAGAAAGGGCGCAAAACCACCAAGGTTCTTTCCCCCAGCCCTCTTGACCTTCTTCGAGAGCTCCGCAAATAGATGGGCCAGCATCGCCGCTCCCCAAGCGTATCGCCCCATGCCCTCTAGGTCCCTCATCAACAGAAGAGAATGTGAGGAAACCTTGTCGGAGGCCTTCGAGAAGAGGACCCGGCCGAAGAAGTATAAAAAGAACGCCCTCAACTCCCTCCGTGCCCTCTGTGGGCACGCGGCCGCCTCTCTCGCCTCGATCATCGCCCACCGCCTCTCGAAGCTAGCTGCAGCTTCGCCCTTCTGACGCTCTGTAAAGGAGCCGAGGGCGTATTGCCTCGACAACTGCCCAAGGGGGATCCGGTTCAGCGTCCTCACGCGCTCCACGTAGTCCCATTCTCCAATCAACTCCAGGAAGAGTGCCTTATAGTCGGCGAGGGTGGCCGCGATCACTGCCTCCCCAGACACCGGAAGACCGGTAATCCGATAAACATCCTCGAGGGCCGGCATGACAGCACCGGTGGGGAGAATGAAAGCGCAACTCTCCGGATCCCACCTCTCCGCCAAAGCCTCCACGTAAGGACGGTGGACGTGGAACGGTTCGATCAAAAAGAAGGAACGGAAGCCCGCTCCATCCACCAAACTCCTCTCCTCCTGCGCCAAGGCATCGTACCACCTCTTCGTCCCATGCCACAGAGCCCGAATGCGGTTCGGTCTCTACAAAACGAACAAAGGGAACATAGGTTAGTTTAAAAAGCAATCGAGAGGTAAGGGTTCAACTCTACGAAATTATTTTAAAAACCATGCTTAGCGAAATGAAACTTTCACATGCTAAATATAGAAACAAAAGCATGAAAGTAAGAAGCTACACTCCCCATATGATCACGCATGCTAGACAAACATCAGCACATCCCACCGTGGTCACCACTCACATGCTTTCTTACATCACGCCCTATCATGCTTATACCTTCCCTAAACGCACCTAAGCAATATAGAACTTGGACCCGTGAAATGCATACACTCCCCCATGCTCTACCACAATCAAACACGTACGAAAGTCATGTACAGGTAGAAAAGTATGAAATGCAAGCATGCTAGCCGTATCACTCCTCTTTCTTTTATATGCATACAACAAGCATGGATGTACATATAAAAATTGTTCCCTTCCTTTTTTTCAACACGAACCCGTTCGCATGCTTACAATATCCCACCGTGATCAAACTATACATACAAGCATGCATCTTAGACACACATATCACTCACAATTACCTACTCATGCATATTAGACGCACATATCACACTATCACCTATTTATACCACGAAAGACATACACATATAAATAAAAGGGTAAGACAAAGGTTGGGAACATACCATGGCCCGCGTGGACCCAGGAGCGTCCACCTCGGCCTCGTCGAGATCGTCCATCCCATCGTCATCCCCCTCCTCGTCCTCCTCAAACACGGCCTCCTCGGCCTCGGCCTCAGCGCCAACGCCGGCCTCCGCGGCCCCCATGTCCATACCCTCGGCCTCCCCGGCCTCCTCCCCAACATCAGCCCCTCCGACCTCCTCCGTGCCCGCCGCACCAGAGGCTAAACCCTCAAAAACACCCATAGCCCTTCTCTCCTCCTCTGCTGCCCTGGCCTCTATGGCCTCCCTATCCAACATCCCAATAATGGCGTCCAATGACGCCCTCTCACTCTCACTTACCCCCCTCGGCCTCGGCCCTTCCCTCCGTTGCACCCCCAACCAATCCCCCGACCCCCGAAGCAGCCTCCTCGACCACTGCCGGTCGGTCCCCACGCCTCCTCTTGCGTGAGTAGCCTACCATAACACCCCCAACCTCCGCCGCACCCACGACCTCCTCCTCCACCCGATCACTCCCCGATGAACTAGACCCCGAGACAGCCCCTCTCTGCTCTCGGGAAGACCTAAGTCGCTTCATCATCGAAGCCGTCCTCTTCCCCTTCGTCATCTCCTCCGATTTCGCACAAAAGAAAAACCCCAAAGAAAATCTAGGGCTCCGAAATCAAGAAGAAAGGAATGATGGAAGGCTTAAACAAAGGATTCAAGGTGTTTTAAAATCAAGATTTTCGGTTTAAAATGAAAAAGAAGAAGAGTAACCGTTTTAAAACGTATGGGGAGAGAGAGAGGGTCCCTTCGGTTATAAGGGACCCAGTCGAGGGGCGGCTACCCACGAGTAGCCGCCCCCTCTCGGGCGGCTAGTTACAACTAGCCGCCCCTCCCAGTTTTCTCTTTCATTTAAAAAACCCCCTTTCCAATCTTCTTTCAGCCCAAAAATTCAAAAGCTCTCCATAACCAAACAGCCATGTATTTGCATATTTCCAGACATTACTTGATCAAACACGACTTTCCTGAAGTTTTGCCACACGTTCAGTACCACTCAAATTTGAATTTCTTCAGTTCTGGTTCTTTTCCAGAGTTCTTATCCTTCGGATGATCCAATTCACCCAAGCTCAACTATTTGCTTTCTGTCGGCGATATCCCCTCCTTGCTGATTTTTCCCAAGCACGGGAACGGTAGGCACGAGGAAACTGACGCTGGGCTGCTCCGCGCACGATAGCTAAGAACCCCGACCGCGGGTTGGATCACTCACCATTTTACTTTTCTCACCTTCCACCTGGATCATCCTCTCGGATAAAATTCTAAGTCAAGACCTAGCCTCTGACGGTCTAAATCAACTCCCCGAGTAGTACTGCTCGTATTGGCACAACTCCTTGAAGGTCGGGCCGGCCAAAATAGGGGTCTCTTTCCTTATCATCGGTCGAAGTCTTTCATGCTTCGCACAAAGACTCCATCCGATGAGGGACAATTGTAGATACCCCAATTTTGACCGTCCAGAAAGACAAAAATACTTCAAGTAACACCCGAAAATATCCCACTTTTGGACATCCAGTAGAGAACCAAAATTCAGGAAACCGGAAACCCTAACCCTAGCCCTAAACTAAACCTAGCCAGAAACCCTAACCGGAAACCCTAAAACTAAACCTAAACCTAACCCTAGCATTTACCTAGACCTAAAACCCAGAAACCCTAACCCTAACCCTAAGACCCAAAAACCCTATGTCCCTGGCAAGGGGCGGCTAGATCTAACTAGCCGCCCCATACCAGGCGGCTAGTTTGAACTAGCCGCCCCCCTAACCGCCCCCTGGCCGACTTTGGACCAGTCGCCCTGGATGGGACATAAAGCAGCAATAAATGCTGATCATTGCGGCGGGTCATGACCTTTAGCCGCCCTCTCTTGGCCGGACCAATCCAAGTAACCGACCCAAGCCACCGCTTGTCAGAGATGGGACGTTTGGCAGGTCATGATGGGGGCGGCTACCAGGAAGTAGCCGCCCCATCCTGGGCGGCTAGATAGAACTAGCCGCCCTTCACCTGATCCTGACAGAAGAACCAGGGAATTAATGAGGGGTCTAATCGAAGCCAACCCACTCCATTACCCCCGGGATATTTCCCTGGCTCTCTTTTACTATAAAAAGAGGGGTCCCAAGCCCAAATACAACATCACCAAAAAATCCACAACAATCTTCAATCACCAATCCACCATCCTCAAACCCTTCCACCACTAGAAATCCCAAGAGAGAGAGAGAGAGCCTCTTTTGTGAGAGAAAACACCCATTCCCTACACAAAAACACCCTCTCATTCCACCCTCCAGAAACTCGGGCTAAACTTAGCTTAGCCTCTGCCCAAAACCAAACCCATTTCCTACCAAAGTTCTGCCCAAACCAAACCAGGCCCAGGACGGCTAAACCCTAGTAGCCGCCCCTCCCCTGACGGCTTGATCCCACTAGCCGCCCCATTATCCACACCCCTTTGTCCCAAGACTCCTTTAGTCAAGCCCGGAAGCAGAATAGGATTACCTGTTTTTCACCTCTGTGTACGGTATATCCGAGTCTCAGAGCGGAGACCCCACAAACTCCCCACGTAGGCGATCAAATCCAACACCAACTTTTCCTGCTTTTTGAGAAAGCAGGTGGCGATCACACAAACCCCCTCTTTTCTGAGAAGCAGTCGGGCGGCTCAGGAACGACTCTCCAGGCGGTGACCTGATCAGTCGCGAGACGGACCAGGACCAAGTTCGCAGAACCCCCAAGTTTTTTTACATTCCGACAAATCTATCTGAAGAATTCAAGCAGAGCCTTCAAAGGTTCAATGAGAAGACGGAAGAAGCAGATGAGAAGATAGAGGAGCTAAACCTAGGGACAAAGACTGACCCCAAAATCATTTCAATTAGCGCAGGACTAAATCACAATGAGAGGGAGGGCCTGGTTAAAATATTACACGAGTATAAAGACGTCTTTGCGTGGTCTTACGAGGACATGCCCGGGCTCGATACCTCGTTAGTCGAACATCAGTTAATTTTAGAACCAAACGCAAAACCAGTAAAACAAAAACTGAGACGCCTTCATCCCGAGGTAGCTTTAAAAATCAAAGATGAGGTAGACAAACTCCACCAGGCTAAATTTATCCGGGTAGTTTTATACCCAAAGAAGGGTGGGAAGGGCATTTGAAAAGAAGGTAATAAAAAGAAAATTTGAAATTGGGGAATTAGTACTCAAGCAAATCATGCCATCAAGACAGCCTCACCCAAGAGGAAAGTTGCAACCCACATGGGAGGGACCCTATGTGATCACCCATGCCTATTCCGGGAATGCCTACGGCCTGGTAGATGCCGAAGGAGTCGAGGTTCCAGGTTCGTCGAACACACTTTATCTAAAGAAATTCCATACATAAATAGTTTTCAATACTTAAGAACTATTATTCTTCCTTCATGCGATTTCCCGCGTTTAGTACTTGATGATAGAATTATAAGACTCTCAATGATAAACTCGTATCTATTTGAACACATCTCCGCCAAATCATGCCGTTTCCTTCACACACGTATATCTGGACTAGATTCACCTCAAAGAAGAGAAATTGCCTACCCCGTAGACTGGGACAATTTAAAACCCCCAAAGCAAAACATCCCTTATTTCCGCCCCACTCGTATTAACCCTAGGTCAAAATGAGGAGTTACCAAGACCTGGCATATGTCCCAAAACTAGCTCTGGCACTATACAAACACTTCTAGAGGGGAAGCATGAAAAGAATCGGGGTGAAAAACAGAAGAGCCCCCCCCCCCTCAAATAAAAAAAAATTAGGCAATGAGAGGCCAACAAAAGAAAAATAACACCCAAGTCAACGGGTTAAACTCTCTATTTTAGCAGGCTTTCACGCCTTTACGCACGGTATACGCTAGACAACGGCTATACCAGTACACATCCAAACAACGGACTGTACTTTCCACCCAAAATAAAGAAGTGGTAAAAAGAAGAAAGCTAGAGGGACCTAGAAAGTTGGACATGTGCTAGAATGGGTCAATTCTAAAATATTGCCCGAAAGGAAGATATTTCTCTTACCCCATCCCCCCTCCCTTTTTATTTTCGCAATGTGATTCTAAATTGAACTACGTCTGCCGGGAAAGGCGAAATTTCGACCCAAGATAGATCATGTCCAGGTTTACAAACTACACACACTCACATGAGTTCACTTAGAAACTTGCTTATCCACGGGAAGCTTATTTGACTCGACTCTTGGTACACTCATGGATTTTTCAGCATGTTTAGAATAATACGATTAAGCATTTGAAACCCATGAACCTAGAAAAATCGACACCTAAGGCCTATACCATTCAAATACAATCCTGGTTTGGACATGGGTGACCACAAGGGCTCCTCCACAGGGACTTGATGGCGTCTTTTATTTCAGAAAATCGAGAACATTACCCTCTCACGTAAGAAACCATTAAAGAACTAAAATGCCCCCTTATGCCAACTATGCTTACGCATAAGCTTGCATTTTCCTTTTCCAAAACACCTTGGCATCCGATTTTCTTGGAATATTAAAGTTGACCCCCCGTGCCTAAATATTAAAATTGTCCCCACTCATTTCGTGCCCTTACCGCACATGCCTGAGAAGAAATTGTCCCACCTTTACACACACTTGAGAGTTTTTCTCACGCACTTGGAATCCCTTCCTTGCATACTAAAGCATGGTCTCCCGCACTTTAGCTTCTCGCATTATCTTTTTCCATTTGACCTTAAGATGGATTGTAGCCCTTGACAATTCAAGCAAGAAAAGAGCTCAAAAATCAGTGCAGGAGCGCAATCTGGACAGATTTAACACTCAGTCCATGGAAAGAATGTTTTTATAGGCCCCGAAGGTTGAAACGGACACAAAGACTTTCAGCGGCAGCAGCGGACAGGAGCAGCAGAACCAAATTGCCCCAGGCAGGGGGCGGCTAAACTCGACTAGCCGCCCCTCACTGGGCGGCTAGTTTACACTAGCCACCCCTGCCCTTTGTTTCAGGTAAAGATACCCAGGCAGGGGGCGGCTGAACACAACTAGCCGCCCCTCACTGGGCGGCTAGCTCACACTAGCCGCCCCTTGCCTGCACCTCTTTCAGTGCTGTCAGTCCCATTGTAATCAAATCTTCGTGTCTCCAACACCTATTAAGAACATTTCTTTCCAAAAATTGCATACACACATTTCATACGCATATACATTCATAAAGCCAATATAAATACACTTCGGAAAACAACCATATCTCAAAATCATATGTGCATCTTTGAATCAAACCTATAAAGCCAAGATCCATCTACACAAACATACATATCCATGAAACATCCATGATAAACTACTCTAAAACATGCATATAAACGAGAAGTTAAATTGTCCCGCCAAAACCACAAACATAGACTATTTTTTTAAACCTAAGAGAGTGCATAAAAGAGGATCTTTTCCTTCAAAAATGCTCCAAACTCCGAAGTCTTTAGCTATACATCATCGAAATGATCACCTGAGTCAAAACGAAAGAAGAAAAGCATGAATTCATCGCATATATACTATTCTTCTACTTAAAACCAAGACACCAAAAGCTATACCTCGGCGTATCGTCATCCGCTGGAGGCTGAGTAAGAAGAACATCCTGACTTGGCTGAGAAGGGAGCGGCGGCTGATGAGAAGACTGAACCTCTGGAGCGTCAAGAGCGGCCGGAGTCTCTCGAAACGAAGACGCAGCCCTCGCATATATCCCACGACTCTGAGACGCCGAAGGACGAGAAGCACTGCTGAAGGTGGCCCCGGTAGCCAAGGAAGCCGAGAGAGAATGGTCAAGCTCAAGCGGAAGAAGGTCGAGGTCCGCCTCGGTCATAGAGCCCCCTCCAACCAATTTCCCCCTCATAGTGGCCTCCCAGAGACGGACCTGCTGCATATCTCTATCACTCCTCTTCAATCTCTGTCGGAGGCGACTCTCCGTCCCCCTGGCCCGATCCTCAGCAGCCCTCAACCTCTCCTCCAACTCCCTGGCCGCCTGCAGAGAACGGACTAAGTCTCCCATCAAACCTCCGGGAACACCCGCTGAAGCCTCTAACTCCGACACCCTCTCCTCCTGCCCCAAGGCATCGTACCACCTCTTCGTCCCATGCCACAGAGCCCGAATACGGTTCGGTCTCTACAAAACAAACGAAGGGAACATGGGTTAGTTTAAAAGTAGTCGAGAGGTAAGAATCCAAGTCTACAAATTCATTTAGAAACCATGCTTAGCAAGATAAGCTTTCATATGCTAAAACAAAAGATTGAAAAATAGAAGACTTCACGCGTAGGCCGACCTTCAGTTATTCACAAAACACGTTTCATAAGACTACCTGTTATACCCTCTTATCCCACCGTGGTCATTACTTGCATACCTTCTCTATTTTTACCGTCTAGCATGATTATACACCTCTCACAAACCCACCCCAAGCATTTAAAGGAGCTTAGACCCGTAAATTGCATACCCATACTGTCTCTTACTCCACCATGATCGAATACATATGAAAATATATATTCTAAAAAATATATATGCATACAAAAGCCACCACATGCAAGCATGTTAAGACGTGTCATTTCCCTTCCCTTATACGACAAACATGGATGCACATATGAAAAATTGTCCCCTTCTTTTGTTCCAACACGAACCCATATTCGCATGCTGATTATCCCACCGTGATCTAACTATACATGCAAGCATGCATATTAGAAACATATATCACCCACTATTACCTATTCATGCTATTAGAAACACACATATATAAATATCACACACACATAAATAAAAGGCTAAGACTAAAAGTTTAGGCACATACCACGGCCCGTGTGGACCCAGGAGCGTCCACCTCAGCCTCGTCGGGATCATCCACCCCGTCGTCATCCCCCTCCTCGTCCTCCTCAAACACGGCCTCCTCGGCCTCGGCCCCAACACCAACACCGGCGTCCGCGGCCCCCATGCCCACACCCTCGGCCTCCCCGGCCTCCTCCCCAACATCGGCCTCTCCAACCTCCGTGCCCGCCGCACCGGAGGCTAAGCCCTCGAAAACACCCATGGCCCTTCTCTCCTCCTCTGCTGCCCTGGCCTCTATGGCCTCCCTATCCAACATCCCAAAAATGGCGTCCAATGACGCCCTCTCACTCTCACTTACCCCCTCGGCCTTGGCCCCTCCCTCCATCACACCCTCAACCGATCCCCCGACCCCCGAAACCACCTCCTCGACCACTGCCGGCCGATCCCCACGCCTCCTCTTGCGTGTGTAGCCTATCATAGTACTCCCAACCTCTAGGACAGCCCCGGAAGGCATACACATGCCTCTAACCGCACCGGTATCCACTAACGGCACTTCTGCCGCCCCCACGGCCTCCCTCGCGGCCTCCTCCTCAACCCGATCACTCCCCGATGAACTAGATTCTGAGACAGCCCCTCTCTGCTCTCGGGAAGACCTAAGGCGCTTCATCATCGAAGCCGTCCTCTTCCCCTTCGTCATCTCCTCCGATTTCGCACAAAATAAAAACCCCAAAGAAAATCTGGGGCTTCGAAATCAAGAAGAAAGGAATGATGGAAGGCAAAAACAAAGGATTCAAGGTGTTTTAGAATCAAGGTTTTTGGTTTAAAATGAAAAAGAAGAAGAAAGGAGGGAAGAGAAATCGTTTTAAACGTATGGGGAGAGAGAGGGTCTTTTCGCTTATAAGGGACCCAGTTATGGGGCGGCTACCCGCGAGTAGCCGCCCCCTCTCGGGCGGCTAGTAACAACTAGCCGCCCCTCCCAGTTTTTTCTCTTCCATTTAAAAACCCCTTTTCAATCTTCTCAGCCCTAAAGTTTGAAGTTCTCCATAACCGAACAGCCATATATTGGCTTATTTCCAAACATTACTTGATCAAACACGACCTTCCCAAAGTTTCGCCGCACTTTCAGTACCACTCAAATTTGAATTTCTTCAGTTCTGGTTCTTGTCCGGAGTTCTTATCCTTCGGATGATCCAATTCACCCAAACTCAACTTTTAATTGCTTTCTGTCAGCGATATCCCCTCCTTGCTGAGTTTTTCCAAACACGGGAACGGTAGGCACGAGGAAACTGACGCTGGGTTGCTCCGTGCACGATAGCTAAAGAACCCCGACTGCGGGTTGGATCACTCACCATTTACTTTTCCCCGCCTTCCACCTGGATCATCCTTTAGGCTAAAAATTCAAAGTCAAGACCTAGCCTCTGACAGTCTAAATCAATTTCCCCGAATAGTACTGTTCGTATCAGCATAACTTCTTGAAGGTCAGGCCGGCCAAAATAGGGGTCTCTTTCCTTATCATTGGTCGAAGTCTTTCCTGCTTCGCACAAAGACTCCGTCCGATGAGGGACAATTGTAGATACCCCAATTTTGACCGTCCAGAGAGACAGAAATACTTCAAGTAACACATGGAAATATCCCACATTTGGACATCCAATAGGAAACCAAAGTTCGGGAAACCGGAAGCCTTGACCTAAAACCGAAAACCCTAAACCCTAGCCTTGACCTAAGTCGGAAACCCTAAACCCTAGCCTTGACCTAAACCAGAAACCCTAAACCAACCCTAACCCTAAACCCTAGCCATAAACCCAAACCCTAAACCTACCCTAACCCTGGAAAAAAAACCCTGCCACTCTAAAAAACCTAAAAAAAAATACAAGTCCCAGGAAAGGGGCGGCTAGCCCAAACTAGCCGCCCCATACTAGGCGGCTAGTTTACACTAGCCGCCCCACTGACCGCCCTCCGGCCGACTTTGGACCAATCCCCTGGATGGGACATAAAGCAGCATTAAATGCTGATCATTGCGGCAGGTCATGACCTTTAGCCGCCCTCTCTTGGCCGGATCAAAGCAAGTAACCAACCCAAGCCACCGCTTGTCAGAGATGGGACGTTTGGCAGGTCATGATTGGGGCGGCTACCAGGAAGTAGCCGCCCTTCACCTGGTCTCTGACAGAAGAACCAGAGAATTAATGAGGGGTCTAATCGAAGCCAACCCACTCCATTACCCCCGGGATATTTCCCTGCCTCTCTTTTACTATAAATAGAGGGGTCCCAAGCCCAAATACAACATCACCAAAAATCCACAACAATCTTCAATCACCAATCCACCATCCTCACTTGATCAAACCCTTCCACCACTAGAAATCCCAAGAGAGAGAGAGAGAGAGAGCCCCTTTTGTGAGACAAACACCCATTCTCTACGTAAAATACCCTCTCATCCCACCCTCCAGAAACCCGGGTTAAACTTAGCTTAGCCTCTGTCCAAAACCAAACTCATTTCCTACCGAAGTTCTGCCCAAACCAACCCAGACCCTGGACGGCTAACCCTAGCTAGCCGCCCCCTGGCCGACAGCTAAACACAACTAGCCGCCCCCTATCCACACCCCTTTGTCCCAAGACTCCTTTGTCCCAGATTTGTCGGTGTTGAAAAATCCGCGTGTGTGGGGGTTCTTCGGGGATTCGGATCGGATGCGTGCCCTGGCGGGCTCGGTCAGATCGTCTTCTCGGAAGGGGTGAGGGTGTCGTTCCTGGTTGAGGCGCCCGACAGCGGCCCAAGAGGATTCAAGGGGTTTTGTGATCGCCACCTGCTTTCTCAAAAAGCAGGAAAAGTTGGGGTTGGATTTGATCGCCTACGTGGGGAGTTTGTGGGGTCTCCGCTCTGAGACATGGATATACCGTACACAGAGGTGAAAAACAGGTAATCCTATTCTGCTTCCGGGGCTTGACTAAAGGAGTCTTGGGACAAAGGAGTGCGGGTGGGGTGTAGGTATGGGGCGGCTAGTGGGTTTGAGCCGTCTGGATTGGGGCGGCTAGGTAGGGTTAACCGTCCAGGGTCTGGGGGAATTTGGGCAGGACTTTGGTAGGAAAAGGGTGGGGTCTTGGGCAGAAGCTAAGCTAGGTTTAGCCTGGGTTTCTGGAGGGTGGGATGAGAGGGTATTTTATGTAGGGAATGGGTGTTTCTCTCACAAAAGGGGTTCTCTCTCTCTCTCTCTCTTGGGATTTCTAGTGGTTGAAGGGTTTGAACAAGTGGGGATGGTGGATTGGTGGTGTTTTGTGGATTTGTCTTGATGTTGTATTTGGGCTTGGGACCCCTCTATTTATAGTAAAAGAGAGGTAGGAAAATATCCCGAGGGTAAAGGAGTGGGTGGCTTCGATTGGACCTCTCATTAATTCTCTGGTTCTTCGGTCAGAGACCAGGTGAAGGGCGGCTAGTGCTAACTAGCCGCCCGGGATGGGGCGGCTACTTCCGGGTAGCCGCCCCTATCATGACCTGCCAAACGTCCCATCTCTGACAAGCGGTGGCTTGGGTCGTCTACTTGGTTTGATCCGGCCAAGAGAGGGCTGCTAAAGGTCATGACCCGCCGCATTGATCAGCATTTAATATTGCTTTATGTCCCATCCAGGGGACTGGTCCAAAGTCGGCCAGGGGGCGGTTAGGGGGGGGCAGCTAGTTAGGGCTAGCCGCCCCTTTCCAGGGACTTAGGTTTTTAGGGTTTTGATTTTTAGGGTAGGTTTAGGTTTAGGTCCAGGCTAGGGTTTGGTTTAGGGTTTAGGTTTGGGCTAGGGTTTTAGGTTTTGGCTCAGGGTTAGGGTTTAGGTTTTGGTTTAGGTTTATGGTTTAGGGTCAAGGCTAGGGTTAGGGTTTAGGGGTAGGTCAAGGTTTAGGGTTTCCGGTTTAGGTTTAGGTCAAGGCCAGGGTTAGGGTTTCCGGTTTAGGTTTATGTCAAGGCTAGTGTTAGGGTTTCCGGTTTAGGTTTATGTCAAGGCTAGGGTTAGGGTTTCCGGTTTACCGAACCTTTGGTTCTCTATTGGATGTCCAATTGTGGGATATTTCCGTGTGTTACTTGAAGTATTTCTGTCTCTCTGGACGGTCAAAATTGGGGTATCTACAATTGTCCCTCATCGGACGGAGTCTTTGCGTGAAGCGAGAAAACTTCGACCGATGATAAGGAAAGAGACCCCTATTTTGGCCGGCCCGACCTTCAAGAAGTTATGCCAACACGAACAATACTATTCGGGGAGTTGATTTAGACTGTCAGAGGCTAGGTCTTGACTTTGAATTTTTAGCCTAAAGGATGATCCAGGTGGAAGGCGGGGAAAAGTAAATGGTGAGTGATCCAACCCGCGGTCGGGGTTCTTTAGCTATCGTGCACGGAGCAACCCAGCGTCAGTTTCCTCGTGCCTACCGTTCCCGTGTTTGGAAAAACTCAGCAAGGAGGGGATATCGCCGACAGAAAGCAATTAAAAGTTGAGTTTGGGTGAATTGGATCATCCGAAGGATAAGAACTCCGGACAAGAACCAGAACTGAAGAAATTCAAATTTGAGTGGTACTGAAAGTGCGGCGAAACTTTGGGAAGGTCGTGTTTGATCAAGTAATGTTTGGAAATAAGCCAATATATGGTTGTTCGGTTATGGAGAACTTCAAACTTTAGGGCTGAGAAGATTGAAAAGGGGTTTTTAAATGGAAGAGAAAAAACTGGGAGGGGCGGCTAGTTGTTACTAGCCGCCCGAGAGGGGGCGGCTACTCGCGGGTAGCCGCCCCATAACTGGGTCCCAGAAACCCATAACCCCGTAGAAACCACAATCCGAAACCCAAGGCCAGCTACAAAGGCTCCCTTGGAAGAACCAGAGAACCTGAGCTATGAAAGCGTCTACACCATAGAAGTCGCTGACCACGAAGAGTCACCCAGAATCATTCCGGGTGGCTTAATCTTACCAGCCTCTTCCCCCGTCCTACCAACCCCCTCCCCTATTCTCCCCAAACCCACAAGACTCTTTCCCCCCAAAAAAGACCAACCAATATCCCCCTTACAAATCAACAGAAGCCTGCGCCTAGTAACACAAAGCCCCCGAACCACCATTGACGCACTAAACCATCATACTACTAGAGCAGGCAGAATATTCAACACTGTACCCTCTTATAGACACCCCCTGCCTGAAACTGAAACTGAAACTGAGGAGCCCTGCGCCGGGGATAGGATCGACATCCTAGACCAACTCCGAAAAATCCCCGCGAAAATTTCCATTTTGGAGCTAATCGAAACCTCAGAACACCACCAGCAGGCTCTAAGATCGTTCCTAGAAAGAACCCAAGTCGACCCGCAAATCTCTACCCTAGGCATACCAATAGCTCTAGCCACCGCAGGACTAGGGCCCGTCATCACCTTTAGACCTAAGGAAGAAGTTCATGATAAAGTCGTCAACACCTCAACCCTATGTATAACAATCAACCTCGAAGGACACTCGGTGGATAAAGTTCTAATTGACACCGGGGCAGGAGTAAACCTCATATCGTTACAAACCTTCGAGCACATTGATGGGCGCATAAGCACACTCTTTGAAACGGACACCCGTATATTTGCCTATGACAAAATGGCTCGTCCAGTTCTAGGCTTCAAGGACTTCCGATTAAAAGTGGGGCCGCTAGAAACTAGCACTAAAGCTTATGTCCTAGAAATGGATTCAGATTATAATATGATCCTAGGACGTAAATGGCTAGCGTCCATAAAGGGGGTCTCCTCTCCCCTGCACCAGTGCTTGAAATTTCCCTTGGGAGGTCGGATAATCAAAATACAAGGGGATGCGATCAGAGAACCTAAACCAAGGTTCGCCGATAATGAAACCACCGCCATAAAAACCAATAGCTCAAGACCCATGGAAACCACCATCCACATCTTAGATTTCCCGGCCAATTGGCTAAATCCCCGGAACACTCCCCCCGTTACCTCAAAGACAAGCCACCCTAGGTTTGAAAATCCTGGCTGGCATATAATGGGGACCATGGGTTACCTTCCTGGGGAAACTCTGGGACACCAAAATGGGATCCTGGACCCCATCGACCTCTCGACATGGCTAGACAAGAGGGGGATCGGCTCACCCAAACACAAATCTAAATTAGAGGGAAAATATAATTGGAAGTTGTACGAACATTTCGTAAGGGAAATAATCATAGAACCCGTCGAAGAAACCGTATGCCCCCGCCCCCTAGACCCTATCAGGGAAAGTGAGCTAGACTATCTCTCTGGCTCCCTAGAATGACTGTTCCCACTCCCTGATAAACACCTGAATCCACACTCGCCACCAGACGACAAAACTCCAGCTGACCCAGCCTCCTTTTCTCGCAGTGCTCAAGCATCGCAACAAAGGAGCGCCAGCTGCTGGAGGAAAGTCGGCTGAAACAATTCCACCAATCCAGTAGGTTGTAAATAATAAGTGTCTTTTCTGTTCAAAAATACAAAAAAAAAAAGATGGAAACCAGAACCCTAGGATCCCTGTTCGACAAAGATGACTTCACTCCAGCATGGCACCCCTTCAGTGACGACTCTGATCTCCTGAACGAACTACAGCGTCTCGCCAGTCAAGCTAAAAACCCCAACCCTAGTACCTCGTCCAAAATGGTGAAACCTACTAGGAGCCAAGTACCTAACCAGATCATTAGCAACTTGGAAGGGTATAGCAGGGCCATACTAGGTTTAGAGAAATTTGAATCAATAGCGGTTGTAGAAGAACCAGACCTAGATAACATAGAAAACCCAGATGACGGTCTAGGAGTCTTCGAAATCTGTGATGAGGACGATGAAGAAAGAGAAGACCTGTCTAAGGAATTCAAGCAGAGCCTTCAAAGGTTCGATGAAAAGACAGAGGAAGCAGATGAGAAGATAGAGGAGCTAAACCTAGGGACAAAGACTGACCCCAAAATCATTTGGATTAGCGCAGAACTAAATCACGATGAACGAGAGAGACTGATTAAAATATTACATGAGTATAAAGACGTCTTTGCGTGGTCTTACAAGGACATGCCTGGGCTCGATACCTCTTTAGTCGAACATCAGTTAATCTTAGAACCAAACGCAAAACCAGTCAAACAAAAGCTGAGGCGCCTCCATCCCGAGGTGGCTCTAAAAATCAAGGATGAGGTGGACAAACTCCACCAGGCTAAATTTATCCGGGTGGTCTTATACCCAAAGTGGGTAGCAAATATCGTTTCAGTGTCAAAAAAAGATGAAAATATCTAAATATGCATCGACTTCAGGGACCTCAACCGAGCGTGCCCGAAAGATCCACTCCCACACATTGACCTCCTTGTTGACAACACTGCAGGATATGAGATGCTCTCGTTTATGGATGGCTTTTCTGGATACAACCAGATCCGGCTGGCAGAAAAAGACCAAGAAAAGACCTCCTTCACCACACCCTGGGGAACTTACTGCTACATAGTGATGCCTTTCGGGCTCAAAAATGCAGGGGCAACCTATCAAAGGGCAATGACCTCAATATTCCATGATATGATGCACAAGCTAGTAGAAGTATATGTGGATGACGTCTTGGTTAAATCTAGAACTCGAATAGGACACGCAGAAATACTTAGGCAAGTACTGCAGAGATGCAGGGAATATTCACTTAAAATGAACCCAAAGAAATGTCGTTTCGGTGTCTCCTCGGGAAAACTTTTGGGATTCATGGTAAGTAAACGGGGGATAGAAATAGATCCGACCAAGGCAAAAGCCATCGCCCAAATGCCCCCACCCAAGAACCTAAAAGAACTAAGAGGGCTTATAGGAAGGTTGCAGTTTATTAGGAGATTTATTTCTCAACATGCTAAACGATGTCGCCCCTTTTACAAACTACTAAAAGGGGGAGTCCGGTTTAATTGGGATAGTGAATGCCAAAAGGCCTTTGATAATTTAAAAGAGTACCTTCTTAAACCCCCATTCCTTTCGGCCCCGGTACCCGGGCGCCCCCTACTCCTCTATATAGCTGCAACTAAAGAAGCCATTGGTGCGGTACTTGCACAACATGACGACATGGGAAGAAAGGAAAAGGCCATTTACTACTTGAGTAAAACCCTGATTGAATACGAAAAAGCCTACCCTCCTACAGAAAAAACTTGTCTAGCATTAGTATGGGCTTCCCAAAAATTACGACATTACTTTCTAGCCCACAAAGTCAAATACTTTGCCAAAATAGACCCAGTAAGGTTCTTATTCGAGAAAGCCATATTGATGGGACGCTTAGCCCGATGGCAAGTACAGTTAAACGAGTTTGATGTCACGTACGCCACTCAAAAATCCGTCAAAGGACAAGCCATCGCTGATCACCTCGCTCAACTACCCTCCCCGATTACGAACCGGTAAAAACTGACTTCCCAGATGAAGAAATATTTGCGCTTATTGAAGAGAAAAATAGAGAGACATGGACGCTATACTTCGACGGAGCGGTCAACCAAAAGGGAAAGGGAATAGGGATAGCACTAATCTCTCCCGAAGGCGTCATTATCCCACAAGCGTTTCAGCTTACGTTCAGAGCCACCAACAATATTGCTGAATACGAGGCCCTGATAGCAGGTTTGAAGGCAGCCCTAGCCCTAGGAGCTAAAAATTTAGACATCATTGGAGACTCCCTCTTAGTGATCCGCCAAACTCTTAAAAAATATCAGACTAGAGACCCAAAGCAGAAGCCATACAGAGAACTAGCCATAGTCCTATTAAAACAATTCCGTGAGGTTACTCACATTTTCACACCCCGGACTGGCAATATTCTTGCAGATTCTCTAGCCTCCCTAGCCTCATCGCTCGCCTTCCCCTTATCTAGGACATCTGAAACAGTCACTATCCTGAGACTGGAAACACCTGCCACCGAACTCGGTAACCCTAAAACTCAAAGTCTCCTAAAAATGAACCAGGCCAACAAAAATGCTAGTACCGCGGAAATCCTAACTCTTGAACTAGAAGATATAGACGACGGAAACCCATGGTACTTTGATATTAAAAACTACCTTAGAGACGCTTCATTCCCAAGCTATGCTACCAACGACGACCAGAAAATAGTTAAAAGGATAGCAGTCAAATACTGCCTCCGAGGGGGTATACTCTTCCGAGCATCTTTAAACGGAGAACTACTCAGATGCCTGGACGACGAAGAAGCATACACCATTGTAGAAGAAGCTCACTCCGGAGTATGCGGAGGGCACGTCAACGCCCAGATGCTAGCAAAGAAGGTACTAAGAATGGGCTACTATTGGCCCACGCTCGAAGGGGACTGTAACAAATACGTTAAGCGTTGTATCCAATGTCAAACCCATGCCAACAAGATACACGCACCAGCATCTTCTTTACATCCCATGACTTCACCATGGCCCTTCTCCATGTGGGCATTAGACGTGATAGGACCATTCCGGGACACTATAGAAAACACCACCCAAAAAGCCTTCATCCTCACCGCCACAGAATATTTTACCAAATGGGCTGAGGCCGAGTCCTATGTAGTAATTAAAAGCTCTACCCTATCTCGTTTTGTCTGCACTCACATCCTAGCACGGTTCGGCACCCCCAAAGTGATTATAACTGACAATGGCCCCCAGTTCATCTCCCAAGAATTCCAAGACCTATACAATAAACATCATATAGAACTTCATCATTCCACGCCATACTACCCACAGGGGAACGGACAAGCAGAGGCCACCAACAAAACCTTTCTCAAAATTATAAAGAAAACGGTAGAAACCCACAAGGCTACCGATTGGCCTGATAAACTGGTTGACGCCCTCTGGGCATACCGAACCTCCATTAGAACGCCCACTGGTCAAACCCCCTATTCACTCACATTTTGGACCGAAGCAGTAGTACCTTACGAAATCCTCGTCCCATCCTTGAGAATAGTACTAGAAGAAGATCTCCAAATTGAGGAAAAGAGGGAGGCACTCCTACTACGCCTCGAACTACTAGACGAGAAGAGATTAAGAGCGGCAGACCATGCCCAGGCCTACCAAAGAAGGGTGGCAAGGGCATTTGAAAAGAAGGTGATAAAAAGAAAATTTGAAATCGGGGAATTAGTACTTAAGCAAATCATGCCATCAAGACTGCCTCACCCAAGAGGAAAGTTACAACCCACATGGGAGGGACCCTATGTGATCACCCATGCCTATTCCGGGAATGCCTACCGCCTGGTAGATGCCGAAGGAGTCGAGGTTCCAGGTTCGTGGAATGCACTTTATCTAAAGAAATTCCATTCATGAAAAGCTTTCAATACTTAAGAACTATTATTCTTCCTTCCAGCAATTTCCAGCGTTTAGTACTTGATGATAGAATTACAAGACTCTCAAAGATAAACTCGTATCTATTTGAACACGTTTCCGCCAAATCATGTCATTCCCTTCACACACGTATAACTGGACTAGATTTGCCTGATAGAAGAAAAATTGCCTACCCCGTGGACTGGGACAATTTAAAAACTCCCCAAAGCAAAATATCCCTTATTTCCTCCCCGCTCGTATTAACCATAGGTCAAAACTGGCTCTGGTACTATATAAACACTTCTAGAGGGGAAGCATGAAAAGAATCGGGGTGAAAAACAGAAGAGCCCCCGCCTCAAATCAAAACAAACAAAAAAAAAGAAAAAAAGAGAAAATCAGGCAAGGAGAGGCCAAACACCCAAGTGAACGGGTTAAACTCTCTATTTAGCAGGCTTTCATGCCTTTACGCACGGTATACGCTAGACAACGGCTGTACCAGTACAGATCCAAACAACGGATTGTACTTTCCCCCCAAAAATAAAGAAGTGGTAAAAAGAAGAAAGCCAGAGGGACCTAGGAAGTAAGACATGTGCTAGACTGGGATAATTCTAAAATATTGCCAGAAAGGAAGATATTACTCTTACCTCATTCACCCTCTCCCCTTTTATTTTTCGCAATGGGGGTTCAAAATTGAGCTATGTCCACCGGAAAAAGAGAAATTTTGACCAAGGGTAGATCACGTCCAGGTTTACACCTACACACACACTCACACGAGTTCACTTAGAAACTTGCCTATCCAAAGGAAGCTTATTTGACTTGACTCTTGGTACATTCATGGATTTTTTAGCATGTTTAGAATAATACGATTAAGCATTTGAAAACCATGAACCTAGGAAAATCGACGCCTAAGGCTTATACCTCTCAAATACAATCCTGGTTAGGACATGAGTGACCGCAAGGGCTCCTCCACGGGGACTTGATGGTGTCTTTTACTTATGAAAATCAAGAACATTGCCCTCTCACATAAAAAGTCATTGAAGAACTAAAATGCCCCTTTATGCCACTTATACTTACGCATAAGCTTGCATTTTCCTTTTCCAAAACACTTTGGCATCCGATTTTCTTGAAATATTAAAGTTAACCCCCCCCCACCCCGAATATTAAAATTGTCCCCTCTCATATGAGAATTGTCCCCACTCACTTCATGCCCTTCCGCACATACGTTAGAAGAAATTGTCCCACCTTTTACATACCTAAAAGTTTTTCTTCGCTCACGCACTTGGAATCCCCTCCTTGCACACTAAGGCATGGTCTCCCGCACGTTATTTTCTCGCATTATATTTCCATTCCACCTTAAGATGGATTGTAGCCCTTGACGATTCAAGCAAGAAGGGCTCGAAAGTCAGTGCAGGGGCGCAATCTGGACAGATTTAACACTTGGTCCATGGAAAGAATGTTTTTATAGGTCTCGAAGGTTAAAACACTCAGGAGGACTTTCAGCAGCAGCAGACAAGAAGCAAAACCAGAAAACTGTCCCAGGCAGGCGGCGGCTAAACTCGACTAGCCACCCCCCCCGGAGACGGCTAGTTTATACTAGCCGCCCCTGCTCCCTGCCCTTCTTGTCCAGGTAAAAAACCCAGGCAAGGGGCGGCTAAATACAAGTAGCCGTCCCTCACTGGGCGGCTAAACGCGAGTAGCCGCCCCTCACCTACTGCCCCATCTGCCCTGTCAGTTCCATTCTCAATCAACTCTTCAACTCCTTTGAATACCTGTCGAAGCATTCTTTTCCCAAACATGCATACACACATTTTAGACATATTTATACGCAAAACCTGTATCAATACCATGCTATAATGATTATATGTTAGAACTCTGCATCCATCCACAAAATCAAAACTTATAAATACCAAGTCCATTCATTTACACACGCATACACATCCCTATAGACTAAGAAGGCTTTCTAAGACACTAAACATCCATGTTAAGGCTACTCTAAACCATGCATACAAAACCAGAAATTAAATTGTCCCACCGAAACCATAAACGTAAATTGTCTGCTAAGCACTTAAAATATAGAAAAGAGATAGGTCCACCAAGAGTTCCGAACTCCAAAGCCTTGAGTCGTGCATCATCGAAATATCACCTAAAACCAAAAAAAAAAAGAGGAAGAAAAGCATGAATTCATCGCATATATATACTATTCTTCTGCCTAAAACCAAGACACAAAGGAGCTTTACCTCGGCGTATCATCATCCCCGGGAGGCCGAATCGAAGGAGGTGTTGGAAAAATAAATCCCGACTGCCAAGATCCGTCGATCGAGGTATAGATCGAACAACAAATTTTTTTTTTTTTTATTAAACCTTTTTAACGCAAACCCTACAAGGCGGAATTAGGGTTTACCTTCAGAACTCAGATCAGAGTTCTGCCGTAGAAGAAGATCGGATCTGATGGACGACGATGAATCACTCAATCGGAACCTTCAGATCTTCTGCCGTATGTCCTTTCTATGTTGCAGATCCGCGGCGGAGTGTGGTCTCCTTCTTGCTTCGAACGGCAGCCGCGAATCCCTTCGCTCTGCTTCTCTCCTTTCCTCACCTTTTCTGGATCCAGAGATCCTAAAGGATTTCTAGGGTTAGGGTTTTGATTTCGGCTGAAATCATATATCACTTGAGAGAGAGAGGAAGCCACATATTTATAGGCTAGGGCAGGGACCTAAAGGAGAAATCATTAATTGGCTCCTATGGGCTTGGGTACCATAATTCAACCTAGAATTAAAACCAAAAGCCCATAAGTCATAATTCATTCCACTAAAGGATTATGACTGCACTCCAAACATACTAATCTCAAAAATAATATTTCGAGCTCCTTATATTATATGCTTAATATCTCCCCACGCTAAGATTCCAATACTCGTTATGAAATAATTATTACTGACAATATTATTTCATAACATCTTATTTTCCTTGAGATCTTCCGCTTAACTTATTTGATATGTCGGATAATTAAATCCACCGGCCGGGTTAGACATAATCAAAACTTATAAGCATCCTCAAGAGAGTATCATCAACCTCCTATTGGAGACGTGGATTCCATCAATAGCAATTATTCATCATACAAGCGTTATTGTCACCCAACTTACCGAGCCTATTGATCCATAGTAGAATCTCACTCTTTAATAAATCAAAATGACAAATAACAAATGCACATGTTTAAGAACCATTTTAGGATTAAGAGCATAAGCAATCATAATAAAGATGGGGTGTAAATTATTTTATCTAGTCAGTACAAAAATAATTACCCCAACTTGGTCCGTTCAATACACACAAGGTGTACTAGTACAATCACCCAAAACCTATCAACCGGTCTTTTAAAGTCAAGATAAACTATGTAAGATGAACTGCACTACAACCTTTATCCAATGGATTATCCAAGTCCATCTAAGGTTGTGAACCTCAACTTATAATTCACAAGGAACCGATAATCTGATCCTTTGTGTGTAAGCCAAACTCTACACACCAGATTATCTACAATGTAAATTAAAGGATTAAATTAAAAACAAGACAATATTTCAAACAATATAATGCAAGCATTTACCAATAATAATTCTCATCAAAATGCTAAGACCATCTTAATAATAGAGTTTATTACATAAGTCATGGCTTTTAGAACACTGCTCTAACAATCTCCCACTTGAACTCAAAGTCATGAAGCCATACATCTAACTCCCATTCCTTCTACGTGACGATCAAATGACTTGGCCGTCAAGCTCTTTGTAAAAGAGTTTGCCAAGTTGTTTTCTGATGCAATCTTGGTCACAATGACATCGCCTCGCTGAACTATCTCTCGTATCAAATGATACTTACGCTCAATGTGTTTTGCTTTCTTATGGGTCCGTGGTTCCTTTGAATTTGCAACAGCTCCGCTATTATCACAATAAAGTGTAATAGGCGATTCTATCAGAGGTACCACATCTAGATCCATGAGGAAGTTCCTGAGCCAAACTGCCTCTTTTGCTGCCTCAGAGGCTGCCACATATTCGGCTTCCATGGTGGAGTCAGCAATACATGATTGCTTGATACTCCTCCAACTTATGGCTCCACCTCCCAAAGTAAACACATATCCTGATGTTGACTTTCTGGAATCCTTATCTGACATGAAGTCCGAGTCTGTGTACCCTATAGGTGTAAGACTCTCTGCCTGGTAAACCAACATATAATCCTTAGTCCTTTTCAGGTACTTGAGAATATGTTTTACCGCAGTCCAGTGTTCTTGTCCAGGGTTAGACTGATATCTGCTAACTATGCCAACTGCAAAGCAAATGTCAGGTCTAGTACAAAGCATTGCATACATGAGGCTTCCTACAGCCGAAGCATAAGGAACTGCCTTCATTTTCTCTATCTCCTTTGGAGAAGTCGGACATTGCTCCCTAGATAGAGTAATTCCATGTCTGAAGGGTAGAAAACCTTTCTTGGAATCGTGCATGCTAAATCTGGTAAGAACTGAGTCAATATAAGTGGCTTGCGATAAGCCCAACATCCTATTCCTACGATCTCGTATGACCTTGATCCCAAGGATGTGACTGGCTTCTCCCAAGTCCTTCATGTCAAATTGGCTGGATAACCATACTTTAACTGTAGACAATACCCCAATATCGTTTCCGATGAGTAAGATATCATCCACATAAAGTATTAGAAACACCACCACATTTCCGTTGCGCTTCTTATACACACAAGGTTCATCTGGGGATTGATCAAAACCAAAAGATTTGATTGCCTGATCAAAACGGATGTTCCAAGATCTTGATGCCTGCTTGAGTCCATAAATGGACTTCTTAAGCTTGCACAACATATGCTCCTGACCCTTTGCTATGAAACCGTCTGGTTGCACCATATAGATGCACTCATCAAGACTTCCATTGAGGAAAGCTGTCTTGACGTCCATTTGCCAAATTTCGTAATCGAAATTAGCTGCAATGGACAAAAGAATCCGGATAGACTTCATCATGGCTACTGGCGAAAATGTTTCCTCATAATCGATTCCCTCTTTCTGAGTAAAACCCTTCGCCACGAGTCTTGCTTTGTAAGTCTCAACCATTCCATCTGATCCTATTTTCTTCTTATAGATCCATTTGCACCCAATGGGTTTTATCCCTTCGGGTGGATCCACAAGTTCCCAGACCTGATTCGAGTACATAGACTCTATTTCAGATATCATAGCCTTTTGCCAAAGCTCTGCATCCTTATCTTGTAGTGCTTCATTGTAGTTACAGGGTTCGGCATTATGTTCCCCAGGGATCTTGTCATATGACTCTCCCAAGAACATATACCTCTCAGGTTGTTGGATAACCCTCCCACTACGACGAGGTACTACAGGGGTGCTAGTGACAACTTGTCGTGTCACTTGTGAACCCGGTGCGCTATAATCCACACGTTGTTCTGAGGTTGAGTCTAACGTGTTGATAGTATCACCGTGAACTGGTTCAAATGTTGGTGGTATTGAGGAACTTTCTACTTGTTCCTCTTTCCTCAATTCCTCTAGAACAACTTTACTTGTGGGCTTGTGATTTAGAATATAGTCTTCTTCTAAGAACCGGGCATTAGTGCTTACAATGATCTTCTGGTCCTTAGTACTATAAAATAGACCACCTTTAGTTCCTCTTGGGTACCCTACAAAGAAACATACTTCTGTTCTTGATTCCAACTTGCTAGGATCCTTTCTTAGCACATGTGCTTGACTACCCCAAATCCGAATATGCTGCAGACTAGGTTTGCGTCCAGTCCACAATTCTGTGGGAGTAGAGGATACTGCCTTAGTTGGAACCAAGTTCAACAGGTAAGCAGCCGTTTCTAAAGCATGTCCCCAAAAAGAAACAGGTAAACTAGAATAACTCATCATGGACCTCACCATCTCCAAAAGAGTCCCATTTCTTCTTTCTGCTACACCATTTTGCTGGGGTGTCCCTGGCGCAGTCAATTGGGATGTAATCCCGTGCTCCAATAGGTATTCCCTAAACTCTCCCAAGAGGTATTCACCACCACGATCAGATCGTAGTGACTTTAGGGATTTACCCGTCTGCTTCTCTGTCTCTGCCTTAAATTCTTTGAACTTATCAAAGGCGTCAGACTTTCGGCGAAGCAAGTAAATGTACCCATATCTTGAGTAATCATCAATGAATGTGATGAAATACTCATAACCACCTCTTGCCTGGACAGTCATGGGACCACACAAATCAGAGTGAACCAATTCCAACGGTCCTCCGGCTCTATTGCCCTTGGCCGAAAACGGCCTCTTGGTCATTTTTCCTTCTAAGCAAGATTCACAGACCGGAAGTGCCTCCACTTCCAATGAACTCAGTGGTCCATCTTCAACCAGTCTTTGAATCCTTTTTAGATTAATATGACCAAGGCGTAAGTGCCAAAGATACGTTTGGTTCATCTGAGAAGATTCTTTTCTCTTTAGTGGTAACATGTTAGTGTTATTCAATTCATGCAGTTTAGGAGATTCAGGATTAATAACATAAAGATCATCCACCAATGTACCAGAACAGATAAAATGTCTTTTATTCTTGATAACCACAGAGTTATCAAAATAAACATAATAACCATCCATAGCCAATCTAGAAACAGAAACTAAATTCCTTCTAATGGAAGGTACATAAAGACAATCCTTTAAAATTAAAATCCTTTTATTACTGAAATGTAGATAAACGACTCCTAATGCATCTGCTGCCACTTTCGTAGCATTCCCCATGTGAAGATAAATCTCTCCATCACTTAGTCTCTGGTTTCCTGGAACCCCTGCAACGAATTGCATACATGATTAGTGGCTCCCGAGTCTACACACCAGGTCCTGGTAGATCGGACGCTAAACATGTTTCAACTATTAGTGAATAAGATTTACCTGCGTTGTTCAGTTTGTTGAGATAGACCGGACATTGCTTCTTCCAATGACCTGATTGTCCACACTGAAAACACTTGCCTTTCGGCTTTTTCTGTGTCTGTCCTTGAATTTTATTCACAACTTGAGCACCTGCATGCTGAACCTTTCTCTTCTTCTTGGCTTTAGCCTTTGAAGTAGAACCTTTCTCAGTCATGTAAACACTAGCCGGCTTCTTGTTGAGACCCTCTACCGCCTGAAGCTCTTTGAGCAGTTCTGCCAACGTGTAGTCACGTTTATTCATCGTGTAGTTGACACGGAACTGCTTAAAAGATTCTGGTAGAGACTGGAGTATGATATCGACCTGGGTCTCCCCGTCAATTTCAGCTCCTAGGATCTCTAGTTCATTGAGATGACCCATCATCTTTAGAACATGATCCCTTACTGGTGTCCCCTCCGCCATGCTAGTATTCATCAGTTCTTTCATGGCCACTTGCCTAGCAGCACGACTCTGGTCACCAAACATTTCCTTAAGGCTGACACATCATGTCGTAGGCAGTGATCATAGACTGATGCTGATGACTTAGAACATTTGACATAGATGCCAGAATGTAACACCTAGCCATCTCATCAGCCCTTAGCCATTTCTGATAAGTCTGGGTTTCCTCGTCGGTTGCCCCCTCACCAGGTTTAGGAGGACATACTTCAGTGAGTACAAACTTGTACTCTGAGGAAGTCAACACAATATCCAGGTTTCTTTTCCAGTCAATGTAATTAGGTCCAGTCAATTTACATTCTTTGAGAATAACAGCAAGTGGATTAAAAGCAGACATTTTGAATCCTGAGAATCAAACATAATATAAAGAAAATTATGACATGGTAAATAAAACTTCGAATTCAATTTAAAGATGGGTCCCTCTACCATATTAAAAGAATTCATCAACAGCCTGATCTCTTATTGAATAGCATGCCTCGATAATGAGGACGTACACCACTCAAACTTTAGACCAGATAGGCCAATTCCTTTTAATTTTACTATCTAGGTATCCTTTTATACCAAGTGAAATTAAATAGTTGACATACTTTGGTCCTACAAATAATAGCAGTGACTCCGATGGGGAGGGTACTATTACTTATAGTTAAGTGTAAACCACCACCTAATTTTTAGATCAATTGTTCGTAATGCACTCCTCCGATGGGGAGATAATGCACACTAACAATTACCCAAAATTATTCCTTAAGATAACTTGTACCGATAACATCTACAATTTATCTCATCCGATGGGGAGGAAGGCCTATAGCCAACACGCAAGATAAATTATATTACCTACAAGTTGGTGGTGGAGACCGTGGGAATTATACAATAATGTCCCGCTCCCACTTAATATTTTAAATCCTTTTGAGGGTTATAAACATATATTTATTGTATGCCAATATCCATGTTGTCCATATAAGGTGGGTCCGTTATACTAGTTAACATCCACACAATATAAAATCATGCATAAAACATATAACAAATAGAAAATTAGAATCCTGGCTATTATGGTCGCACAACGACTATGATGCGCTTCGATTGGAATTCTAATGCGAGAGCAGGGGGGTCTGGGGCAGCCCCAGAAACCAGATTTCACGACCGATTTGCTTTGCTGAAAACGCATCTGTTCTTCATCCGACGGGATTTATAACCGTTCGAATCAGAGAATTGATTGTCTCGTTTTGATCGCAAATCCTCCTCGTGATGATCCGATATCATCTGGTTCCGTCCGTGATCTCCTGATGCCGATCTGGTACCACGTCGGAGTTGATCCCTCGAATCCCCTCATGAACTCTCTCGTGTAGATTGAAAAAAAAAATTACAATAATACCCCCACTCGCGGAGTTTACAATATTGTTTAATTTTCGATCATACAATATAACCACGCACAACCCGCGTGGGATCCATTCACATAAAACAAGAATATAAACAAAACAATAACCATAATAGCCGGATTAAGATCTCGCTGCAAAACAAAGTTAGCACAGATCTACAATCTTGACTATTCTCATGGTATATAGATCTATCGTTTATCATGTGGACGGACAACATGGTTGTATTCGATCTATACGCAGTATCAACGAGTCGGCTCTGATACCAGTTGTTGGAAAAATAAATCCCGACTGCCAAGATCCGTCGATCGAGGTATAGATCGAACAACAAAATTTTTATTTTTTTATTAAACCTTTTTAACGCAAACCCTACAAGGCGGAATTAGGGTTTACCTTCAGAACTCAGATCAGAGTTCTGCCGTAGAAGAAGATCGGATCTGATGGAACGACGATGAATCACTCAATCGGAACCTTCAGATCTTCTACCGTATGTCCTTTCTATGTTGCAGATCCGCGGCGGAGTGTGGTCTCCTTCTTGCTTCGAACGGCAGCCGCGAATCCCTTCGCTCTCCTTCTCTCCTTTCCTCACCTTTTCTGGATCCAGAGATCCTAAAGGATTTCTAGGGTTAGGGTTTTGATTTCGGCTGAAATCATATGTCACTTGAGAGAGAGAGGAAGCCACATATTTATAGGCTAGGGCAGGGACCTAAAGGAGAAATCAGTAATTGGCTCCTATGGGCTTGGGTACCATAATTCAACCTAGAATTAAAACCAAAAGCCCATAAGTCATAATTCATTCCACTAAAGGATTATGACTGCACTCCAAACATACTAATCTCAAAAATAATATTTCGAGCTCCTTATATTATATGCTTAATATCTCCCCACGCTAAGATTCCAATACTCGTTATGAAATAATTATTACTGACAATATTATTTCATAAACATCTTATTTTCCTTGAGATCTTCCGCTTAACTTATTTGATATGTCGGATAATTAAATCCACCGGCCGGGTTAGACATAATCAAAACTTATAAGCATCCTCAAGAGAGTATCATCAACCTCCTATTGGAGACGTGGATTCCATCAATAGCAATTATTCATCATACAAGCGTTATTGTCACCCAACTTACCGAGCCTATTGATCCATAGTAGAATCTCACTCTTTAATAAATCAAAATGACAAATAACAAATGCACATGTTTAAGAACCATTTTAGGATTAAGAGCATAAGCAATCATAATAAAGATGGGGTGTAAATTATTTTATCTAGTCAGTACAAAAATAATTACCCCAACTTGGTCCGTTCAATACACACAAGGTGTACTAGTACAATCACCCAAAACCTATCAACCGGTCTTTTATAGTCAAGATAAACTACGTAAGATGAACTGCACTACAACCTTTATCCAATGGATTATCAAAGTCCATCTAAGGTTGTGAACCTCAACTTATAATTCACAAGGAACCGATAATCTGATCCTCTGTGTGTAAGCCAAACTCTACACACCAGATTATCTACAATGTAAATTAAAGGATTAAATTAAAAACAAGCACAATATTTCAAACAATATAATGCAAGCATTTACCAATAATAATTCTCATCAAAATGCTAAGACCATCTTAATAATAGAGTTTATTACATAAGTCATGGCTTTTAGAACACTGCTCTAACAGGAGGAGCGTCCTGGCCTGAAGGAAGTGGCGGCTGAGGGGAAGATTGAACCTCTGGAACATCAGGAGCAGCGGGAGTCTCTCGAACCGAAGACGCAGCCCTTGCGTATATCCCACGACTCCGAGACGCCGAAGGACGAGAAGCACGACTGAAGGTAGCCCCGGTGGCCAAGGAAGCCGAGAGAGAATGGTCAGGCTCAAATGGAAGAAGGTCGAGGTCCGCCTCGGTCATCGAGCCCCCGCCAACCAATTTCCCCCTCATAGTCGCCTCCCAAAGGAGGACCTGCTGAATATCTCTATCTCTACGTTCCAACCTCCCTCGAAGACGCGTCTCCACTGCTCTCAACCTCTCCTCGAGCTCCCTTGATCTCGCCTCAGCAACCCGGAGCATGTCCTCGCTCAATCGAAGTGCCTCCCGATCTCTATCCCCGGCCGCTTGGAGAGAACGAAGCAAATCCCCCATCAAACCCCCGGGAACTCCCACCGAGGCCTCCAACTCTGACACCCTCGCCTGGGGGGAGTCCCTCTCGCGGCCTAGGGTGATGAACCCCTCCTCTCTCAAAGCTACCATGGACCTCAGCCGGTCCACCTCCTCCTCAGCCCAAGAAGCCCTGCCCCTCGCCTGGCCCAACTCCATCCTTGTGGCCGTCAACTTATTCCGGGCCACATCCAACTCCCTCATCAATTCGAGCTCTCGCTCGGACACCATGGAAGGAGGAGGAGCGGAAGAAGAAGAAGCGCCGTCGGCCCTCGCTCTCGACAGAGCATCCACCTGAGCCTCGAGGACCCGGACCTGGTCCTGCAAGCGTCCTCTCTGTGCCCGCAAGGCCTCTATCTGCCTGGCCCGCAATTGGAGGTGCTCATTGGCGGTCTTGAGCCTCTTCTCCATCTCGTTCAACTCAACCTACAAAAGCAACACCACTCAGAAAATATTCAAGCAAAACGAAGAAGAGAAGGAGAGCTTCCAAACATACGTAGGCGTCCGGGATCTCCTCCTCCATCGTCCCGAGGATACCCGCATACTCCCGACGATACCAGGCTAGGTATTCGTCACTCGAAGTCACCTCAGGACGGCACTCCACCAAGGCGCCTCGGCTCATCCATCCCGCCACGTACGTCGCGTAGTTCCTCGAGAGATTCGTGTCCCGAGGAATCCCAGCCACCGGGATCGAGGGGCGCTTCGGCAGGGCATTGGGCACCCACTGATGGTACCCAAGCTGGCGAACAACCCGGCTGATCGCATGGAACACGACCTCATTAAAATAGATCAGCCAGACACCCCGCGACAACTCCGCAGGGACCTCCTCCTCCGTGTAGGGCCTCCACGTCATCTGTGAAGCATCAAAAGATAGGAAGAGAGCTTAGTCAAAGAAAACCAAATACAAGCCAAAGAAAACTCGAAGGAAAATTTATACCTCTTCCTCCGTCAAGACACGGAAGGCCTCCCGGAACTGAGCGAGGCGATGTAAGAGCGAGGATCCCCGGGGCGCCCATCTCATGGCCCAGGGGAGGACATGATCAAAAGGCACCAGGGTCGGGCGATCGATGGCGAAGTGCTCGTACCCGAAAATCTGGCAAAGCGAGAGGAAAATTATCATGATCAAAGTGAGCTAAACCCAAAAGAAAGCACCCTCTACTCACACATACCTGGAGAAAGGGCGCAAAACCACCAAGGTTCTTTCCCCCAGCCCTCTTGACCTTCTTCGAGAGCTCCGCAAATAGATGGGCCAGCATCGCCGCTCCCCAAGCGTATCGCCCCATGCCCTCTAGGTCCCTCATCAACAGAAGAGAATGTGAGGAAACCTTGTCGGAGGCCTTCGAGAAGAGGACCCGGCCGAAGAAGTATAAAAAGAACGCCCTCAACTCCCTCCGTGCCCTCTGTGGGCACGCGGCCGCCTCTCTCGCTGTTAGGCCTGTGTCATTTAGAGTCCTAATTTCGATCGGAGTCACTAAAATTTTGACTTTAGCTATCTGCTAGGGTTTGAAGACTCTGATTAATAAATCTAACTGCATATTATGGGTCTTGGTACAGTTTAATACTGCCCATAAAATTTTCGTTTAATTCCGATAACGTTTTTGGAATTATACACTTTCGGATTGATATTTGGATTTGATTTTGTTAAAATCCAAGACGAAGAGATAAAAATCCGATATTATTATGAGATGTTAAGTTTGGTGATAGCTTCCATATAGAAGTGGAATTGGATCAACTGGATTCGTATATTAAAAGTTATGGGTATTTTTCCGAGTATACCCCGAAGTTGAGAAATCCAGGCAGCAGCCCTGTAAGATGTTTAGCCTAGATTTTGGAATAGCTGGAGAGGTTATTTGATCTGGGTGTAAACCATAAAAGTTGTAGATAATCGTCTTATCTTTCAAATGCCACTGGAATCGTGCAATTCTGAGCTGTATTGAGGAAGTTATGGCCGTTTAAGTGAAGGCTGCTGAGAGGTTTTGAGTCCGAGGATGACTTGGTCATTTACTCGACCTTTGCTTATTTAATCCCCAAATGTGCACGACTTTGGGTCTCTCCTCCTCTCTTTTCTGGTCCAGCCCCCCTTTTGTATGTGTTTTGGGGTGGAGGAGGTGATGGTGGTGGAGAAGAAGATCAAAAAGGAGTGGAAAAGGTGTGTTTATGTTGTTGTTGTGCTTTGTTATCCTCCCTTCTTAATCCATCTTCCTCAAGCTCCCCCTCATTGTTTTCCCCTCCCCTTTGGACAGCAGCCCCCCATGTGTTTGTTGTAATGCCACATTGAAGAAGAAGAGCAAGGAAGAGGTGGTGGTTGCGGTGGTTGCGGTTGGGGTGGCCGAGGGTGCGCTGCGAGCCCCTACGCCCCCCTTTCCTTTCCTTTTCCCCCCTCTCCTTTGGTGAGTTTTCCCTCTTCTTTTTGTGGTTCTTATGCATATAAGGAGTGCTTGGTTGTTGGTGGAGGTGGTGATGAAGTCTCCTCTTCCAATGTATTTGAAGGTGTGTTGTTTGTAAGGAGGTGCGGGGCGTCGGGGGTGTTGGCGGTGGAGCAGCGTGTGCGGGCATGCCGGAGCCGCGTATGGACCTCCCGCTCTCCTCGGTTGGGTTCAGCCATCTCTTTTTGTAGCTGGTGTGCATGCCACATGTTTGTGGGGGTGCTCGCATGCGTGCGGAGTGGCGCGGGAAGCATGCATAAGGTGCTCGCATGCGTGCGTGCGCGGGAGTGCATAAGGTGCGCAGCGTGCGGAGTGCGCGGAAAGCGTTGACGTGCTCGCATGCGTGCGGAGTGCGCGGGAAGCGTGCATGAGGTGCTCGAGGGTGTGCTTGACGTTGTTCGATGCGTGCGGAGTGTGCGGGCAGCGTGCACGAGGTGCTCAAGGGCGTGCTTGGCCTTGCCCGATGCGTGCGGAGTGCGTGGGAAGCATGCACGAGGTGCTCGAGGACGTGCTTGACGTTGTTTGATGCGCGCAGGGTGCATGGGCAGCGTGCACGGGGTACTCGAGGGCGTGCTTGCGGTGCTCAGACGCGTTCGGAGTGCTTCGTGGTGTTGAGCAGCTTATTATAGCGAAATGCAACCATTGGATGATCCTTGGCGGATTGGTATCGGGCTTCGGATTCAACTTGTCGCTCTCTTGCGTTTCGCGAGCCGTGCGCTCGTTAGGTGAGTGGTTTGATCCAACACTTCGGGACGCGCTCGATGCACGTAGTCGTGCACCGCACGTCCTTGGGGCACCTTAACCCCTAAATATGCTAGATATTTGCATGTTAGGGTGGTATAGCTCGTATACTGCGTAGAACCCCTATTCTACCCTATACTTGCTTAAGTATGTATTCATGTTTGTATAATTATGATTTCATGCGCCCCTTGTGTTTCGGGCATGTATTTTCGAATGAGTTTATGGATGTATTAGAATATGGCATGTCTTAGGTAGTAGTGTAATACTACCCACACTATATTAATTATATCCAGCATGTTAAACCTTGGGTTAATAACCGGATGCGTACTAATATTCCTTTACGATTAGACTGGAGGAATGGTGTAGTTGTTGCACCCATCTGTTGGGGCAAAGCTAGGACCAGCTTTTCGGAGAGGATGAGACTTTCCCTCTCTCTCGCCCTCCCTCTTTGCGTAAACTGAGTAAGTAGATATGATTCCTACTTGACTCAGTTTCGCTTGGGATTATCGGTATGCATCGGTTAGTGCGCGAGATCACGCTTAACCCTCCCCCTTGGAGTTGGTGATATCCAACGCCTGCTTGAGTCATCCTTTACATGATTGAATATTTATTATGGCCTTATAAGCATGTTTAAGTGGGTCATACCCTGTATGCATATTGTATGATTTATTGTTTATGATGTAAATCCGTGTTAGGGAGTACCCCTATAGTTATATATATATATGCGCGCATGTTAACTAATTTGGCCTATCCGTAATAGGCAAGGGTATGACCCACGGTCGGGTCGTACCCTATTAGTTAAAGCGCTAGCGATGTAATCGTCCCTTGCATCCGAGTGATGCATTCGTACCGAATTCTGAAGAATTCATCGTGGCATCGACTTTGTTAAACCGATAGCTACGGCATTAACGTGGGCCTACCCGTGCTAGGCGTGTGTCTGAACCGCCTATTGGGTTATGCCCCTGGCTTTTCTACATGAGTGTAGAGATAGTCCTCGCGTTCGAGTGACGCCTCCGTGTGGGAATACAAGAGTATTCGATATCATCGATATATGTGTGTAAGTACCAAGGGTAGTTGGCTTTCCCATAGGGTTCGCATTGCGAACGCAAGGTGCTTCCTCCTGACATCGTCATGAGTCGAAGCTACTCGACATAGAAGCTGTCCTGTAGGGTGCCACCACTTGTAGGTGCTACCGATGCGTACCGCGGTACACATCTAGGGAATGTACTGATCGTGGAAGGCCGACAGGTAGAGGCTGCACGGGAGAGAGCTACCAAGTGATATTTCGGGCTTCAAGTCGTTCTCCCCTTCGTCGGATCCGTGTTGAAGCTGCCCGGCTCGTAGTTGTCCTGTGGGGTGCTCCCAGACGTATTTATGACACCTATTGGTGCGCCCATATGGTAGAGATAGCGGTCATGGAGAGGCTACCAGGTAGAGGCTCCCCGGGAGAGGGCTACCGGATGACGATGGGTGTAGAGCAACTGAGTTCGTTTCAAAAGTCCCTAGTCACCCCTCCGGGGGCTAGGGTGAGGATGAGTTGTTGTCACGTCGCCACGTGACCCAAATACCCATCGAGTATACTCTGGGTTTGTTACTTTTGACGCTTGAGGTATCGAAGTATATCTCTACCTCGTAGCAGATGGACGCGTTGTGTCTCGTTAACCAGTAACACGTGGTGTTATGGTTAACCCTCGTTTGTCCCCGGGTCTCTTTGGAGCTCCCCTTCAGGGTCGGGGCGATGAATGTGTTAAGTCACGTCGCTACGTGACCCATTGGTTTGTTCACCCGTTCCCATATTGGTTGGGTCTGGTTAAGTATCGATGTTGAGAGATATCGATAACAACTATCTCTATGTAGATGATCACAATAGTGTTGTTTAGACCAGTAATTCCGCGTCTCCTTGACAAACGGTATGGTCTCTCCCCAAGAGTCCCAAGAGTCTCCCTTCGGGAGTGAGGGTGTGGGTGAGACGGGTTGCACCGCCGTGTGACCCTATTATCCATTGGGTTTCAACCCATGTCTTTCCTTGAAAGGCAATTGCCTTAACATTAAATTGTTATAGTGGTGTTCGGTTTCCGACCACTCACTGAGCTTGTAGCTCACCCCTCGCATACTGTTTCTTTTACAGGGGCGTTGTTGGGCGTGGAGCTGGAGTTTCCCTTTGGCGTGGTCTTGCGTGCGTGGAAACGTTCTGTCCGGCGGATTGGCGAGTGCGAGGCTGTCAGCAGTCCTAGAGTCTTGTGTATTGGTAATTCGTGCGTGTGGCACTTGTTGTATTTTATTGGCTAGACTTGGCTCTCACAGGACAGTGATTGTGTATTCGAGTCTGTAATAATATTTTTGGTTTACAGACTTATTGATAGTTTATGCTTCCGCTTTTCAGTTGTATTATCAGTTATCATTGCTTCATTAGCCTTGTGTATTGTTTATTGGAGTCGTTGTTGACCTCTTATTTATGATAGCTGATATTATATTATTGCCACGTCTCTGGGACGCCCTGGGGCGTGACACTCGCCTCGATCATCGCCCACCGCCTCTCGAAGCTAGCTGCAGCTTCGCCCTTCTGACGCTCTGTAAAGGAGCCGAGGGCGTATTGCCTCGACAACTGCCCAAGGGGGATCCGGTTCAGCGTCCTCACGCGCTCCACGTAGTCCCATTCTCCAATCAACTCCAGGAAGAGTGCCTTATAGTCGGCGAGGGTGGCCGCGATCACTGCCTCCCCAGACACCGGAAGACCGGTAATCCGATAAACATCCTCGAGGGCCGGCATGACAGCACCGGTGGGGAGAATGAAAGCGCAACTCTCCGGATCCCACCTCTCCGCCAAAGCCTCCACGTAAGGACGGTGGACGTGGAACGGTTCGATCAAAAAGAAGGAACGGAAGCCCGCTCCATCCACCAAACTCCTCTCCTCCTGCGCCAAGGCATCGTACCACCTCTTCGTCCCATGCCACAGAGCCCGAATGCGGTTCGGTCTCTACAAAACGAACAAAGGGAACATAGGTTAGTTTAAAAAGCAATCGAGAGGTAAGGGTTCAACTCTACGAAATTATTTTAAAAACCATGCTTAGCGAAATGAAACTTTCACATGCTAAATATAGAAACAAAAGCATGAAAGTAAGAAGCTACACTCCCCATATGATCACGCATGCTAGACAAACATCAGCACATCCCACCGTGGTCACCACTCACATGCTTTCTTACATCACGCCCTATCATGCTTATACCTTCCCTAAACGCACCTAAGCAATATAGAACTCGGACCCGTGAAATGCATACACTCCCCCATGCTCTACCACAATCAAACACGTACGAAAGTCATGTACAGGTAGAAAAGTATGAAATGCAAGCATGCTAGCCGTATCACTCCTCTTTCTTTTATATGCATACAACAAGCATGGATGTACATATAAAAATTGTCCCTTCCTTTTTTTCAACACGAACCCGTTCGCATGCTTACAATATCCCACCGTGATCAAACTATACATACAAGCATGCATCTTAGACACACATATCACTCACAATTACCTACTCATGCATATTAGACGCACATATCACACTCTGACCTATTTATACCACGAAAGACATACACATATAAATAAAAGGGTAAGACAAAGGTTGGGAACATACCATGGCCCGCGTGGACCCAGGAGCGTCCACCTCGGCCTCGTCGAGATCGTCCATCCCATCGTCATCCCCCTCCTCGTCCTCCTCAAACACGGCCTCCTCGGCCTCGGCCTCAGCGCCAACGCCGGCCTCCGCGGCCCCCATGTCCATACCCTCGGCCTCCCCGGCCTCCTCCCCAACATCAGCCCCTCCGACCTCCTCCGTGCCCGCCGCACCAGAGGCTAAACCCTCAAAAACACCCATAGCCCTTCTCTCCTCCTCTGCTGCCCTGGCCTCTATGGCCTCCCTATCCAACATCCCAATAATGGCGTCCAATGACGCCCTCTCACTCTCACTTACCCCCCTCGGCCTCGGCCCTTCCCTCCGTTGCACCCCCAACCAATCCCCCGACCCCCGAAGCAGCCTCCTCGACCACTGCCGGTCGGTCCCCACGCCTCCTCTTGCGTGAGTAGCCTACCATAACACCCCCAACCTCCGCCGCACCCACGACCTCCTCCTCCACCCGATCACTCCCCGATGAACTAGACCCCGAGACAGCCCCTCTCTGCTCTCGGGAAGACCTAAGTCGCTTCATCATCGAAGCCGTCCTCTTCCCCTTCGTCATCTCCTCCGATTTCGCACAAAAGAAAAACCCCAAAGAAAATCTAGGGCTCCGAAATCAAGAAGAAAGGAATGATGGAAGGCTTAAACAAAGGATTCAAGGTGTTTTAAAATCAAGATTTTCGGTTTAAAATGAAAAAGAAGAAGAGTAACCGTTTTAAAACGTATGGGGAGAGAGAGAGGGTCCCTTCGGTTATAAGGGACCCAGTCGAGGGGCGGCTACCCACGAGTAGCCGCCCCCTCTCGGGCGGCTAGTTACAACTAGCCGCCCCTCCCAGTTTTCTCTTTCATTTAAAAAACCCCCTTTCCAATCTTCTTTCAGCCCAAAAATTCAAAAGCTCTCCATAACCAAACAGCCATGTATTTGCATATTTCCAGACATTACTTGATCAAACACGACTTTCCTGAAGTTTTGCCACACGTTCAGTACCACTCAAATTTGAATTTCTTCAGTTCTGGTTCTTTTCCAGAGTTCTTATCCTTCGGATGATCCAATTCACCCAAGCTCAACTATTTGCTTTCTGTCGGCGATATCCCCTCCTTGCTGATTTTTCCCAAGCACGGGAACGGTAGGCACGAGGAAACTGACGCTGGGCTGCTCCGCGCACGATAGCTAAGAGCCCGACCGCGGGTTGGATCACTCACCATTTTACTTTTCTCACCTTCCACCTGGATCATCCTCTCGGATAAAATTCTAAGTCAAGACCTAGCCTCTGACGGTCTAAATCAACTCCCCGAGTAGTACTGCTCGTATTGGCACAACTCCTTGAAGGTCGGGCCGGCCAAAATAGGGGTCTCTTTCCTTATCATCGGTCGAAGTCTTTCATGCTTCGCACAAAGACTCCATCCGATGAGGGACAATTGTAGATACCCCAATTTTGACCGTCCAGAAAGACAAAAATACTTCAAGTAACACCCGAAAATATCCCACTTTTGGACATCCAGTAGAGAACCAAAATTCAGGAAACCGGAAACCCTAACCCTAGCCCTAAACTAAACCTAGCCAGAAACCCTAACCGGAAACCCTAAAACTAAACCTAAACCTAACCCTAGCATTTACCTAGACCTAAAACCCAGAAACCCTAACCCTAACCCTAAGACCCAAAAACCCTATGTCCCTGGCAAGGGGCGGCTAGATCTAACTAGCCGCCCCATACCAGGCGGCTAGTTTGAACTAGCCGCCCCCCTAACCGCCCCCTGGCCGACTTTGGACCAGTCGCCCTGGATGGGACATAAAGCAGCAATAAATGCTGATCATTGCGGCGGGTCATGACCTTTAGCCGCCCTCTCTTGGCCGGACCAATCCAAGTAACCGACCCAAGCCACCGCTTGTCAGAGATGGGACGTTTGGCAGGTCATGATGGGGGCGGCTACCAGGAAGTAGCCGCCCCATCCTGGGCGGCTAGATAGAACTAGCCGCCCTTCACCTGATCCTGACAGAAGAACCAGGGAATTAATGAGGGGTCTAATCGAAGCCAACCCACTCCATTACCCCCGGGATATTTCCCTGGCTCTCTTTTACTATAAAAAGAGGGGTCCCAAGCCCAAATACAACATCACCAAAAATCCACAACAATCTTCAATCACCAATCCACCATCCTCAAACCCTTCCACCACTAGAAATCCCAAGAGAGAGAGAGAGAGCCTCTTTTGTGAGAGAAAACACCATTCCCTACACAAAAACACCCTCTCATTCCACCCTCCAGAAACTCGGGCTAAACTTAGCTTAGCCTCTGCCCAAAACCAAACCCATTTCCTACCAAAGTTCTGCCCAAACCAAACCAGGCCCAGGACGGCTAAACCCTAGTAGCCGCCCCTCCCCTGACGGCTTGATCCCACTAGCCGCCCCATTATCCACACCCCTTTGTCCCAAGACTCCTTTAGTCAAGCCCGGAAGCAGAATAGGATTACCTGTTTTTCACCTCTGTGTACGGTATATCCGAGTCTCAGAGCGGAGACCCCACAAACTCCCCACGTAGGCGATCAAATCCAACACCAACTTTTCCTGCTTTTTGAGAAAGCAGGTGGCGATCACACAAACCCCCTCTTTTCTGAGAAGCAGTCGGGCGGCTCAGGAACGACTCTCCAGGCGGTGACCTGATCAGTCGCGAGACGGACCAGGACCAAGTTCGCAGAACCCCCAAGTTTTTTTACATTCCGACAAATCTATCTGAAGAATTCAAGCAGAGCCTTCAAAGGTTCAATGAGAAGACGGAAGAAGCAGATGAGAAGATAGAGGAGCTAAACCTAGGGACAAAGACTGACCCCAAAATCATTTCAATTAGCGCAGGACTAAATCACAATGAGAGGGAGGGCCTGGTTAAAATATTACACGAGTATAAAGACGTCTTTGCGTGGTCTTACGAGGACATGCCCGGGCTCGATACCTCGTTAGTCGAACATCAGTTAATTTTAGAACCAAACGCAAAACCAGTAAAACAAAAACTGAGACGCCTTCATCCCGAGGTAGCTTTAAAAATCAAAGATGAGGTAGACAAACTCCACCAGGCTAAATTTATCTGGGTAGTTTTATACCCAAAGAAGGGTGGGAAGGGCATTTGAAAAGAAGGTAATAAAAAGAAAATTTGAAATTGGGGAATTAGTACTCAAGCAAATCATGCCATCAAGACAGCCTCACCCAAGAGGAAAGTTGCAACCCACATGGGAGGGACCCTATGTGATCACCCATGCCTATTCCGGGAATGCCTACGGCCTGGTAGATGCCGAAGGAGTCGAGGTTCCAGGTTCGTCGAACACACTTTATCTAAAGAAATTCCATGCATAAATAGTTTTCAATACTTAAGAACTATTATTCTTCCTTCATGCGATTTCCCGCGTTTAGTACTTGATGATAGAATTATAAGACTCTCAATGATAAACTCGTATCTATTTGAACACATCTCCGCCAAATCATGCCGTTTCCTTCACACACGTATATCTGGACTAGATTCACCTCAAAGAAGAGAAATTGCCTACCCCGTAGACTGGGACAATTTAAAACCCCCAAAGCAAAACATCCCTTATTTCCGCCCCACTCGTATTAACCCTAGGTCAAAATGAGGAGTTACCAAGACCTGGCATATGTCCCAAAACTAGCTCTGGCACTATACAAACACTTCTAGAGGGGAAGCATGAAAAGAATCGGGGTGAAAAACAGAAGAGCCCCCCCCCCTCAAATAAAAAAAAATTAGGCAATGAGAGGCCAACAAAAGAAAAATAACACCCAAGTCAACGGGTTAAACTCTCTATTTTAGCAGGCTTTCACGCCTTTACGCACGGTATACGCTAGACAACGGCTATACCAGTACACATCCAAACAACGGACTGTACTTTCCACCCAAAATAAAGAAGTGGTAAAAAGAAGAAAGCTAGAGGGACCTAGAAAGTTGGACATGTGCTAGAATGGGTCAATTCTAAAATATTGCCCGAAAGGAAGATATTTCTCTTACCCCATCCCCCCTCCCTTTTTATTTTCGCAATGTGATTCTAAATTGAACTACGTCTGCCGGGAAAGGCGAAATTTTGACCAAAGATAGATCATGTCCAGGTTTACAAACTACACACACTCACATGAGTTCACTTAGAAACTTGCTTATCCACGGGAAGCTTATTTGACTCGACTCTTGGTACACTCATGGATTTTTCAGCATGTTTAGAATAATACGATTAAGCATTTGAAACCCATGAACCTAGAAAAATCGACACCTAAGGCCTATACCATTCAAATACAATCCTGGTTTGGACATGGGTGACCACAAGGGCTCCTCCACAGGGACTTGATGGCGTCTTTTATTTCAGAAAATCGAGAACATTACCCTCTCACGTAAGAAACCATTAAAGAACTAAAATGCCCCCTTATGCCAACTATGCTTACGCATAAGCTTGCATTTTCCTTTTCCAAAACACCTTGGCATCCGATTTTCTTGGAATATTAAAGTTGACCCCCCGTGCCTAAATATTAAAATTGTCCCCACTCATTTGTGCCCTTACCGCACATGCCTGAGAAGAAATTGTCCCACCTTTACACACACTTGAGAGTTTTTCTCACGCACTTGGAATCCCTTCCTTGCATACTAAAGCATGGTCTCCCGCACTTTAGCTTCTCGCATTATCTTTTTCCATTTGACCTTAAGATGGATTGTAGCCCTTGACAATTCAAGCAAGAAAAGAGCTCAAAAATCAGTGCAGGAGCGCAATCTGGACAGATTTAACACTCAGTCCATGGAAAGAATGTTTTTATAGGCCCCGAAGGTTGAAACGGACACAAAGACTTTCAGCGGCAGCAGCGGACAGGAGCAGCAGAACCAAATTGCCCCAGGCAGGGGGCGGCTAAACTCGACTAGCCGCCCCTCACTGGGCGGCTAGTTTACACTAGCCACCCCTGCCCTTTGTTTCAGGTAAAGATACCCAGGCAGGGGGCGGCTGAACACAATAGCCGCCCCTCACTGGGCGGCTAGCTCACACTAGCCGCCCCTTGCCTGCACCTCTTTCAGTGCTGTCAGTCCCATTGTAATCAAATCTTCGTGTCTCCAACACCTATTAAGAACATTTCTTTCCAAAAATTGCATACACACATTTCATACGCATATACATTCATAAAGCCAATATAAATACACTTCGGAAAACAACCATATCTCAAAATCATATGTCCATCTTTGAATCAAACCTATAAAGCCAAGATCCATCTACACAAACATACATATCCATGAAACATCCATGATAAACTACTCTAAAACATGCATATAAACGAGAAGTTAAATTGTCCCGCCAAAACCACAAACATAGACTATTTTTTTAAACCTAAGAGAGTGCATAAAAGAGGATCTTTTCCTTCAAAAATGCTCCAAACTCCGAAGTCTTTAGCTATACATCATCGAAATGATCACCTGAGTCAAAACGAAAGAAGAAAAGCATGAATTCATCGCATATATACTATTCTTCTACTTAAAACCAAGACACCAAAAGCTATACCTCGGCGTATCGTCATCCGCTGGAGGCTGAGTAAGAAGAACATCCTGACTTGGCTGAGAAGGGAGCGGCGGCTGATGAGAAGACTGAACCTCTGGAGCGTCAAGAGCGGCCGGAGTCTCTCGAAACGAAGACGCAGCCCTCGCATATATCCCACGACTCTGAGACGCCGAAGGACGAGAAGCACTGCTGAAGGTGGCCCCGGTAGCCAAGGAAGCCGAGAGAGAATGGTCAAGCTCAAGCGGAAGAAGGTCGAGGTCCGCCTCGGTCATAGAGCCCCCTCCAACCAATTTCCCCCTCATAGTGGCCTCCCAGAGACGGACCTGCTGCATATCTCTATCACTCCTCTTCAATCTCTGTCGGAGGCGACTCTCCGTCCCCCTGGCCCGATCCTCAGCAGCCCTCAACCTCTCCTCCAACTCCCTGGCCGCCTGCAGAGAACGGACTAAGTCTCCCATCAAACCTCCGGGAACACCCGCTGAAGCCTCCAACTCCGACACCCTCTCCTCCTGCCCCAAGGCATCGTACCACCTCTTCGTCCCATGCCACAGAGCCCGAATACGGTTCGGTCTCTACAAAACAAACGAAGGGAACATGGGTTAGTTTAAAAGTAGTCGAGAGGTAAGAATCCAAGTCTACAAATTCATTTAGAAACCATGCTTAGCAAGATAAGCTTTCATATGCTAAAACAAAAGATTGAAAAATAGAAGACTTCACGCGTAGGCCGACCTTCAGTTATTCACAAAACACGTTTCATAAGACTACCTGTTATACCCTCTTATCCCACCGTGGTCATTACTTGCATACCTTCTCTATTTTTACCGTCTAGCATGATTATACACCTCTCACAAACCCACCCCAAGCATTTAAAGGAGCTTAGACCCGTAAATTGCATACCCATACTGTCTCTTACTCCACCATGATCGAATACATATGAAAATATATATTCTAAAAAATATATATGCATACAAAAGCCACCACATGCAAGCATGTTAAGACGTGTCATTTCCCTTCCCTTATACGACAAACATGGATGCACATATGAAAAATTGTCCCCTTCTTTTGTTCCAACACGAACCCATATTCGCATGCTGATTATCCCACCGTGATCTAACTATACATGCAAGCATGCATATTAGAAACATATATCACCCACTATTACCTATTCATGCTATTAGAAACACACATATATAAATATCACACACACATAAATAAAAGGCTAAGACTAAAAGTTTAGGCACATACCACGGCCCGTGTGGACCCAGGAGCGTCCACCTCAGCCTCGTCGGGATCATCCACCCCGTCGTCATCCCCCTCCTCGTCCTCCTCAAACACGGCCTCCTCGGCCTCGGCCCCAACACCAACACCGGCCTCCGCGGCCCCCATGCCCACACCCTCGGCCTCCCCGGCCTCCTCCCCAACATCGGCCTCTCCAACCTCCGTGCCCGCCGCACCGGAGGCTAAGCCCTCGAAAACACCCATGGCCCTTCTCTCCTCCTCTGCTGCCCTGGCCTCTATGGCCTCCCTATCCAACATCCCAAAAATGGCGTCCAATGACGCCCTCTCACTCTCACTTACCCCCTCGGCCTTGGCCCCTCCCTCCATCACACCCTCAACCGATCCCCCGACCCCCGAAACCACCTCCTCGACCACTGCCGGCCGATCCCCACGCCTCCTCTTGCGTGTGTAGCCTATCATAGTACTCCCAACCTCTGGGACAGCCCCGGAAGGCATACACATGCCTCTAACCGCACCGGTATCAACTAACGGCACTTCTGCAGCACCCACGGCCTCCCTCGCGGCCTCCTCCTCCACCCGATCACTCCCCGATGAACTAGATTCTGAGACAGCCCCTCTCTGCTCTAGGGAAGACCTAAGGCGCTTCATCATCGAAGCCGTCCTCTTCCCCTTCGTCATCTCCTCCGATTTCGCACAAAAGAAAAACCCCAAAGAAAATCTGGGGCTTCGAAATCAAGAAGAAAGGAATGATGGAAGGCAAAAACAAAGGATTCAAGGTGTTTTAGAATCAAGGTTTTTGGTTTAAAATGAAAAAGAAGAAGAAAGGAGGGAAGAGAAATCGTTTTAAACGTATGGGGAGAGAGAGGGTCTTTTCGCTTATAAGGGACCCAGTTATGGGGCGGCTACCCGCGAGTAGCCGCCCCCTCTCGGGCGGCTAGTAACAACTAGCCGCCCCTCCCAGTTTTTTCTCTTCCATTTAAAAACCCCTTTTCAATCTTCTCAGCCCTAAAGTTTGAAGTTCTCCATAACCGAACAGCCATATATTGGCTTATTTCCAAACATTACTTGATCAAACACGACCTTCCCAAAGTTTCGCCGCACTTTCAGTACCACTCAAATTTGAATTTCTTCAGTTCTGGTTCTTGTCCGGAGTTCTTATCCTTCGGATGATCCAATTCACCCAAACTCAACTTTTAATTGCTTTCTGTCGGTGATATCCCCTCCTTGCTGAGTTTTTCCAAACACGGGAACGGTAGGCACGAGGAAACTGACGCTGGGTTGCTCCGTGCACGATAGCTAAAGAACCCTGACCGCGGGTTGGATCACTCACCATTTACTTTTCCCCGCCTTCCACCTGGATCATCCTTTAGGCTAAAAATTCAAAGTCAAGACCTAGCCTCTGACAGTCTAAATCAATTTCCCCGAATAGTACTGTTCGTATCGGCATAACTTCTTGAAGGTCAGGCCGGCCAAAATAGGGGTCTCTTTCCTTATCATTGGTCGAAGTCTTTCCTGCTTCGCACAAAGACTCCGTCCGATGAGGGACAATTGTAGATACCCCAATTTTGACCGTCCAGAGAGACAGAAATACTTCAAGTAACACATGGAAATATCCCACATTTGGACATCCAATAGGAAACCAAAGTTCGGGAAACCGGAAGCCTTGACCTAAAACCGGAAACCCTAAACCCTAGCCTTGACCTAAGTCGGAAACCCTAAACCCTAGCCTTGACCTAAACCAGAAACCCTAAACCAACCCTAACCCTAAACCCTAGCCCTAAACCCAAACCCTAAACCTACCCTAACCATGGAAAAAAAACCCTGCCACTCTAAAAAACCCAAAAAAAAATACAAGTCCCAGGAAAGGGGCGGCTAGCCCAAACTAGCCGCCCCATACTAGGCGGCTAGTTTACACTAGCCGCCCCACTGACCGCCCTCTGGCCGACTTTGGACCAATCCCCTGGATGGGACATAAAGCAGCATTAAATGCTGATCATTGCGGCGGGTCATGACCTTTAGCCGCCCTCTCTTGGCCGGATCAAAGCAAGTAACCAACCCAAGCCACCACTTGTCAGAGATGGGACGTTTGGCAGGTCATGATTGGGGCGGCTACCAGGAAGTAGCCGCCCTTCACCTGGTCTCTGACAGAAGAACCAGAGAATTAATGAGGGGTCTAATCGAAGCCAACCCACTCCATTACCCCCGGGATATTTCCCTGCCTCTCTTTTACTATAAATAGAGGGGTCCCAAGCCCAAATACAACATCACCAAAAATCCACAACAATCTTCAATCACCAATCCACCATCCTCACTTGATCAAACCCTTCCACCACTAGAAATCCCAAGAGAGAGAGAGAGAGAGAGCCCCTTTTGTGAGACAAACACCCATTCTCTACGTAAAATACCCTCTCATCCCACCCTCCAGAAACCCGGGTTAAACTTAGCTTAGCCTCTGTCCAAAACCAAACTCATTTCCTACCGAAGTTCTGCCCAAACCAACCCAGACCCTGGACGGCTAACCCTAGCTAGCCGCCCCCTGGCCGACAGCTAAACACAACTAGCCGCCCCCTATCCACACCCCTTTGTCCCAAGACTCCTTTGTCCCAGATTTGTCGGTGTTGAAAAATCCGCGTGTGTGGGGGTTCTTCGGGGATTCGGATCGGATGCGTGCCCTGGCGGGCTCGGTCAGATCGTCTTCTCGGAAGGGGTGAGGGTGTCGTTCCTGGTTGAGGCGCCCGACAGCGGCCCAAGAGGATTCAAGGGGTTTTGTGATCGCCACCTGCTTTCTCAAAAAGCAGAAAAAGTTGGGGTTGGATTTGATCGCCTACGTGGGGAGTTTGTGGGGTCTCCGCTCTGAGACACGGATATACCGTACACAGAGGTGAAAAACAGGTAATCCTATTCCGCTTCCGGGGCTTGACTAAAGGAGTCTTGGGACAAAGGAGTGCGGGTGGGGTGTAGGTATGGGGCGGCTAGTGGGTTTGAGCCGTCTGGATTGGGGCGGCTAGGTAGGGTTAACCGTCCAGGGTCTGGGGGAATTTGGGCAGGACTTTGGTAGGAAAAGGGTGGGGTCTTGGGCAGAAGCTAAGCTAGGTTTAGCCTGGGTTTCTGGAGGGTGGGATGAGAGGGTATTTTATGTAGGGAATGGGTGTTTCTCTCACAAAAGGGGTTCTCTCTCTCTCTCTCTTGGGATTTCTAGTGGTTGAAGGGTTTGAACAAGTGGGGATGGTGGATTGGTGGTGTTTTGTGGATTTATCTTGATTTTTAGGGTAGGTTTAGGTTTAGGTCCAGGCTAGGGTTTGGTTTAGGGTTTAGGTTTGGGCTAGGGTTTTAGGTTTTGGCTCAGGGTTAGGGTTTAGGTTTTGGTTTAGGTTTATGGTTTAGGGTCAAGGCTAGGGTTAGGGTTTAGGGGTAGGTCAAGGTTTAGGGTTTCCGGTTTAGGTTTAGGTCAAGGCCAGGGTTAGGGTTTCCGGTTTAGGTTTATGTCAAGGCTAGTGTTAGGGTTTCCGGTTTAGGTTTATGTCAAGGCTAGGGTTAGGGTTTCCGGTTTACCGAACCTTTGGTTCTCTATTGGATGTCCAATTGTGGGATATTTCCGTGTGTTACTTGAAGTATTTCTGTCTCTCTGGACGGTCAAAATTGGGGTATCTACAATTGTCCCTCATCGGACGGAGTCTTTGCGTGAAGCGAGAAAGACTTCGACCGGTGATAAGGAAAGAGACCCCTATTTTGGCCGGCCCGACCTTCAAGAAGTTATGCCAACACGAACAATACTATTCGGGGAGTTGATTTAGACTGTCAGAGGCTAGGTCTTGACTTAGAATTTTTAGCCTAAAGGATGATCCAGGTGGAAGGCGGAGAAAAGTAAATGGTGAGTGATCCAACCCGCGGTCGGGGTTCTTAGCTATCGTGCGCGGAGCAGCCCAGCGTCAGTTTCCTCGTGCCTACCGTTCCCGTGCTTGGGAAAAATCAGCAAGGAGGGGATATCGCCGACAGAAAGCAAGTAAAAGTTGATTTGGGTGAATTGGATCATCCGATGGATAAGAACTCTGGAAAAGAACCAGAACTGAAGAAATTCAAATTTGAATGGTACTGAAAGTGTGGCGAAACTTCGGGAAAGTCGTGTTTGATCAAGTAATGTCTGGAAATAAACCAATACATGGCTGGTTGGTATGAAGAGCCTTAGAATTTAGGGCTGAGAAGAGTTTGGAAAGGGGTTTTGAAGCAAAGAAACTGGGAGGGGCGGCTAGTTGTAACTAGCCGCTCGAGAGGGGGCGGCTACACGCGGGTAGCCGCCCCTCGACTGGGTCCCTTATAACCGAAAAGTCCCTCTCTCTCTCCATACGTTTCAAAACGGTTTCTCTTCCCTCTTCTCTTCTTCCCTTCGGTTTCAAACTCAAAAACCCTGATTTCTTTGCCATTCCTTCCTCTATTTTGACCTCAATCTTTCTCTTTCTCTTGATTTCGAAACCCTAGTTTGGGTTCTGCTTTTTCTTTATCAAACCGAGGAGATGACGAGGTCGAATGCGATTGCTTCGAGGGGGAAACGACCACGGGTGGCTCGTGGAGAGTGTAGCCCGAGCTCTTCATCATCGGAGAGCGATAGGCCGGAGGTCGAGGCCGTGGGGGAGGGTATGGGTACGACGGAGGTGCCGCCGGTGGATATTGGCGTGGGTGAGGTCGGGGATTTGCCTTCGGGGGCTGTCCCGGAGGTAGGGGGGAGTGTGATAGGCTATACACGCAAGAGGAGGCGTGGGGATCGACCGGTGGTGGCCGAGGAGGTGGTTCCGGGGGTTGGAGGATCGATTGAGGGTGCAACCGAGGGGGTAGGGGTCGAGGGAGTTAGCGAGGAGGTGAGGGCGTCGTTGGATGCCCTCGTTGGGATGTTGGATAGGGAGGCCACGGAGGCCAGGGCTGAGGAGGAGGAGAGTAGGGCTATGGGAGCCTTTGCGGAGTTTATCTCCGGCGTGGGGAGGGTGGAGGGGATAGGAGAGGCTAGGGACGGGGCCGGGAAGGCCGAGGGTATGGGTACTGGGGCCGCCGAGGCTGGTGTGGGTGTTGGGGTTGAGGCCGAGGAGGCCGTGTTCGAGGAGGATGAGGAGGAGGATGACGACGGGATGGACGATCTCGACGAGGCCGAGGTGGACGCTCCTGGGTCCACACGAGCCGTGGTATGTTCCTAATCTTTTAGTCTTAGCCTTTTATATTGGTGTATATGCATGTGTTTTGGTTGGTATGAACAGGTCGTATATATGTATTTATACTTGTATGTGTGTTTTAAATAGGCATGCTTGTGTATAAGTTTTGTCATGGTGGGATGTGTAAGTATGCTGAGATGGGTTTGTTTTTATAGGGAGGGGGACAATTTCTATATATATATATCCACGTTTGTTATATGCATATAAAGGAGAGAGAAATGATATAGCTAATATGCTTGCATGCGATACTTTTCTATGTGTATGTGGTTTCGTACGTGTTTTGATCGTGGTAGAGCATGAGGGAGTGTATGCATTCATTTCATGGGTTCGAGCTTTATATTGCTGTATTGCTTAGGGGTGTTTAGGGGAGGTATAAGCATGATATGTTGTGATGTAAGAAAGCGTGTGAGTGGTGACCACGGTGGGATGTGCTCGTCTAGCATGCGTGATCACTTGAAGAGTGTAGTTTCTTTCTTTCATGCTTTTGTTTTTGAGCATGTGGAAGTTTTATTTTGCTAAGCATGGTTTAAAATGATTTCGTAGATTTGGATTCTTACCACTCGCTCGCTTTTAAACTAACCCATGTTCCCTTTGTTTGTTTTGTAGAGGCCGAATCGTATCAGGGCTTTATGGCACGGAACGAAGAGACGGTACGACGCCTTGGGGCAGGGGGAGAGGAGCTTGGTGGATGGAGCGGGCTTCCGTTCCTTCTTCCTGATCAAGCCATTCCACGTCCATCGTCCATATGTGGAGGCCTTGGCGGAGAGATGGGATCCGGAGAGTTGCACGTTCATCCTCCCTACCGGTGCTGTCATGCCGACGCTCGAGGACGTCTATCGGATCACCGGCCTTCTGGTTCTGGGGGAGGCAGTGATCGCCGCCACCCTAGCTGACTACAGGGGGCTTTTCCAAGAGTTGATCGGGGAATGGGAGTTCGTGGAGTGGGAGCGGACGCTGAACCGGATCGCTTTGGGGTGGCTTTCGGGGCAGTACGGCCTCGTTTCCTTTACAGAGCGCCAGAAGGGCGAAGTTGCAGCTAGCTTTGAGAGGAGGCGGGCGATGATCGAGGCGAGAGAGGCGGCCGCGTGCCCACAGAGGGCACGAAGGGAGTTGAGAGCGTTCTTCATCTACTTCTTTGGCCGGGTCCTCTTTTTGACGGCCTCTGATAAGGTTTCCTCGCATTCCCTTCTGCTGATGAGGGACCTGGAGGGCATGGGGCGCTATGCTTGGGGAGCGGCGATGCTCGCCCATCTCTTTGCGGAGCTCTCGAAGAAAGTCAAGAGGGCCGGGGGAAAGAACCTTGGTGGCTTTGCACCATTTCTTCAGGTACGTGTAAGTGAGCGGTAAATGTCTTTTCTTTGGCTTTAGCTCTCTTTGATCGTGACGATTCCCCTCTTGTTTTGCTAGATCTTGGGGTACGAGCAATTCTCCATTGATCGCCCGACTTTAGCTCCGTTCGATCATGCCCTCCCTTGGGACATGAGATGGGAACCCCGGGGATCTTCCCGCTTGCATCGCCTCGCCCAATTCCGAGAGGCCTTCCGCGTCTTGTCGGAGGAAGAGGTATGAGTTTTCTTTGAATTTCTTTGGCTTGTACTTAGTTTTCTTTGGACTAAGCGCTCTTCCTATCTTTCGATGCTTTTTAAGATGACGTGGAGGCCTTACTCGGAGGAGGTTCCCGAGGCCCTGGCGCAAGACGTCTGGCTGATCTACTTCAATGAGGTCGTGTTCCATGCGATCAGCCGGGTCGTCCGCCAGCTTGGGTACCATCAGTGGGTGCCCGATCCTCTTCCGCGGCGCCCTTCGATTCCGGTGGCCGGGATTCCTCGGGACACGAGTCTCCCGAGGAACTACGCGACGTATGTGGCGGGATGGATGAGTCGAGGCGTCTTGGTGGAGCGTCGTCGAGGTGACTTCGAGTGACGAATACCTAGCTTGGTATCGTCGGGAGTATGCGGATATCCTCGGGACGATCGAGGAGGAGATCCCGGACGCTTATGTAAGTTGAAAATCCTTTTTCCTTTCCTCGTTCTCTCTTGCTTGAGCATCTTCTGAATGGTATTTCTTTTTGTAGGTTGAGTTGAATGAGATGGAGAAGAGGCTCAAGACCGACAATGAGCACCTCCAAGCGCGGGCCAGGCAGATAGAGGCCTTGCGGGCACAGAGAGGACGCTTGCAGGACCAGGTCCGAGTCCTCGAGGCTCAGGTGGATGCTCTGTCGAGAGCGAGGGCCGATGGTGCTTCTTCTTCTTCCGTTCCTCCTCCTTCCGTGGTTTCCGAGCAGGAGCTCGAACTGACGAGGGAATTGGATGTGGCCCAAAGCGAGTTGACGGCCATACGGATGGAGTTCGGCCAGGCAAGGGGCAGGGCTTCTCGGGCTGAGGAGGAGGTGGACCGGCTGAGGTCCATGGTGGCCTTGAGAGAGGAAGGGTTCATTACCCTAGGCCGTGAGGGACTCCCTCCAGATGAGGGTGTCGGAGTTGGAGGCTTCGGTGGGCGTTCCTAGAGGTTTGATGGGAGACCTGGTTCGTTCTCTCCAGGTGGCCGGGGATAGGGATCGAGAGGCGGTCAGGGCGTCGGAGGCGAGGGCGCGGGAGTTGGAGGAGAGGTTGAGGGCCGCTGAGGATTGGGCCAGAGGGACAGAGAGTCGCCTCCGACAGAGATTGGAGAGGAGAGACAGAGACATGCAGCAGGTCCGTCTCTCGGAGGCCACTATGAGGGGGAAATTGGTTGGAGGGGGCTCTATGACCGAGGCGGACCTTGATCTTCTTCCACTTGAGCCTGACCATTCTCTCTCGGCTTCCTTGGCTACCGGGGCCACCTTCAGCCGTGCCTCTCGTCCTTCGGTGTCTCGGAGTCGTGGGATATACGCGAGGGCCGCGTCTTCGGTTCGAGAGACTCCTGCTGCTCCCGATGTTCCGGAGGTTCAGTCTTCTCCTCATCCGCCGCTCCCTTCTCAGCCAAGTCAGGACGTTCCTCCTACTCAGCCTCCAGCGGACGACGATACGTTGAGGTATAGCTTCTTTGTGTCTTGGTTTTAAGTAGAAGAATAGTATATATGCGATGAATTCAAGCTTTTCTTCTTTTGTTTTTGGTTTTAGGTGATATTTTGGTGAGGTATAGCTAAAGACTTTCGGAGTTTGGAGCGTCTCGAAGGAAAAGATTCCCTTTTTTATGCCCTCTCTTAGGTTTAGATAAAAACAGTCTATGCTTGTGGTTTTGGGTGGGACAATTTAATCATTCTCCTTTGTATGCATGTCTTGGAATAGTTAGTATGGATTGTCCGTGTCGAAAAATCCGCGTGTGTGGGGGTTCTTCGGGGATTCGGATCGGATGCGTGCCCTGGCTGGCTCGGTCGGATCGTCTTCTCGGAAGGGGTGAGGGTGTCGTTCCTGGTTGAGGCGCCCGACAGCGGCTCAAGAGGATTCAAGGGGTTTTGTGATCGCCACCTGCTTTTTCTAAAAACAGGAAAGGGTTTCGGTCGGATTTGATCGCCTACGTGGGGAGTTTGTGGGGTCTCCGCTCTGAGACACGGATATACCGTACACAGAGGTGAAAAACAGGTAATCCTATTCTGCTTCAGGGCTTGACTAAAGGAGTTATGGGTCAAAGGGATGTTCATATGGGGTGTGGATAGGGGGGCGGCTAGTTGTGTTTAGCCGTCGGCCAGGGGGAGGCTATCTAGGGTTAGCCGTCCAGGGTCTGGGGGAATTTGGGCAGGGCTTTGGTAGGAAAAGGGTGGGGTCTTGGGCAGAGGCTAAGCGAGGTTTAGCCTGGGTTTATGGAGGGTGGGATGAGAGGGTATTTTATGTAGGGAATGGGTGTTTCTCTCACAAAAGGGGATCTCTCTCTCTCTCTCTCTCTCTTGGGATTTCTAGTGGTGGAAGAGTTTTGAACAAGTGGGGATGGTGGGTTGGTGATGAAGATGAATTGGTGATTTTTTGGATGTTGTTGTAAGGCTTGGGACCTCCTCTATTTATAGTAAAAGAGAGGCAGGTGAAGATCCCGGGGGTAATGGAGTGGGTGGCTTCGATTGGACCTCTCATTAATGCTCTCGTTCTTCTGTCAGAGACCAGGTGAAGGGCGGCTAGTGCTAACTAGCCGCCCGGGATGGGGCGGCTACTTCCTGGTAGCCGCCCCTATCATGACCTGCCAAACGTCCCATCTCTGACAAGCGGTGGCTTGGGTCGGCTACTTGGTTTGATTCGGCCAAGAGAGGGCGGCTAAAGGTCATGACCCGCCGCAATGATCAGCATTTAATATTGCTTTATGTCCCATCCAGGGGACTGGTCCAAAGTTGGCCAGGGGGCGGTTAGGGGGGCGGCTAGTGTAAACTAGCCGCCCAGTAAGGGGCGGCTAGTTAGGGCTAGCCGCCCCTTTCCAGGCAATTAGGTTTTTATGGTTTTGGGTTTTAGGGTAGGTTTAGGATTAGGTCCGGGCTAGGGTTTGGTTTAGGGTTAGGGTTAGGATTTGGGCTAGGGTTTTTAGGTTTTGGCTTAGGCTTAGGGTTTAGGTTTTGGTTTAGGTTTAGGTCTAGGCTAGGGTTTTAGGTTTTGGTTTAGGGTTAGGGTTTAGGTTTTGGTTTAGGTTTAGGTCTAGGCTAGGGTTAGGGTTTCCTGTTTACTGAACCTTTGGTTCTCTATTGGTGTCCACTTGTGGGATATTTTTGTGTGTTACTTGTAGTATTTCTGTCTCTCTGGACGGTCAAAATTGGGGTATCTACAATTGTCCCTCATCGGACGGAGTCTTTGCGCGGAGCGAGAAAGACTTCGACCGATGATAAGGAAAGAGACCCCTATTTTAGCCGGCCCGACCTTCAAGAAGTTTTGCCGACACGAACAGTACTTTTCGGGGAGTTGATTTAGACTGTCAGAGGCTAGGTCTTGACTTAGAATTTTTATCCGAGAAGATGATCCAGGTGGAAGGCGGGGAAAAGTGAATGGTGAGTGATCCAACTCGCAGTCGGGGTTCTTAGCTATCGTGCATGGAGCAGCCTAGCGTCAGTTTCCTCGTGCCTACCGTTCCCGTGCTTGGGAAAACTCAGCAAGGAGGGGATATCGCCGACAGAAAGCAAGCAAAAGTTGATTTGGGTGAATTGGATCATCCGAAGAGATAAGAACTCTGGAAAAGAACCAGAACTGAAGAAATTTGAATCTGAATGGTACTGGACGTGTTGCAAAACTTCGGGAGAGTCGTGTTTGATCAAGTAATGTCTGGAAATAAGCCAATACATGGCGGTTTGGTATGGAGAACCTTGAATTTTAGGGCTGAAAAGATTGGAAAGGGGTTTTTAAGTGAAAGAGAAAAAACTGGGAGGGGTGGCTAGTTGTAACTAGCCGCCCGAGAGGGGGCGGCTACTCGCGGGTAGCCGCCCCTGGACTGGGTCCCTTATAACCGAAAAGACCCTCTCTCTCCCCATACGTTTTTAAAACGGTTTCTCTTCCCTCTTCTCTTCTTCCCTTCGGTTTCAAACTCAAAAAACCATGATTTCTTTGCCTTTCCTTCCTCTATTTTCACCTCAATCTCTCTCTTTCTCTTGATTTCGAAACCCTAGTTTGGGTTCCCCCTTTTTTTTCTTCATCAAACCGGGGAGATGACGAGGTCGAAAGCGATTGCTTCGAGGGGAAAACGACCACGGGTGGCTCGTGGAGAGCGTAGCCCGAGCTCTTCATCATCGGATAGCGATAGGCCGGAGGTCGAGGCCGTGGGGGAGGGTATGGGTACGAGGGAGGTGCCGCCAGTGGATATTGGCGTGGGTGAGGTCGGGGATTTGCCTTCGGGGGCTGTCCCGGAGGTAGGGGGGAGTGTGATAGGTTATACACGTAAGAGGAGGCGCGGGGATCGACCGGTTGTGGCCGAGGAGGTGGTCCCGGGGGTTGGAGGATCGATTGAGGGTACAACCGAGGGGGTAGGGGTCGAGGGAGTTAGCGAGGAGGTGAGGGCGTCGTTGGATGCCCTCGTCGGGATGTTGGATAGGGAGGCCACAGAGGCCAGGGTTGAGGAGGAGGAGAGTAGGGCTATGGGGGCCTTTGCGGAGTTTATCTCCGGCGTGGGGAGGGTGGAGGGGATAGGAGAGGCTAGGGACGGGGCCGGGGAGGCCGAGGGTATGGGCACTGGGGCCGCTGAGGCCGGTGTGGGTGTTGGGGCTGAGGCCGAGGAGGCCGTGTTTGAGGAGGATGAGGAGGAGGATGACGACGGGATGGACGATCCCGACGAGGCCGAGGTGGACGCTCCTGGGTCCACACGGGCCGTGGTATGTTCCTAACTCGTTAGTCTTAGCCTTTTTGGTGTATATGCATGTCTTGGTGGTATGATAAGGTTGTATGTGTGTATTATACTCGTATATGTGTGTTTTTTTTTTTTAAATAGGCATGCTTGTGTATAAGTTTAATCACGGTGGGATGTGTAAGCATGCTGTCATGGGTTTGTTTTTATAGGGAGGGGGGCAATTTCTATATATATATATCCATGTTTGTTATATGCATATAAAGGAGAGAGAAATGATATAGCTAATATGCTTGCATGCTATACTTTTCTATGTGTATGTGATTTCATACGTGTTTGATCGTGGTAGGGCATGAGGGAGTGTATGCATGCATTTCATGGGTTCGAGTTCTATATTGCTGTATTGCTTAGGTGTGCATGATAGGCTTGATGTAAGAAAGTGTGTGAGTGGTGACCACGATGGGATGTGTTTGATATTTGTCTAGCATGCATGATCATATGAGGAGTGTAGTTTCTTACTTTCATGCTTTTGTTCCTTTTCTTTTAGCATGTGGGAGTTTTGATTTCGCTAAGCATGGTTTAAAATGATTTCATAGATTTGGACTCTTACCTCTCGCTCGCTTTTAAACTAACCCATGTTTCCTTCGTTTGTTTTGTAGAGGCCGAATCGTATCCGGGCTTTATGGCATGGGACGAAGAGATGGTACGACGCCTTGGGGCAGGAGGAGAGGAGTTTGGTGGATGGAGCGGGCTTCCGTTCCTTTTTTCTGATCGAGCCATTCCACGTCCACCGTCCATATGTGGAGGCCTTGGCGGAGAGATGGGATCCGGAGAGTTGCACGTTCATCCTCCCTACCGGTGCTGTCATGCCGACGCTCGAGGACGTCTATCGGATCACCGGCCTTCCGGTTCTGGGGGAGGCAGTGATCGCGGCCACCCTAGCTGACTACAGGGGGCTTTTCCGAGAGTTGATCGGGGAATGGGAGTTCGTGGAGCGGGAGCGGACGCTGAACCGGATCCCTTTGGGGTGGCTTTCGGGGCAGTACGGCCTTGGTTCCTTTACAGAGCGCCAGAAGGGCGAAGCTGCAGCTAGCTTCGAGAGGCGGCGGGTGATGATCGAGGCGAGAGAGGCGCCTGCGTGCCCACAGAGGGCACGGAGGGAGTTGAGAGCGTTCTTCCTCTACTTCTTTGGCCGGGTCCTTTTCTCGACGGCCTCTGATAAGGTCTCCTCTCATTCCTTCTACTGATGCGGGACTTGGAGGGCATGGGCGCTATGCTTGGGGAGCGGCGATGCTTGCCCATCTCTTTGCGGAGCTCTCGAAGAAAGTTAAGAGGGCCGGGGGAAAGAACCTTGGCGGCTTTGCGCCATTTCTTCAGGTATGTGTAAGTGATTGGTAAATGTCTTTTTTAGTTCAGTTCACTTTGATCATGATGGTTTTCCTCTCGCTTTGTCAGATCTTCGGGTACGAGCACTTCGCCATCGATCGCCCGACTATGGCTCCGTTCGATCATGCCCTCCCTTGGGCCATGAGATGGGAACCCCGGGGATCTTCCCGCTTGCACCGCCTCGCCCAATTCCGAGAGGCCTTCCGCGTTTTGTCGGAGGAAGAGGTATGAGTTTTCTTTGAATCTCTTTGGCTTGTACTTGGTTTTCTTTTTGACTAAGCGCTCTTCCTATCTTTCGATGCTTTCTTAGATGACGTGGAGGCCTTACTCGGAGGAGGTTCCCGAGGCCCTGGCGCGAGACGTCTGGCTGATCTACTTCAGTGAGGTCGTGTTCCATGCGATCAGCAGGGTCGTCCGCCAGCTTGGGTACCATCAGTGGGTGCCCGATCCTCCTCCGCGGCGCCCTTCGATTCCGGTGGCCGGGATTCCTCGGGACCCGAATTTCCCGAGGAATTACGCGACGTATGTGGCGGGATGGATGAGTCGAGGCATCTTGGTGGAGCGTCGTCCTGAGGTGACTTCGAGTGACGAATACCTAGCTTGGTATTGTCGGGAGTATGCGGATATCCTCGGGACGATGGAGGAGGAGATCCCGGACGCCTATGGTAGGTGAAAATCCTTTTTCCTTTCCTCGTTCTTTCTTGCTTGAGCATTTTCTGAATGGTATTTCTTTTTTGTAGGTTGAGTTGAATGAGATGGAGAAGAGGCTCAAGACCGCCAATGAGCACCTCCAAGCGCGGGCCAGACAGTCCGGGTCCTTGAGGCTCAGGTGGATGCTCTGTCGAGAGCGAGGGCCGATGGCGCTTCTTCTTCTTCCGTCCCTCCTCCTTCCGTGGTTTCCGAGCAGGAGCTCGAACAGACGAGGGAATTGGATGTGGCCCGAAGCGAGTTGACGGCCATACGGATGGAGTTGGGTCAGGCAAGGGGCAGGGCTTCTCGGGCTGAGGAGGAGGTGGACCGGCTGAGATCCATGGCGGCTTTAAGGGAGGAGGGGTTCATTACCCTAGGCCGCGAGAGGGACTCCCTTCAGATGAGGGTGTCGGAGTTGGGAGCTTCGGCGGGCGTTCCTGGAGGTTTGATGGGAGACTTAGTCCGTTCTTTGCAGGCGGCCGGGGATAGGGATCGAGAGGCGCTCAGGGCGTCGGAAGCGAGGGCGCGGGAGTTGGAGGAGAGGTTGAGGGCCGCTGAGGATCGGGCCAGAGGGACAGAGAGTCGCCTCCGACAGAGATTGGAGAGGAGAGACAGAGACATGCAGCAGGTCCGTCTCTCGGAGGCCACTATGAGGGGGAAATTGGTTGGAGGGGGCTCTATGACCGAGGCGGACCTTGATCTTCTTCCACTTGAGCCTGACCATTCTCTCTCGGCTTCCTTGGCTACCGGGGCCACCTTCAGCCGTGCCTCTCGTCCTTCAGCGTCTCGGAGTCGTGAGATATATGCGAGGGCCGCGTCTTCGGTTCGAGAGACTCCTGCTGCTCCCGATGCTCCAGAGGTTCAGTCTTCTCCTCATCCGCCGCTCCCTTCTCAGCCAAGTCAGGACGTTCCTCCTACTCAGCCTCCAGCGGATGACGATACGCCGAGGTATAGCCTTTGTGTCTTGGTTTTAAGTAGAAGAATAGTATATATACGATGAATTCATGCTTTTCTTCTTTTGTTTTGACTCAGGTGAATATTTTGATGATGTATAGCTCAAGACTTTCAGATTTTGGAGTGTCCCGAAGGAAAAGATTTCCTTTTTTATGCCCTCTCTTAGGTTTAGAAGAAAAATAGTCTATGCTTGTGGTTTTGGGTTTGACAATTTAATCATTCTCCTTTATATGCCTGTGTTAGAGTAGTTTAGCATGGATGGTTCATGGATATGTATGTTTGCATAGATGAATCTGGATTTTTATAGGTTTGATTCATGGATGGGTGTAGGTTCTGATATATAATTCGTTTTAGCATGGTATCTATACAGGTTTTGGGTATGAATATGTGTATGAAATGTGTACGTGCAGGTTTTGGAAAGAATTTGATCTTAATAGGTAAAGAAGTGTTGAAGAGTTGATTGGATATGAGCTGACATAACTGACAGGGGTGCAGGCAAGGCGCGGCTAGTGTAAACTAGCCGCCCAGTGAGGGGCGGCTAGTTAGGTTTAGCTGCCCCCTGCCTGAGGCAAACTTACCTGAGACAAAGGACAGGGGCGGCTAGTATAAACTAGCCGCCCAGTGAGGGGTGGCTAGTCGAGCTTAGCTGCCCCCTGCCTGGGGCAGTTTGGTCCTGCTGCTCCTGTCTGCTGCTGCTGCTGAAAGTCTTTGCGACCGTTCTAACCTTCAGTACCTATAAAAAATTCTTTCCATGGACCAAGTGTTAAATCTGTCCAGATTGTGCCCCTGCACTGACTTTCGAGCCCTTCTTGCTTGAATTTTCAAGGGCTACAATCCATCTTAAGGCGGAATGGAAATATAAATGCAAGAAAGTAAAGTGCGGGAGACCAGGCTTTAGTGCGCACGGAAGGGATTCCAAGTGCGTGAGTGAAGAAGAACTTATGTGTAGGAGGTGGGGACAATTTCTTCTTACGCATGTGCGGAAGGGCATGAGGTGAGTGGGGACAATTCTCACATGAGTGGGGATAATTTTAAATTTCGTGGGGACAATTCTCATATGAGTGGGGATAATTCTAATATTCGAGGGGGGGGGTTAACTTTAATGTTTCAAGAAAATCAGATGCCAAGGTGTTTTGGAAAAGGAAAATGCAAGCTTATGCGTAAGTATAAGTGGCATAAGGGGGCATTTTAGTTCTTCAATGACTTTTTTAGGTGAGAGGGCAATGTTCTCGATTTTCATAAGTAAAAGACGCCATCAAGCCCCGTGGAGGAGCCCTTGTGGTCACTCATGTCCAAACCAGGATTGTATTTGAGAGGTATAAGCCTTAGGCGTCGATTTTCCTAGGTTCATGGTTTTCAAATGCTTAATCGCATTATTCTAAACATGCTGAAAAATCCATGAATGTACCAAGAGTCAAGTCAAATAAGCTTCTTTTGGATAGGCAAGTTTCTAAGTGAACTCGCGTGAGTGTGTGTGTAGGTGAAAACCTGGACATGATCTACCCTTGGTCAAAATTTTGCTTTTCCCAGTGGACATAGCTCAATTTTGAACCCCCATTGCAAAAAAATAAAAAGGGGAGAGGGTGAATGAGGTAAGAGTAATATCTTCCTTTCGGGCAATATTTTAGAATTGTCCCGGTCTAGCACATGTCTTACTTCCTAGGTCCCACTGGCTTTCTTCTTTTTACAGCTTCTTTATTTTTGGGTGGAAATGTACAGTCCGTTGTTTGGATCTGTACTGGTATAGCCGTTGTTTAGCGTATACCGTGCGTAAAGGCGTGAAAGCCTGCTAAATAGAGAGTTTAACCCGTTCACTTGGGTGTTTGGCCTCTCCTTGCCTGACTTTTTCTTCTTCTTTTTTGTTTTGTTTTGTTTTGTTTTGATTTGAGGGGGGGGGGGCTCTTCTGTTTTTCACCCCGATTCTTTTCATGCTTCTCCTCTAGAAGTGTTTATATAGTGCCAGAGCCAGTTTTTGGGACATATGCTAGGTCCGGGTAACTCCTCATTTTGACCTTGGGTTAATACGAGCGGGGCGGAAATAAGGGACATTTTGCTTTGGGGAGTTTTTAAATTGTCCCAGTCTACGGGGTAGGCAATTTTTTCCTCTATCAGGTAAATCTAGTCCAATCATACGTGTGTGAAGGGAATGACAAGATTTGGCGGAAACATGTTCAAATATATACGAGTTTATCTTTGAGAGTCTTACAATTCTATCATCAAGTACTAAACGCTGGAAATCGCAGGAAGGAAGAATAATAGTTCTTAAGTATTGAAAGATTTTCATGCATGGAATTTCTTTAGATAAAGTGCATTCCACGAACCTGGAACCTCGACTCCTTCAGCATCTACCAGGCGGTAGGCATTCCCAGAATAGGCATGGATGATCACATAGGGTCCCTCCCATGTGGGTTGCAGCTTTCCTCTCGGGTGAGGCTGTCTTGATGGCATGATTTGCTTAAGTACTAATTCCCCGATTTCGAATTTTCTTTTTATCACCTTCTTTTCAAATGCCCTTGCCACCCTTCTTTGGTAGGCCTGGGCATGGTCTGCCGCTTTTAATCTTTTCTTGTCTAGTAGTTGGCAGATGCATACTTATGGTTTTTTGTATTTTATGTTTTCAAAAGTGTGAAGACAGATGCATACTTATGGCTTTGAAAAGGGGCCTGTGTTGGCGAATAGATATATTTTTGGAAAGAAAAGAATGGAGATAAAGTTTGGAAAACGATTTTGTTTTTAGAAGACAAGTATGGAAAGATAGCTCGTAAAAAAAATGTTTTTCGGCGGAAGTACGGCTTTGTAAAATATTTTGCTTTGAAGAAAGGTGTGGAAGTGCAAATTTGGAAAACGTTTTCGTTGGAAATGCGGCTTGTAAATATTTTCGTTGTTTTGGTAAGCAAGTTTAGCAAGTTTTGAAAAATTTCTTTCGAAGTATGAAAATATGGTTTTGTAAGAAGAACCTTTGTTTTGTGGAAAACATTTTTTTTTTTTTATAAACATTTTTTTTGGTTTTTAAAGAAGAGTGGAAATAAAGCTGGAAATAAGTATGTTCAGAGTTGGGGAATGAAAGCTGATTAGCATGTATTTTTTTGGATTTTGGTTTTTTTTTTCTTTTTTTTTTTTTGGAAACAGGTAAACAAATATGTATAGGAGTTGAAAGCGAAAGCTAGTAAACAAATATTTTGGTCTTTTGTATTTTTGTTTTGGAAAAGCTGTAAACAAATATGTACAGGGTGATGAAAACTTACCCGGGAGGATCGGTACCTGGTTCTTGAATTTGTATTGCCTCCTCGGGTCGGCTTCTTTTTAATGGCCGGCTGATGTCTGGTGGGGGTCCCCTGTTCCCAAATTCTCCCTCCCTAAGTCTCTTCAGGGGCCTCCCTGGTTGCCAACATGCGAGCACCTCTAGCCGGATGCGCATGGCACAGACGCTCCAATTTCGGGCCTGAGTATTATTAGAGCGTGCCTCTCCCCATATGGATATTACTTTCCCGCGGTACGGGAAGCAAAGACATTTGTGTCGGGTGGATGAGACGGCTTCGATGCTGTTGAGCCATGTCCTCCCAACAATCAGAGGGTGGGGTGATTGAATGTTCATCACCATGCAGTAAACGATGGTGGAGACTGGGACGATCTTCAGTGGGAGCGTGACTAGTCCGCAGGCGTTCTTGCGTGTGCTGTTGAAGGCGTAAATGTATTCGTTTGAGGGCTCCAATCTGGGAACCCGGTCTTCTAGCTTTTGGTAGGCGGAATATGTAAGGACGTTAGTTTCCGCTCCCGTGTCAATGAGAATGTGACGGAATTCCCTTCCCCCGAGTATGGCAGTGATTGAGAGGGGTGCGGAACGTGCTCTGGCTTTTGCGACTTCAAGGGGGAGGAAGGTGATCGAGTTGGGTTCCGCAAGATTGCTTGGTGGACGCTGGGTCCTGGCCGCTCCTTCTGAGGGAGAGTTGTTGTCACAAGGGGACCCAGGTGGGCTACCGCCTTCATTCTCGTTCCCCGGTCGGAGGGCTAAGGTGAACATATTGTGTATGGCCCAATTGTTCTCGTTCTCGTATTGGAGGCGTGCTTCTCCCCAAATTGTCAGTACATGATTCAAGAAGGGCAGTCGAAGGCATTGGTGTCGGGGGGAACAGATAGCTTGGATGCTGTCTAACCACGGTCACCCCAGCATCAATGGGTACCTTGTGTCGATGTCGGCTACGAAGCAGGGTACTTCACAGATGAGAGGTCCGATGGATAGCTCGAATGTTCCGGGGCCGCGGAGAGTCTTCCCGGTATGGTTGAAAGCTTGGATAGTATGGTGGGCCGGTTAGACGGGAGGACGGCCTAGTCCGGGTATCTTCTGGTAAGTGGAGCATGTCATTATGTTCATGCCCGATCCTGGGTCTACAAAGATGTTGTTCAGCCACAACATCTGAAGTCGTCCGCGGATGTGTAGGGGGTAGACTCGCAGTCGGGGATCTGGGAGGTCTTGGTCAGTGAATGAAATGGTCATTGGGCGGTGGGGGCCATTGACAGTGTCGGTACTCTTAGAGGACCCGTTGTCGTCCGGATGCAGATCATCCGACGTACATTCCCCTCCTTCGGGTCCTTCGCTAGCTCCTTCGGGGATCTCCTCGAATGGCTCTTCTTCTTCGTCTTCTCCCGGGTTTTCTAGTCCGCTTTCGTCGGACTCGAGGTTGATGACTGCGGGAAGGGCAAGGACTGCGTCTCCTTCTTCGCCATAGAGTATGGCGAGGTCATGGTCGTCGAGGTTCAGCTGGAAGGGCTCGTTCTGCTCTTCCTCCTCGGACTCTTCGGATAGGCTGCCATCAGTAGCATCTTCCGATCTGCTTGGTTCTGGCGATCGTTGTCTCCCTCTCCTAATCATGTTGACCGCGTGGGCTCTAGATGTGGAGGCTTGGGTGTGACCTGGCAAGGGGTCAGTCAATATGCCAAGTGGCTTGGGTGCTTGGGGATTTCCCTGGCTCAGATGGCCTTTGATCATGGCCCAGTCAAGGCGCCTGTCATCATTAAGATCATAAACGAAGTCCCGAAAAACAATGCATTGTTCTACGGTATGGCCATATTGTTGATGATATTGACAGTAACGCGCCGTGCTGGCCCCGGGTAGTGAAGGCCTGGCGTCGGGGAGGGAGATACTATTTGTGTCCAACATCACCCTAAAGATCCTAGTTAAAGTTTCTGGGAGGGGAGGGTAAGAGTCCCTCTTTCCCATTCGTCTAAGGTCGTAGGATGCGGGAGGTCTAACCTCGTTATAAGAGCTTTGTATGGGCTGCCTAGGGGTTGGATTTTGTGCTCTTGGGGGAGCAGAGTAAAAGGGAGCCCGAGTTTGAGTTTGGCTCTGGATTATAGGGCTTTGGAGTGGGAAATTTTGGACTGTGGGTTTTGTCGTATTGGCACGGGGACGGGTACTGATCGAGGGGTAAAATTTTGATTTGCTTGCTGAGGCGGTGCATATCCGGATGATCCGGGTGTGTACTGTCTCGGAGCTGTTCCTCGGTCAGGAACTCGTGCTCCGTTTGGGTAGAGTGCCGATACTTGGCTAATGATCCCCTCTACCATGGGGGTTTGCGCCTTACAAGGCGGTTGTCCAACCCTATGGCTGATAGGTGGGGACTGGGTTTGGACTGCTGGGGCTGCACAACGGGAAATCCTGTTGTGGCGGTCAATCAGAAGTTGATACGTAGTACAGTCTCCGTACGAAAGGCTCGTACGAAGTTCTGGACTTAGGCTCTGTAACATCATGTCAATTTCTTGACATTCTGAGAGTTGCAGACCGGTTCGGTGGACAAGGGTGCGCCACCGAGACACGTATTGTTCGAATTCCTCCCTAGGCCTCATTCTCTCTATGGATAAATCTGAAATAGTGGGGGTCCTAATCCTCTGGTAACCTTAGCGGCCAAAGAATTTCTCGCTTACAGCCGTGAAATTCAACAAGTGATCTACAGGGAGGGTGGAGAACCATTGTAGTGCTTCTCCTTCCAATGATTTCTGGAAGAGGAAGACTAGTAGAGGTTGATTATCTAGAAACGGGCGTGCGTCTAGATAAAAGGCAGTTAAATGAATGTCTGGGTCTCCACGACCGTTGTACCGGCGGAATTTGGGGATTTTGAATCCCTCCGGTAGGTGGACTGACGGGATTTGTCTCAGGTTATGTAGAGACATGTGTTTGGGAGCCGAGGGACCAGTCTCGGAGAGAATTCTCCGGATGGTATCGTCCAGTGTTTCTCCCCGGGGAGAGCTGCCTAGCGGTCCCGGGTTTGGGGTGGTCTGGTAGGGGCCTGGGGTGGAAACGGCTGGGAACATTGGATTCGCGGGGGAAAGGGGGGTGAACGAAAAGACGCTCGGGTTGACCGAGTGACTGGGTGTGAATGGGGTTTTGGGAATGGATTTAGGGGTTTCGACAGGGGTTTCCTGTCTCGAGGTCTTGGTATGACGGTAGTCAGCGAGGTCATGAAACATGTCCTCTACCGTTTGATACCCTAGACTAGCCATCCTTTCTTCTAGATGGGTCAGGAACTGTGTGGCCTGATCCTCTTGGTGATTCCTTTCCTCTAATATCTCCTCTTCTATGTGGGATTCCATGACGTAGAGTGGGGGGATGAATGCAGATTGAAAGCAGTAAATAAAGCAGTAAAGGATTGCACAGCTGTGTGCAACTTACGAAAGCAGTAAAGGATTAAGCAGCTATGTGCGACTTACGAAAGCAATAAGGGATTGCGCAGCTGTGTGCGGCTTACAAAGCAATAAAGGATGTTATAATGCACAGTAGAAGAGGATTCAATTCAAGGAGTGAGAAACTCTAACCTTCCTAGAGGGTTGATAGCATTCTAGTCAAGCTTGTAAAAGGGGGCAGAAGAGGATTACCTTTTGTTGTTTTTCACGAGGGAGGTCCCACCGAGATCGCCAGAATTTGTCGGTGTCGAAAAATCCGCGTGTGTGGGGGTTCTTCGGGGATTCGGATCGGATGCGTGCCCTGGCGGGCTCGGTCGGATCGTCTTATCGGAAGGGGTGAGGGTGTCGTTCCTGGTTGAGGCGCCCGACAGCGGCTCAAGAGGATTCAAGGGGTTTTGTGATCGCCACCTGCTTTTTCTAAAAACAGGAAAGGGTTTGGGTCGGATTTGATCGCCTACGTGGGGAGTTTGTGGGGTCTCCGCTCTGAGACACGGATATACCGTACACAGAGGTGAAAAACAGGTAATCCTATTCGGCTTCCGGGCTTGACTAAAGGAGTTATGGGTCAAAGGGATGTTGATATGGGGTGCGGATAGGGGGGCGGCTAGTTGTGTTTAGCCGTCGGCCAGGGGGCGGCTATCTAGGGTTAGCCGTCCAGGGTCTGGGGGAATTTGGGCAGGGCTTTGGTAGGAAAAGGGTGGGGTCTTGGGCAAAGGCTAAGCGAGGTTTAGCCTGGGTTTATGGAGGGTGGGATGAGACGGTATTTTATGTAGGGAATGGGTGTTTCTCTCACAAAAGGGGCTCTCTCTCTCTCTCTCTCTCTCTTGGGATTTCTAGTGGTGGAAGGGTTTTGAACAAGTGGGGATGGTGGGTTGGTGATGAAGATGAATTGGTGATTTTTTGAATGTTGTTGTAAGGCTTGGGACCTCCTCTATTTATAGTAAAAGAGAGGCAGGGGAAGATCCAGGGGGTAATGGAGTGGGTGGCTTCGATTGGACCTCCCATTAATGCTCTGGTTCTTCTGTCAGAGACCAGGTGAAGGGCGGCTAGTGCTAACTAGCCGCCCGGGATGGGGCGGCTACTTCCTGGTAGCCGCCCCTATCATGACCTGCCAAACGTCCCATCTCTGACAAGCGGTGGCTTGGGTCGGCTACTTGGTTTGATCAGACCAAGAGAGGGCGGCTAAAGGTCATGACCCGCCGCAATGATCAGCATTTAATATTGCTTTATGTCCCATCCAGGGGACTGGTCCAAAGTCGGCCAGGGGGCGGTTAGGGGGGCGGCTAGTGTAAACTAGCCGCCCAGTAAGGGGCGGCTAGTTAGGGCTAGCGGCCCCTTTCCAGGGACTTAGGTTTTTAGGGGTTTGGGTTTTAGGGTAGGTTTAGGTTTAGGTCCGGGCTAGGGTTTGGTTTAGGGTTAGGTTAGGGTTTGGGCTAGGGTTTTTAGGTTTTGGCTTAGGGTTAGGGTTTAGGTTTTGGTTTAGGTTTAGGTCTAGGCTACGGTTTTAGGTTTTGGTTTAGGGTTAGGGTTTAAGTTTTGGTTTAGGTTTAGGTCTAGGCTAGGGTTAGGGTTTCCGGTTTAGGTTTAGGTCTAGGTTAGGGTTAGGGTTTCCGGTTTACCGAACCTTTGGTTCTCTATTGGTGTCCACTTGTGGGATATTTCCGTGTGTTACTTGAAGTATTTCTGTCTCTCTGGACGGTCAAAATTGGGGTATCTACATGGATGTTCATGGATATGTATGTATGTGTAGATGAATCTGGATTTTTATAGGTTTGATTCATGGATGGGTGTAGGTTTTGATATATAATTCGTTTTAGCAAGGTATCTATACAGGTTTTGCGTATGAATATGTGTATGAAATGTGTACATGCAGGTTTTGGAAAGAATTTGATTGTAATAGGTAAAGAAGTGTTGAAGAGTTGATTGGATATGAAATGATATAACTGAAAGGGGTGCAGGCAAGGGGCGGCTAGTGTAAACTAGCCGCCCAGTGAGGGGCGGCTAGTTAGGTTTAGCCGCCCCCTGCCTGGGGCAAACCCACCTGAGACAAAGGGCAGGGGCGGCTAGTATAAACTAGCCGCCCAGTGAGGGGCGGCTAGTCGAGCTTAGTCGCCCCCTGCCTGGGGCAGTTTTGTACTGCTGCTCCTGTCTGCTGCTGCCGCTGAAAGTCTTTGCGGCCATTCTAACCTTCAGTACCTATAAACACATTCTTTCCATGGACCAAGTGTTAAATCTGTCCAGATTGTGCCCCTGCACAGACTTTCGAGCCCTTCTTGCTTGAATTGTCAAGGGCTACAATCCATCTTAAGGTGGAATGGAAATATAAATGCGAGAAAGTAAAGTGTGGGAGACCAGGCTTTAGTGCGCAAGGAAGGGATTCCAAGTGCGGGAGTGAAGAAGAACTTATGTGTAGGAGGTGGGGACAATTTCTTCTCACGCATGTGCGGAAGGGCATGAGGTGAGTGGGGACAATTCTCATATGAGTGGGGATAATTTTAAATTTCGTGGGGACAATTCTCATATGAGTGGGGATAATTCTAATATTTCGGGGGGGGGGGTTAACTTTAATATTTCAAGAAAATCGGATGCCAAGGTGTTTTGGAAAAGGAAAATGCAAGCTTATGCGTAAGTATAAGTGGCATAAGGGGGCATTTTAGTTCTTCAATGACTTTTTTAGGTGAGAGGGCAATGTTCTCGATTTTCATAAGTAAAAGACACCACCAAGTCCCCGTGGAGGAGCCCTTGTGGTCACTCATGTCCAAACCAGGATTGTATTTGAGAGGTATAAGCCTTAGGCGTCGACTTTCCTAGGTTCATGGTTTTCAAATGCTTAATCGTATTATTCTAAACATGCTGAAAAATCCATGAATGTACCAAGAGTCAAGTCAAATAAGCTTCCTTTGGATAGGCAAGTTTCTAAGTGAACTCGTGTGAGTGTGTGTGTAGGTGTAAACCAGGATGTGATCTACCCTTGGTCAAAATTTTGCTTTTCCCGGTGGACATAGCTCAATTTTGAACCCCCATTGCAAAAAAAAATAAAAGGGGAGAGGGTGAATGAGGTAGGGGTAATATCTTCCTTTCGGGCAATATTTTAGAATTGTCCCAGTCTAGCACATGTCTTACTTCCTAGGTCCCTCAGGCTTTCTTCTTTTTACCACTTCTTTATTTTTGGTTGGAAAGTACAATCCGTTGTTTGGATCTGAACTGGTGTAGCCGTTGTTTAGCGTATACCGTGCGTAAAGGAGTGAAAGCCTGCTAAATAGAGAGTTTAACCCGTTCACTTGGGTGTTTGGCCTCTCCTTGCCTGATTTTCTCTTTTTTGCTTTTTTTGTTTTTGTTTGTTTTGATTTGAGGGGGGGGGGGGGGCTCTTTTGTTTTTCACACCGATTCTTTTCATGCTTCCCCACTAGAAGTGTTTATATAGTGCCAGAGCCAGTTTTTGGGACATATGCTAGGTCCGGGTAACTCCTCATTTTGACCTAGGGTTAATACGAGCGAGGCGGAAATAAGGGATATTTTGCTTTGGGGAGTTTTTAAATTTCTCAGTCCACGGGGTAGGCAATTTTTCTTCTATCAGGCAAATCTAGTCCAGTCGTACGTGTGTGAAGGGAATGACATGATTTGGCGGAAACGTGTTCAAATAGATACAAGTTTATCTTTGAGAGTCTTACAATTCTATCATCAAGTACTAAACGCTGGAAATCGCAGGAAGGAAGAATAATAGTTCTTAAGTATTGAAAGCTTTTCATGCATGGAATTTCTTCAGATAAAGTGCATTCCACGAACCTGGAACCTCGACACCTTCGGCATCTACCAGGCGGTAGGCATTCCCGGAATAGGCATGGGTGATCACATAGGGTCCCTCCCATGTGGGTTGTAACTTTCCTCTTGGGTGGGGCAGTCTTGATGGCATGATTTGCTTAAGTACTAATTCCCCGATTTCGAATTTCCTTTTTATCACCTTCTTTTCAAATGCCCTTGCCACCCTTCTTTGGTAGGCCTGGGCATGGTCTGCCGCTCTTAATCTCCTCTCGTCTTTGGTATTTTTTTTTTTTGAACAGAAAAGACACATATTATTTACAACCTACTGGATTGGTGGGAGTGCTTCAGCCGACTTTCCTCCAGCAGCTGGCGCTCCTTTGTTGCGATTCTTGAGCACTGCGAGAAAAGGAGGCTGGGTCAGCTGGAGTTTTGTCGTCTGGTGGTGAGTGTGGATTCAGGTTTTTATCAGGGAGTGGGAACAGCCATTCTAGGGAGCCAGAGAGATAGTCTAGCTCGCTTTCTCGGGTAGGGTCTAGGGGGTGGGGGCATATGGTTTCTTTGGAGGGTTCTATGATTATTTCCCTTACGAAATGTTCGTACAACTTCCAATTATATTTTCCCTCTAATTTAGATTTGTGTTTGGGTGAGCCGATCCCCCTCTTGTCTAGCCTGGGGTGGAAACAACTGGGAATTTTGGATTCACGGGGGAAAGGGGGGCGAATGAAAAAATGCACGGATTGACCGAGCAGCTGGGTGTGGATGGGGCTTTGGGAGTGGATTTAGGGGTTTCGACAGGTGTTTCCTGTCTCGAGGTCTTGGCATGACGGTAGTCAGCGAGGTCATGAAATATGTCCCCTACCGTTTGATACCCTAGACTAGCCATCCTTTCCTCTAGATGGGTCAGGTACTGTGTGGCCTGACCCTCTTGGTGATTCCTTTCCTCTAATATCTCCTCTTCTATGTGGGATTCCATGACGTAGAGTGGGGATGAATGCAGATTGAAAGCAGTAAATAAAGCAGTAAAGGATTGCGCAGCTGTGTGCGACTTACGAAAGCAGTAAAGGATTGCGCAGCTGTGTGCGACTTACGAAAGCAGTAAGGGATTGTGCAGCTGTGTGCGGCTTACAAAGCAATAAAGGATGTTATAATGCACAGTAGAAGAGGATTTAATTCAAGGAGTGAGAAACTCTAACCTTCCTAGAGGGTTGATAGCATTCTAGTCAAGCTTGTAAAAGGGGGCAGAAGAGGATTACCTTTTGTTGTTTTTCACGAGGGAGGTCCCACCGTGATCGCCAAATTTGTCGGTGTTGAAAAATCCGCGTGTGTGGGGGTTCTTCGGGGATTCGGATCGGATGCGTGCCCTGGCAGGCTCGGTCGGATCGTCTTCTCAGAAGGGGTGAGGGTGTCGTTCCTGGTTGAGGCGCCCGACAGCGGCCCAAGAGGATTCAAGGGGATTTGTGATCGCCACCTGCTTTCTCAAAAAGCAGGAAAAGTTGGTGTTGGATTTGATCGCCTACGTGGGGAGTTTGTGGGGTCTCCGCTCTGAGACACGGATATACCGTACACAGAGGTGAAAAACAGGTAATCTTATTCTGCTTCCGGGGCTTGACTAAAGGAGTCTTGGGACAAAGGAGTGCGGGTGGGGTGTAGGTATGGGGCGGCTAGGTAGGGTTAGCCGTCCAGGGTCTGGGGGAATTTGGGCAGGACTTTGGTAGGAAAAGGGTGGGGTCTTGGGCAGAGGCTAAGCTAGGTTTAGCCTGGGTTTCTGGAGAATGGGATGAGAGGGTATTTTATGTAGGATTGGGTGTTTCTCTCACAAAAGGGGCTCTCTCTCTCTCTCTCTCTTGGGATTTCTAGTGGTGGAAGGGTTTGAACAAGTGGGGATGGTGGATTGGTGGTGTTTTGTGGATTTTTCTTGATGTTGTATTTGAGCTTGGGACCCCTCTATTTATAGTAAAAGAGAGGTAGGAAAATATCCCGAGGGTAATGGAGTGGGTGGCTTCGATTGGACCTCTCATTAATTCTCTGGTTCTTCTGTTAGAGACCAGGTGAAGGGCGGCTAGTGCTAACTAGCCGCCCGGGATGGGGCGGCTACTTCCGGGTAGCCGCCCCTATCATGACCTGCCAAACGTCCCATCTCTGACAAGCGGTGGCTTCGGTTGGCTACTTGGTTTGATCCGGCCAAGAGAGGGCGGGTAAAGGTCATGACCCGCCGCAATGATCAGCATTTAATATTGCTTTATGTCCCATCCAGGGGACTGGTCCAAAGTCGGCCAGGGGGCGGTTAGTGTAAACTAGCCGCCCAAGTAAGGGGCGGCTAGTTAGGGCTAGCCGCCCCTTTCCAGGGACTTAGGTTTTTAGGGTTTTGATTTTAGGGTAGGTTTAGGTTTAGGTCCGGGCTAGGGTTTGGTTTAGGGTTTGGGTTTGGGCTAGGGTTTTAGGTTTTGGCTTAGGGTTAGGGTTTAGGTTTTGGTTTAGGTTTATGGTTTAGGGTCAAGGCTAGGGTTAGGGTTTAGGGCTAGGTCAAGGTTTAGGGTTTCCGGTTTAGGTTTAGGTCAAGGCTAGGGTTAGGGTTTCCGGTTTATGTTTATGTCAAGGCTAGGGTTAGAGTTTCCGGTTTAGGTTTATGTCAAGGCTTGGGTTAGGGTTTCCGGTTTACCGAACCTTTGGTTCTCTATTGGATGTCCAATTGTGGGATATTTCCGTGGTTTTCGCTTAGGGTTAGGGTTTAGGTTTTGGTTTAGGTTTATGGTTTAGGGTCAAGGCTAGGGTTAGGGTTTAGGGCTAGGTCAAGGTTTAGGGTTTCCGGTTTAGGTTTAGGTCAAGGCTAGGGTTAGGGTTTCCGGTTTATGTTTATGTCAAGGCTAGGGTTAGAGTTTCCGGTTTAGGTTTATGTCAAGGCTTGGGTTAGGGTTTGTCCTGAGTGTAGGTCTCCACGGTTTTGTCCTGAGTGTAGGTCTCCATGGTTTGAATATGGAAATAACGCAAGAACGGATAAATGCAGATGTAAAGCAGTAACAAAAGCAGTAAAGTGTGCGCAGCAGTGTGTGGCTTAAGAAAGCAGTAAAGGGGTGCGCAGCTGTGTGCGGCTTAAACCAATAAAGGGATGCGCAGTTGTGTGCGGCTTAAAGTAGTAAAGATGCTGTAATGCAAAGAAGAGGAGGGTCTGACTTAGGGGTGAGAAATTCTAGCTTCCCTAAGGGGAGTGATAGCATTCTAGTCCAGCTTGTAAAAAGAAGCAGAATAGGATTACCTTTTGTTGTTTTTTTCACGAGGGAGGTCCCACCGTGATCGCAAGATTTTTCGGTATCGGACTTTGCCGGTGTTGGAAAACCCACGGGGGGCGTGGCATGTGTGATGGTTCTTCAGGGATTCGGATCCGGTGCACGCCTTGGCGGGCTTGGTCGGATCATCTCTCGGAAGGGTGGTGGGGGGTCTCATTCCTGGTTGAGGCGCCCGACAGCGGCTCAAGAGAATTCCGGGGTGTGTGTAATCGTCACCTGCTTTCTCGAAAAGCAAGAAAAGTTGGGTCGGATTTGATCGCCTATGTGGGGAGTTTGTGGGATCTCCGCTTTGGGATACGGATATACTGTACACAGAGGTGAAAAAACAGGTATCATATTCTGCTTCTGGGCTGACTAGAGGGGTCTTGGGTCAAGTGGGGTGTAGGTAAGGGGCGGCTAGTGAGTTTGAGCCGTCGGATATGGAGCGGCTAGTTTAGGTTAAACGTCCGGGCCTGGGTCAACCTGGGCAGAACTTGGGTAGGAATGGGGGTTTTGGCTTTGTTAAAGGTTAAACCTGGTTTAACCCGGGTTTTAGAGAGTAGATTGGGAGGATGGATTTGTGTAGGGAATAAGTTTCTCTTCACAAATGGAACTCTCTTTCTCTCTCTCTCTCAAGGGATTTCAAATAGTGGGTGTGGGTTGTGTGGAATTGGAACTCAAGGTGTGAATTATGGATTGATTGTGGATTGAGGATTGATTGTGATTGACGAAGTGTTGAAAATGTTTTGGATCCCCTCTATTTATAGTAAAAGGGAGGCAGGGGAGTGTCCAGTGGGTAATAGAATGGTTTGGTTAATAGGGTGACTGATTTAACCCCCATTAAAACTTTGTTCTTCTATAAGAGACAAAGTAAAGGGCGGCTAGTTGAAACTAGCAGCCCAGGATGGGGCGGCTACTCTCGGGTAGCCGGGCCATCATGACCTACCAAACGTCCCATCTCTAAAAAGCGGTGGTTTGGGTCGGTCACTAGGGGTGAACCGGCCGAGATGGGGCGGCCAAAGGCCACAACCCGCCGCAATGATAAGCATTTAATGCTGCTTTATGTCCCGTCCAGGGAAGCGGCTTAGGGTCAGTCAGGGGGGTAGCTACTTGGGTTTTAAAGTTAGGGTATCTAAGTTTTTAAACTTCTACATGTTTTGGCCAGGGTTTCTCGAATTTGATTTCTTTAAGATAGTTTTCTATTTGATGTCCAAAAGTGATTGTTTCCCGATATTACTTGAAGTAAGTTTCTTTTCTTTAGACAGTCAAAATTAGGGTATCTACAATGGAAAAAGGGTCGCGCAGTCTTCTAACACAAGAAGATATGCCAAATCGCCCGACCAGCCCTACTGACAGCGACGTCGTAGCCATCATGACCTAAAGATAGATCCTCCAAGCACTCGCCATCTCGACCTGAAGAGGTAAAACGAGAAGACAAGCAAATGCAGGAACGAATAATAATAAGCAGGAAGATCGTTATGACTAAATCATCCAACAAATTAGCATGGTCAGCAACAAGCAAAAGGACTAGAATTCCATCCACAACAAATATCCAAAAAGGCCACCATCGGCCACACAAAAATCACGCTATTTTTAAAACCCACAGAACACAGCCCGGATAAAACCAGAATGAAAGAGAGTTTGGAAAGCAAAAAGAAAAATGGGTTGCCCAGTCAGTGGTGGGGGCGGGGATCGAACATGGCCGGCTTGGCCGAGGAGGAAGGGAACGCCTCAGCGTGGCATCCATAGAGCCACTCAAGAAGAGAGGAGTTGTAGACACCCACCAGGCCCGCCCTCGAAGGGAATGGGTCGCCCCTGCACCGTGTGACAAAGCTGGCATGGAAACCACCGAGGAAATCCTTCTCCCATTCGTCTTCCTCCTCCTGGATCAGCAGGCATAGTCTGTCCAAAGCTTCTTCAATCGCGAGGACATGCTGCCACATCACGACGCTGGCAAGTGTTGGGTTGGCCGGTGGCACGATGAACTGGGTTGCGGCATCCTCCATGGGCAGCGGAGCGTCCTGAGGAGGGTCCCCAGCCTGGAGTCCTTGGTCGACCACCACATCGCGAGCTTCGGGAGGGACCTCTTCCTGCACTACTCTGGGTGGAGAAAACTGCATAGGCAAAACTGGTTGGTGAGGGGGTTGTTCCTGGAGGGGGTGCTTCTTGATCATTGACGATGATGACAGATTGATGGTACGGTACAGGGGATCTGACAGCGACACGGCGGAGTCAGCCCGAGTGTTTTAGCAACTTGCTCACTCCAGCTGAGGAGCTGGATGCTTCATCTTGACCAGCACCGGATGGAGCTCGCTGAGCGGCATCGCCCTCCGACATCTGTTGAGACGGAAGCACGAAAGGACGGGGAACAAGCGGCTCTGCTCCAAGAAGGTCCCTCCAGCCCCTTCTTGGGAAGCTAAGGGCCCTTTCGATTTCTTCCGCCCTCAGAACCCCCTTCAAGGGATCAGTTTGAGAAATGACTCACCTAGGAAGAAGGAAAATGTGGGACTAAGAGCAGAGATCACCATCACTCAGTGATGTACCTCTCCACAGCCTTCCAGTTTCTTGGCCCCGCGTATCCTATAGACCGTGGTCCGCCAGTCGTAGACAAAGTCTTGGGCGTTCTTGATCAGCTCTCTGAACGCCGACCTCCTAGACAGATAAAACATCTTGTGGCCGTCATTCAGGAGCTTCACCAGGTAAAAGCTCCTGACTTCGTGAAGGCCGAGGCGGGTCCCGCAGGCCACGTGCAGGGCGACAACACCCATTAGGATCCGATTTGCCCTGGGGGCAAACTGCAAGGGATGGATGTCAAAAAATTTGAGAAATTCTATAATTAGCCAGGGAAGCGGGAAGGAGAGCCTGCCGGCCTCTATCTGGCTGGAGTATAGAAACAGGGACATCGGATCAAGAGGGGGCGGCAAGCCCCCTAGGTACTCTTCGACTACAACATCATTAGGAAGTTGGGCCATAGGTTTAGACGGAAGGTGGTCGAAAACCTGTCTGAACAAAGCCCATTAGAGGTTGATCGGGGAAATACTGACTTGCTTAAGCAAACACTGACTTGAGCATTGGAGGGCCGTTAGCCGGCACCACACTAGTGTGAGTTGCAGGTTACCGGAGTCGGAGGAGGAGTGAGGAGACCTACCAACCTCAGCGAGGAGCTTCGTCTACCCCCATCCGGATCCACATTCGAAGTCCGGATAGCCTTTGAAATCCAGCCGCGTGGAGGGAGACCATATATCACCCCTTACAGAAGAAATGATGCCCTAATGACAAATCCCGAAATGGAGCCCTACAAAACCCTAATCATAACAATCTCAAACTAGACTCCAAACCAAATTATTTCATAACAATTTTTACAAGACCCATATGAAATTAACTCATCCAATTTTTACATAACAGTTTCTCAAGGGCTTTGAAGGGTTCCAAGGATATGCACCAAATTTCATGGATGCTTAAGAGGGCTTCGTGCAGAGGGATTGAGTTGTTTCATTGAGGTGATTTGAAGGGTTTCATTGAGGCTTCGAAGAATTTGACAGGCTTCTTCATTCTTTTTTTTTTGGGTGGGAGGGGGATGGAGGAGGGAGGGGGATCTGAAAGAGGGAGGGATATCACAGTTTTAATGTGTGAAGGGTATTTTGGTAAAATGTTATGTATAGTTAGAGTTAACTCAATACTTGGTTAGTTAGTGTTACTACAGGGACTAAAACGATAATTTTCAAATTAGATAAGGACCTACAATGATTTATCAATCTTGTAGGGACCTAAACTGATTTTTCCAACTTTCCAGGGAGTTATATGAATTTTTCCTAATTTATTAATCTCCCCACCAAAACAATAAAAAGTGGTCTCTACTCCACTCTCTCTCTCCTCGGTGAAAAAATGGGTCGTCACAGCCGTCTGCACCAATCTCATCTGCCTGAAATACTCGTCGACAATGGGAGGACTCGTCGGTGATGTAGATACCCCAATTTTGACCGTCCAGAGAGACAGAAATACTTTAAGTAACACACTGAAATATCCCACAGTTGGACATCCAATAAAGAACCAAAGGTACGGTAAACCGGAAACCCTAAACCCTAGCCTTAACCTAAACCTAAACCGGAAACCCTAAACCCTAGCCTTGACCTAAACCGGAAACCCTGACCTAAACCTAAATCTAAACCTAAACCTAAATCGAAAACCCTAACCCTAACTCTAAAAACCCAAAACCCTAGAACCCCAAGTCCCTGGCACGGGGCGGCTAGCCCTAACTAGCCGCCCCACACCGGGCGGCTAGCCCCCTGGCCGCCCCTCTGGCCGACTTTGGACCAGTCCCCTGGATGGGACATAAAGCAATATTAAATGCTGATCATTGCGACAGGGTCATGACCTTTAGCCGCCCCCTCTCGGCCGGATCAATCCAAGTAACCGACCCAAGCCACTGCTTGTCAGAGATGGGACGTTTGGCAGGTCATGATAGGGGCGGCTACCAGGAAGTAGCTGCCCCATCCTGGGCGGCTAGTTAGCACTAGCCGCCCTTCACCTGGTCACTGACAGAAGAACCAGAGAATTAATGAGAGGTCCAATCGAAGCCAACCCACTCCATTACCCTCGGGATATTTCTCTGCCTCTCTTTTACTATAAATAAAGGGGTCCCAAGCCCAAATACAGAATCAACAACATCACCAATCCATCAAAGAAACCATTCCACACCAACATCCCACAATTTACATTCCCTTTCCCCACTAGAAATCCCAAGAGAGAGAGAGAGAGAGAGAGAGAGAGAGAGAGAGCCCCTTTTGTGAGAGAAATACCCATTTCCCTACATAAAATACCCTCTCATCCCACCCTCCAGAAACCCGGGCTAAACCTAGCTTAGCCTCTGTCCAAAACCAAACCCATTTCCTACCGAAGTTATGCACAAACAACCCAGACCCTGGACGGCTAACCCTAGCTAGCCGCCCCGTGGCCGACGGCTAAACACAACTAGCCGCCCCCTATCCACACCCCATATCCACACCCCTTCTTCCCAAGACTCATTTAGTCAAGCCCCGGAAGCAGAACAGGATACCTGTTTTTCACCTCTGTGTACGGTATATCCGTGTCTCAGAGCGAAGACCCCACAAACTCCCCCACGTAGGCGACCAAAACCAAACCCAACCTTTTCCTGCTTTTAGAAAAAGCAGGTGGCGATCACACAAACCCCTAAATCCTCTTGAGACGCTATCGGGCGCCTCAACCAGGAACGACACCCCTCACCCTTCCGAGAAGACGATCCGACCGAGCCCGCCAGGGCACGCATCCGATCTGAATCCCCGAAGAACCCCACACACGCAAGCGCTCACCCGCGCACCGCCGGTATAACGGTCGTGGAGACCCAGACATTCATTTAACTGCCTTTTATCTAGACGCACGCCCGTTTCTAGATAATCAACCTCTGCTACTCTTCCTCTTCCAAAAATCATTGGAAGGAGAAGCACTACAATGGTTCTCCACCCTCCCTATAGATCACTTGTCGAATTTCTCGGCTGTAAGAGAGAAGTTCTTAGGCCGCTACAGTTACCAGAGGATCAGAACCCCCTCTATTTCAGATTTAACCGTAGAAAGAATGAGGCCTAGGGAGGAATTCGAACAATACGTGTCTCGGTGGCGCACACTTGTCCACCGGACCGGCCTGCAACTCACAGAATGTTAAGAAATTGACATGATGTTATAGAGCCTGAGTCCAGAACTTCGTACGAGCCTTTTATACGGAGACTGTACTACATATCAGTTTCTGATTGACCGCCACAACAGGATTTCCCGTTGTGCAGCCCCAGTAGTCCAAACCCAGTCCCCACCTATCAGCCATAGGGTTGGACAACCACCTCGCAAGACACAAACCCCCACGGTAGAGGGGATTATTACACAAGTATCGGCACTCTACCCGAATGGAGCACGAGTTCCTGATCGAGGAACGGCTCCGAGACAGAACACGTCCGGTTCATCCGGGTATGCACCGCCTAGGCCAATCAACCAGAACTTCACTACTCGATCAGTACCCGTCCCCATGCCGACACAACAAAACCCGATAATCCAAAGTTCCCCGGTCCAAAACCCTGTAATCTCAATTCAAGGCCAGCCTAGGACCCTTTCTATTCCAGCTTCTTAAGAAGTCAGAACCTAAGTCCTAGGCGGCCCTCCCAAAATACTTATAATGAGGTCTCCCCTCGACATCCTATGATCAAAGGCGAATGGAAAGAGAGACTCTTACCCTCCCCTCCCAGAAACACTAACTAGAATTTTTAGGGTACTGATGGACACAAATAGTATCTCCCTCCCAGCTGCTAAACCTCCACTCCCCGGGGCCAGCAGACTGCGTTACTATCAATACCACCAACAACATGGTCATACCGTAGAACAATGCATTGTTTTTCGGGATTTTATCTATGATTTAAATGATGACAGGCGCCTTGATTGGCCATGATCAAAAGCAACTTAAACCAGGGCAATTCTCGAGCCTCTAAGCCACTTGGCATTTTTACTGACCCATTGCCAGGTCACAACCAAGCATCCACATCTAGAGCCCACATAGTAAACATGGTCAGGAGAGGGAGACAACCATCACCACAACCGAGCAGTTCAAAAGATGTCACTGACGATAGTCTGTCCGAAGAATCCGAGGAGGAAGAGCGTAACGAGCCCTTCCAGCTGAACCTCGACAATCATGACCTTGCCATACTCTATGGCAAAGAAGAAGATGCAGTTCTCGCCCTTCCCGCAGTCATCAACATCGAGTCCGACGAAAGCGGACTAGAAAACCCGGGAGGAGACGAAGAAGAAGAGCCATTTGAGGAGATCCCCAAAGGAGCTAGCGAAGGACCCGAAGGAGGGGAATGTACGTCGGATGATCTGCATCCGGACGACAACGGGTCCTCCAAGAGTACCGACACTGTCGACGGCCCCCGCCGTCCAATGACCATTTCGTTCACAAACCAAGACCTCCCGGATCCCAGACTGCGAGTCTACCCCCTACACATCCGCGGACGACTTCAAATGTTGTGGCTAAACAACATCTTCATGGATCCAGGGTCAGGAATGAACATAATGACGTGCTCCACCTACCAAAAGATACCCGGACTAGGCCGTCCTCCCGTCCAACCGGCCCACCATACTATTCAAGCTTTCAACCATACCGGGAAGACTCTCCGCGGCCCCGGAACATTCGAGCTGTCCGTCGGCCCTCTTATCTGTGAAGTAGTCTGCTTCGTGGCCGACATCGACACAAGGTACCCATTGATGTTGGGGCGACCATGGTTAGACAGCATCCAAGCTATATGTTCCCCCCGGCACCAATGCCTTCGACTGCCCTTCTTGAGTCATATTCTGACAATCTGGGGAGAGGCGTGCCTCCAGTATGAGAACGAGAACAACTGGGCGATACTTAATATGTTCACACTAGCCCTACGACCGGGGAACGAGGATGAAAGTGGCAGTCCACCTGGGTCCCCTTACGACAACAACTATCCCTTAGGAGAAACGGCCAGGACCCTGCATCCACCAAGCGATCTTACAGAGCCCAACTCGATCACCTTCCTCCCCCATGAAGTCGCCAAAGCCAGAGCACGCTCTGCACCCCTCGCAATCACTGCTGTACTCGGAGGGAGGGAATTCCGGCACATTCTCATCGACACGGGAGCGGAAACTAACGTTCTACATATTTCGCCTACCAGAAGCTAGAAGGCAGGGTCCCAAGATTGCAGCCCTCGAACGAATACATCTACGCCTTCGACAGCATGCGCAAGAACGCTTGCGGACTGGTCACGCTCCCGCTAAAGATCGGCCCGGTCTCCACCATCGTTAACTGCATGGTGATGAACATTCAATCGCCCCACCCTCTGATTGTTGGAAGGACATGGCTCAACAGCATCGAAGCTGTCTCATCCACCCGACACCAATGTCTTCGCTTCCCGTACCGCGGGAAAGTAATATCCATATGGGGAGAAGCACGCTTTAACGAGACACGGGCCCGGAATTGGAGCGTCTGTGCCATGCGCATCCGGCTAGAGGTGCTCGCATGTTGGAAGCCAAGCTCCACCGACGAAGAACTGCTCCATCAAGGAAGGCCTTTGAAAAGGCTCAGGGAAGAAGAGTTCGGGAATAGGGGACCCCCACCGGACATCAGCCGGCCAACCAAGCGAAGCCGACTCGAGGAAACAATGCGAATCCAAGAACCAGGTACTGATCCCCCCGAGTAAGCCATCGTCACACCCTATACATATTTGTTTACAGCTTTTTTAAAAATCCAAAATCGAAAAATATTTGTTTATCAACTTTTCGCTTTCGTCACACCCTGTACATATTTGTTTACAGCTTTTTTGAAAAATCCAAAATCGAAAAATATTTGTTTACCAGCTTTCGCCTTCCTTACACCCTGTACATATTTGTTTACCTACTTTCCTAAAAGAAACCAAAATAAAAAAAAATACATGCCGATCAGCTTTCATTCCCCAACTCTGAACATACTTGCTTCCAGCTTTATTTCCACTCTTCTTTAAAAACAAAAAAAATGTTTTCCACGCTCCCCTTCAAAACAAAAGTTTCTTTTTACGAAACCATATTTCCATGCGTCCAAAGAAATTTTTCCAAACTTTCTTTACTTGTTTACCAAAACAACATTTACAAGCCGCGTTTCCAACAAAAACGTTTTCCAAAACTATACTTCCATACCTATCTTCTAAACAAAATGTTTCAGCAAAACCATATCTCCATGATTTCCGCCAAAAGCATTTTTCAAACTACCTTTCCATACTCTCCTTCTAAAAACAAAACTGTTTCCCAAACTTTATCTCCATTCCTTTTTCCAAAAACATATCTATTCACCAACACATGCCCCTTTTCAAAACCAAAAGTATACATCTATTTCCACACTTTCAAAAACGTAAAATATCAGAAATACAAAAAAAAAATATCAAAAAAGGAAAAAACGAGAAAAGATTAAGAGCGGCAGACCATGCCCAGGCCTACCAAAGAAGGGTGGCAAGGGCATTTGAAAAGAAGGTAAAAAAAAGAAAATTTAAAATCGGGGAACTAGTACTTAAGCAAATCATGCCATCAAGACAGCCTCACCCAAGAGGAAAGTTGCAACCCACATGGGAGGGACCCTATGTGATCACCCATGCCTATTCCGGGAATGCCTACCGCCTGGTAGATGTCGAAGGAGTCGAGGTTCTAGGTTCGTGGAACGCACTTTATCTAAAGAAATTCGATGCATAAATAGCTTTCAATACTTAAGAACTATTATTCTTCCTTCCTGCGATTTCCAGCGTTTAGTACTTGATGATAGAATTATAAGACTCTCAAAGATAAACTCGTATCTATTTGAACACATCTCCGCCAAATCATGCCGTTTCCTTCACACACGTATAACTGGACTAGATTCACCTGAAAGAAGAGAAATTGCCTACCCCGTAGACTGGGACAATTTAAAACCCCCAAAGCAAAACATCCCTTATTTCCGCCCCACTCGTATTAACCCTAGGTCAAAATGAGGTGTTACCTAGACCTGACATATGTCCCAAAACTGGCTCTGGCACTATACAAACACTTCTAGAGGGGAAGCATGAAAAGAATCGGGGTGAAAAACAGAAGAGCCCCCCCTCAAATAAAAAAAAATCAGGCAATGAGAGGCCAACAAAAGAAAAATAACACCCAAGTGAATGGGTTAAACTCTCTATTTTAGCAGGCTTTCACGCCTTTACGCACGGTATACGCTAGACAACGGCTATACCAGTACACATCCAAACAACGGACTGTACTTTCCATCCAAAATAAAGAAGTGATAAAAAGAAGAAAGCCAGAGGGACCTAGAAAGTAAGACATGTGCTAGACTGGGACAATTCTAAAATATTGCCCGAAGGAAGATATTACTCTTACCCCTTCCCCGCCCCCCCCCCCCTTTTTTATTTTCGCAATGGGATTCTAAATTGAACTACGTCTGCCGGGAAAGGCGAAATTTCGACCAAAGGTAGATCATGTCCAGATTTACAACTACACACACTCACATGAGTTCACTTAGAAACTTGCTTATCCAAGGGAAGCTTATTTGACTCGACTCTTGGTACACTCATGGATTTTTCAACATGTTTAGAATAATACGATTAAGCATTTGAAACCCATGAACCTAGAAAAATCGACACCTAAGGCCTATACCATTCAAATACAATCCTGGTTTGGACATACCACAAGGGCTCCTCCACAGGGACTTGATGGCATCTTTTACTTCAGAAAATCGAGAACAATACCCTCTCACGTAAGAAACCATTGAAGAACTAAAATGCCCCCTTATGCCAACTATGGTTATGCATAAGCTTGCATTTTCCTTTTCCAAAACACTTTGGCATCCGATTTTCTTCGAATATTAAAGTTGACCCCCCGTGCCTAAATATTAAAATTGTCCCCACTCATTTCGTGCCCTTACCGCACATGCCTGAGAAGAAATTGTCCCACCTTTACACACACTTGAAATTTTTTCTCACGCACTTGGAATCCCTTCCTTGCATACTAAAGCATGGTCTCCCGCACTTTACCTTCTCGCATTATCTTTTTCCATTTCACCTTAAGATGGATTGTAGCCCTTGACAATTCAAGCAAGAAAAGAGCTCGAAAATCAGTGCAGGGGCGCAATCTGGACAGATTTAACACTTGGTCCAGGGAAGGGATGTTTTTGTAGGTCTCGAAGGTTGAAATGGTCACGAAGACTTTCGGCAGCAACAGCTGACAAGTGCAGCAGAACCAAATTGCCCCAGGCAGGGGGTGGCTAAACTCGACTAGCCGCCCCTCACTGGGCGGCTAGTTTACAGTAGCCGCCCCTGCCCTTTGTTTCAGGTGAGGAAGCCCCAGGCAGGGGGCGGCTAAGCACAACTAGCCGCCCCTCACTGGGTGGCTAGTTTACACTAGCCGCCCCCTGCCTGCACCTATTTCAGTTGTGTCGGTCCGTATTCGATCAACTCTTCAACACTTCTTTACCTATTGAGATCAGTTCTTTCCAAAACCTGCATGTACACATTTCATACACATATTCATACACAAAACCTGTATAAATACCATGCTAAAACAAATATATAATCAAAACCCTACACCCATCCATGAATTAAACATATAAAGACACCAAAATCACCCATCCACGAAATACTCATTTTTCTAAATAAAGGGAGCTCTTTAAACACCTAAACATCCATGCTAAGTTATTCTAAACCATGCATATAAATGAGAAATTAAATTGTCCCACCAAAACCACAAACATAGACTGTTTTTCTAAACCTAAGAGAGATCATAAAAGAGGATATTTTTCCTTCGAAACGCTCCAAACTCCGAAGTCTTGAGCTATACCTCACCGAAATATCACCTAAAACCAAAAACAAAAGAAGAAAAGCATGAATTCATCGCATCTATACTATTCTTCTACTTAAAACCAAGACACAAAGAAGCTATACCTCGGCGTATCGTCATCCGCTGGAGGCTGAGTAGGAGGAACGTCCTGACTTGGCTGAGAAGGGAGCAGCGGATGAGAAGACTGAACCTCTGGAGCGTCGGGAGCGGCAGGAGTCTCTCGAACCGAAGACGCGGCCCTCGCGTATATCCCACGACTCCGAGACGCTGAAGGATGAGAGGCACGGCTGAAGGTGGCCCCGGTAGCCAAGGAAGCAGAGAGAATGGTCGGGCTCAAGCGGAAGAATATCGAGGTCTGCCTCGGTCATAGAGCCCCCTCCAACCAATTTCCCCCTCATAGTCGCCTCCCAAAGACGGACCTGCTGCATATCTCTGTCTCTCCTCTCCAATCTCTGTCGGAGGCGACTCTCTGTCCCTCTTGTCCGATCCTCGGCGGCCCCCAACCTCTCCTCCAACTCCCGCGCCCTTGCCTCCGACGCCCTGAGCGCCTCTCGATCCCTATCCCCGGCCGCCTGGAGAGAACGAACCAAGTCCCCCATCAAACCTCCGGGAACACTTACCGAAGCCTCCAACTCCGACACCCACATCTGGAGGGAGTCCCTCTCACGGCCTAGGGTGATGAACCCCTCCTCTCTCGAAGCCACCATGGACCTCAGCCGGTCCGTCTCCTCCTCAGCCCGAGAAGCCCTACCCATCGCCTGGCCCAGCTCCATCCGTGTGGCCATCAACTCGCTCCGGGCCGCATCTAGCTCCCTGGTCAGTTAGAGCTCTCGCTCGGAAATCATGGAAGAAGGAGGGGCGGAAGAAGAGAAAGCACCGTCAGCCCTCGCTCTCGACAAAGCATCGACCTGAACCTCGAGAGGTGCTCATTGGAACCCGCAACGCCTCTTCTGCCTAGCTCGCGCTTGGAGGTGCTCATTGGCAGCCTTGAGCCTCTTCTCCATCTCATTCAACTCAACCTACAAAAGCAAACACCACTCAGAAAATATTCAAGTAAAAGAGAACGAAGAAGAGAAGGAGAGCTTCCAAACTTACGTAGGCATCCGGGATCTCCTCCTCCATCGTCCCGAGGATACCCGCATACTCCCGACGATACCAAGCTAGGTATTCGTCACTCGAAGTCACCTCAGGATGACGCTCCACCAAGACGCCTCGACTCATCCATCCCGCCACATACGTCGCGTAGTTCCTCTGGAGATTCGTGTCCCGAGGAATCCCAACCACCGGAATCAAAGGGCGCCGCGGAAGAGGATCGGGCACCCACTGATGGTACCCAAGCTGGCGGACGACCCGGCTGATCGCATGGAACACGACCTCATTGAAGTAGATCAACCAGACGTCTCGCGCCAGAGCCTCGGGAACCTCTCCCGAGTAAGGCCTCCACGTCATCTAAAAAAGCATCAAAAGATAGGAAGAGTGCACAGCCAAAAGAAAACCAAATACAAGCCAAAGAAATTCAAAGAAAACTTATACCTCTTCCTCCGACAAGACGCGGAAGGCCTCTCAGAATTGAGCGAGGCGGTGCAAGCGGGAAGATCCCCGGGGTTCCCATCTCATAGCCCAAGGGAGGGCATGATCGAACGGAGCCAAAGTCGGGCAATCGATGGCGAAGTGCTCGTACCCGAAGATCTGACAAAGCGAAATGGCGAGCCGAGGTTTTTTCCACTTGACTTCGAGAGCTCCACATGGGCGCATCAAGCATAGCGTGAATCACCTTATCAGAGGCCGTCGAGAAAAGGACCCGGCCAAAGAAGTAGAGGAAGAACGCTCTCAACTCTCTCCGTGCCCTCTGTGGACACGCCGCCGCCTCTCTCGCCTCGATCATCGCCCGCCTTCTCTCGAAGCTAGCTGCAGCTTCGCCCTTCTGACACTCTGTAAAGGAACCGAGGTCGTACTGCCCGAAAGCCGCCCCAAAGGTATCCGGTTCAGCGTCCGCTCCCGCTCCACGAACTCCCATTCCCCGATCAACTCTCGGAAAAGCCCCCTGTAGTCCGCAAGGGTGGCCGCAATCACTACCTCCCCCAAAACCGGAAGGCCAGTAATCCGATGGACGTCCTCGAGCGTCGGCATAACAGCGCCGGTAGGGAGGATGAACGTACAACTCTCCGGGTCCCATCTCTCCGCCAAGGCTTCCACGTATGGACGATGGACGTGGAACGGCTCGATCAAAAAGAAGGAACGGAAGCTCGCTCCATCCACTAGGCTCCTCTCCTCCTGCCCCAGGGCATTGTACCACCTCTTCGTCCCGTGCCATAAAGCCCGGGTACAATTCGGCCTCTACAAAACAAACGAAGGGAACATGGGTTAGTTTAAAAGCGATCGAGAGGTAAGAATCCAAGTCTAAACGAATCCACTTTCTAGAAACCATGCTTAGCACAATAAAAGTCCTACACATCTGAGGCATGAAATATGAGACTTCATACGAAAATTTACCCTCCTTTATTTGCAAAACATACCGATAAGATCACATGCTTTACCCTCTTATCCCACCGTGGTCACCACCCACATCACAGCCTATCATGCTTACACTTTCCTTAAAACACACCTAAGCATATAGAACACTTAGACCCATGAAATGCATGCATACACTCCTTCATGCTCTATCACGATCAAACACGTACGAAGTCATACACACGTAAAAAAGGTATCGCATGCAAACATACTAACCATATCACTTCTCTCTCCTTTATATGCATATAACAAACATGGATATATATATATAGAAATTGCACCCCTTCCTAGGAAAAATAAAACCATATCAGCATGCTTACGCATCCCACCGAGATTAAACTTATACACAAGCATGCCTAATTAAAAACGCACATACACGAGTATAAAATACGCTAAAACACCTATCCATACCACCCAATAGACATGCACATACAACCAAATAAGAGGCTAAAGACTAAAGAGTTAGGAACATACCACGGCCCGTGTGGACCCAGGAGCGTCCCCTCGGCCTCGTCGGGATCGTCCATCCCATCGTCATCCCCCTCCTCCTCATCCTCCTCGAACACGGCCTCCTCGGCCTCAGCCCCAACACCAACACCGGCCTCTACAGCCCCGGTGCCCATACCCTCGGTCTCCCCGGCCTCATCCCTAGCCTCTCCTATCCCCTCCACCCTCCCCACGCCGGAGATAAACTCCGCAAAAGCCCCCATAGCCCTACTCTCCTCCTCCTCAGCCCTGGCCTCCGTAGCCTCCCTATCCAGCATCCCAAAGAGGGCATCCAACGACGCCCTCACATCCTCACCAACTCCCTCGACCCATGCCCCCTCGGTTGCACCCTCAACCGATCCTCCAACCCCCAGAACCGCCTCCTCGGCCACCACCGGTCGATCCCCACGCCTCCTCTTGCGTGTGTAGCCTATCATACTACTCCCAACCTCCGGGACAGCCCCCGAAGGCAAATCCCCAACCTCACCCGCACCGATGCCCACCGGCGGCACCTCCGTCATAGCCATACCCTCCCCCACGGCCTCGACCTCCGGCCTATCGCTCTCCAATGATGAAGAGCTCGGGCTATGCTCTCCACGAGCCACCCGTGGTCGTTTCCCCCTCGAAGCAATCGCCTTCGACCTCGTCATCTCCTCGGTTTGAAAAAGAAAAGGAAAACCCAAACTAGGGTTTCGAAATCAAGAGAAAGAGAGAGGATTAAAGACGAAATGGAGGAAGAAAAGGCAAAGAAATTAGGGTTTTTTGGGTTTGAAACCGAAGAAAAGAAGAAGAAGAGGGAGAGAAACCGTTTTTGAAAGATGGGAAGAGAGAGGGTCCCTTTTTCGGTTATAAGGGACCCAGTCCAGGGGCGGCTACCCTCGAGTAGCCGCCCCCTCTCGGGCGGCTAGTTACAACTAGCCGCCCCTCCCAGTTTTTCTCTTTCACTTAAAAAACCTCTTTCCAATCTTTTCAGCCCTAAATTTCAAGGTTCTCCATACCAAACAGCCATGTATTGGCTTATTTCCAGACATTACTTGGTCAAACACGACTTTCCCGAAGTTTTTCCACACTTTCAGTACCATTCAAACTCGAATTTCTTCAGTTCTGGTTCTTTTCCAGAGTTCTTATCCCTCGGATGATCCAATTCACCAAATCAACTTTTACTTGCTTTCTGTCGGCGATATCCCCTCCTTGCTGAGTTTTCCCAAGCACGGGAACGGTAGGCACGAGGAAACTGACGCTGGGCTGCTCCGCGCACGATAGCTAAGAACCCCGACCGCGGGTTGGATCACTCACCATTTACCTTTTCCTGCCTTCCACCTGGATCATCCTCTCGGTTAAAAATTCTAAGTCAAGACCTAGCCTCTGACGGTCTAAATCAACTCCCCGAACGGTACTGTTCGTTTTGGCATAAACTTCTTAAAGGTCGGGCCGGCCAAAATAGGGGTCTCTTTCCTTATCATCGGTCGAAGTCTTTCCTGCTCCGCACAAAGACTCCGTCCGATGAGGGACAATTGTAGATACCCCAATTTTGACCGTCCAGAGAGACAGAAATACTTCAAGTAACACACAAAATATCCCACAGTTGGACATCCAATAAAGAACCAAAGGTACGGTAAACCAGAAACCCTAAACCCTATCCTTAACCTAAACCTAAACCGGAAACCCTAAACCCTAGCCTTGACCTAAACCGGAAACCCTGACCTAAACCTAAACCTAAACCAAAACCTAAATCGAAAACCCTAACCCTAACTCTAAAAACCCAAAACCCTAAAACCCCAAGTCCCTGGCAAGGGGCGGCTAGCCCTAACTAGCCGCCCTACACCGGGCGGCTAGTTTACACTAGCCGCCCCCCTGGCCGCCCCTCTGGCCGACTTTGGACCAGTCCCCTGGATGGGACATAAAGCAATATTAAATGCTGATCATTGCGATGGGTCATGACCTTTAGCCGCCCCCTCTCGGCCGGATCAATCCAAGTAGCCGACCTAAGCCACCGCTTGTCAGAGATGGGACGTTTGGCAAGTCATGATAGGGGCAGCTACCAGGAAGTCCGCCCCATCCTGGGCGGCTAGTTAGAACTAGCCGCCCTTCACCTGGTCTTTGACAGAAGAACCAGAGAATTAATGAGAGGTCCAATCGAAGTCAACCCACTCCATTACCCTCAGGATATTTCCCTGCCTCTCTTTTACTATAAATAGAGGGGTCCCAAGCCCAAATACAGAATCAACAACATCACCAATCCATCAAAGAAACCATTCCACACCAACATCCCACAATTCACATTCCCTTTCCCCACTAGAATTCCCAAGAGAGAGAGAGAGAGAGCCCCTTTTGTGAGAGAAATACCCATTTCCCTACATAAAATACCCTCTCATCCCACCTTCCAGAAACCCGGGCTAAACCTAGCTTAGCCTCTGTCCAAAACCAAACCCATTTCCTACCGAAGTTCTGCACAAACCAACCCAGACCCTGGACGGCTAACCCTAGCTAGCCGCCCCCTGGTCGACGGCTAAACACAACTAGCCGCCCCCTATCCACACCCCATATCCACACCACTTTGTCCCAAGACTCCTTTAGTCATGGCCCGGAAGCAGAATAGGATACCTGTTTTTCACCTCTGTGTACTGTATATCCGTGTCTCAGAGCGGAGACCCCACAAACTCCCCCACGTAGGCGACCAAAACCAAACCCAACCTTTTCCTGCTTTTAGAAAAAGCAGGTGGCGATCACACAAACCCCTGAATCCTCTTGAGACGCTATCGGGCGCCTCAACCAGGAACGACACCCCTCACCCTTCCGAGAAGACGATCCAACCGAGCCCGCCAGGGCACGCATCCGATCTGAATCCCCGAAGAACCCCCACACACGCACGCGCTCACCCGCGCACCGCCGAGAGGCCTTCCCGACGATACCAACAGATGATGTGGTCGAGGGTGCAGAAGACGAGGGGGTTGTGGACAATGTACTTGAGTGAGCCATCGGTGGCGGTGGCGTTTGATGGTGGTGGTGGAGGAGAGTTGGGGTTGGAGCTTCCTGTGACAAAGCACATCACTTCGGCGATGCCAGTGGACTCGCTGGGATACAACTTTTGGTATCTTTTTCTCTTCTTGGGATTGTGAATATGGGTTATGGTGGTAGTGGTGCCAGGAGGGGTGTCGTGGTGGTGGTGGTCGTGGGTTATGGTGGTAGTGCAGCACTTGGTAGTGGAAAGGCCATATTTGATGGGTCTTGATTCGGGGAATGGGGAGTAAGTAATTCTTGGGGTTTTATAGAAATGAAAATCGCGTTGACTTAACATTTTTTTCTATTATGGGTTGGTTTAAACTTCAATTCCTTTTTTTCCCTTACGAATTGGCTCAAGTATAATAGATATAAGAAAAATACATTGCATTCCCAATATTTGGCTTCTATGAGGTTCTATTGTTTAAATATAAACACAAAATATGGAGAAGGGTATACTAATATATTTTAATTTGTCTCTTGCAGGATGGTTATATGGCGGCACAGGAGTGCATCTCCGCAGTGCATCATGACAATTGGAAGGGGGTGGTCATCCGGCTTGATTTTGCTAAGGCGTATGACAATATCCGTTGGGAGTTTCTTCTCCATTTGCTTAGTTGTCATGGATTTGAACCCTTATGGATTTGTATGATAAGGGACTGTATCTCTTCAGCCAAGGCTTCGGTGCTAATTAATGGAAAATCATGCGGGTTTTTCCATATGAATAAGGGACTCTGACAAGGAGATCCCTCATCACCCCTCCTGTTTACCGTGGTCACCAATGCTTTTAGCCGGATGCTTTCTATGGCAAGGAGGAAGGTTGGGTGAAGGGTCTCCACGTGACCCCGGAGGGTCTGTCTTTATCACACGTACAGTATGCCGATGACACTATGATCCTGTGTGCGGCTGAGGATACATCGATCAGAGGAATCAAGTTCGTATGCAAAGTTTTTGAACTTTTGTCTGGTCTTCAGATCAACTACAGAAAGAGTGTCATGCTCGGCATTAATGTGGAGGCTGTGGAGCTCGGGAGATTGGCTAGCATTTTTTACTGTTCGACTCAAGACTTCCCTGTTCATCATCTTGGCATGCCCCTCCATCTGACCAAGCTTTCCAAGACAGACTGGTCCCCACTTATTGAAAGATTTGTGAAGAAGTTGGAGGGCTGGAAGAGTCGGCTCTTGAGTTCGGGAGGGCGATTGATATTATTGCAGGCAGTCCTGTCCCAACTCCCCATTTTCTTCATGTCCATATTGAGAATTCCTAAAGGTGTTCTTGCACGGCTTGAATATATTCGACGCATCTTTTGGTGAAATGGACCGGGTGGGGAGGAAAGGAGAGTTCATTTGGTGAACTGGAATACTGTATGTAGTAGGAAGAAACACGGAGGGGAAGGGATCACCAATCTTGAGGACCTCAAATCAGCTCTGTTATGCAAATGGAAGTGGAGATGGATGACTGAAAAGGACCTCCTGTGGCGGCCCTTGGTGGACGCTCGATATGGACGGGGACAACATTCCGCAGGTCGCTTCCCGGTAGTGAATCATAGACTCTCGCATATCTGGAAAGGAATCCTTGCTGCCACGGAACGTTTTGATAAGGGTCTACTGGAACGTGGGGGATGGACATAATGTGTTTTTTGGCACAATATATGGCTTGGGGAGGTCTCATTGAAGCAGAGATTCCCACAGGTTTTCTCTCAGTCCGTGAACAAAGGGGGGCGGGTCTCACAATTCTGGTCGAGGTCTACATCTGGGGGTGTTTGGCACATTCGCACGCGGTGTCAGTTGCATGGGGAGGAGGCGGGTTCGCTTCAGACCCTTTTGACCGAGCTTCAAGGGAGGGTGCTAAGCAGGGTTAGTGAGGATACCGTCGTCTGGAAGCCCCAACCAAGATTATCTTTCACTACTAGTAGTTGCTACGACTGGTGGCGCAGCGAGAGACCTTCCCTCGAAGTCACAGCACAGAAATACAACGAGATATGGTAGATCAAGGCCCCTCTCAAAATTCGCGTCTTCCTATGGCTGATGTACCAGAATAGACTCCTCACCAAAGCATATCGGCCAAGTGATCGAGTGATGATATCCGTTGTCCGTCATGCCTTGGTGGAGAGGAGACCTCGGAGCATATCTTCATCCACTGCCCTATGGCCCGGCAGGTCTGGTTCAAGATGGGCGTTGCATGCGGAATGGGGACGAACTTTCACTCCTTGGAAGAGATGTGGGCAGCGGGCAAACGGTTGAAGCAGGCACATGACAATAGTGTCAAGGCAAAGATAACGCAACTCTTTGTCCCAGCGGTTGCATGGGCGTTGTGGCTTTCACGTAACCACTTGATTTTCCGCGGTATGACGGTATATGTGGAAAATGTTTGGGATATGGTGACCCACCTCATACATGAGTGGGGCATAGTTTGTGTGGGGGCTCAAAAGATTTGTTTTCAATCGGGGGTGTTAGCTATTGAGGAATGAGGGAGGTGATGACTGGAGATCAGGATGGTAAATAGCTCTTCTACTAGGCTGGTCTCTTTTTTCCCTCCCTTTCTTATGTATTTGTATCACTTTGGGCACTCATCTTTGAAATAAAATTTAAAGGTAGAATGCCTACTAGTTTCTTCAAAAAAAAAATTTTAATTTGTACAAATATAATTAGGGGATATTCTTTCGGACGAAGCTTAGCTCACTGCGATCTTATAAATACATCTCTATTTTCCTAGTTTGGATTTTTTTACTGTACATATGCCATTATAAGGCAAATGTATTTGTAATTGTTTTTAAATATTATGTAATTGGCCATTTACATATACGTAAATTGGTATTACATTTCTGTAATTGGTAATTACATTTCTATAATGTTGTATGTTCTTAGGTTAATTTCATAGATGGCATTATATTTTTGTTTTGTAAACGGTAGTTTATGTCATGAGCTTTACATTAGTAGTTCTGTTATAATTGTTATGTGAATGGTACTTTCTCTTGTAATTAGGTATTACATTGGTAGTTATGTTGTAGTTACATTGATATACATTATGTAATGTTGTGGTTTTTGTTGTATTGTTATGTGAATAATTCTTGTGAATCATTTATTACATTATTTAGTTGTTGATAAAGTCAATGTAATTGATAATTTACATATCCAAAAATTGATACGGTTTTTAATTTTTAGTCCTTGTAAACTATATGATTTAGTGATCGATCACTCACTTCTTCATATTTCAGTTTTTGTTCCTAAATTTAAATCGTATGTTTCTTATTAGTCCCTCTCAGGACCTATCACTAAATTATTTAATTTTGTTTTAGTCTCTGGGAGGGATTAAAAGGAAATATGGGGATTTAAACTGAAATATGAAAATGTAAGAGATCGATCACTAAATCATGTAGTTTATGGGGACTTAAAAATAAAAAAACATTGTTGTAATTGATTATTACATTTATGTAAAGCTGTATGTCCTTATTTTAATTCCATTGATAGTTTTTGCAGTTTTTGTAATTGCTTATGTGCTTTAGTTTCTGTAATTGATCGTTTACATATTTGTAAAAGGATATTACATTGATGTAATTGGTTATTATATTTCAGTAAAGTTGTATGTCCGTAGTTTATTCCCATTAATAGTTTTTGTAATTGCTTATATAATGTTGTAGTTTCTGTAATTGCTAAAGTACTTGTAAGAAGTTCGGATTCATGCTATTAGTAATGTAGTTCATATTGCTAAATAGAAATTTGTTTAGATGCATATTGCTAAATAAAAATTTGTTTAGATGCTTGACTGATTGTGCGTCTTTAATGTAGCTTGGACAGCGCGCTCTTCGTTATAAAGTACGTTGAATGTAAAATTAGAAGGTCTTTCATTGAATTCGATTTCACTTAGAAAGACATGAAGATGATCAGGGGGGGAGAACAATTGATTTCATTAGGATAGAAAAATAACATTGAAATTTAAACAGTTGATGTATCTATTTTAATGACACTTGAGAATATATCTATAATAATTTTGTGTTTAACCAAATTCTGTACGTTGAATACACTTATAGATGGTAATGACAGTACTTACCATTCATGAATATAATATAATGACACTGGAAATGTATCTATAATCATTTGTGTTTAACACATCTTTGTATACATTTAAAACTCACTGTAGATAACTATTAAATATTTGCATCTATGTATATAATTACTATATGTATCATATTATATTTCTGTATGTTTATAACTCTGTCTGTAAGGGATACTTCATGTATCTTGAAAAGTCAGGGGCCAAAAAAAAGAACAACACAATAAGGTAAAAAAAATCCACGGGCATAAAAAAATATAGTTGTTGGTTCAGGGGTATTTGATCATTTCACCCTTTTTTATAATACATTATAGTTCTTTAACAAGTGAAAATTGGATATCTTTAACCGAGTGAGATGCTGATCAACATCTTTGTTGTGTTTTTTATTTTCCACTGGTTCATATCACGATAGAGTAAGTGAATGAAAGAGAGTGGTCAAAGCTTCAATAATAGGCAAATTATTAGTGACTAGTTTGGTGTACGCGCTTTGCGTGTAGTACCGAGTTTTATGAAAATTATGCAAATGAAATGAGTGTGAAAAAACATTAAAGTCCAGATAAATACAGCCCCCAAGAAATTGAATGAATAAGATTAACATGAACATGTTTATAGGGTGTTGTGCATGTATCATTTGGAACCATTTTAGTTGAGATGGTGTCATTTGGAACCTTCTTTTTTTCGATTGGAATCGCTAAAATTTTAATTTTTAGCTATCTGCAGGAGTTTGAGTACTATGATTGAAAATCTGATGGCATATTATAGGTCCTGGTACTCTTTTGTACTACCCATAAAAATTTCATCGAATTTCAGTATCGTTTTGAAAATATGCAATTTGAATCGCAACCAGGTTTGGGTAATGCTGGACTGGTGGGTGACTTTTCTCACCTCACCTATCCTTTTTGGCATTAATTGCCCTCACTCACTCTCCCTCTCACTCAATACGACTCCCTTTTTGTGCCTCTCTTTCTCTCTTTCATTCCCCATTGATGTTTGATAAAATGCCACAAAGAGAATGAGAAGGAGAAGAAGAAGGAAGTGGTGCAAGAAGTAGAAATCTTGAGGTGGGATTTGTGTGCTTGTATTCTTAAGTGGCTATCTCTCTCTCTTTCCCTCTAGTCCAGCCCTTTGTGTGAGTGTTTTTGGTGAAAAGGTGGTACAAGAAGAGATGATCAAGTGAGTTGTGTGGTTGTGTGTGTTCATGTGTTGATGTTGTTCTTCTTTTTCCTCCTCCTCTAGCTCCCCCTCACTGATTCCCCCCCCCCCCCATTTTGTTCAGCCATGAAGGACAGAAACAATGGAAGAGGTGGTGGTGGTGGTGGTCGAGGTGGTCGAGAGTGTGCTTGCGAGCCCCTACATCTCCCCCTTCCCTCCCCCTCTCTTTTGATAAGATTTTCCTCTTCTTTTTATGGTTTTTATGAATGTTTGGGTATTTGGGAGGGCATACATGCATGGTAGTTGGGTTTGGGTGTGTGAGAGGGCTGGGGAGGGATTAGAAGTGGTTGGGCGCGCGGGTCTGCACGCGAGAGCGCGCGGGCGTGCACGTAGATTGGGCGCGCGGGTTTGCGCGGTGTCAGTGCGTGGTCTGCCCGGTCTGCGCGCGTTGCATGCGTCTGAGCAAGGCAGGCGCGTGCAGGGTGCCCAGGCTGCGCGCAGGGCTCCCCGGGGCTGTGTATGAGGCTGTCCAGGGCTGGTTTGGGCGTGTTGAGGACCCGTTTAGTCATTTTATGTGTTTTATTATGTAGTTTACTCACCATTCGGATGCCCTTACCTTGCAGATCTCGTCGGATGGGATGCGCGACTATCCGATATCGGTGAGTGGTTCGATCCAACCCTTCGGGAGTGCTCCATGCACGTAGTCGTGCATCGCGCATCCATGGGCACCTTTGCACCCTAAATATGCTAGATATCATGCATGTTAGGCTTGTATAGCTCTTATATTGCATAGAACCCCCTTTTCTACTATATACTTGCCTATGTATTGTATTCATGTTTGAATCATTGTGTTTTGCTTGTGCCCTTCTTGTATGGGATGTGTTCTGTGTGGTTATATGGATGTATATAATATGATATGACTTAGGTAGTCTTTGTTGAAACACTACCCCTATATTAATATATCTAGTATGATTAATCTAGTTAATAACTGAGTGCATACTTAATATTCCCTAGTTATAAGACTTCAGGGCATAGTATAGTAGTTGCACCCATATTATTGGGGCAAAGCTATGACCAGCTTCTAGAGATGATGTTTTCTCTCTCGCCCTCTCTCTTCGTACGAACTTAGTAAGTAGATGTGGTTCCTACTTGACTCAGGTTCGCTTGAGAATATTGGCATGCACCTGTTAGTGCACAAGATCGCGCTTGACCCTTCCCTTTTAAGTTGATGATATCCAACGCATGTTAGAGTATATTTTATTTGTTCATTTGATTAGTGCCCTCATATGCATGTGTAGTTAAGCCTTGCCTTGTATGTATGTTGCATGATGTGTTGTTTATGCCATATACTCATGTTAGGGAGAACCCCTATAGTTAATCATATGTTATTGTGTGTGTGGATCAAGTTCCCTCGGTTATAGAATTCTCCTGTGATAATTATTCGCATGTTAAACTAATTAGGTCTATCTGTAATAGGCGTGGTATGACCCGCTATCTGGTTGTACCCTATTAGTTAGAGCGCGAGCAATGTAATCACCCCCTTGCATCCGAGTGATGCATTCGATTGGAATTCAGAGAATTCATTGTCATATCTTTTTGTTAAGCAGGTGATAATAGCATTAAGCTAGGCCTACCCGTGCTAGGCGTGTGTATGAACTAGCTGTTGGGTTATGCCCTTGGCTTTTCTGCACGAGTGTAGTGTTTACTCCTCGCGTCTGAGTGATGCATCTGCATTGAAATTCAAGGGTATTCGATATCATCAGTGTATGACTATCGAGAGTCATTGACCTACGTGGTTCGCATTGTGTGCAAGAAATCGTTCTCCCCTTCATCAGATCCGCGTTGAAACTGTCCGGTGTTGAAGCTGTCCTGACAGAGGGCTCCCACCCATAAGTACTATCGATGCATTCGACAAATGTACTGATCATGGAAGTATACCAAGTAGAGGCTACTCGGGAGAGGGCTATCGGATGACGAAGGGTGTAGAGCCTTTGGATTTTCCCCCAACAGTCCCGTGTCACCCTTAGGGTGAGGATGAGGGTGAGGGTGAGTTGAAGTCACGTAGTCGCTTGACCCATTTTACCTGTCAAGGGTACTCCAAGTAAGTTATGCCTAACACTTGAGGTATCGTAGCTACATTTCTATCTCGCAGCGGAGGGACTGGTTGTATTGGTTATCCAGTAACATCAGGCGTTATGGTTAACATTTGTTTCTCCCCGGGTGTCCCAAGAGGTTCCCTTCTGGTGCGGGGGCGGTGGATGCGATGAAGTCACGTTACCGCGTGACCCATTCGTTGTTCGTCCGTTCCCATAGTTGTTGAGTCCGGTAATGTATCGATGTTCAAAGACATCGTTGGGCAGTTATCTCGATGTAGATAATCCAGTAGTGTTGTGTGGACCAGTAATTATGTGTCTCTTCGACAAACGGTATGGTCTCTCCCCATGAGTCCCAAGAGTCTCCCTCTAGGAGTGAGGGTGAGGGTGAGATTGGTCACGTCGCCGCATGACCTTGTTATCCATTAGCTTTCCACCCATGTTTTCCTTGAAAAAAAATTACCTTAACATTGAATTGTTGTACTGGTGTTTGGTTTCCAGCCACTCACTAAGCTTGTAGCTCACCCCTCGCGTACTGTTTCTTTTACAGGGCGGTGTTGGGCATGGAGCTGGAGCTTCCCTGTGGCATTGTCTTGCGTGCGTGGAGCATTCCATTCGGCGGTTGGCGAGTGCAAGACTATCAGCAATCCTAGAGTCATGTATTTGTTAATCGTGTGTGTTGGGATGTATTTTATTTGTATTAGACTTGGCTCTCACAGGATAGTGATTCTGTATTCGAGCATGTAATAATGTTTTTGATTTACAGACTTATTGATATTATTTGCTTCCGCTTTTCAGTTACCGTCACTTATCTTTGCTTTGCCACCTCATATGTTGTATGTTGGATTTTTTGTTGACCTCAGGAATTGATAGCTAATATTATTTATATTGCCACGTCTCGGGGACGGCCGCCCTGGGCGTGACATAGGGTATAGGGGTCTATTTGTGAAACCTCTAGAATTTGAGGTGGATCTGCAAACAACCCAAAAAAGACAAAAATAGCCGGTTTTTATGAGGGACGTGATTATAAATATTATGATTTTTTGTAACATATATAGAGATCTTCCTGTTAAAACGCTAGAACCTAGGGGTTGATCTGTAAACATCTCAAAGAAGACAAGATATGCCCAATGCTTGTCTTTAGTATCGATGGTGTTTTATATATAGTATACAATTTGAGGCCCTATTAGCAAAATGCCCAACAAATGCATGCACGCATTTGTATCCATTTGTACAATGCATGTACATTTGTCTAGTAAAATTATAAAAGTACTCCAGTTGGGCGACTCCTGCCTACTGTGCTTTATGGGCTCAAATGAGTCAATTCCATTTGTACTTTTAGCATTTATGAAATGGGACTAAAATATTTATTTTATAATTTTATATGTATATGAGTTTAAAATATTTAATAATTAATAATATTTATGATACTAATAATAAAAAAATAACTAATATTATAATATTTATGATACTAATAAAAAAACGGATTTAATTTTTTTTATCGGAAGTCAGAATCCCTGATGAAAAGAGGAGAGAGAGAGAGAGAGAGAGTCAAGAATAGGTGGATACACTTACTGCGTGAAATGAAGAAGGATTTATGAAAATTTATAGAATAGTTAGTTTTTTATCATTAACGCAACCAAAAGAATGGTTGAAATTTCATAAAATTTGAAGTTTGCAAAGTGGTGTTTAGATATCAGGGACCTGATTATAAATCTAATATTTGAATGAGGGACCTGTTTGTAACACAAATATGGATATGATTGTGAAACAGGTAGAACCTTGGGGCGGTTGTGCAAATACCCCATAAAAAGACAAAATTAGCCGCATGTTTTCAGGACCTGGTTATAACTACAAGGGACCTCTTTATAACAAATATAGGGGTTTGGTTGTAAAACTATACGAATCTGGGGGTCGATCTGCAAATACATCAGAAAAGGACAAAATGGTTCACCCATTTTTGTTCGGAATGAAGGAATATAAGGGACTTGTTTGTGAAATCTCTACCACTCGGGGTCTATCTACAAAATGTCCATTTTTGTCCACAATCAGCGAACTGGTACGCCCATTTCCTGCATGCTATGCCACTTCATATAGGGCATGTGACCCGCCTCACCCTCCCATACTTGCACTACATAATGAAGGATGGTCCATGTTTTTGTTTTTCACTATGTGAACTTATGTTTCTCCATCAAGGCTGTTCAACAAAATTATTTTAGCTTTTGAATGTTATGTACGGTGTCCACACATATTTTGATTTTTAAAAATGATATACCTCTAATTAAATGCACATTTCTACAGACAAAATAAAATATAAAACTACAATTGATATATATATATATATGATGGAGTTGACCTATTTATAAATAACGAAGTACGTGCTCTAATTAAGTATATGATATTGGAATTGAGGCCAGAAAAAATATCATGTGTATCAACTTTTTTTTTTGTTAATTGTTGTTGTTCCTATTGTTTCAATGCTGCCTAGGGAAGCGCACACCAATAAAAAAAGATGGATCATAAAAGTTTCCAAAGAAGAAATAAAAAATATATATTTACGAAGAAAATGGGCATAAAGTCCATACTTGATCATAGCCCAGGAAGGATGATCTTCGTCCACCACCCACTACCAAAGCTATGGACCATATTCTATCACATCTCACGAAATTAACTCACGGCCCACCAAAAGCATTTATTGGCTTTTATAGCGTTGTTATAATATGTTATTTTTACGATTCAAAACTATCTTACATGTATAGTTAAAAATCCAGTGAAACATATGTATCATTTGACAAAATATATACGTCGTTGATTTTTTTTAATATTTATTTAAAATGAGTTTATTTATTTTGAAATGGTCTGTGTTACACTATAAAAAACACATACATTTTTTTATCAAAACATATATATAGTTAGATGATGTTTACTATTTAATATAAGAAAAAATATGATATGCATTTTGGATCATAAAAAAGAATGAGTCTTTTTCTTTTTTTAGTGTTGTTACATAGTCTCTTTTAACCCCAATTCTAGTCTTATATGTTTCGTTAGCTAGTCTTAAATATTTCGTTAACGTCATATAATCATATTAACGATGAATATGTTTTACTAATTTATTCATTGAATTCAATGAATATATGTTTTATTTCTTAACAAAACATGTATCTAATTAGAAGAGATACATTATTTAAAAAAAAAACAAAATGTGTGTTTATAGGAATTGAGGCTATTTCGAATATTCCTTTTTTTTTTTAAATGTAATTTTGCATTTATAATTTTTTTTTGGGTGATGAGGACCTCTTACTTATAATCAGGTAAACCATAGTACATATCACAATTGCCAAACAATGGCCGGGAATCCACTTGATCCGACTTACCCTGACGCGGGTGAGATCAATTGCACCAAATCCTGTAAACGGAGCCGGCTCAGTTTTCCCGTCTCAGCAAAGCAATCAATTTTGCTTATCTCGTCCGTCGGTACACACTAAAAAGCGCCTAATAGTCATGCCTTTGGCAGCTTGTGGTTGGAGGAAACATATATGGAGGATTAAATAAATCAAATCAATCCATTCTAGAAATTTATTTTGTTTCCTAGTTTTTGGATGAAATTGTAGTGGAGAAGAAAAAAAAGGAAGAAAAAAGAGAAGAGCAAAGTTGGGAGGGTGGAGGAGGTGGTTGTGGATGGAAGAGGGCAGTGGCGGATGAAGGTGGGAGGAGGGGGAGAGAATCAGAGAGTCTCTCTCTTTCTATCTCTCCTATCCCACTATCACCCTCTCCCAGCCACCGCTTAGTATCATCGCCCTCCCCCACACCCACCACTACTATGACTGTTCGATCTTATCATTTCAAGATACAAAAAGTTATCACCTCTCTTATTCACACTGGTAGCCAATGCCTCAGTCGCATGTGCAGTAAAGCGATGGCGGCTGGCTGGATCGAGGGATGAGCATGCGTGAGGGGAGGGTCCCCTATCATCCACCTATAGTACGCCAACGATACCATGATCTTTGCTAAGCCTGACTATGGAGGTGATTGCGGGCATTTGTTTCATTTTACATTGCTTTGCACTAATGTCGGGCCTTCACATCAACTGGTTGAAGAGCATCTTGATCACGATTAATGTGGAGTAGCAACAGGTGGAGGTGTTGGTGGGCATCCTTGGCTGTTAGCAACAAGGTCACCCTTCGAAGCATTTTGGTCATCCCTTGGTGAAACATAGGTGGCTCTCGAAGGACTGAGCCCCGTTAATCGAGCGAATGCAAAAACGCTTGGAGGTATGGCAGAACAAGGTTTTGAGTAGCTGGGGGAAATTAACGCTTCTTCGTTCCGTGATTTCTAATCACCCGATGTTCTATCTATCTAGTTCAACTTACTGCAAGGGGTCCTCAAGAAGGTGGACAGCATTCAATGTCGTTTCTTCTGGAATGGGGCAAATCAGGACTCCCACAAGCCATCCTTGGTGAGTTGGCAAAAATTTTGCACTCCAAGGAAAAAGGGTGGCTTGGGGTCCTCGATCTCCAGGTGATGAACAATGCTCTCCTCTTCAAATGATTATGGAAATGGGCCTCCAATCACTCCTCTCTTTGGGCACGGTGCATTCGGGAACAGTATGGTGGGCGCCGGGTCTCCACTCTCCCCGTGATCTCGCCGAAGATGTCGTTTATATTGAAAGGGTGGTTTGGCCTTGGCAAGGATTTCGGGCAAGGCGTTTGTTGGAGCCTGGGCAGGGGTGATCAGATTCGTTTATGGGTGGACCAATGGTGTGGTGACACGCCATTGTGGTCCAAATATCCTCCATTATCTCATCTGGCCGAGTCAAATGACTTAGAAGAATTTGGCGGTTAAATCTTCACTACTACAATTTCTGACATTGATCACGGTTTAAAACCGTGATTAAAGACATTTGATCACGGTTTTGAACCGTGATCTACGAGGGCGTGATTGTTTATATCATCTTTTTAATCACGGTTCGAAAGCGTGATCAAAAGTGATAAATGATCACGGTTTTCATAGAAACTGTGATTGTTATATAGGAATCGATCACGCTTATTTAATAAAACGTGATATTTCATCTCCAAACAATCACAGTTTTGAAAAGAACCATGATTTTTTTATTCTTTTCGATCACGCTTTATAAATAATATGTGATCTTTACATTATTTAAGATCACGCTTTATAAACAATCTATGATCTTAAATTTTTTAAAAATCATAATTTACTAATTTCATACATTGATTGTACTTGCTCTTACAATTCAATTCACACAACAAAAGAGAAATGCTCATTAAAAATACTTTCATTCCTCTGATATGAATCAAACTTCGTACACGTATTGTTTCACACACATAATTGTATTATAATTACTATAAGTCAAAGAAAATCACATAAGTGTAACTTGTGTATTTTTTCCATCACAAAAAAAAATCAGTGCATGACCTTCGCCTCGCAATTCCACATACAAAAAGAGATTATCCGATGAGCCGCAAAATAGATAAATTTTAGAACTACCTGAAATGAAGTTAAGATTCAATAATTGACTTGTGAGATTCAATAACAATTAAGTAAAGAACAAAATATTGCTAAAGTCTAAAAGGGATAATAATACCTCAAAAATTGAAACTATGTAAGCACATCAATGTACTACATTTGTTCTTGAATTACATTGATCCAGTCAAGCCGCAGTTCATTTATTTCATCTTCAGTATAGGTAGATATTCCATTAAACTGTAACAAGTATATTATTAATCGATAAATTTTATTAGAACAATCAAAACAACAATGTGTACAAGAATAATATATATTGATCTTACCCTTTGTTGAATGGGTATGTCTTGATTGTCGATGGGGTCCTTCATATACTTCATAACCACACTTGATGTTCCCCCTTTGTTTTGGGCACTAAAATTTTACATATGAAAAAAAAATCAAATTTATAATTAAAAATAAAATTTAAAATTAAATATGATAAGTTATACCGAGACTTGAATCCATTGTGAATTTTTCTTTGAAGAAACCCCAATGAGTGTATTGTACGATTTCACCCCCCCTTCAAATCAAGGAAAATATAAAATTCATAAATTTGTTAAAACATATCAAATGCTTAAATTGAGCAATTAATATAATACTTACAAGTTTATGACTATTTTGATCCGCTTTATAATGTCATTGTTTAATGGATCCAAATAATAAATAATCTGTTGTTTTGGATTAATGATCAACAAGATCCAATGATTCCTAAATTATAAAAAAATATGACATGAGATTAGAAATACCACATAAATATAACATTAATAAATAATATAATAATTTATACAATAAGAAAAATTACCCAGGGTTGAGAGGGACAAAAAATACTTCATGAGAGTCAGAAGCTTTGAGAAACCGTTGTTGTAGCTCACGTGCACCTTCTTCATATTTGTTGGAGGCGAATATGGATGGATTGACAAATCCATATCTTAATGGTTAATGTGAATCTACCATCAACTTTTGCAAATAACTGAAATTAGCAAACAATTGTTAGAACAAATAAAATATACATTAAAAATAATATGTTATACCAGTTAATATATAAACATTAAAAATTCAAAGGATGATATACATTATGGATGAACCTTGATTAATGATGGTCTTGCAAGATATTAAATGTTAAAGTTATGCAATTAAGAAAAACTGGGACTTACACTTGTGTTATTTGTCGACTCTCGGATCTTACCTTTGTGAATTCATCCAACACTTAATTCTCCTTGCACTCATATGTATCTAATTGCTTTCCAATGACGTCTTCTATTTTATGAACAAGATCTACATCATTCTGCAGAAATCACATGTCATTATCAATCAGACAAAATGAGGAGTATCCGGTCAAGAATTCTTAATAACATCTGCTTCTGCAGTAGTAATAATAACATTTTAAATGCATTCCAAAACCAAAGCCAAGTTTCAACCAATGTTTAACAGATATAGTATGACAGTACACAAGACTGATTCAGATTTTCATTTGAAATTAAATCCAAGAAAAACATATATCCAAACAAAATGTAATATGTAAACTTCTCATAAAAAAATCTTGTTTTGGATAAGTATTCAATCATTAGAATTTTATCAATTATGCTATTTAAAATGAAAGGTCAATTACGGTCATCCAACTTAATAGTACAAGTCAACATGTTGGTATTGCAGGATGTAGGCTATTTTAGTGGGATATAAACTGTGTAGGCTAACTGGTTCCAATTCCTTATCAGTAAGTTTAGCTCATGTACGTGACCCAATCAAAAGTCAATGCTTTTCATACATATAGTAATTAAAAAGTGAACATCAAACAGTCAAGCATGCGGGTCTGATCAATAGGCAAACACTGAAATGGACATACAAAGTGCGATATCATGCGAATCAGAAATCAAATCCTATATGCATCCATAAAAAACAAAAAAAAAGACAACATATGCGATTAGTTTATCCCAATGAACTCAAATATCCCAACAAAAATACGTGAACCACTGATATTTTAAGCAATGTATAGGAACTAATAATGATGAATCTTAACAATAAGATTGTATTCTAAACAGCCCATTTTGATGCTACATTAGAATAACCAACCAAACAGACAAAAACATTAAAATCTAAATCTAGTAAACACGAGGCTTTTTCTTTCTTATATGAAAAAAAATTTAAATGTATAAGCAGGCCAAACATGGCAGATTAAAGGAAAGTGATGCCATCCAAACTGCAAATTCAGCATTCAAACAAATGAAAAAACTTCCAAAACTGTAGAAAGCCCAACATTTTGGGACATTATCTACTGCTCAAAAACAACCCCCTCAATTGAAACATCACAACGGACCGCTCACACCAATCTATGTAATTAAATCCAAAAACCATGATAACAGGAAAACCAAATATATCAATTTAATCCTAAAACACCACCATTTATCATTTAAACGGACCCCAAATCCATAAAACAAAAAGCACATCCAACCTCCAAACTTTTTAGATATACATCGTATGAATGTTTATAAATTAACCTCTGATTCAATGAAAATTTAAAGATTTCAAACCATACCCTATTATTCAACACATCACACCAATGTCGAATCTTTTGCACCGTTCCGACACACTTTTTATTCACTTCTTACAGAGAGTGAATAAAGCGCTTGAATTTGATTTTATTTTTGAATAAAAATGTCGATATAACTATATAATTAGTTAATGAAAGATATTTGAATATCCACTGTGTATTGCAGCCGGTGAGGCCCATGGAGAGGGAGAGAGGCAATCAAAGGGCGAAAGAGACATACCCGCTAACAGAGGATGAATGGGGGAAGCGGCAGCGACAACGGCAGCGGTCGATGGAGGGGAAAGGGGCAGCGGCAGAGAGGGCTGAATTGTCAGGCTGAGGGGGAAGCGGCAATGGCAGCAGCGGCGGCGGCGGTGGAAGTGACAGCAGCAGTGTCGGCAACAGCGGCGGCGACAGCGGCAACATCTACAGCAGCGGCGGCGACAGTGGCAGCGTCTGCAGCGGCGGCGGCGACGGAGGGGCTGGAGTTAGGGGGGCTAGAAGGTAGGGACGGCAGAGAAGGGGTCGCGATGTGGGGTCGAATGGGATTCTATGTTGAGGACCACGTTAGGTTTTTTATTTAGTCAACGATCACGGTTTCACTTAAAGCGTGATCTTTTACTATAGAAACAATCACGCTTTTTCTGATAACGTGATCTATTAATTAATAAATAATCGCGCTTTCATTTAAAACGTAATCTTTTATTTATGAAACAATCACGCTTTGAGTTAACCGTGATCAAATATTTATTAAACAATCACCGATTTAAGTAAACCATGATCTTTATGGTATAAAAGATCACGTTTTTTTAAAACATGTGATCATATATATTTTAAATATTACGGTTTTAAAAAAAGCGTGATCATAATTATTACGATCACGCTTTTAATAAAAGCGTGATCAAAACAACCGTGATCAATGTCATAAATTGTAGTAGTGCTTAGATGAATTTCCGACAACTTACAAGTGCAAGAGTGCGCTGCCCTTTTGCGTGAGCTCGAGGGGAGGGCGATCTCCGTTGACAAGATGGACGAACTGGTTTGGGAGGCCAATCCCTCGTTGGGCTACTCGGTTAAAAGGGGCTATCAATGGTGGTCACGAGACAAGCAAGTCGATCAAGATATAGCAGTATGTACACCTCTGGTTTGGAAGTGGAATTTGCCTTGTAAAATTAAGATCTTCATGTGGCTTGCCCTCCAAAACCAACTGCTCACTAAAACCTATCATGCAAAATGGAGGCCAACCGACCCCACGGATTGAGTGTTGTGCCAAGCCGAGCCTGAGACAGTCGAGCATATCCTTCTTAGGTCTCCAATAGTTGCTAGGTTGTGGTGCGAGCAAAGCCAGGTGACCGGGTCTCTGCTTCACTTTCAATCGTTGCCTGAGCTACGGGACACAATGTCCACCCCCACATCGTCAACGGCCTATATCCTGCCTATCCAGTTCACTAGGCTCCTCCTCCCCGTGGGCCTTTGGGAAATATGGCATACTCACAATGGCATCTTATTTCGAGGTCAACGTTTAAATTTTGAAAATCTATGAGACACAACTTTGCACCTCTTACAGGATTGGGGGAGACATTTGGTGGGCCTTAGTCGTGTGTACTATTTGGGTGGCGAAATACGGTGCGAGGTGTAAGCATGTTTATGTTATCGCAAAATGGGGCCCCGGTCTAGTATGGCTTCTCTTTGCGGGTTTTGATTCCTATCCGGGGGGCACTTCCTGTGTATCCACGGCGCGCAGAGTGAAATCCCACAGTCCGAGCTTTTCAACTTTGGATCCTTAGTTGTGATATGTATTATTTTTTTTCATTTCTTTTCCCTCCTTTGCACGGATTTATAACACTCTCTTTGTTATAAAAACGGTTTAACTTTTCTATAAAAAAACAAAAAAATTTCAAAAATCTTCAAAAAATTTAAAATTTAATTTGAACTTACCCTTTCCTCGGTGGTTGTTACTGTTCCACATCTCACGTATTAAACCCTGTAAACTATTAAATCTGACACAGACTCATACAAGGCAACTCCAAAAATGTGGGGTTTGTAGCAATTATTATAGCGCAGCCCATCAAGCACAGTCCCCCTTTCAAAATCAGCTCACGTGGGTGCCATGCACCACTGCGCCAACCAGTACTGATCAAGTATAAACTCGCCACGTTCTCAAAACCATCGAATCACAGACGTACGTGTTGAACCGACGGTTGAACCACGCGCCACGTGTTGGGCCAACACCAATCACCATGTTCATGTCGCTGGACTAGTCGCATTTTGGCACACACGTACCCCGTATAAGGACCACCGGAGGATCCGATGGAACCGCTTTTCCATTCTTTTAAAAAAAAACGCCCGTTCGATGGACCCCACAATTTTGACGAATGTGAGGCCCTTGTCAGACTTTGGTCAAATTGGGGTGAACGTCCGATGGCAGTTGCGCACGTCCCATTAGTAGTTCTTTCCAACGCCGGCATGCGGTCCTCACACGGTGGGCTGTTCTCGTGGCTCTATCAGAGTTATAGTTTCCTGATCCGGGTTTTTTTTTTCACACAATCTGAATAGTCCACAATCCGTGAGTTCAATCCGTCGGCCTACTCACATCAGACTCTTAAAAGATTTTGAGCTAGATCTAAGATCAATTCTTAGCTGTTGGATGTTGGATTGTGTTGATTAATTAATATCACGTCTACATTGAAAAAAGGAGAGAAACTAGTGAGATGAGACAGTTACGAAACCACATGTCGTCAGCAGAGACTTCAAATCTTCTTATCTTCTTTGCATCTCCCTAAGACGAAAGAGTTAAACTCTTCCTCTCTCAATATTGAATTAATTTAATCTCTCTAAGGCCACCATCTGTGGGCTTTTGAATCTGAATAGTGTATGATAAATAAGTCTCGAGTAGTCTTATCTTTGTGGACGAAGAAGTAGTTGGTTTTCGTCACGTAATTAAAAATATATATATAATATTTGAGATATTGGAGTCTTTGGGTTTTTTTTTTATCTTATTATGTGAAATAGTTTGTTAGCATCTTTGTTTATGTTTCACATGTTTATAGATAAGATTAAAAAATAAAAATTTAAATCAACATGAAACAAATCTATATTTTTTTTTAAATCCATATTTTTATATAGATTTGTAGAGATCATGTTTTAATTTGTTCATTTGCTGTACATGTACACATATTATACTCGTTGTTAAGGATAAATTTTTTTTGTTGTGATTGTGAATTTGTGATGATATGATTTGCCACAATTAATTAAAAAAAATTCCTTTATGATACCTGTCCTCTCATATTTTTCTCTCTGTTGGTTGAGATTCAATCGAATATATGTGATCATGCTAGTTTGTTGAGATTTTTAATAGAACATATGGTTCTGCAGATATGCAGTTTATTTTATTTTTTTTTAGAAAAATAAAATAAAATTGGTATGTAGAAATCTCAACAGAACTTACATGCAATATGCCACGTGTATGTATGGTGACCAACAGAGAGACCCTCAAATCCCACTTATGGTTGTTGAATTTGATTAAGTATTGATAATAAAAAATCAAGATGATGTGGTAATTCTCACCCATGCAACGTCCACTTATTATCATGATTCATGCCATGCATGCTGATCACTGTTTTAAATTTATGATATTGTTGTGTATGCATGATTAATACACCATCCGTATGTATATTTGACATACACCATCCGTATGTATGTAGATCGTAATATTATTAAATGCATATTCATATCTGCATATGTTTTGTGAATTTGGATATCATTTTAATAATTAAATAAAAAAAAATGTTTGACCCTTTTTGTGATTATTTTTATTCAAAGTCAATTAGATGTCTTGTTCAAATTTATGTAGTGGGAGATGATTACTACACTGTGAAATTTTCCGTCTTGCTATGTAAACAAGAGCATTTTATGCTAATTGGATTTTTGGAATAAAAAATAGAAATAAATGTGTTCTAAAGTCAATCCAGTGCTTAAATGTAGTGAAATGACCTCTAAGAATGTTGTTGTTGACCTTATTAAGGGAGAGAAATTAAATGGGAGCAATTATGACATGTGACATAAAAAAATCCAATATCTGCTTAATGAACAAAAAGTGTTAGACGCTTTGACCACTGCAATGATAGAACCTGAGGAAGGTAAAACTGCCCAACTTCGCTGTGACATGGAGGCGTATCAGTCTTGAATTAATAAAAATCGATGCTCGCGCTTTACTATGTTAAGCAGCATGCACAATGATCTGATGGAGAGTATACCTTAAACACAACTCTCTTATTACGTGTTTGTTCGCATGCCTTTGTTGCTCATTCTCTCCAAAGTTGGATTGCAGACAGAGGAGCAACCAAACATGTAGCCAAAAATTGAATTGATTTTGTAGATTACAGAAAGATACTAGTAGGCACTCACTACGTTACATTGGGTAATGGATCAAGAGTTGATGTGATTGGAGTTGGCACTTATCAATTCAAGATGCACTTGGGATGCACATTACTTCTTCATGATGTGCTTTATGCACCTGGTGTTCAATGTAATCTATTTACAATTATTTTCATATTAGACCATTGTTTTAATTTTCATTTTGGTGGTACCCAGTTGGACATTTATTTGGACAAGTTATTATATGGACATGGTTATCTTTCAAATGGTTTCTTTATGCTAGACTTAGACTTTTCCTCATATTCTTACATGGTTTATGATGATGATGCTTTAAATTCTATAAATTGACTTGTTAGACTAGGACACAGAGGAAAATAAAGAATGGCTAGATTGGCTCGAGAAGGTCGATCGGGATCTCTCGCTAATGTAAGCCTACCTGTGTGTGAGTCTTGTTTAGCAGAAAAATCATGTAGGAAGCCTTTTAGAAAGGCACCTAGGGCATCATGTTCTCTAGAGCTTATCCATTCAGACATTTGCGAACCTATGAATGTGAAGCCACGTCATGGTGCCTCTTATTTTCTCACATTTATAGATGATTATTCGTGTTTCAATAATATCTATTTGATATCTCACCGGTTTGAGAAATTTGATTGCTTCAAATGCTTTATAGCAGAGGTTGAGAATAAAAAAGATAAGAAAATAAAAATTCTTCGCATTGATCAAGGTCGCGAATTTTTATCTAATTAGTTTCAAAATTTATGTGAGGAAAAAGGGATTTGTAGATAGTTGATACTTCCCTACACACCACAACAAATGGTGTAGCAGAAATGAGGAATTGTACCCTATTGGAGATGGTTAGATCGATGATGGTGCCTAATCTCCCTATATCTTTCTGGGGGATGCACTTTTAGCTGCAGCCTACATCCTTAATAGGGTTCCCTCTAAATCAGTTCTGTTAACCCCATATGAGTTATGGAATGGTGCAAAATCTAATTTAGAGCATATGCGATCATGGGGTGTTGCTGATTTTGTTCACAACACTTCACATAAGTATAGCAAACTTGAACCTAAAACAAATAAATAAATCTTTATAAGATATTATGAAAGCTCAAAGGGTTATATGATGTATGGTGAACACCCTAATGGAAGGATGACTGAAACAGAGTCTTTAAATGTCAAATTCATTGAGCATGATTTGGTGAATTGAATAAAGATCTTCAACTTTTTGAGTTCCAAGAATCCGAGGGAGTTACATCATCTTTGAGCAAGGGTAGAGAATTACAAACCTATCCCAAAATCGTCAAAAATAGTAGGAGTGACTTGCCTCCTAATGAGAGTGTACCAGTAGATAATTGCTCACAAGAGTCACAATTATGTAGAAGTGAACGTGGAGTTGTTCTCCGTCATCATTTTGAGATTGAAGGAAAATCTTTCATGTGTACTCCACTAGATTTACGTGACATTGTTGAGCTTACTTCTTATGAACAAGCATTATCCTCAATGAATTCTGATGAATGGCTAGCTGCTATGAAGGATGAGATGAGTTCCATGGATAGTAACCAAGTCTGGGGTTTAGTTGATCTTTCATTTGGACGCAAGATCATTGATAACAAATGGCTCATGAAAATCAAATGGAAGGTAGACGAATCGATTGACAAATATAAGGCCCATCTCGTGGCGAAGGTGTTGGAAAAATAAATCCCGACTGCCAAGATCCGTCGATCGAGGTATAGATCGAACAACAAATTTTTTTTTTATTAAACCTTTTTAACGCAAACCCTACAAGGCGGAATTAGGGTTTACCTTTAGAACTCAGATTACAGTTCTGCCGTAGAAGAAGATCGGATCTGATGGACGACGATGAATCACTCAATCGGAACCTTCAGATCTTCTGCCGTATGTCCTTTCTATGTTGCAGATCCACGGCGGAGTGTGGTCTCCTTCTTGCTTCGAACGGCAGCCGCGAATCCCTTCGCTCTCCTTCTCTCCTTTCCTCACCTTTTCTGGATCCAGAGATCCTAAAGGATTTCTAGGGTTAGGGTTTTGATTTCGGCTGAAATCATATGTCTTGAGAGAGAGAGGAAGCCACATATTTATAGGCTAGGGCAGGGACCTAAAGGAGAAATCAGTAATTAGCTCCTATGGGCTTGGGTACCATAATTCAACCTAGAATTAAAACCAAAAGCCCATAAGTCATAATTCATTCCACTAAAGGATTATGACTGCACTCCAAACATACTAATCTCAAAAATAATATTTCGAGCTCCTTATATTATATGCTTAATATCTCCCCACGCTAAGATTCCAATACTCGTTATGAAATAATTATTACTGACAATATTATTTCATAACATCTTATTTTCCTTGAGATCTTCCGCTTAACTTATTTGATATGTCGGATAATTAAATCCACCGGCCGGGTTAGACATAATCAAAACTTATAAGCATCCTCAAGAGAGTATCATCAACCTCCTATTGGAGACGTGGATTCCATCAATAGCAAATATTCATCATACAAGCGTTATTGTCACCCAACTTACCGAGCCTATTGATCCATAGTAGAATCTCACTCTTTAATAAATCAAAATGACAAATAACAAATGCACATGTTTAAGAACCATTTTAGGATTAAGAGCATAAGCAATCATAATAAACATGGGGTGTAAATTATTTTATCTAGTCAGTACAAAAATAATTACCCCAACTTGGTCCGTTCAATACACACAAGGTGTACTAGTACAATCACCCAAAACCTATCAACCGGTCTTTTATAGTCAAGATAAACTACGTAAGATGAACTGCACTACAACCTTTATCCAATGGATTATCCAAGTCCATCTAAGGTTGTGAACCTCAACTTATAATTCACAGGGAACCGATAATCTGATCTTCTGTGTGTAAGCCAAACTCTACACACCAGATTATCTACAATGTAAATTAAAGGATTAAATTAAAAACAAGCACAATATTTCAAACAATATAATGCAAGCATTTACCAATAATAATTCTCATCAAAATGCTAAGACCATCTTAATAATAGAGTTTATTACATAAGTCATGGCTTTTAGAACACTGCTCTAACAATCTCCCACTTGGACTCAAAGCCATGAAGCCATACATCTAACTCCCATTCCTTCTACGTGACGATCAAATGACTTGGCCGTCAAGCTCTTTGTAAAAGGGTCTGCCAAGTTGTTTTCTGATGCAATCTTGGTCACAATGACATCGCCTCGCTGAACTATCTCTCGTATCAAATGATACTTACGCTCAATGTGTTTTGCTTTCTTATGGGTCCGTGGTTCCTTTGAATTTGCAACAGCTCCGCTATTATCACAATAAAGTGTAATAGGCGATTCTATCAGAGGTACCACATCAGATCCATGAGGAAGTTCCTGAGCCAAACTGCCTCTTTTGCTGCCTCAGAGGCTGCCACATATTCGGCTTCCATGGTGGAGTCAGCAATACATGATTGCTTGATACTCCTCCAACTTATGGCTCCACCTCCCAAAGTAAACACATATCCTGATGTTGACTTTCTGGAATCCTTATCTGACATGAAGTCCGAGTCTGTGTACCCTATAGGTGTAAGACTCTCTGCCTGGTAAACCAACATATAATCCTTAGTCCTTTTCAGGTACTTGAGAATATGTTTTACCGCAGTCCAGTGTTCTTGCCAGGGTTAGACTGATATCTGCTAACTATGCCAACTGCAAAGCAAATGTCAGGTCTAGTACAAAGCATTGCATACATGAGGCTTCCTACAGCCGAAGCATAAGGAACTGCCTTCATTTTCTCTATCTCCTTTGGAGAAGTCGGACATTGCTCCCTAGATAGAGTAATTCCATGTCTGAAGGGTAGAAAACCTTTCTTGGAATCGTGCATGCTAAATCTGGTAAGAACTGAGTCAATATAAGTGGCTTGCGATAAGCCCAACATCCTATTCCTGCGATCTCGTATGACCTTGATCCCAAGGATGTGACTGGCTTCTCCCAAGTCCTTCATGTCAAATTGGCTGGATAACCATACTTTAATGTAGACAATACCCCAATATCATTTCCGATGAGTAAGATATCATCCACATAAAGTATTAGAAACACCACCACATTTCCGTTGCGCTTCTTATACACACAAGGTTCATCTGGGCATTGATCAAAACCAAAAGATTTGATTGCCTGATCAAAACGGATGTTCCAAGATCTTGATGCCTGCTTGAGTCCATAAATGGACTTCTTAAGCTTGCACAACATATGCTCCTGACCCTTTGCTATGAAACCGTCTGGTTGCACCATATAGATGCACTCATCAAGACTTCCATTGAGGAAAGCTGTCTTGACGTCCATTTGCCAAATTTCGTAATCGAAATTAGCTGCAATGGACAAAAGAATCCGGATAGACTTCATCATGGCTACTGGCGAAAATGTTTCCTCATAATCGATTCCCTCTTTCTGAGTAAAACCCTTCGCCACGAGTCTTGCTTTGTAAGTCTCAACCATTCCATCTGATCCTCTTTTCTTCTTATAGATCCATTTGCACCCAATGGGTTTTATCCCTTCGGGTGGATCCACAAGTTCCCAGACCTGATTCGAGTACATAGACTCTATTTCAGATATCATAGCCTTTTGCCAAAGCTCTGCATCCTTATCTTGTAGTGCTTCATTGTAGTTACAGGGTTCGGCATTATGTTCCCCAGGGATCTTGTCATATGACTCTCCCAAGAACATATACCTCTCAGGTTGTTGGATAACCCTCCCACTACGACGAGGTACTACAGGGGTGCTAGTGACAACTTGTCGTGTCACTTGTGAACCCGGTGCGCTATAATCCACACGTTGTTCTGAGGTTGAGTCTAACGTGTTGATAGTATCACCGTGAACTGGTTCAAATGTTGGTGGTATTGAGGAACTTTCTACTTGTTCCTCTTTCCTCAATTCCTCTAGAACAACTTTACTTGTGGGCTTGTGATTTAGAATATAGTCTTCTTCTAAGAACCGGGCATTCGTGCTTACAATGACCTTCTGGTCCTTAGTACTATAAAATAGACCACCTTTAGTTCCTCTTGGGTACCCTACAAAGAAACATACTTCTGTTCTTGATTCCAACTTGCTAGGATCCTTTCTTAGCACATGTGCTTGACTACCCCAAATCCGAATATGCCGTAGACTAGGTTTGCGTCCAGTCCACAATTCTGTGGGAGTAGAGGATACTGCCTTAGTTGGAACCAAGTTCAACAGGTAAGCAGCCGTTTCTAAAGCATGTCCCCAAAAAGAAACAGGTAAACTAGAATAACTCATCATGGACCTCACCATCTCCAAAAGAGTCCTATTTCTTCTTTCTGCTACACCATTTTGCTGGGGTGTCCCTGGCGCAGTCAATTGGGATGTAATCCCGTGCTCCAATAGGTATTCCCTAAACTCTCCCAAGAGGTATTCACCACCACGATCAGATCGTAGTGACTTTAGGGATTTACCCGTCTGCTTCTCTGTCTCTGCCTTAAATTCTTTGAACTTATCAAAGGCGTCAGACTTTCGGCGAAGCAAGTAAATGTACCCGTATCTTGAGTAATCATCAATAAATGTGATGAAATACTCATAACCACCTCTTGCCTGGACAGTCATGGGACCACACAAATCGGAGTGAACCAATTCCAACGGTCCTCCGGCTCTATTGCCCTTGGCCGAAAACGGCCTCTTGGTCATTTTTCCTTCTAAGCAAGATTCACAGACTGGAAGTGCCTCCACTTCCAATGAACTCAGTGGTCCATCTTCAACCAGTCTTTGAATCCTTTTTAGATTAATATGACCAAGGCGTAAGTGCCAAAGATACGTTTGGTTCATCTGAGAAGATTCTTTTCTCTTTAGTGGTAACATGTTAGTGTTATTCAATTCATGCAGTTTAGGAGATTCAGGATTAATAACATAAAGATCATCCACCAATGTACCAGAACAGATAAAATGTCTTTTATTCTTGATAACCACAGAGTTATCAAAATAAACATAATAACCATCCATAGCCAATCTAGAAACAGAAACTAAATTCCTTCTAATGGAAGGTACATAAAGACAATCCTTTAAAATTAAAATCCTTTTATTACTGAAATGTAGATAAACGACTCCTAATGCATCTGCTGCCACTTTCGTAGCATTCCCCATGTGAAGATAAATCTCTCCATCACTTAGTCTCCTGGTTTCCTGGAACCCCTGCAACGAATTGCATACATGATTAGTGGCTCCCGAGTCTACACACCAGGTCCTGGTAGATCGGACCGCTAAACATGTTTCAACTATTAGTGAATAAGATTTACCTGCGTTGTTCAGTTTGTTGAGATAGACCGGACATTGCTTCTTCCAATGACCTGATTGTCCACACTGAAAACACTTGCCTTTCGGCTTTTTCTGTGTCTGTCCTTGAATTTTATTCACAACTTGAGCACCTGCATGCTGAACCTTTCTCTTCTTCTTGGCTTTAGCCTTTGAAGTAGAACCTTTCTCAGTCATGTAAACACTAGCCGGCTTCTTGTTGAGACCCTCTACCGCCTGAAGCTCTTTGAGCAGTTCTGCCAACGTGTAGTCACGTTTATTCATCGTGTAGTTGACACGGAACTGCTTAAAAGATTCTGGTAGAGACTGGAGTATGATATCGACCTGGGTCTCCCCGTCAATTTCAGCTCCTAGGATCTCTAGTTCATTGAGATGACCCATCATCTTTAGAACATGATCCCTTACTGGTGTCCCCTCCGCCATGCTAGTATTCATCAGTTCTTTCATGGCCACTTGCCTAGCAGCACGACTCTGGTCACCAAACATTTCCTTAAGGCTGACCATCATGTCGTAGGCAGTGATCATAGACTGATGCTGATGACTTAGAACATTTGACATAGATGCCAGAATGTAACACCTAGCCATCTCATCAGCCCTTAGCCATTTCTGATAAGTCTGGGTTTCCTCGTCGGTTGCCCCCTCACCAGGTTTAGGAGGACATACTTCAGTGAGTACAAACTTGTACTCTGAGGAAGTCAACACAATATCCAGGTTTCTTTTCCAGTCAATGTAATTAGGTCCAGTCAATTTACATTCTTTGAGAATAACAGCAAGTGGATTAAAAGCAGACATTTTGAATCCTGAGAATCAAACATAATATAAGAAAATTATGACATGGTAAATAAAACTTGAATTCAATTTAAAGATGGGTCCCTCTACCATATTAAAAGAATTCATCAACAGCCTGATCTCTTATGAATAGCATGCCTCGATAATGAGGACGTACACCACTCAAACTTAGACCAGACAGGCCAATTCCTTTTAATTTTACTATCTAGGTATCCTTTTATACCAAGTGAAATTAAATAGTTGACATACTTTGGTCCTACAAATAATAGCAGTGACTCCGATGGGGAGGGTACTATTACTTATAGTTAAGTGTAAACCACCACCTAATTTTTAGATCAATTGTTCGTAATGCACTCCTCCGATGGGGAGATAATGCACACTAACAATTACCCAAAATTATTCCTTAAGATAACTTGTACCGATAATATCTACAATTTATCTCATCCGATGGGGAGGAAGGCCTATAGCCAACACGCAAGATAAATTATATTACCTACAAGTTGGTGGTGGAGACCGTGGGAATTATACAATAATGTCCTGCTCCCACTTAATATTTTAAATCCTTTTGAGGGTTATAAACATATATTTATTGTATGCCAATATCCATGTTGTCCATATAAGGTGGGTCCGTTATACTAGTTAACATCCACACAATATAAAATCATGCATAAAACATATAACAAATAGAAAATTAGAATCCTGGCTATTATGGTCGCACAACGACTATGATGCGCTTCGATTGGAATTCTAATGCGAGCACCCTGGTGGGGTCTGGGGCAGCGCCCCAGAAACCAGATTTCACGACCGATTTGCTTTGCTGAAAACGCATCTGTTCTTCATCCGACGGGATTTATAACCGTTCGGATCAGAGAATTGATTGTCTCGTTTTGATCGCAAATCCTCCTCGTGATGATCCGATATCATCTGGTTCCGTCCGTGATCTCCTGATGCCGATCTGGTACCACGTCGGAGCCGATCCCTCGAATCCCCTCATGAACTCTCTCGTGTAGATTGAAAAAAAAATTACAATAATACTCCCACTCGCGGAGTTTACAATATTGTTTAATTTTCGATCATACAATATAACCACACACAACCCGCGTGGGATCCATTCACATAAAACAAGAATATAAACAAAACAATAACCATAATAGCCGGATTAAGATCTCGCTGCAAAACAAAGTTAGCACAAATCTACAATCTTGACTATTCTCATGGTATATAGATCTAATCGTTTATCATGTGGACGGACAACATGGTTGTATTCGATCTATACGCAGTATCAACGAGTCGGCTCTGATACCAGTTGTTGGAAAAATAAATCCCGACTGCCAAGATCCGTCGATCGAGGTATAGATCGAACAACAAAAATTTTTTTTATTAAACCTTTTTAACGCAAACCCTACAAGGCGGAATTAGGGTTTACCTTTAGAACTCAGATTAGAGTTCTGCCGTAGAAGAAGATCGGATCTGATGGACGACGATGAATCACTCAATCGGAACCTTCAGATCTTCTGTCGTATGTCCTTTCTATGTTGCAGATCCGGCGGAGTGTGGTCTCCTTCTTGCTTCGAACGGCAGCCGCGAATCCCTTCGCTCTCCTTCTCTCCTTTCCTCACCTTTTCTGGATCCAGAGATCCTAAAGGATTTCTAGGGTTAGGGTTTTGATTTCGGCTGAAATCATATGTCCCTTGAGAGAGAGAGGAAGCCACATATTTATAGGCTAGGGCAGGGACCTAAAGGAGAAATCAGTAATTGGCTCCTATGGGCTTGGGTACCATAATTCAACCTAGAATTAAAACCAAAAGCCCATAAGTCATAATTCATTCCACTAAAGGATTATGACTGCACTCCAAACATACTAATCTCAAAAATAATATTTCGAGCTCCTTATATTATATGCTTAATATCTCCCCACGCTAAGATTCCAATACTCGTTAAGAAATAATTATTACTGACAATATTATTTCATAACATCTTATTTTCCTTGAGATCTTCCGCTTAACTTATTTGATATGTCGGATAATTAAATCCACCGGCCGGGTTAGACATAATCAAAACTTATAAGCATCCTCAAGAGAGTATCATCAACCTCCTATTGGAGACGTGGATTCCATCAATAGCAAATATTCATCATACAAGCGTTATTGTCACCCAACTTACCGAGCCTATTGATCCATAGTAGAATCTCACTCTTTAATAAATCAAAATGACAAATAACAAATGCACATGTTTAAGAACCATTTTAGGATTAAGAGCATAAGCAATCATAATAAACATGGGGTGTAAATTATTTTATCTAGTCAGTACAAAAATAATTACCCCAACTTGGTCCGTTCAATACACACAAGGTGTACTAGTACAATCACCCAAAACCTATCAACCGGTCTTTTATAGTCAAGATAAACTACGTAAGATGAACTGCACTACAACCTTTATCCAATGGATTATCCAAGTCCATCTAAGGTTGTGAACCTCAACTTATAATTCACAGGGAACCGATAATCTGATCTTCTGTGTGTAAGCCAAACTCTACACACCAGATTATCTACAATGTAAATTAAAGGATTAAATTAAAAACAAGCACAATATTTCAAACAATATAATGCAAGCATTTACCAATAATAATTCTCATCAAAATGCTAAGACCATCTTAATAATAGAGTTTATTACATAAGTCATGGCTTTTAGAACACTGCTCTAACAGAAGGGATATATCCAAAGAGAGGGTATAGATTACAAAGGGACATTCTCCCCTGTGGTGAGATTCGCATCCATTCGCCTCATTTTAGTTATTGTCACACATTTGTATTTGGAACTCTTCAAAATGGATGTGAAAACTGCTTTTCTTAATGGAGAATTGGATGAGGAGATCTATATGGATCAACTCATAGGTTTTGAGGTCAAAGGACAATAGCGCAGGTATGCCACCTTAAACTTCTATTTATGGCATAAATCAATCTTCTAGACAATGGTACATCATATTTCATTAAGCCATTATCACTGTTGGCTTTGAAATGCTTGAAGAGGACTATTGCGTGTGTATGTCAAACAATCAAAGAAGAGTTTCCTCATTTTATCTTTGTATGTTGATGACATATTGTTAGATGAAAATGACTTAGAGATGATTGTCGCCACTAAAGAGTGGTTGCCATTTACTTTTGAAATGAAGGACATGAGTAAGGTAAATTATGTGCTTGGAGTTAGAATTTGAGAGATCGATATAAGATGCTTCTTTGTTTGTCTCAGGAGACTTACATTAAGAAGATCTTAGAACAATTTCATATGCAGAATTCTACATCCATTGACACTCCAATCGAGAAGGGACACAAATTAAGTCATGACTTTTGCCCTAAAACTGAAGAGGAAAAGAAGGGAATGGTTAAAATTTTCTATGCAAGTGCAGTGGGTAGTCTGATGTATGATATGTTGTGTACTCGATCAGATATATGTTTTACAGTTGGCATGATCAGTCATTACTAGATCAATCCAAGACACATGCATTGGAAATCAGTTAAAATGATTTTTCGTTACCTTCGTGCGACAATAGATCTTATTTTTTGCTATTAGGGTGAAGATATGAGATTGAAGGGATATAGTTGCAAATTGGGCCAATGATACAGATGAGCATAAATTCACGATGGGTTATGCATTTTTGCTTAGTGGGGCTGCCATTTCTTGGTGTAGTGAGAAACAATCATGCAACGCTTCATCCACAATGGAGTCAAAATATGTTGCATGTTCAGCAGCAGTACATGAGGGACTAGATTAAGATTCGTACGACATTTTGAGTGTGGCATACCCATATCTAGTGGGAGCTTCATTGTAGCATACATATCATATTGTATGTGCTTTTGACGACCAAGGGAACGGCTAGATTGATCCCATCTCTAGCATTGCGTGAGTCCTTATAGACCTATTAATTGTCCAACTCATGCCCTTAAGACCTGTAACTATACTATGAAGTATGGATTTGATGCCGCTACTTTATCGTATCATCCAAGGGTCATGAATAATACGATCTAGTGGAGCACATTTAATAAAGTGGTCAAGTCTAGATGGATCCGCATGAGGATCTAGGGAATGATTGTATGTTATCATACCCATGTTTTGTAGCTCAAAGTCTGGACGATTATGTTAAATATGTTTTAATATAATCTTGAGTACAAGAACATTGAACGAGATTGAGCATTTTTTTAATTATAATTCACAAGGGGTTAAAAGATGCTTAATTGGTGTGATATGTTATATATGTATCACTTTTTAGCCTATTGGTAATCTTTGGGTTATTTCTGGCTATTTTTGAAATTTTTTTTTCGATTGAAGTCGCTAAAATTTTGGCTTTTAGCTATGTGCGTGAGCTGGAGTATTCTGATTGGAATTCTGACTACATATTATGTGTCCTGGTATTATTCTGTACTACCCATAAAAATTTCATCGAATTCCGATAATGTTTTAAAAATTATGCAGTTCCAAACCGTATCCGGGTTTCGGTCGTTACTGGTTTTGTAGGAGGAATAATGTTGGGATATTTTAGAGGTTATGATCACCCCTTGGTAACCTCACCCCCCTCTTGCTAATGGTTAAGAAACCATTGGTTTTTATGTATGTGTGTGGGTGAGTTTATGGTTAGGTTGACCCCCCCACTTTTCTCTTGTTCTCACCCCCCCCCCTCCCCAAAGTGACTTTTGTCACTCTTTTCACCCTCACAATGTACCTCTTTTGCTCTCTTTCTCTCCCTCTCATTCAGCCCCCAAGTGTTTGTGTTTATGTCACAAAGAAGGAGATGGTGAAGGAGAAGAAGTTTCACAAGAAAAGGTGTGTGTTGTTGATGATGTTGTTGATCCTCATCTCTCTAGCTCCCTCTCTTACCCCCTCTTTATCCCCTGTTTTCAGCCAAGAAGGGCTGGTGGAGAGGCTTGAAGAGGTGGTGGTAGTGGTGGTTAAGGTGGTCATGGGTGCGTCGAGAGCCCCACATCTCCCCCTTTCCCTTCCCCCTCTTTTTGGTAAGACTTTCCCCTTCTTTTCTTTGATTTTCCTTGTGTTAGGGGCTGTTAGGGAGTCATGCATGCCTTGTGTTTGGTTTGGGGTGCATGTGGAGGGCTTGGGGGAGGGTTATGGTGGCTGGGCGCGCGGGCGGGCGCGGGAGGCGCAATCGGGTGCGCGCGAGCGTGCGCGCGGGGTCGGCCATGCGCGCGGGTATGTCGGGCACACATGCGTGCGCGCGCGCGGGGCGACGCGCGGCAGGGCACCTGAGGGCGCGGGTGCATGCATGCGCGTGCGCGCGCATGCGGGGGCGGTGCATGTGGGCTGCCCGTGTCACGCCCCAGGCGGCCGTCCCCGAGACGTGACAATAATATAATATCAGCTATCATAAACAAGAGGTCAACAATGATTCCAATAAATAAATACACAAGGCTAATGAAGCAATGACAACTGATATCACAACTGAAAAGCGGAAGCATAACTATCAATAAGTCTGTAAACCAAAAATATTATTACAGACTCGAATACACAATCACTGTCCTGTGAGAGCCAAGTCTAGCCAATAAAATACAACAAGTGTCACATGCACGATTTACAAATACACAAGACTCTAGGACTGCTGACAGCCTCGCACTCGCCAATCCACCGGACAGAACACTTCCACGCACGCAAGACCACGCCATAGGGAAACTCCAGCTCTACGCCCAACAACGCCTATGTAAAAGAAACAGTACGCGAGGGGTGAGCTACAGGCTCAGTGAGTGGTTGGAAACCAAACACCACTTTAACAATTTAATGTTAAGGCAATTTCCTTTCAAAGAAAGACATGGGTTGAAACCCAATGGATAATAGGGTCACACGGCGATGCAACTCATCTCACCCACACCCTCACTCCCGAAGGGAGACTCATGGGACTCATGGGGAGAGGCCATACCGTTTGTCAAGGAGACACGGAATTACTGGTCTACGCAACACTATTGGGATCATCTACATAGAGATACTTGTCATCGATGTCTCTCAACATCGACACTTAACCGGACCCAACAAATATGGGAACGGGTGAACAAACAAATGGGTCACGTAGCGACGTGACTCAACACATTCGTCGCCCCCGCCCCCGAAGGGGAGCTCCAGGGAGACCCGGGGACAAACGAGGGTTAACCATAACACCACGTGTTACTGGTTAAAGAGACACAACGCGTCCATCTGCTACGAGGTAGAGATATACTTCGATACCTCAAGCGTCAGGAGTAACAAACCCAGAGTATACTCGATGGGTATTTGGGTCACGTGGCGACGTGACAACAACTCATCCTCACCCTAGTCCCCTGAGGGGTGACCCTAGGGACTTTCAGAATGAACTCAGTTGCTCTACACCCATCGTCATCCGGTAGCCCTCTCCCGGAGAGCCTCTACCTGATAGTCTCTCCATGGCCGCTATCTCTACCGTATGGGCGCACAACCCGGCGTCATAAATAGCGTCTGGGAGCACCCACAGGACAACTACGAACCGGGCAGCTTCGACACGGATCCGACGAAGGGGAGAACGACTCTATGTTCTCAATATCATATGGTAGTCCTCTCCTGAGTAGCCTCTACCTAGTAGCCTCCCAGGACAACTAAACCTGGGTAGCTTGGACACGGACGATATTGGGAGGAATTCTAACCACATTCGATAATCACATATCGAAGATAACCAATGCTCTTGTACTCCCACACGGAGGCGCCATTCGCACACGATGACTATCTCTACACTCGTGTAGAAAAGCCAAGGGCATAACCCAAAAAGGCGGTTTAGACACACGCCTAGCACGGTTAGACCCAACTTAATGTTGTAGCTATCGGTTTAACAAAACCGATGCAACGATGAATTCTTCAGAATTCAATATGAATGCATCACTCGAATGCAAGGGGCGATTACATCGCTAGCGCTTTAACAAATAGGGTACGACCCATCAGCGGGTCATACCCTCGCCTATTATAGATAGGCCCAATTAGTTAGAATGCGCACGCATATATATGAAGAGAATCATAACGTGATTATATGTGCCACATGCACAATAATATATATATAACTATAGGGGTACTCCCTAACATGGATTTACATCATAAACAACAAATCATATAACATGCATACAAGGTATGGCCCACTTAAACATGCTTATAAGGCCATAATAAACATTCAATCATGTAAAGGATGACTTGAGCAGGCGTTGGATATCACCAACTCCAAGGGGGAGGTTAAGCGTGATCTCGCGCGCCAACCGATGCATATCGATAATCCCAGGCGAACCTGAGTCAAGTAGGAATCGTATCTACTTACTCAGTTTACGCAAAGAGGGAGGGCGAGAGAGAGGGAAAGTCTCATCCTCTCCAGAAAGTGATCATAGCTTTGCCCCAACAGATGGGTGCAACAACTACACCATTCCTCCAGTCTAATCGTCAAGGAATATTAATACGCATCCGGTTTTTAACCCAAGGTTTAACATGATGGATATAATTAATATAATGGGGGTAGTATTACAATACTACTTAAGACATGCCATATTCTAATACATCCACAAACTCATTCGAAAATACATGCCCGAAACACAAGGGGCGCATGAAAACATAATTATACAAACATGAATACATACTTAAGCAAGTATAGGGTAGAATAGGGGTTCTACGCAATATACGAGCTATACAAACCTAACATGCAAATATCTAGCATATTTAGGGGTTAAGATGCCCAAGGACGTGCGGTGCACGACTACGTGCATCGAGCGCGTCCCGAAGTGTTGGATCAAACCACTCACCGATACCCCGATCGATGCGCATCCCATCCGACGAGGTTTGCAAGGTAAGGTATCAAATAGGGGTGAGTATAACCACATACAAACACATAAAAATACTTAAAATAGACTAGAAATGTCAAAGACTCAGATACGCACGCATACGGGCTCGCACGCATGCAAGTACGCACGTACGCACGCGTATCCAAGCACCCCGACACCTACCCGAACCCCCGAATAGCCACACGTGTGGCCCCCACATGCGCATGCATGTGTGCACGCGCCCTCGCGCCCGTTGGCACACTACCGCGCGCGCCCGCGAGCACCACCCGCACGCACCTCGCGCAGACGCGTGCCCAACCCGCGCGCATGCATGCGCACCCCTGCGCTTGCGCACGCGTGCTCCCGCGCGCGCCCGCATCTGCGCGTGCGCCCGCGCGCGCCCACGCGCACGGACCCGCGCGCCCATGCCCCTAAACACTCCCCCCAAGCCCCCACATGCACCCAAACTCTAATACCCCACATGCATGCCCTCCCAAGCATCCCACATGCATAAATCCATCAAAAGAAGAGGAAAAACTTACCCAAATGAGAGGGGGAGCGTAGGGGGAGATGTAGGGGCTCGCAAGCGCTCCCTTGACCACCTCGCCGCCACCACCACTACCACCAGCTCTTCCTTGCCTCTCTTCTTCATGGCTGGACCAAATGGGAGGGAAAATTTAGGGGGGGGGGGTCAGCTAGGAGTGGAGGGAGGGAGAAGACAACCTCAACAACAAGGCACACACACACCTTATGTGCTCCAAACCCTTCTTCTTCCTCTTCTTGCTCCTCCACCATCTTCTCCTTCACCAAGGCATAAATACAAACACATGGGGGGCTGTTGGTCCAAAGGGGAGGGAAAAACATAAGGGGGGATCAGCTATGGGGGAGGAGGAGAAGGAGGAGAAACAACAACACAACAACAAAACTAAAAGTCTACACACCTTCCTTCTCCTTTTGTGCTCCTTCCCCACCAACACCACCACTTCCTCCACCCAAAGAGGGGCTGGACCAGAGCAAAAGAGGGAAAAAGAGGCCAAGGTCGTAACATTAGGGAGGGGTATTTATAGGCAAAGGGGAAATGAAATGACCAAGCCGTCCTCAGACTAAAAACCCTGGACGCCTTCACTAAAATGGTCATAACTTCTTCAATACAGCTCCGAATTGCACGATTCCAACGGCATTGGAAATCTAAGAAGATTATCTACAGCTTTCATGTTTACACCTAGATCAAATAACCTCTCCCGCTATTCTAAAATCTAGGCTAAAAATCTTACAGGGCTGCTGCCTGGATTTCTCATCTTCGGGGTATACTCGGAAAAATACCCATAACTTTTGATATACGAATCCAGTTGATCCAATTCTACTATATGGAAGCTATCTCAAAACTGAATATCTCATAATAATATCAGATTTTTACCTCTTCATCTTAGATTTTAATAAAATCAAATCTGAATACCAAATCCAAAACTGCTTAATTCAAAAAACTTTATCGGAATTAAATGAAAATTTTATGGGCAGTACGAAACAGTATCAAGACCCATAATATGCAGTTAGATTATTAATCAGAGTCTTCAAACCCCGGCAGGTAGCTAAAAGTCAAAATTTTAGCGACTCCGATCGAAATTAGGACTCTAAATGACACAGGCCTAACAGCCCGAGGGCTCGGGCAAGGGCTGGGATACTCGGGATTGCGTGCATACGTGCGTGCTCGCATGCGTGCGAGTCCGTATGCGTGCATGTCTAGGTCTTGGCATTTTTAGTTAATTTTAATGTGTTTTTATGTAGTTATACTCACCATTTTTGATGCCCTTGTCGTGCATATCTTGGCGAACGGTCACGCATCAACCCGGATTGCTGTGAGTGGGTCAATCCAACCCAGTTGGGAGACGTTCGATGCACGTAGACGTGCATTGCCCTCCCCTGGGGCACCATAACTGCATTTAACCTTGTTTGCATGTATATGTTATTTGATTGTCTTGCTATGTTGTATCCATGTCATGTTTGAGATAATATGCTAGGATTATACATGCTAGTGTCATGCATAGGGACCCATGCTTGTCTATGCATCATGTCCATGCTAGCATAACATTGATTCCTACATGCCCCACATAGCCCAAGCATGTCCTTAGCCTATCTATTAAAAGCATAAGTGTAAGCATGCCTTAGAAAATATTATAACTTTGTTGTTATGTTATTAAATGCTACCATGATTAATTCCTTAATTAATTCTTCATTATATATTAAATTCCATTTCCTACTCGGGATTAAGGGACCTTGCGAGGTCATCATTGAGACCTGGGCTAGGGTGCTCCGTGTTCCTTGTTTAGTTGTCGGGATATCCTATATCGGGACCTCAAGTACCCTCCCAAGGGATTCTTTCCCCCAGGCAGGGAATACCTTATACCTGTATGAGGCATGAATCTTGCCTAAATGAGTTTGGACAAGTGTATGACCTATTAAGGGGTCATACCATGGCATAGTCACTATGAATGATATGTTTTCCCCGCATCTGAGTTATGCGCCCTGGAGGAAATTCATAAGAATTCATACCCCCTTTTCGATGTTTATCAATCGACGACGTCGGATCCAAGAGGATCGTATCCGAGTTTGGATTGTTTTCTCCCCTTCGTTGGATCCGTGTAGGAACTACCCGGCGTTGGAAACGCTGACTTGATAGAGTGCTCCCATCCGTAAGTACTACCGATGCGTGTGGGAACGTACTGATCATGTGAGTATACCAGGTAGAGGCTATCCGGGTAAAGGGCTACCGGTGGACCAAGGGTGTAGAGTAGTCTGATCTCTCCCTAAAGTCCTATGTCATCCTGTGGGGGTGAGGGTGCGGGAGTGGTGGGCTCGGGTTGATACTCGATCCACCAGCTTAAGTAGTTGATTCCATCTGTTGGAACCTAATTACTGAAATGATTAATATGAGTTGTGTTGCATGGATTGTTCCATTCACTGAGCGTGTGGCTCACCCCTCGCGTGCTGTTTCTTTTACAGGGGCGTTGTTGGGCGTAGAGCTGGAGTTTCCTTGTGGCGTGGTCTTGTGTGCGTGGAAGCGTCCTGTCCGGCGGATTGGCGAGTGCGAAACTATCAGCAGTCCTAGAGTCATTCCCATATTTGTAATCGTGTATGTCGCACATGTTGTATTTTATTTGGACTAGACTTGGCTCTCACAGGACGTTGATTGCATATTCGAGTCTGTAATAATATTTTTGAGTTACAGACTTAGTGATATTTTTATGCTTCCGCATTTTTAGTTGAGTTATCAGTTATCTTTGCCTGTTAGCTTTGTGTATTATTTATTGGAGTCATTGTTGACCTCTTGTATTTGATAGCTGATATTATATTATTGTCATATCTCGAGGACGGCCGCCCTGGGGCGTGACATGATATGACAATCTGGGGCATAAACAAAATATTTTGAGTGATATGCTATGTTAGTTAGATGGTGACTTAATATAACACTTTTATTTTGTATCTTCTCGTTTGGTCGCACGCTTCAATTTTTGTGTTAAGAGAGGATTGAATGCGAGATGTAGATGAGATACTTGTGGACATGAAACTAAATGTGGACGAGTGAAAATATTGGATGTTAGATCGGGTTGACCGATCAATATCCAGTCCATATTTAAAAAAGGAGAGAAACGAGTGAGATGAAGCGGTTACGAAACCACCTCATCTTGTCGGTTATAATAACCGCAGAGACTCGTCGGTTACAATAGAAACTGCAGGGACTTTAATCTTCTTTGCATCTCTCTCAAAATATGACGAAAGAATTAACTCTCTCTAAGGCCACCATCTCTGGGCTTTTGAATCTGAAGAGTGGATAACAGATAAGTCTCTAGTATCTTTATTGACGAAGAAGTTGTTCGAGGGGTTTGTAATCCAAGGAAGAATATTCTGTTATTGATCTGTAAAGGGCTCAAAGAGGTATTTGCATAAACTCTATCTATGATGATAAGTTAACACTAGCAAATATTTTATTTGGGGTTTGCAATGTCGATTCTCCAAATCTAATGAATCAAATCCCTTAGATTAAAGGATCTCTCTCATTCGTTCGATCAGGTGAGAGAAGTCATAACTATAATTTCCCTAAGAAGTGCCCTAGGCCAAGGATTTTCTTGAATATGGAGTAAAGGACGTCAATCCTATGACATCCTGAATAACTCTATAAACGAGGAATTAGCTCTTCACATTGAGGTAATGAGAAATCTTTATCTTCAAAGAAAACACTAGAATACAGTCAACTAAGTGTTGGAGGGTCTTTTGTAGGTCACCCCCTCCAGTGTTTGTGACGTTTGAATACCTAAATGCTCTCTTCATTACGGGTCCTGAAGCTTTTAGTTCTCTTTCAAAAGCTCATCATTTCTCCAAGACAAGTCGTTCGAATAAAAGCTGACCTGGATTACAAACAAAAAAAATTAAATAATAAAAAAAGAAAAGAAGGAATGGTGAGAAAAGCTCCACCTTGTAAGATAAGGTTTGTAGAAGAGAGCAGACATAAGGGGAGGCCAACCCCTGAGCAAGGGCCTTATCCTTCTCCAGACATATAAACTGCATGATTCCAACCATTATCGTTGGGTCAATGACTGCTAAACCATCTTAAGAATGTCACAGACAATCGGGGAATCAGATGAAACACTCCCCTTTCTTGAGGCTGGTCCTGATGACCGTTTGAAGGTGGACCTGAAGCACCAGCCGCTCCTTTCCTCTTATTATTTTCAGGTCGAGAGAGGGATGGAAGCTGAGCCTTAGAGGTCTAACCCTTCGGTTGGACGTTCAAATCATGTGTAGGTTGTACCGTCAGATATTCAATGGATGGCCATCCAACATAAGTGTCCCTTTTTATGAGCGGGAGGGATCAGAAGATTATTCGATGATGTTTTCTTGGGGAAAGACGATCCCCTAATAGATTCAAGTCTTTTCCCCAATTAAGCATACGTGTTTTCATACTCAGCAGTGGCAGCTTTCTTAGCCAGTTCAACACTCTCCCTTGACCCTTCTCTATGACACGAAGCAGAATGTTGCCCTTCAGTTGAAACTTCTGTTGCAATCAGATCAATAATTAGGTTAAAAAATGACTCCAATTCTTCTTCAAGCTAGGCTCCCCCCTCGACAGGTTACTCGACGAAAGGATTGACAAAAGAAAACTACCGAATTGGAGATAGGTCGGGCATGTCAAAAATATCATCAAGTTGTGGCTTGATCTTGTGGCAAGATCTTGGATTGGGATTCTCCTAGGTAAGAATAGTGTGGAAGTTTTTCTTACTATTATCACAATCGAATTTGATATGTGCTCAATCATTTCCTCCTAGGTCGGTTGTGCGTTGACTGCAAAACCTGAACAAGTGCAATACAGATGTTCAGTAAATGAAGACAAACCAAGAAAAAGCGGGGCTCAAACTAGTCAAGCATAATATGCCGACCTATAGCACCCACCAAGGGAATCTTAGAACTCTTTAAATGACTTGCGAACCTTCGCCGAATTTCCAATTTCTCAAGGTGGTGATCAAGTTACCCTCTGTCCAATTCCTGTTAGAATCAGGCAGGTCATCACTGAACTTTCTCCTGGAATCTTGGGCATGGAGTTGGTAAGATATCCCCGACCTCTGAATCTCATACTGTCGGTGTGGGATTCTCGTCGGGTGTCGGGGATTCGGATCCATTGCGCGCCTTGGCGGGCTCAATCGGGTCGTCTCTCAGAAGGGTGGTGGGGTCTTGTTCCCAGATTGAGGCGCCCGACAGCGGCTCAAGGGGATTCCGGTGTGTGTGTGATCCCCACCAACTTTTTTGAAAAGCAGAAAAAGTTGGGTAAGATTTGATCGCCTACGTGGGGGAGTTTGTGGGGTCTCCGCTCTGAGATATGGATATACCATACACAGAGGTGAAAAACAGGTATCATATTCTGCTTCTGTGCTTGGATAGAGGAGTCTTGGGACAAATGGGGTGTAGATGGGGGGCGGCTATTGGGTTTGAGCCGTCAGGTAGGGGTTGGCTAATTAGGTTTAGCCGTCCAGGGCCTGGGTCAACCAAGGCAGAACCTGGGTAGGAAATGGGCTTGGTTTTGGCCGAGGTTAAGCTGGGTTTAACCTGGGTTTTGGATTCAACAACTTTTAGTCGTGGGTAGCCGCCCCTTCTCTCCCCACTTTTCAAAAACGGTTTTCTCTTCCCTCTCTTCTCCTTCTCTTCGATTTCAAACCAAAAAACCTTAATTTTTTTGCCTTCTTTTCCTCCATTTCTACCCAAATCCTTCCTCTTACTCTTGATTTTGAAACTCTAGATTTGGGTTCTCCCTTTTCTTTTCAAACCGAGGAAGATGACAAGGTCGAAGGTGATTACTTCGAGAAAAAAATGACCGCGGGTGGCTCGTGTAGAGCGTAGCCCGAGCTCTTCATCTTCGAAGAGCGATAGGTCAGAGGTAGAGGCTGTGTGGGAGGCTATGGGTGCGGCGGAGGTGCCGTCTGTGGGCACCAGTGCGGCTGAGGTCCGGGGCACGCCTTCAGGGGCTGTCCCAGAGGTTGGGAGTGGTTCTATGAGTGGGGTGATTGGATACACGCGTAAGAGGAAGCATGGGGATCGACCGGCGTTGATTGAAGAGGTGGTTTTAGAGGTCGGAGGACCGACCGAGGGCGTAACCAAGGAGGTAGAGGCTGAGGGAGTTAGTGAGGATGTGAGGGCATCATTGGATGCTGGATAGGGAGGCCATAGAGGCCAAGGCTGAAGAGGAGGAGAGAAGGGCTGTAGGTGTGTTTGAGGGGTTGGCCTCTGGGGTGGTGGGTGCGGAGGAGACTGGAGGTGTTGGGGTTGAGGCCGAGGAAGCCGAGGGTGCAGACATGGGGGACACAGAGGCCGGGATTAGTGTCAAGGCTGAGGCCGAGGAGGCCGTGTTCGAGGAGGATGAGGAGGAGGGGATAACAATGGGATGGACGATCCTGACGAGGCCGAGGCGGACATTCCTGGGTCCACACAGGCTGTGGTATTTCCTTAACCCTTCTGCTCTAGCTATATATATATATATATATATATATATATATATATATATATATATATATATATATGTTATGTTTCTCTAAATATTGTAGTATAAATAGGTGATAGTGTGGGATATTTACATATGTGTGTTTCTAGTAGGCATGTTTGTATGCGTAAATTAATCACGGTGGGATAGTAAGCATGCGAACGGGTATGGGTTATAGAATAGGGGATAATTTCATACGTACATCCATGTTTGTTAAATATATAAAGGAAGGGAAATGGCATGGCTTAGCATGCTCGCATGTGATGGTTTTGTATGCATATAATTTTTGAAGTGTATTTTCATGTGTATTTGACCATGGTGGAGCAAGAGGGAATATATACATGCATTTCTAAATTCTTTCACATGCTTGGGTGAGTTCGTGAAAGGTGTATAATCATGGTAGATGGTAAAATAAAGAAGGTATGCAAGTAATGACCACGGTGGGATAAGATGGTAGAACGGGTGATCATGTGAAAAGTGTTTTGCGAATAATGGAAGGTGGACCCATATGTGAAGTCTTCTATTTTCATGCTTTTGTTTTGATTTAGCATATGAAAGTTTATCTTGCTAAGCATGGTTTCTAAATGAATTTGTAGACTTGGATTCTTACATCTCGATTGCTTTTAAACTAACCCATGTTCCTTTCATTTTCATTGTAGCGGCCGAAATGTATTCGGGCTCTGTGGCATGGAATGAAGAGGTGGTACGCTGCCTTGGGCCAGGGGGAGAGGAGTTTGGTGGATGGGGCGGGCTTTCATTACTCCTTCCTGATCGAGCCGTTCCACGTTCACTGGCCCTACGTGGAGGCTTTGGCAGAGAGGTGGGATCCAGAGAGTTGTACTTTCATTCTCCCCACCGATGCCATCTTGCCAACTCTCGAGGACGTCCATCGGATTACCGGCCTTCCGGTCTCAGGGGAGGTAGTGATCGCGGCCACCCTCGCCAATTACAAGGCGCTCTTCTAGTAGTTGATCAGGGAGTAGGAGTTCGTGGAGCGGGAGCGAACGTTGAACCAGATCCCGTTAGGGTGGCTATCAGGATAGTACGACCTTCGTTCCTTCACAGAGCGCCAGAAGGGTGAAGCTATAGCTGGTTTCGAGAGGAGACGGGCGATGATCGAGGAGAGAGAGGCGGCCGCGTGCCCACAGAGGGCACGGAGGGAGCTTAGAGCGTTCTTCCTCTACTTCTTCGGTCGGGTTCTTTTCTCGACGGCCTCTGACAAGGTCTCCTCTCACTCTCTGTTGTTGATGTGGGACTTGGATAAGGCACTTTCCAGGAGTTGATCAGGGAATGGGACTACGTGGAGCATGTGATGACGTTGAACCGGATTCCCCTTGGACAGTTGTCGAGGCAGTAGGCCTTGGCTCCTTCACGCAATATCAGAAGGGCGAAGCTGCAGCTAGCTTCGAGAGGAGACGGGCAATGATTGAGGCGAGAGAGGCGGTCGTGTACCCACAGAGGTCACGGAGGGAGCTTAGGGCATTCTTTCTATACTTCTTCAGCCGGGTCCTCTTCTAGACGGTCTCTGACAAGGTCTCCTCTCATTCCCTGTTGCTGATGAGGGACCTGGAGGGTATAGGGCGCTTAGCTTGGGGAGCCGCAATGCTCACCCACCTCTTTGCGAAGCTCTCAAAGAAGGTGAAGCGGGCCGGGGGTAAGAACCTCGACGGTTTTGCTCCCTTTCTACAGGTATGTTTGAGTAGAGGGTGTTTTTCATATTGGTTTAACTCACTTGATTTTGACAACTTCTATCTTGTTATGCAGGTCTTCGGGTGCGAACACTTCACGATTGACTGCCCGACTCCGGTGCCTTTTAATCGTGCCCTCCCCTGGGCTATGAGTAGGCACCCCGGGGATCTTTGCGCTTACATCGCCTCACTCAGTTTCGGGAGGCCTTCTATGCTTTGACAAAGGAAGAGGTATATATTTCTTCGAGTTTCTTTGGCTTGTTTTCTTATTTTCTTTTGACTAAGCATCCTTCATATTCTTTCGTTGTCTTGTATATGATTTGGAGGCCTTACACGGAGGAGGAGGTCTCTGAGGAGCTGTCGCAGGATGTCTGGTTGATCTACTTTAATGAGGTGGTGTTCCACGCTATCATTCGAGTCATTCGTCAGCTCAGGTACCACCAGTAGGTGCCTGCTCCTTTGTCGAAGCGTCCGTCAATCCCCGTGGCCAGAATTCCTCGGGATACGAACCTCCTGAAGAACTATGCAACGTATGTGGTGGGATGGATGAGTCGGGGTGCCTTGGGGGAGCGCCGTCCCGAGGTGACTTCAAACGACAAGTACCTGGCTTTGTATTGTCAGGAGTACGCGGGCATCCTTGGTACGATGGAGGAGGAGATCCCACCTACGTAAGCTAGAACCCTTCTCCCCCTCTCTTTCTTTTCTTCTTCTCATTGGATATTTTCTAAGTGATGTTGCTTTTGTAGGTTGAGTTGAATGAGCTAGAGAAGAAGCTTCAGACAGCCAATGAGCACCTCCGAGTGCGTGATGGGCAAGTGAAGCACTTGAGGGCTCAGATGCGTCTGTTGCAGGACCAGGTTCGGGTCATCGAGGCTCAAGTGGACACTTTGTCAAGAGCGAGAGCCGTCGGTGCCTCTTCTTCCTCTGCTCCCCCTCCATCCATGACTTCCGAGCGAGCTCGAGTTGACGAGGGAGTTGGACGTGGCCCGGGGTGAGTTGGTGGCCACGAGGATTGAGCTTGGCCAGGTGAGAGGCAGGGCCGCATGTGATGAGGAGGAAATGGGCTGGCAGAGGTCCATGATGGCATCGAGAGAGGAGGAGTTCAACATCCTAGGCAATGAGAGAGACTCCCTTCAGATGAGGGTGTCAGAGTTGGAGGCGTCGGCGGGCATTCCTGGGGGTTTGATGGGAGATCTGATTCGCTCCCTTCAGGCTGCTGGGGATAGGGACCGGGAAGCGCTCCAATCGAGCGAAGATAGGCTCAGAACTGCTGAGGTGAGATCGCGGGAGCTCAAGGAGAGGCTGCGGGCGGTCAAGGATCGTTCGAGAGGAGTGGAGGTGCGCATTCGCCAGAGGTTGGAGAGGAGGGATCGTGATATGCAACAAGTCCACCTCTGGGAGGCCACCATGACTGAGTCGGACCTCGACCTCCTCCCTCTTGAGCCTGAGCATTCTATTTCGACTTCCTTGACTATCGGGACCACCTTCAGCTGTGCTTCTCGTCCTTCAATGTCTTGGAGTCATGGGATATACGCGAGGGCCGCGTCTTCCGTTCGAGAGACTTCTGCTGCCTTGGAAGTTCCGGAGGTTCAGTCTTCTCCTCAGCTACCACCTCCTTCAGGCCAGGACACTCTTCCTTCGACTCAGCCTCTCGGGGATGATGATATGCCGATATATAGTCTTGGTGTCTTAGTTTTGATAGAAGAATTGTATATATGCAAGGAATTCATGCTTTTCTTCTTTTCTTTTTTAGGTGATTATTTCGGTGATGCATAGCTCAAGACTATGGAGTTTGGAGTATTTGAATGATTTATCTCTTCTTTCTCTCTTTTAGAAACCTTTTTCATGTAATTTTTAGGTTTTTAAAACAATTTATGCTTTATGGTCTTGGTGGGATAATTTTATGATTCTCTTTTTTATGCATGGTTTGATCAAGTTAGCATGGATGTATTGGTTTTTAAAGAGTTCCTTAGGGAAACACGTATGGCGTGGACGAATGAACTTTGGTGCTTTTATACGTTTGATTTATGGATGGATATAGGGTTTTGATATATAATCATTCTAGCATGGTATTTATACAGGTTTTGTGTTTGAATATGTGTGGAATGTGTATATGCATGTTTTGGAAAGAAATATTTTGACAGGTATTTGAAGACTTAAAGAGTTGATTGAGACCGGGACAGACAGGGGGCTTTTAGGCAGCAGGTGAGGGGCGGCTAGTCCAAACTTGCCGCCTAGTGTCATGCGGCTAGTTTGGTTTAGCCGCCCCATAACTGGGACAATTTTACTTGAAAAGGGGAGGGGTAGGGGGCCAGCATGTTGAAACTAGCCGTCTAGAACCCGACGGCTAGCCATTAGTAGCCGTCCCCTGTCTGGGGTAATTTTCTGGTCTGTCACTTCTGTCTGCTACTGCTAATAGTCCTCATGAGTATTTGTTTAACATTCAAAACCTATAAAAATATTCTTTCCATCAATCAAGTGTTTTATCTGTCCGGATTGTGCCCCTGCACTAACTTTTGAGCCCTTCTTGCTTGAATCATCAAGGGCTACAATCCAAATTAAGGTAAAGTGAAAAGTTAATGCAAGAAAGTAAAGTGTAGGAAATCATGCTTTAGTACGCAAGGGAGGGATTCCAAGTGCGAGAGTGAAGAAGAATCTTAAGTATGTGTGATAGAGTGGCGATTTTTTCTCAAGCATGTGTGGAAGGGTATGAAATAAGTGTAATAGGGGCAATTTTAGCTTTGGTATGGGGAGCCAACTATATTGCAAGCTTATGCATAAGTGTAAGTGACATAAGGGAGCATTTTAATTTTTCAATTATACTTTTCATGTGATAGGGCAATGTTCAAATTTTTCTAAGCAGGAAATACCATTAAGTCCCTACAGAGGGACCCTTGTGGTCACTCATGTCCAAACCAGGATTGTATTTGAAAGATATAGGCTTTGGGTGTCGATTTTTCTGGGTTCGTGGCTCTCAAATGCTTGATTATATTATTCTAAACATGCTAAAAAATCCATGAATGTACTAGGAATCAAGTCAAATAAGCTTCCTTTGGACAGACAAGTCTTTAAATAAACTCATGTAAGTGTGTGCGGTTGTAATCATAGAAAAAGTCTACTTTTTTGTCGAAATTTCACCTTTCCTAGCAGACATAGTCCAATTCCCAAGAATCCGTTGCGAAAATAAAAAGGTGAGAGGGGAATGGAGTAAGAGTAATTTCTTCCTTTTGGGCAATATTTTGAATTATCCCAGTCTAGCATATGTCCTACTTTCTAGGTCCCTCTCGCTTTCTTCTTTTTACCACTTCTTTATTTTGGGTGGAAAGTACAATTTGCTTGTTCGGATTTGTACTAGTATAGCCGTTGTTTAGCATATACTGTGCGTAAAGGCGTAAAAGCCTGCTAAAGTTGAGAGTTTAACCCGTTCACTTGGGTGTTATTTTTCTTTTGTTGGCCTCTAATTGCCTGATTTGTTATTTGAGGGGGGAGCTCTTCTATTTTTCACCCCGATTCTTTTTATGCTTCCCCTCTAGAAGTGTTTGTATAGTGTCAGAGCCAGAGCCAGTTTTGGGACATATGCTAGGTCCAGGTAACTCCCCATTATGACATTGGGTTAATACGAGTAGTGGTGAAAATAAGTGGTGGATGCTTTGGGATTTTTAAAATTGTCCTAGTCTACGGGGTAGACAATTTCTCTTCTATCAAATGGACCGATTCTTAAGTCATACTTGTGGGAAGGGAGTGGCATGATTGGTGGATACGAGTTTAAATAACAACAAGTTTATCTTCAGGGGTCTTATATTTCTATCATCAAGTACTAAACGCTGGAAATTACAAGAAGGAAGAACAATATTTCTCAAGTATTGAAATTTTTACGCATGGAATTTCTGTAAATAAAGTGCATTCCACGAACCTGAAATCTCGACTCCCTCGGCGTCTACCAAGTGGTAGGCATTCCCGGAGTAGGCATGGTTGATCACATAGGGTCCCTCCCATGTGGGTTGCAGCTTTCCTCTTGGGTGGGGCTGCCTTGATGGCATGACCTGCTTGAGTACTAACTCCCTAGTTTTGAACTTTCTTTCTATTACCTTCTTTTCAAAAGCCCTTGCCACCCTTCTCTGGTAGGCCTGGGCGTGGTCTCCTGCTCTTAATCTTTTCTCGTCTAATAGTTCAAGGTGTATTAAAACTGACTCCCTTCTTTCTTCAATTTGTAGGTATTCTTCGAATACTATTCTTAAGGATGTAATGAGAATTTCATAAGGCACTACTGCTTCTACCCCAAATGTAAGTGCTTAAGGAGTTTGGCCAGTGGGTGTTCTGATGGAGGTTCGGTACGCCCAGAGGGCGTCTACCAATTTATCAGGGCAGTCAGTAGCTTTGTGGGTTTCTACTGTCTTTTTTATGATCCTGATCAAGGTTTTATTGGTAGCCTCTGCTTGTCCGTTTCCCTGGGGGTAATATGGCGTGGAATGATGAAGCTCTATGTGATGTTTATTGCACAAGTCTCATAATTCTTGTGAGATGAATTGGGGGCCATTATCTGTTATGATCATCTTGGGGTACCGAACTGTGCAAGGATATGAGTGCGAACAAATCAGCCGAGGGTGGAGCTTTTGATTAGTATATAGGATTCGGCTTCATCCCATTTGGTAAAGTATTTTGTAGCAGTGAGGATAAAAGCTTTTTGTGTGGTGTTTTCTATAGTGTCCCAGAATGGTCCTATTACATCTAGTGCCCACATAGAAAAGGGCCATGATGAAGTCATGGGGTGTAAGGAAGATGCTGGTGCATGTATTTTGTTGGCATGGGTTTGACATTGAATACAGCGCCGAACATATTTGTTGTAGTCTCCTTCAAGTGTGGGCCAGTAGTAGCTCATCCTTAGCACCTTCTTTGCTAGCATCTGAGCATTGGCATGTCCTCCGCATACTCTGGAATGAGCTTCTTCTACGATGGTATATGCTTCTTCATCGTCCAGGCATCTGAGTAGTTCCCCGTTGAAGGATGCTCGAAAAAGTATTCCTCCTCGGAGGCAGAATTTGGTTGCTATCCTTTTAACTATTTTCTGGTCATTGCTAGTGGCGTATCCTGGGAATAAACCGTCTTCAAGGTAGTTTTTTATGTCAAAGTACCATGGATTTCCATCGTCCATATCTTTCAGATCAAGGGCTAGGATTTTCGTGGTACTAGTGACTCCGTCTGTTTCGTTTTGCTGTTTCACGAGATTTTGGGTTTCACAGTATTGAAATTCGGTGGCAGGTGTTTCTAGTCTCTGGATGGTGACCATTTCAGATGTTCTAGATATGAGAAAAGTAAGTGATGAAGCTAATGAGGCTAGAGAATCTCCAAGAATGTTGCATGTCTGAGGTATAAAAATGTGAGTGACTTTATTGAATTGCTTTAATAGGACTATAGCTAGTTCTCTATAGGGCTTTAGTTTGGGGTCTCTAGTCTGGTATTTCTTCAGAGTTTGGCGGATCACTAAGAGGGAGTCCCCAATGATGTCTAGATTTTTTACTCCCAGGGCTAGAGCTGCCTTCAAACCTGCTATTCAGCAATATTGTTGGTGGCGTTGAATGTAAGCTGAAACGCTCGTGGGATAATGACGCCCTCGGGGGAGATTAATGCTATTCCTATTCCCTTCCCTTGTTGATTGACTGCTCCGTCGAAGTATAACGTCCAAGTCTTCCTATCTTTTTTTCGATAAGTACAAATATTTTTTCGTCCGGGAAGTCAGTTGTCACCGGTTCGTAATTAGGGAGAGGGAGTTGAGCGAGGTGGTCAACGATGGCTTGACCTTTGATAGACTTTTGAGTAGCGTACGTGATGTCAAACTCATTTAACTGTACTTGCCATCGGGCCAAGCAACCAGTTAATACAGCTTTCTCAAATAGGAACCTCACTGGGTCCATCTTGGCAAAGTACTTGACTTTGTGGGCAAGAAAGTAATGGCGCAATTTTTGGGAAGCCCACACTAATGCTAAGCAAGTTTTTTCTGTGGGAGGGTAGGCATTTTCATATTCGATTAATGTTTTACTTAGGTAGTAGATAGCCTTTTCTTTCCTTCCTACATCATCGTGTTGCGCAAGTACTGCACCGATAGCCTCCTTGGTCACAGCTACATAGAGGAGCAGAGGTCGTCTGGGCACCGGGGCTGAGAGGACTGGGGGATTAAGAAGGTACTTCTTTAAACTATCGAAGGCCTTTTGGCATTCGTCATCCCAGTTAAACTTAACTCCTCCTTTTAACAGTTTGTAAAAGGGGCGACATCTTTCAGCATGTTGTGAGATATATCTACTAATAAACTGCAACCGTTCGATGAGTCCTCTCAATTCCTTTAAGTTCTTGGGAAGGGGCATTTGGGTGATAGCCTTTGCCTTTGTTGGATCTACTTCGATCCCCCTTTTGCTCATCATGAATCCTAAGAGTTTTCCAGAAGAGACACCGAAGCGACACTATTCGGGTCTGAGATTTAATTAGGATGTCATCTACGTAAACTTCTACTAGCTTGTGCATCATATCATGAAATATCGAAGTCATAGCTCTTTGATATGTTGCACTCACAGTTTTAAGCCCGAAAGGCATTACTACATAGCAGTAAGTCACACAGGGTGTGGTAAAGGAAGTCTTTTCTTGGTCTTTTTTGCCAATCGAATCTGTTTGTATCCGAAAAAGTCATCCATGAAAGACAGCATCTCATAACCTGCCGTATTATCGACAAGAAGATCAATATGTGGGAGTGGGAAGTCATCTTTTGGGCACGCTCGATTGAGGTCCCTGTAGTCGATGCACACCCAGATCTTGCCATCTTTCTTGGATACCAGAACAATATTAGCTACCCATTTTAGGTACAAGACTACCAGATAAATTTATCCTGGTGGAGCTTGTCCACCTCATCTTTAATTTTTAAAGCCGTCTCAGGATGAAGGCGCCTCAGCTTTTGTTTTACTGGTTTGGCATCGGTCTCTAGAATTAATCGATGCTCGACTAAAGAGGTGTCGAGTCCGGCATATCTTTGTAAGACCATGCAAAGACATCTCTATACTCACGTAGTATTTTAACTAGGCCCTCTCTCTCATCGTGCTTCAGCTTCGCACTAATTAAAATGATCTTGGGGTTAACCTCAGTCCCCAAGTTCAGTTCCTCCACCTTTTCGTCTGCTTCTTCTATTTTTTTATCAAATCTCTGAAGGCTCTGCTCAAATTCCTCGGATATGTCTTCTTCTTCCCCATCATTTTCATCGCAGATTTCAAAGACGCCTAGACCATCGTCCAAATTCTCCATATTGTCTAGGTCTGGTTCTTCTATAACTGTTATCGACTCAAAGTTTTCTAAGCCTAAAATAGCCCTGCTACACCCTTTTATTCTATTAATGATTTGGTCAGGTATTTGATTTCTGGTAGGCCTGACCGTTTTGAATGTGGTATCGGGGTTAGGATTTTTTACATGACTAGCCAGACGTTGTAGCTTATTTAGGAGATCGGAGTCGTCACTGAAAGGGTGCCATGCTAGGGTGAAGTCATCTTTGTCAAACAGGGACCCTAAAGTTTTGGTTTCCATCCTAAAATTAATTTTTTTTTATTTTTTTATTTTTTAAAAGGAAGACACTTATTATTTACAACCTACTGGATTGGTTTGAGCATTTCAACCGACTTTCCTCCAACAGCTGGTGCTCCTTTGTTGCGATGCTTGAGCACTGCGAGGAAAGAGTGCTTGGTCAGCTGGAGTTTCATCGTTTGGTGGCGAGTGTGTGCTAAAATGTTCATCAGGATGTGAAAATAACCAGTCAAGGGAGCCCAAGAGATAATCTGGCTCTCTTTCCTGGATAGGGTTTAAGGGGCGGAGCTGCGCGGCTTCTTCAGCCTGTTCCATGGCTGTCTCCTTAATGAAATGTTCCTATAACCCCCAATCACATTTCCTTTTTAGTTTAGTGAGGTATTTGGGCGAGCCAAGGCCCCTCTTATCCCATCTTTTAGTCCCAAAGCCTTCCCTGGGATATGGCCCATGATCTTCATTATATGTCAGCCGGGATTTTCATTTTTAGGGTGGCTTATCTTTGCAGTACTGGGGGGAGGATTTTGTGGATTCAGCCAATCGGCTGGGAAGTCTAGAATGTGGATGGTGGCTTCTACGGGCTTTGGATTGGTGATTTTTATGGCAATGGTCTCATTATTGGTGAACCTTGCTTTCGGTTCTTTGACCGCATCCCCCCATATTTTGATTATCTGATTCCACATGGGGAATTTCAAACACTGGTGTAGGGGGGAAGATACTCCCTTTATAGAGGCCAGCCATTTGCGCCCTAAAATCGTATTATAATCTGAATTCATTTCTAAGACGTATGCTTCGGCGCTAGTTTCTTAGGGCTCCACTTTTAACTAGAAGTTTTTAAAGCCAAGAACTGGACGAGCCATTTTGTCATAGGCAAATATATGGGTGTCCGTCTCGAGAAGCGCGGTTATGTGTCCATCAATGTGTTCGAAGGTGCGCAGTGACATAAGGTTTACCCCTGCGCCGGTATCAATTAGAACTTTATCTATTGGGCACCCTTCGAGGTCAATTATTATGCATAAGGCAGAGGTGTTGACGACCTTATCATTTATTTCTTCCTTGGGTCTAAAGGTTATCATCGGTCCTAGTCCCGCAGAGGCTAAAGCTATTGGTACACCTACGGTTAAGATTTGTTGGTCAACTTGGACTCTCTCCAGAAACATTCTTAGGGCATGTTGGTGACGTTCTGAGGTTTCGATCAGCTCTAAGAAGAAAATTATTGCAGAGATCCTTCAGAGTTGGTCGAGAATATCGATCCTATCCCCGACACTGGGCTCCTCAGTTTCTGTTTCAGGTACGGGACGCGTATAATAGGGAACAACGTTGAAGATTCTTCCTGCCCTAGTAATATGATGGTTCAAGGTGTCGACCGTGGTTCGGGGGTGTTGTTGCGACGGGTTTGGGCTTTTGCTGGCTGGTAAGATTCGAGACAGTTGGGGAATTGGTTTTATGTTAGGGAGGGGAGGCCTTATGGGGCTTGGGAGAATGGGAGAATGGGAGAAGGGGTTGGTAGAATGGGAGAAGATGTTGGTAGAATGGGAGAAGGGGCTGGGAGGATTAAGCCTCCTGGAATGATCCTAGGTGGTTCTTCGTGGTGGGTAGCCTTTATGGTGTAAATGATTTCGAAGCTTAGGCTCTTCGGTTCTTCTATGAGGGCCTCTGTGACTAGTTTTGAGTTTTGTGTTTGGGTTTCTACAGGGCCGGGATTTTTTGGGGTTTGCCTGGATAGTGGGTTCAACTGGGCTCCCGGTGGTTTTGTAGCCAAACTATTCTCGAGTCCCCTGATGGTGGCCCAACCTAAGCGTCTTTCTTCATCAAGGTCGTAAACAACGTCTCAGAATGAGAAGCACTGGTCGATAGTGTGACCATGATATTGATGATACGGACAGAAGAGAGCGGTGTTGGCACCGATAGGTGAAGGCCTAAGGGGACATCATCGGTCTTCATCAGCGTTTTGAAGATGTTCCCTAGGGTTTTTAGGAGGGGTGGATAGCAACTTCTTTTACTTAGCCCCCTTGGGCCATAGGAAGGTGTAGCCTCTTTGTAGGGGCTTGGTGCAGGCTGCCTAGGGTTTAGATTTTGGTCCCTTCAGAGAGTGGAATAGAAAGGGGTATTAGGCTGGCCTTGTCTTGAACTTATGGGGCTTTGGATTGGAGAACATTCGATTGTCGGGTTCTGTTGTGTCGGCACGGGGACGGGTACTGCCCGAGGCATAAAATTTTGATTGGCTGGCCGAGGCGGTGCATACCCGAATGGACTGGACGTGTATTGTCTTAGAGCCGCTCCTCGATCAGGAACTCGTGCTCCATTCGGGTAGAGTGCCGAGACTTGTGTAATCCCCTCTACCATAGGGGTTTGCACCTTACGTGGTTGTTCAACCCTATGACTGATAGGTGGGGACTGGGTTTGGATTACTAGGGTGGTACAATGGAAAATCCTGTTGTGGTGGTCAATCAGAAGCTGATACGTAGTACAGTCTCTGTACGAAATGCTCGTACGAAGCTCTCGGCTCAGACTTCGCAACATCATGTCAATCACTTGACATTCCGTGAGTTGCAGGCACCAAGACACATATTGTTCAAATTCCTCCCTGGGCCTCATTCTCTCTACGGTTAAATCCGAAATAGAGGGGGTTCTGATCCTCTGGTAACCGTAGCGGCCTAAGAACTTCTCGCTTATAGTCGAGAAGTTTGACAAGTGGTCTACAGTGAGGGTGGAGAACCAATGTAGTGCTTCTACTTCCAATGATTTCTGGAAGAGGAAGACTAGCAGAGGTTGATTATCTAGAAATGGCCGAGCATCTAGATAAAAAGTAGTTAGATGAATGTCTGGGTCTCCACGACTGTTATACCGACAGAATTTTGGGATTTTGAATCCCACCTGTAGGTGGACTGGTGGGATTTGTCTCAGGTTGTGTAGAGACATGTGCTTGGGGGCTGAGGGTGGTAAAGTCTCAGAGAGGATTCTCCGGATGGTTTCGTCTAGCGTTTCTCCCCTGGGAGGACTATTTAGAGGCCCTGAGTTTGGGGTGCCTGGTAAGGGCCTGGGGTAGAAACGGTCGGGAATATTGGATTCGTGGGGCAAAGGGGGCTGAATGAAAAGATGCTCAGATTGACCGAGTAGCTGGGTGCGGATAGGGTTTTGGGAGTAGCCTTGGGGGTTTTGACAAGGGTCTCCTGTCTCAAGGTCTTGGCCTGACGGTAGTTAGCAAGGTCATGAAACATGTCCTCTACCGTGTGATACCCTAGACTAGCCATCTTTTCCTCTAGATGGGCCAGGAGTTGTGTGGCCTGACCCTCTTGGGTGATTCTCTTCTCTAGTATCTCCTCCTCTAGGTGGAAATCCATGATGCGAGTGTGGAATGATTTAAGGGAGTGGATGCAGATAGAAAGCAGTAAATAAAGCAGTAAAGGATTGTGCACCTGTGTGCGGCTTACGAAAGCAGTAAAGGATTGCGTAGCAGTGTGCGGCTTACAAAATAGTAAAGGATTGCGCAGCGGTGGGCGGCTTATAAAGCAGGTAAAGGATTGCGCCACGGTGTGCGTCTTACAAAGCAGTAAAGATGATGTAATATAGAATAGAAGAGTACCTGATTCGAGGGGTGGGAAACTCTACCATTCCTAGAGGGTTGATAGCATTCTAGTCAAGCTGTAAAAGGGAGGCAGAAGGGGATTATCTTTTACACTTCTTCACGAGGGAGGTCCCACCGTGATCGCCAGATTTGTCAGTGTGGGATTCTCGCCGGGTGTCAGGGAATCCTCGTTTTTAGCGTGTGTTGGGGTTCTTCAGGGATTCGGATCCGGTGCGCGCCTTGGCGGGCTCGATCAGGTCATCTCTCGGAACGGTGGTGGAGTCTCATTCCCAGGATGAGGCGTCCGACAGCGGCTCAAGGGGATTCCGGTGTGTGTGTGATCGCTACCTGCTTTTTTGAAAAGTAGAAAAAGTTGGGTGGGATTTGATCGCTTACGTGGGGGAGTTTGTGGGGTTTTCGCTCTAAGATACGGATATACCGTACATAGAGATAAAAAACAGGAATGTTATTCTGCTTCTGGGCTTGGCTAGAGGAGTCTTGGGACAAATGTGGTGTAGATGGGGGCGGCTAATTAGGTTTAGCCGTCCAGGGCCTGGGTCAACTTGGGCAAAACCTGGGTAGGAAATGGGTTTGGTTTTAGTAGAGGTTAAGCTGGGTTTAAACTGGGTTTTTGAGGGTGGATTGAGAGGGTATTTTTGTGTAGGGATTGGGTTTTTCTCTCAAAATGGGACTCTCTCTCTCTCTCTAGGGATTTCAAGTAGTGGGTGTGGAATTGGGATGTGGATGATGGATTGGGATTCATTGTGAATTGTTGTGGGTTAAAGGTGTTGTTGGAAAGTCATGGAACCCCCTCTATTTATAGTAAAAGAGGGGTAGGGGAGTGTCCAGTGGGTAATAGAATGGCTTGGGCAACAGTGTGTTTGATTACACCTCTCATTAATTTTCTTTTTTTCTGTCAGAGACCAGGTGAAGGGTGGCTAGTTGAAACTAGCTGCCTAGGATGGAGCGGCTCATTCCTGGTAGCCGCCCCCATCATGACCTGTCAAACGTCTCATCTGACAAGCGGTGGCTTGGGTCGATTACTTGTATTGAACCGGCCAAGATGGGGCAGCTAAAGGTCACAACCCGTCACAATGATCGGCATTTAATGCATCTTTATGTACCATCCAGGGAAGCGGTTTGGGGTCGGCCAGGGGGACGGCTAGTGGAAACTAGCCGCCTGAGTTAGGGTTAGCCGTCTCTTTCCAGGGCCCTAAGTTTTTCTAAGTGTTGGGGTTTTCTGGTTCGGGTTTTTCTGAGAATTGTTTTCTATTTGATGTCCAAATGTAGGTCATTTCTTAGTGTTACTTGAAGTATTTTTGTCTTTCTGGACGGTCAAAATTGGGGTATCTACACATACGAGTAAATAATCTCAACAACAACTAAATCGAGGTTGTAGTATCTATAACAAGATACGTAACATATTAGGATCCTCAAGAAGTTGGGTTTTCATTGAGTCAGGAGGAGTTCGACAGTGGACATGAACTTCCTCACTAGGGAGGGAAATAACAAGGTCAATGCACCTTTAACAATATGAGAATGATAAATATACATACCAGAATGGTCAAACTCTTCTAAGGGAATGAGAAACTTCTTGTGAGAAAACCAAGCCGTCCCTACTAACTCTAGAATATCGAATGATTGCTTGATAGCTTCCAGACATTTATGGATAACCATTATTTACAATAGCTAAAAACAACAGAAGCCGAAGTTTTGGGATTTCACTATTCCAGGAAGCCAAAGAGATGAAGTTAAAAAATAAAAAACCGAGAATGATTCAAGAGCGTTCGGGCGTACAAACTAAAATGAAGTTAAATAGAGGAGGCGTACCTTGCTTAGAACTCGAGCACGATAGAACCTGGCTCTCTTTCTTTCTCCACACTACTGGGCTCCTTTAAATGCATGGAGGAACCAACGAAGTCGGTGTGTCTTTTCGACTAGTCGAAGGAATGGCGGTTAGGGTTCCTAGAAGAAGCCTCGTCCATGATGAGCATGAAAATCAGCGGTTTTAGAGCCACCACTATTGTGCCATGTGTAAAGTGTCATGTAGACCATTGATAGGGGAAGATATGTAAAATCATCCTGACAGAAATCATAATGACAATATTAAATGGATTAGACAACCCAATTAAGGTACTTGTAATAGCCGGAACCTTCTTATGCCGGTTTATGCTAATATTTACATGTTTGGTTTACAGGAGAGGATAATTTTATGTTATTGTGCTTTTGGTCTTTATTCTCCCTGAAGTCGTACATTTGGTTTAATTTTTGGAAAGTACTTTTAAGGCATATTTTGGATTCATGCTCAACATATGAAGTCTTCATTTTTGAGTTACCTTTCATATAAAAATGGTTTGGCATTATTTGGAGTTATATTAGAAAAGTTATGGCTGTTTTACCATTTCTGCCCCTAGAAGAATAAATTGCGAGGTCTTCAGTTCAGCGCTATTTTAAATATAGTTGGAGGCTTCTTCTGATCTTGGCTCAAACATAGAAGTTGTAGATATTTTCGTCCGCTTTCCAACAGAAGTTGTTTCATCTGAAGTGGATTTCCCTAGAAAAGATATGGCTGTTGAGTCGAGGATGCGCAGAGTTTAATGGAAGGGCATTTATGTAATTTGGTAGAATTCTAAAGTTTTTAATAATCGATAGTCGGTGGTGTGGGTGATATATGTGTGCGGAGAGAGAGAGTCATCCGAGACTCAATTTCAAGGAAACAAAAAGGGGGAAATCAATGAAATTAGAAAAATTGGAAAAAGCTTCGTGGAGTATTTTTCGCGATACACTAGGTAAAGATTCTTGTTCTTTCATTGTTATTCTTTGTCTAGGGTTGTTTTATTTCAGTTTTGAATCAAATTTGTGATTTGGGGCTGGAATATGATTATGTTTCTGGGGCTGGATAAATAGGTATTCGATAGTTGATTTTACAATATCATTTTAGGGTTTGTAGTGGGGATGTCATGTTTGTCTTGGTGGATTTGGGAATTGTTTGATTAATGGGGTTATATTTTAGTATCTGATTGAGGTTATAATTTTATCAGTGGTTTCCTGTCTGCGTGGTTTAGGAGCTGGAATAGGGTGAGTCGAGCTTGGGATTGTGAATTGTGAAGTAAGTAACCCGATTGACTTTTGCCTGTTCCATTTCATTTCATGTTGTATTGTTGTAAGTAACCCGGTCGATATTTGCTTGTTTCATTCCATTCCATTATTTGTTCCATTCCGTTCCACGTGGTATTGTTGGTTCGATACTTACTCATTCCATTCCGTTCCCCACATTTTTATTGTTGTTGAGGCTATTCAATTGTATTTGATAATCCAGATGATTTTGATTGTGAGTACTGCATTTAAATGGTCTATTATTGAGACATATTCCTTCATTGATGTTAGACTGTGATTGTTAGAGATTCTAAAATATTCTTATAATTGGTCTCTTTGTATCGTGGAGTTGTTCTTTATTGGATTCCAGCTTACTTTCCTTATTTATATCTCGTGAGCTTATGATTGACTTGTTAGTATTGTGATCCTTTCTTTGATCATGATATGTATCCATCTTAGTGTCTTGCTATGAACCTATAATATGTATGCTCGTGTTGTTTGACCATGAAGCCTTGTAGTGTGATTGGCATCGTTGCTTCTATATTACCTCTTGTGTACTTGGAGTTGGATGACCATAGACCTTATAGTGAGGGTTGAGGTTTGCCTCCCTAGCGCACATAAGTACATACGGTCCAGCGAGGGGGACTTGAGAATACCCTGTCGTGCCTGGACGTTCCGAGGGCCAGGTAGTGAATCCGCGGTGGACGTTCCGAGGGCCACACGCGAGGTATTGTGGATATCTTGGACATAGGGGCCAAGATGGTGGGGTCGTGCAGATGGTCAATCATATGCTTTGGACATTTGGGGGCCAGAATTGTGATTCCCTTATCATTCTTGTAGCACTATGACATTTCCAGGGCCATCAGTGGTTTAATTAACATCCTTTCGATTGATGGGTAATTTCAGAGTATTTGCTTTCAGTCCAATTGTGATGCATCTTGATGATAGTTATTAGCCTTATCAGTTGTGAGGTGTTAGTTTGAGCTATTCATTCCAATGTTTATATATCAGCGATGTTATTGTTCTCCGCTGATGCTCATACAGTGGTTCCATTTGTCAATATACTTTGACCTGATGTTTATTGAGATTACTGAGCTTGACTTTGGATGTCATTCTTGTTTCCTTATGCGTGGAATGTTTGGGTTACTTACTGAGCATCTTTCGTTCATTCCATTCTATTTCCTCTTATTTTTGTAGAGTAGAGGCGGGGTTGGTGGACGTTGGCTTAGTTTTCTTTTGGTGCCACGTCCAGCTAGTGATAGGTATATATAAATGTGTATAGTTTGATGTTTTGGATCTGTATATGATTATTTTGGTAGAGGCTGGTCTAGCGAACCATGCCTATGTTAAATGCTCTGTATATATGGATGACTGTATATGAGGTGTGTTAGATGCTCTGTTGACTGCTTAAACTTTCCTAGGTGTGTTGTGCTATAGGTGATTTAAACATATCTTGCTGATTATCTGTTATCGTAGGGTTATTATCATATGTGATTATATATGGTGGACATTTCAATGTTTTAGAAAAAAAGAAGAAGAGTTAATTGTGAGTTTTGAGGCATGTGACGTGCTCGTGTCGGCATTTTGGGACACGGGCCACCACAGTACTAGTCAAGCAAGTTAGTCTATCCTCCAGAAACACAACATAACAATGCAGATAAAAATAATAATAAATAGTGACATCAAGTAAAATACTATTTAAGCTTAGAAGCAAAATATACCACACACAATCATACAGCTGTATGGGTAAACACCAATAACAAAGTCCATGAAACATTCTACGGGAAAATTAAACCACAAAGCTTTCAAAAGAGACTAGCATAAGTTCAAGAAACAACCCAGCTACAATAAAAATTGAAGAGAAAAGGGTAGAAGCAATTTAGCTAAGGCTTGAAACATAAAAAGTCCTGCGAAGATTCTCAATTAACGGTGGGCAGACCTTGAATCAAACGGCATAGCCCTGAATGAAGTACTTAGCACTGCACCAGCATATTGATCATAATGCATTTCATATAAAGAGTAGTTGTATATGTCCTCAAGATAGTTGATCGAAGGGAAGGGTTCACCTCGCTGACCTACCATATAACCTGTATGAAAATTAGCCTGGAAATCTCTTGTTCTTTCCAAATCTTCTCTAATCATTTCCCTTATCTGATCTATCGCCTCATCGATAGTAAGAAGGTGGCCCCAAAATACAGTATTGGAGCGAGTAGGGATAGCAAGGGGCATGACTAGTGTTTTAAAAGCCATGATTTCTGTAATAAACTCTATTATTAAGTGGGTCTTAGCATTTTGATGAGAAATATTATTGGTAAATGCTTGCACTATATTGTTCAAAATATTGTGCTTGTTTTAATTTAGTCCTTTAATTTTACACTGCAGATAATCTAGTGTTTAGAGTTCGGCTTAACACTGAAGATCAGATTATCGGTTCACAATGAATTATAAGTTGAGGTTCACAACTTTAGATGAACTTGGATAATCTATTGGATAAGGTTGTAATGCAATTCATCTTAAGTAATCCATCATGACTATGAAAGACCGATTCATAGGTTTATGGGTGATTGTGCTAGTACACCTTGTGTGCATTGAACTGATCAAGTTGGGGTAATTATTTTTGTACTGACTAGATAAAATAATTTACACCCCATGTTCATTATGATTACTTATGCTCTTGATCCTAAAATGATTCTTAGACATGTGCAATTGTTCTTTATCATTTTGATTCATTAAAGAGTGATATGTTCTTATGGATCAATAGACTCGGTGAGTTGGGTGACAATAACACTTGTATGATGAATATTTTCTACTGATGGAATCCACGCCTCCTATAGGAGATTGATGATACTCTCTTGAGGATACTTATAAGTTTTGGTCATGTCTAACCCGGCCGGTGGATTTAACTATCCGACATGTCAAATAAGTCAAGCGGAAAATCTCAAGTTAAATAAGATGTTGTGAAATAATATATTGTCAGTAATAATTATTTCATAATGAGTATTGGAATCTTAGCGTGGGGAGATATTAAGCATATAATATAAGGAGCTCAAAATATTATTTTGAGATTAGTGTATTTGGAATGCAGCTATAATTCTTCAGTGGATTGAATTAGGAAAATGTTAGACTCAGTCATATTCACCAACCAAAACTCATACCTTACATGCTTTCATTTTTTTTTAAATAGTAAACATCATTTAGTGATGTATATATTTTGATAAAAAGTGTATATATCTCCATTTTGAGTTGAATGAACCCATTTTTAGTAAGTGTAAGAAATTTTTTAATGTGTTATATACAACATTTAACTGTGTATATGCTTCACTGGATTTCTAAAGTGGTATATAGGACTATGTTTTGAACTGAAAAAAATTGAATGTAACAACACTCATTGAATTATGACTTATGGGCCTTTGATTTTTAATTCTAGTTTGAGTTACAGTACCCAGACTCGTAAGAGCCAATTACTGATTTCTCCTTTAGGTCCCTACCCTAACCTATAAATATGTGGCTTCCTCTTTCTCTCAAGATAACTAATTTCACCGAAATCAAAAACCCTAACCCTAGAAATCCTTTAGGATCTCTAGATCCAGAAAAGGTGAGGAAAGGAGAGAAATAGAGAGAAGGGATTCGCGGTTGCCGTTCGAAGCAAGGAGGCCACACTTCATCGTAGATCTACAGCATAGGAAGGACATATGGCAGAAGATCTGACAGTTTTGATTGAGCAATCCATCATCGTCTGTCAGATCCAATCTTCTTCTTCGACAGAACTCTGATATGAATTGTAAAGGTAAATCCTATTCCGCCTTGTAGGGTTTGCATGAACAAGATTTAATTAAAAAAAATTTTGTTATCCGATCTATACCTTGATCGACTGATCTTGGTAGTCGGGATTTATTTTTCACTCAACATCTTCAACATCTGGTTTGGCTCCCACCCTCACAGGCCGGCTCAGCTACAAAGTCATTTTGCTCAGCATTCATTATTTGAGCAGCTGATGTGGCCTCAGATTGAACCATCGGTATAGGAAAACATCTGATTGAACTAGCTTGGGACGGGGAGAATGCAGATCGACGAGGAGAGGGCACCTCATGGGCAAGCGATTCTTCTCAACTCTCATCCACCTCAACAAGCGGAGATAGCACCGCCAACCTAACAACCACTCAACGAAGTCGACCAGACCTCCCTATAGCTCCACCAATGCTAGCCAATGTCACGCCCCAGAGCGGTCGTCCGTGAGAAGTGACAATAATATAATATCAGCTATCAAGTACATGAGGTCAACAATGACTCCAATAAATAATACACAAGGTTAATAGGCAATGATAACTGATAACACAACTGAAATGCGAAAGCATAAAATATCAATAAGTCTGTAAACCAAAAATGTTATTACATACTCGAATATACAATTACTGTCCTCTCAGAGCCAAATCTAGTCCAAATAAAATATAACATGTGTAACAAACACGATTTACAAATACATGACTCTAGGACTGCTGACAGCCTCGCACTCGTCGATCCGCCGGATAGGACGCTTCCACTCACGCAAGACCACGCCACAAGGACGCTCCAGCTCCACGCCCAACAACGCCCCTGTAAAAGAACAGTACGTGAGAGGTGAGCTACAAGCTCAGTGAGTGGCCAGAAACCAAACACCAACACAACTGTTCAAACTAAGGCAAATTCTTATCAAGGAAAAACATGGGTAGAAACCCAACGGGTAACAAAGTCACGTGGCGGCGCGACCATACCCCTGACCTCGCCCTCATTCCCAAGAGGGAGGCTTTTGGGACTCACAGGGAGGAACAACTGTTAACCATAACACTTGGTGTTACTGTGTAACAATTACAACGAGTTCATCCACTTATACTTCGATACCTCAAGCGTTAGGGGGCACACCCAGAGTATACTCGATGGGTATAAGAGTCACGTGATGACGTGACTACAACACACACTCGCCCTCACCCTAGCCCCTGCAGGGGTGACCTTAGGGGCTTTTGGGATAACACTTGATGTTCTACACCGTTCGACATCCGGTAGCACTCTCCCGGACAGCCTCTTCCTAGAGCCTCCCATGGTCAGTATACTGTCAAGCGCATCGATGGTACCTATAGGTGGGGGTCCACTCAGGGCGGCTCGAACCTAGGCAGCTTCCACACGGATTCGACGAAGGGGATAACAATACACGCTCACAATGTCGTCTGGTAGCCCACCATCATATAGCCTCTACCTAGTACACTCCCATGATCATTACATCTGTCAAATGCATCGGGAGTACCTACAAGTGGGAGTCCTTTGTCAGGATAGCTTCAACGTTTGGGCTTTGGTATACGACGATATTGGGAGGAACCACTACATGTTCGCAACGCGAACCCTATGGGAAAGTCAACTACACAAGGTGGTGGGTCGAGTATCGATTCGAGCCCACCACACCCTCACCAACACCCTCACCCTCACAGGGTGACATAGGACTCTTGGGATGAGGTAGACTATTCTACACCCTTGGTCCATCGGTAGCCCTTTCCCCGGGTAGCCTCTACCTAGTATACTCACATGATCAGTACATCCCCGAATGTATCGGTAATACCTACGGATGGGAGTCCTGTTCCAGGACAGCGTTTCCAACGCCGGGAAGTTCCTACATCGGATCCAACGAAGGGGAGAAAACAATCTACACTCACGAATACGATCCTATTGGATCCGCCGTCATCGGTTATCAAACACCGATACGTGCAAAGAATTCTCGTGAATTCCCTACAAGGCGCATAACTCAGATGCGGGGAAGACATTTTATTCTAAGTGACAACGCCATGGTATGACCCTATAAGAGGTTACACTCTTGCCTAAACGCATTAGACAAGGTTCATGGCCTAATAAGAATATATATAATATGCAATTAATTACCCAAGGATGACCTACTTAAACATGCATACATGACATCAAACAGTCAAACACACAAGATACAAACTAACATGCGTTGGATAACACCAACCTAGACGGGAAGGGTTAAGCGCAATCCGCGCGACAATAGGTGCATGCCAATAATTTTCAAGCAAATCTGAGTCAAGTAGGAACTATATCTACTTACTCAGTTTACGAAAAGAGTGAGGATGAGAGAGAGGGAATGCCTCATCCTCTCTCGAAGCTGGTCATAGTTTTGCCCCAACAATATGGGTGCAACAACCATACCACACCCTCAAGTCCTAAATCAAATGAATATTATACACGTACCCCGTTGTTAACCCAAGTTTAAACATGCTTGATATGCCTAATAATGGGGGTAGTATTTCAAACAAAACTACCTAAGTCATGCCATATTCTATACAATACATAGGCAAGTATAAGGTGGAATAGGGGGTTCTACCCAATATACGAGCTATACAACCTAGCATGCAATATCTAACATTTTAGGGGTGCAAATAAAGCCCCATGGAAGCGTGAAGCACGACTGCGTGCATCGAGCGCTCCCGGAAGGGTTTGAATCGAACCACTCACCGATACCCGAGTCGTCGTGCATCCCATCCGACGAGATCTGTAAGGTAAGGGCATATAAAATGATGAGTATCATCACATACAAACACTTAGAATTAATTAGAAATGCCTAAGACTTAGACATGCATGCATACGAGCTGCATGCACGCACGCACGAGTGCCCGAGCCCCCCGGACCCACATCCCAGTGTGTCGACCCTCAGCACGCCCAAACCGGGCCCTGGATAGCCCCGCATGCAGCTGTGGGCTGCCCCGCGCGCAGCCCCGGGCACCCCGCGTGCGCACACAGCGCGCCCCACCCGCGCGTACGCACACGTGCACCCGTGCGTACCCGCGCAACAGCACCTCTCGCGCGTGCAGACCCGCGCACCCAATGCTCCCAAGCTCAACCCCAAGCCCCACATGCACCCAACACCAAGCACCTCTCATGCATGTCCTCCCAAGCTCCCTAACATGCATACAAACTAACTAAAGAAGAGGAAAAACTCATCAAACATAAGAGGGGGAGGAAAGGGGAGGTGTTGGGCCCTCGAGTACGCCACGACCATCTTGACCACAACTACCACTACCACCACCTCTCTTTGGCTTCTCTTCTCTACATGGCTGAACAAAAGGGGGAGGGGAAAACATGGGGATCAGCTTGGGGAGGAGGAGAGGGATGAGAAACCATCAATAACAACAAGGGCACACACACAAACCTTAATCACCTTCACTAATCCTTCCATTTTAAGCTTCATCTTCCTTTCCTTCCTTTGATGCACAAACACAAACACATGGGGGGCTAATTAGAGAGGGGAAAGGAAGTGAGCAAGGGATGGGGAAAGTGGGAAAGTGACAACAACTTAGAACGACAACAACACACCACTCACACACCCTTTTGCACTCTCTCTTGAGCTTCTTCTTCTCCATCTCCTTCACTTCCTCCACCCAATACACACCACACAAAAGGGCTGGACCAGAGGGAAAGAAAGGAGAAGACGTTGGATTTGGGGGATTAAATAGGCAAAGGAGAGATGGAATGACCAAGCTGTCTTCGGACTAAAAACTCTGCATAGTCTTCACTACAACAACCATAACGTCCACAATACAGCTCCGGATTACACGATTCTAATACCATTGGAAAGCCAAGATGATTATCTACAACTTTCATGTTTACACCCAGGTCAAATAACCTCTCTAACAATTCCAAAATCTAGTCTAAACATCAAACAGGGCTGCTGTCAGGATTTCTCATCCCCGGGGTATAATCTGAAAAATCCCCATAACTTTTGATACACGAATCTAGTTGATCCAATTCCATTTTTGTATGAAAGCTTGCTCAAAAATGAACATCTCATGATAATATCATATTTAAACCTCTTCATCTTGGATTTTAGCAAAATCAAATCCGAATACCAATCAAAACTGCATAATTCCAAAAACGTTATCGGAATTCAATGAAAATTTTATGGGCAGTACAAAACAGTATCAGGACTCATAATATGCAGTTAAATTTTCAATCAGAGTCCTCAAACTCCAACATGGAGCTAAAAACTAAAATTTTAGCGAATCCGATCGAAAAATATGACTCTAAATGACACAGGCCTAACAGCCAAGGCTCTAGCACCATCACTACGACGGGTTACGAATGAATTCCTTCACGTACGGAACCTTCTAGCTGCTTGAGGAGACGATGGAGGATGTGGTGCATCGGGATTTAATGCTGCTACAGACTTCACTGGGGACAATGCCACCATGCCGAGCAAGGATCTCCAGCCTCGATTGGGGAGACTCGTGATCCTATCGATATCCTTTGTCCTGAGGACTTCCTCCAACGAATGGGAAGAGTGGTTATATTAGGAAAATCACACGTTCAAAAGGAGAAAAAATCTTGTAATTCATAAGAGAAAGATGCTGACTTGCACTTAGGGTCATGCGCCTCAGCACTAATGGAATCAGCTACTTGCCTCCCATTGGTTTCCATGCACCGGAGATTTTAAAAACTTTCTTCCTCCAGCCGTAAGCAAATTCTTGAGCATCTTGAAGAAGTTCCCTAGATGTTCACCTCTATGTCAAATAGAATGTCTTATCTTTTTTTGTTAAGAAGCTTCACTTGATAGAAACTTCTGACCTCCTTTAGCCCAAGGTTGGTTATGTTGGCTGCATTCATGGTAACAACGTCCATCAATATGCGATACACCCCCGAAACATACTAAAGGGGGTGTATACCAAAAAAGCTGAGAAACTCCAACACCAAAAGAAAAAAGACAGTCACCCCATCTATTTGGCCAGACTACAAGATGAGGGTCTCCAGATCAGGATTCTGGGTGTCACGCCCCAAGGCGGCCGTCCCCGAGACGTGGCAGTACTATAATATCAGCTATCATAAACAAGAGATCAACAATGACTCCAATAAATAATACGCAAGGTTAATGAAGCAATGACAACTGATAACACAACTGAAAAGCGAAAGCATAAACTATCAATAAGTCTATAACCCAAAAATATTATCACAGACTCAAATACACAATCACTGTCCTGTGAGAGCCAAGTCTAGCCAATAAATAAAATACAATAAGTGTAACACACACGATTTACAAATACACAAGACTCTAGGACTGCTGACAGCCTCGCACTCGCCAATCCACCGGACAGAACGCTTCCACGCACGCAAGACTACGCCATAGGAAAACTCCAGCTCCACGCCCGACTACGCCATAGGAAAACTCCAGCTCCACGCCCAACAACGCCACTGTAAAAGAAACAGTATGCGAGGGGTGAGCTACAAGCTCAGTGAATGGTTGGAAATGAAACACCACTACAACAATTTAATGCTAAGGCAATTTCCTTTCAAGGAAAAACATTGGTTGAAACCCAAAGGATAATAGGGTCACACGGCGGCGCAACCCACCTCACCCTCACCCTCACTCCCGAAGGGAGACTCTTGGGACTCTTGGAGAGAGCCCATACCATTTGTCAAGGAGACGCGGAATTACTAGTCTACACAATACTATTGGATCATCTACATAGAGATGATTTCCCATCGATGTCTCTCGACATTGATACCTAACCAGCCCCAACAACTATGGGAATAGATGAACAAACGAATGGGTCACGTAACGACGTGACTCAACACATTCCCCGCCCCCGCCCCCGCCCCCGAAGGGGAGCTCAGGGGAGACCCGAGGACAAACGAGGGTTAAATAACACCATGTGTTACTGATTAACAAGACACAACGCGTCCATCTGCTACAAGGTAGAGATATACTTCGATACCTCAAGCGTCAGGAGTAACAAACCCAGAGTATACTCGATGGATATTTGGATCACGTGATGATGTGACAACAACTCATCCTCACCCTGGGCCCCGGAGGGGTGACCCTAGGGACTTTCGGAATGAACTCAGTTGTTCTACACTCATCGTCATCCGATAGCCCTCTCCCGGAGAGCCTCTACCTGGTAGCATCTCCATGATTGCTATCTCTACCTATGGGCGCACCAACAGATGTCCTAAATAGCGTCTGGGAGCACCCCACAGGACAACTACAAACCGAGCAGCTTCGACACGGATCCGACGAAGGGGAGAACGACTTCAAGTTTGCAATATCATTTGGTAGCCCTCTCCCGCGCAGCCTCTACCTGTCGGCCTTCCACGATCAGAACATTCGCTAGATGTGTACCGTGGTACGCATCGGTAGCACCTACTAGTGGTGGCACCATACAGGACAGCTTCTATATCGGGTAGCTTCGATTCATGACGATGTCAGGAGGAAGCACCCTGCATTCGCAATGCGAACCCTATGGGAAAGCCAACTACCTTTGATACTTATATATATATCGATGATATCGAATACTTTTGTATTCCCATACGGAGGCGTCACTCAGACGCACGGATTATCTCTACACTCATGTAGAAAAGCCAAGGGCATAACCCAATAGGCAGTTCATACACACGTCTAGTACGGGTAGGCCCAACTTAATGCCGTAGCTATCGGTTTAACAAAACCGATGCCACGATGAATTCTTCAGAATTCAATACGAATGCATCACTGGGATGCAAGGGGCGATTACATCGCTAGCTCTTTAACTAATAGGGTAAGACCCGACAGCGGGTCATACCTACACCTATTATAGATAGGCCCAATTAATTAGCATGCGCATGTATATATATGAGGAGAATCATAACGTAATTATATGTGCCACATGCACGATAATATATTAAATAGCTATAGGGGTACTCCCTAATATGTATTTACATCATAAATAACAAATTATACAACATGCATACAAGGTATGGCCTACTTAAACATGTTTATAAGGCAATTAATCATACAATCATATAAAATATATCATGACATTCGTTGGTTATCACCAACTTAAGAGGAAAGGGACAAGCACGATCTCGCGCACTAACAGGTGCATGCTAATATTCTCAAACGAACCTGAGTCTAGTAGGAACTACATCTAATTACTCAGTTTACGCAAAGAGGGAGGGTAAGAGAGAGGGAAAATCTCATCCTCTCTAGAAGCTGGTCATAGCTTTGCCCCAACAGACGGGTGCAACAACTATACAATTCCTTCAGTCTAATCATAAAGGAATATTAGTACACATCCGGTTATTAACCCAAGGTTAAACATGCTAGATATTACTCATATAGGGGAGGGAGTATTACCATACTACCTAAGGTATGCATATTCTATACATCCATAAACTCATTCGAAAATACATGCCCGAAACATAAGGGGCGCATGAAAACACAGTTATTCAAACCTAAATACATACCTATGCAAGTATATGGTAGAATAGGGTTCTACGCAATATACGAGCTATACAACCCTAACATGCAAATATCTAGCATATTTAGGGGTTAAGATGCCCCAAGGAAGTGCAATGCACGACTGTGTGCATCGAGCGCGTCCCAAAGTGTTGGATCAAACCACTCACTGATACCCGAATCGACGCGCATCCCATCCGACGAGGTCTGCAAGGTAAGGGTATCAATAGGGGTGAGTATTTCCACATAAAAACATATAGAATTTAACTAGAATGTCAAAGACTTAGATATGCACGCATACGGGCTCGCACGCATGCAAGAACGCGCGTACGCACGCATATCCAAGTGCCTCGGCACCTACCCAAACCCCCAGGCAGCCACATGCGTGCCCCCCGCACTCATATGCACGCATGCGCACACGCGCACACGCCCCCGCCACCCCCGACGCACTGCCGCGCACCCAGGCGCGCTCCCGCGCACGCGCCAACGCGCACCCTGAACAACCTTATCGGATCTCGACCAGACCTAAATTTATAGAGGTGGAAATTTGGTCCGACCTGATCGAAATGATCGGACCACAATGTCTGACCTGATGTGAGGATCACTCATGTGCCAAATACAAACGCCGATGAGTTTGCTGGGAAGTCAATGAAATATTCCCTTACACAACAACTATAACCAATTGTCAGAAATCGGTTATGATGAGTCAATCCAGAGATCACATGTCAACTGATCTGAAAGCCATGTGAAAAATTTCATCCTATGATATGATCACACCACCGCGACACAGAAGGCACGCCACCTACGCCTATAAATAGAAGGGTATCCCCTTCTATACAAGTTAGACACTTCTCCCACAAAACTCAAAAGTTTAAGTTCCTACCCTTTAGATCTTGAATTGACTTAAGTGTCCGAGAGGCGTTAGCCAACAATGCACTGGTGTAAGTGCAAGTGATCGAAGGTGGGGATCGGAGGATCTGTCATCGTCACACGCTATCAGAGGTCCAACCAGCTCTTCATCTCAGATCCACATTTACCAAAGCCTGGATAAACCCAAAGATTCGGCCCATTCAGGGGGGAGCATATGTATACTGCTAACACTATATATTTCCCCTCTACATATGAATATTTTATTCTAGTTTAATTATGATGGAATATTAAATATATTCTTTTATGATTCACCTTATTCATGAGGATTTAAGGGTGTGATATGATACTTTCATGTAGTTTATCAATCTCTTATAAATAAAAAATGTGCTACTCAGGTATATTCAAGTTGGAAAAGTTGTTGCAGCTCCTGTTGCACGGAGACTTAGATATTCCCTTCGAATGGCTATCAAGGGTCTTAACAGTGAAGGTCATGTGATGACTTTTACCAAAAGTTTTTCAACATTGCGAATGATTGAATCTTCATCCGAGCTTGAGAAAGTCAATTTGAAATGAGTGATTGATTCAACGTAGAGTTACATTTACTATATCAATTGAACTCCCATTTCAATTGAATAATTGTTTTACATTTGTTGATTTATTTTATTGATGGAGGTTGGAACATTCATGTAAAAAATGACGCCTCTCGAACAAAATGAAACATTTGTTAATGTTAATGCAAAAATATTGCAATCTATTTGATAATGTTTGAAACAATTTTATGCAAGGTACTTGTTATAGTCTTTCATGTATTTGAAATAGTGTGTTTCGAATTGTAAAATGAACTGAATGTAACATTTGTTATATATAAATAAGATGAGTGAAGAGTGAGAGAGCAGACCAAGATTCTGGCTGGGATCACAGAGAGCCATGCTCCTTGAAGCCCCTTGATATTGGTCCCAAATCCTAATACGGACCCTCATCGCACACCTCTTATTCTGAAAGGTGTTTTGGGATGGATATATGGATCCCAATTTACAAAATCCGGCCCATTTGAAAACCCACCCAAGCCATTTTGTGAACATTACAAACCCGCCCCACTATAAATATTTGGGCATTGATAGTCTAAATCCACCCCCAACCCGTTTAGAGAGTTGAATCTCTCTCTCTTCTTCTTCAAGAATTCTTCGGTCCGACCACATTTGTCTCTGCAGATTACCGTCTCGCCCCCCATATAGATACCCCAATTTTGATAGTCCAAAGAAAAAAAATTACTTTAAATAACGTTTTAAAATGACCACCCTAGAGGAGAAAACAAGAAAGAAAATCGGATCCAACACTTAAAAAAATTGCAATCTATTTGATAATGTTTGAAACAATTTTATATAAGGTACTTATTATAGTCTTTCATGTATTTGAAACAGAGTGTTTTGAATTGTAAAATGAACTGAATGTAACATTTGTTATATATAAATAAGATGAGTGAAGAGTGAGAGCAGAGCAAGATTCTGGCTGGGATCAGAGAGAGTCATGCTCCTTGAAGCCCTCTTGATATTGGTCCCAAATCTTAATATGGACCCTCATCGCACACCTCTTATTCTGAAAGGTGTTTGAGGATGGATATATGGACCCCAATTTACAAAAAATCCATCCCATTTGAAAACCCACCAAAGCCATTTTGTGAACATTATAAACCCACCCCACTATAAATATTAGGGCATTGACAGTGTAAATCCATCCCCAACCCATTTAGAGAGTTGAATCTCTCTCTCTTCTTCAAGAATTCTTTGGTCCAACCACATTTGTCTCTGCAGGTTACCATCCACACCCTCCATGTAGATATCCCAATTTTGATTGTACAAAGAAAAGAAAATTACTTTAAATAAGGTTTTAAAATAACCACATTTGGATCAAATAGAAAACTACTTTAGAAAACTAGAGGAGAAAACAAGAAAGAAAACCTGATCCAACACTTAAAAAAATTTAAGGGCCAAAAACTGGACAGCTACTTCAAAATAACTGCCCCTCCTCTGACGGTGACAACCAAAAAACCGCCCCCCAATTTCTTCCCAGAGATGGGACATGAAGTTGGCGTTTAATGCTGATGATTGCAGTGATTTATTCCATTTAGCCACCCTTTCATTAACAGCTTACACCTAGTAACTGCTCCAAGCCACCGCTTGTCAGATATTAGATGTATGGTAGGTCATGATGCCGGTGGATTCTTCAAATTAGCCGCCTAAAGCCCAACAGCTAAAACCAAGTAGCCGCCTCCCTCCTGAACAAATAATAGAAAAATAAAGATTTAATTGGGGCTCAAATCAACTACCCTATTATCCAATTTGATCTATTGTCCAGTGGATACTCTCTTGCACTATTTTCACTATAAATAGGGGGTGTTCAAAACCTTTTCATTACCATCACAATTCAATCAAACATCATTCAAACTCCTACTACACCACTTGAAAACCCCTTTGGGAGAGAGAGAAAGACCCCATTTGAGAGAGAAAGAAATCTATTTCCTACCAAATCCCACTCTTCATAAACTCTATCCAAAACCCTGATTAAACCAGTTTAACCTTAGTCAAACTTAAACCCATTTCACACCCAGGTTCTGTCCAAATTGAACCAGGTCCCATGCCACTAAATCCAACTAGACGGCCCTCACTCCCACCTTTTAGCAACCTCCCTTTGTCAAATTCTCTACCAGTAGAAAGGATTTTCCATTTTCATCTCTATGTATGGCCGACCGTATCTCAGAGAGGAGAATCTACACAATCTATCCTCTCGCAAGGTGATCAACAACACCAACTTTTCTTGCTTTTTAAGAAAGCAGGTGGCGATCACATCGACTTTGTCCTCCTAAGGAGCTGTCGAGCGACTCAAAATCCATTACCGTGGTGATTTGATCAAGCCGTGAGGCGGTCAGATCCAAACTTTTGAAAAACTGACCCAAAATCCATTACCGACACTCTGATTACAGCCCAATTACCTTTTAGTTAACTTGTCCTCCACCATCCTTCCTCCTGCCGTGGCCGTCTCACGTCAACGGTGAAGGTAAACACCATTTCCATCTTCTTCCTCCTCTTCTTTCCCTTTTTTTGTTGGAAACCCTAGCTAATGAAAGGATTTAGATTGTATACAAATACGTAGGTTCATGTGAGTATTTTTAATTTAGGGTTAGAATATACATATACCCATAAAAACTATTTAATTCAAACATGTGATTTTTAATATGTTGACAAACATCTCTTATTGTTGTTTTGGGTAATATATACACAAATTTCATCATGTGGGTATTCATTTGTGTGGATATAAAAATAATCCCCTAATTTTGTTCAAAAATGTCATAGGGTTTGAATATATAGATATGTGTTGTGTATATCCGTCAGACATACCCTAATTTAGTTTCATATGAATTGGTTTGTGGTACATATTTGATTGGATTGTAAAATTTGAGTTATTGGCTATCATTTGTGATATCGTTGTATTGAATTTTGAATTAGCATGTGTTAGATGGAGATGAAATTTTGTATACCCAGTTTAAGAGGTTGGAGCATAATCCCATTGAAATTTTCTTTATATATCAGTGCATGACATTGAATGAATATTGAGGTTGACATGTTTAAATACTGTTTGAGAGATCCTTTCCCGGGTGCACCACAAACTAATAAACTTCTAGTTGATTATAACATCACATCTTGAAAGGGAGATCACAGATTCACTGGCATGTAGGTGTATACGTCGTGCAATTGACCATCTTCAAGATGGGACACCCCTTTCCAAAGAAGCGGCTACATAATGAAGGGCAAATCAGTGACATGATCGGCATAACTCATTTACATGACCACACATGGAATATATTACTATATTTTGATGTATAGCATGCGTTAAAATTTTGTATTTTTATCACTAACGCAATAGGTTTGGATTGAGAGCAATGCATTTGATGTCTGATCACCTAAATGGTTGGTTATGGAATTTGAACAAGTATTTTTTTATGTAGTTAGATGAATGTGGTTGATTATGGAATGCGTTGTTAACATTGTATTTTGATTTGTTAAAAATTCCACCATGGCTATTGGTTATGGACTTCCATAATATAATGTCAAATGTTAAGTTGTTCTCTCAGACTATAGATCATTGGGCCATTGGGCATCCCAAATTCAATATACTCACTGTAGGAGTTGTCGACCTAGAAGGTTATAATAACTGGCGACACAGAATTCAATATATTCACTATAGGAGTTGTCTTCAGAGTGTACTTTATTGGTGTGTGACCAATCTATGTTAATATGTTTGTCATGTTCAGTCTACTTGGGTTGGTACTTGTTCAAATGTCAAATTGTTCTCTTTGACTTTAGCTCACCAGGCCTTTGGGTGATCATAAGTCACCATCTTCGTCAACATGGTTGCCGATGTGGAAGGATACATATGCCAATTGGTTTAGCGAAAACATCACAAAGGACATCTGGCAACCTGACTTCACAATCTTCGCCAAAGGGAATGTCGAAGTGGATTGAAACACATGCCAACTGGTCTATCGAACACATCACAAAGGGCATGATCTGATTTTATCTCGCCTGGGCACCATGTACCTAAATCCACGATCATTTCCAGACAGAATGTCAACCTAGGTTTAGACACATGCCAATTGGACCGTCAAACGCATCATAGATGGCATGTCCCCTTTGATTTTAAATCACCAAACCAGTTGGTGACACATAGTTAAAAGGCTAGCCGGATGATTTTCCAACATGGAGTTGATTTTACACCAATTGGTATATCGAATTGGTACATGGAGTTGATCTCACAGTCTCCGTCATCCTTTGGATTACAGTGTCTTCGACATTGAAGCTTTAAATTACTAAGCACACTCAAAACTATATTGCCTCTTTCATACAAGCACATCAAAGGATTATAAAGAGTCAAGCATCCATTCATAATGGATCATGACAAAGATTTGCACTACATCATGTATACCAAAAGGAGTGTTATACATATTAAATTCACAACATTTCATATATCTTGTTTGTACAAGATTTACAACTACACCAAAAACATAACAACCACAAAAACCACCACCACCACCACCTAACCCTAGCACCATCACCACCAATACAACCACCACAATAAAAAAAAAACTACTATTACAACATTGAAGATCAGAAATGAGAAGTAAATCACTCTCAAATAACAAAGAAACATTTTCTTCTTACAAATTTGTGCTCCCAACCCGGGGGATCACTTATTCCCAATTCCACATATATCAGTCACCTCCGGGGAAAGCTTTAGTGATGGAAGGAAGGGAGGTTGAAATTTGCTTATCGGAGAAAAGGCCGACTGATAGGAAGCGCAGGAAAGATCAAGTGGGAGAGAAAGTGCGAATGAGTGTTTTTAAAATGGGGTGGGATTTGGCATGTCATGGGATTTAAAGGGGTGAAAGGTACAAGGTGGGTTTTCAATCTTTTCAACCATGAATGATAGGTGTTTTTTTTAAAGGGGTGGATTTCTTGTAAATTGGGGTCCATATATCCGTCCCCAAGGTTTTTTTAACATGGTCACCAAAAAGGGTGCGTCTATCCCCACTGAGGGATTTACATAACCCACCATCAGAAAAAATGGTGTTTTTTCTGTTCCCACTGATCCAGCCAGGTCGACCAAACTTGGTCGTCACTTTAAGTTTTGAGCGACCGAACTTAGTCGTCATTTCATATTTTGGGTGACTAAACTTAGTCACCATTTGAGGTTTCTGGCGACTAAACTTGGTCAAACAGGGTTTGTGATAAAGTTTAAAATTTTTTTCTTGGAAACCTAATCCTATGACATGTATCCTCCTTCGATCATTCATACCACTTCAAGTCTGAGTTATAATGTAGAGAGATCTATCATTATAGAGAGAATCTATAATTATTCTTAAATGTAGAACATAGGAACAATTTTTTTACATAATTGAGAGATAAATTTTCAAAAACCAAATATAAAATGTGTTTGGATCAACTGATAATTTTTTTGTTCAAACAAAAAATCCGCTTAATCACGAATTTAAACAAAACTTAAAAATGATATATATATATATATATATATATATATATATATATATATATATATATATATATATATATATAAAACGGGGGCTGGGGTACGGTCGCGTGACCGCACCTAATCACGTCCCAATATATATATTATATATATATATATATATATATATATATATATATATATATATATACGTATAGGTGCGGTACCGTGCACCCCATCGCCCCCGTATATATATATATATATATATATATATATAGAGAGAGAGAGAGAGAGAGAGAGGGGTGATTACATGCGGCGAACGGCGGGTGCGGCGTCGATCACGGGTCCATCGCATCGGACGGTCGGGTGCGATTCACGTCGACCGTTGGATGCTATGAACCCGCGATCAAACGGCCCACAACGCAGCCGCACCCGCCGTTCGCCGCACGTAATCGCTCGACTATATATATATATATATATAGGGCCGATTACATGCGGCGAATGGTAGGTGCGACAGCGATCACGGGCCGTCGATCACGGGTCCGTCGCATCCGACGGTCGGATGCGATTCACATCGACCGTCGAATGCGATGAACCCGTGATCGGACGGCCTGTGTCGCGGCCGCACCCGCCGTTCGCCACACCTAATCGCTTTACTATATATATATATATATATATATATATATATATATATATATATATATAGAGAGAGAGAGAGAGAGAGAGAGAGAGAGAGAGAGAAAGAGATTTATGATAATATGCGGTCGTGCGGTCGCGATCGCGGGCCGTCCAATCGCGGGTCCATCGCATCCAACGGTCGACGTGAATCGCACCCGACCGTCTGATGCGATGGACCCGTGATCGACGGCCCGTGAATCGCGACCGCACGACCGTATAATATCACGACTCTATATATATATATATATATATATATATATATATATAGGGAAGTGTTTGCGTGCGGCGAACGGTGGGATGCGGACAGCGACTACGGACCGTCGATCACGGGTCCATCGCATCGGACGGTCGACCGTTGGATGCGATTCACGTCGCACACGTTGCGATTAGGTGCAGGTGCGACGTTCTCGCGGGTCCATCGAACGTGAATCGCACCCGACCGTCCGATGCGATGGACCCGTGATCGACGGCCCACGATACCGTTCGCCGCACCTAATCGGCCCTCTATATATATATATATATATATATATATATATATATTTGTCTAATAAGATATTTTTTTAAAAAAAAATTGAATTAATTAAAAGTATACCTATTTACATTTTTTGTCCCTTAGTTGTTGTTTGGATAAAAAAAATAAACGTAAAATATAATGATAAACCAAAAAATTTATATGTTATAAAAGAATAGGTAGATATAATTATGTTCAAAACATATAATATCTAGACCCTGTTCGATCAAGTTCAATAGTTGAAAATCTGAAATGGCGATCAAGTTTGATTGCCCAAAGCATAAAATGATGATCAGGTTCAATCAATTTAGATTGGTGGGAACAGTTAAACATTTTTTTTTTTTTTAATGGTGGGTTAAGGGAATCAATTAGTCGGGGTGGTGGGGGTATACGCGCCCCAACATTCTGTATCTCTGTCCAGCAGATGCCAAATGTAGAGTCCATCTCATCAGACACGCTTTCGCTCCATCGACAAACAAGTAAAACTATTCAACCCTCATAAACCATCAATCAACATCTACACTCCCCCGTGTCACAACAAAATAAAGACTTTGTTATCATTGTTGGATGTAAATATATTCATTTATTGAATAGACACAATTACATTTCTTAGCTGTGAATTACATCAATGTCAACCAGGATAGTTTATATTTTGAGTCTATTTGAATCGGATAAAACCCACTGTTCAATATAGGGTAAACTGCGGCTGGACCCTTAGGCCCCGTTTTAATGCCGGATAAGCCTCGGATAACTCTGGATAACCCCGGATAAAATTTGAGCCCCGTTTGGAAAGCCCCGATAACCCCGGATAAAATGTACTAAAATAAACTAGTATAAAGTGGTATATGGATTCCAATCAACCATTAGAATAAAAGTTATCATAGGTTATTCCACCCAAAGAATAATTGGGCCCACTGTCAAATCAACTGTCATCACCTCTTATAAATCATCTGTCAAATCAACTATCATTACTTTTTACCTTTTATAAATTTTTATCCATACTTTATTCACATTTTACCCAAACAATAAAACATTTATTCTTACGATTCCCAACAAGAATAATTCAAAACACAACCAAACACAAAATCACTTTATCCTTATTTATACTCACTTATACTCGGATAAATAAATACTCAAGAATAAATCTTATTCTGTATCCAAACGGGGGCTTAAGGTTTTTAAAACCTACAAAAAAACATTTTTTGAAGTTCTTAAACATGTGTTTACACCCTCTGTTGTTAAATTTTTCATTAAGATGATGGGATAAAAGTACAGTTTTATTTTTTTAATTAAATCATTATAATGTTTTTTCTTTTTAATTAACTGTTGTGTAAATTAATTCTTACAAAAAAATATATATTTATATGTATTTGAAAAGTTAAATATTCTTACAAAATATTCACAAAGCATATCTAAAATAATAAAATATCATTTAAAATAATTATTGACTTTTTTTTTATATTTAAAAATTTAATTAAAGAAGAAAATAATAATATTGATACATTTTTATTTTATTTTAATATAAAATCTATTGATAGGGGATGTAATTGCATATTTTTAAACTTACAGTTGCATTTTTACGGATTTTAAAAATTTTATGGGATCCGAGTGCGGAATACCCTTCAATATATCCCACCCACCCCCAAATTCTCACGCACCTCCCAATATAAATACAACCCATTCAGGACTCCCCAGCCAGGTGTCTAACCATTCCAGTCTATCAAAGCAACTTGTAACGCTTCGTCCCCTTGCATGTACTTGGAAACTTCAAAGCCTCTTTTTTTTTCTACATCTCTGAAAACACCCCCTCTGCCTCTCCTCAAACACAAACATGGTAGTCCTCTCTAAGCCTGCCCCTGTAGAACATATGTCTGTCATAAAAACCCCCAAGTCCAATAACTTCTTCAATGGGATCCCTGTCATAGACCTCTCCAGACCAGACTCCAAGGCCAAGATTGTCAAGGCATGCATGGAGCTTGGGTTCTTCAAGGTGGTCAACCATGGCATCCCAACTGGGCTCATGTCGAGGCTGGAAGCCGAGGCTGTGAAGTTTTTCTCTCTGTCTCAGGCCGAGAAGGAGAGAGATTCAGGGATTGGTAGCCCTTTTGGGTATGGAAGCAAGACTATAGGCCGTAATGGGGATGTGGGTTGGATTGAATACCTCCTCATGCAGACCAACAAGGAGTCTGTCTCAGAGACCTTCAAAGCCCTCATCAGAGATAACCCAGATGCATTTCGGTATGAAACAGAGGGAAAAAAAAAAGCTCTGTTTTTGCTTGCTTGTTGTATTGCTTTTTGTTTGCTCAGCTGACCAAGTCCACATATAGTTTTTTAAAATAAAAAAACCATGGATTCTCTTCTTTTATTTACACTTTTTTTTGGTGTCTGTTTCTAGCACTGCTGTGAGTGAGTACCTATCAGCAATGAAGAAGTTGGCATGTGAGATCTTAGAAATGATGGCAGATGGCCTAAATATTCAACCAAGGAACGTTTTCAGCACGCTTTTGATGTTCGAGGAGAGTGACAATCTCTTTAGGCTCAACCACTACCCACCATGCCCACTGCTTCAAGGGAGAGAAGGCAAGCTGACTGGCTTTGCAGAACACACAGACCCCCAGATAATCTCCATATTGAGGTCCAACAACACAAGTGGCCTTCAAATATCTCTCAGAGATGGTAGTTGGGTCTCTGTCCCTTCTGACCAGAAATCCTTCTTCATCAATGTTGGTGATTCCTTACAGGTGTGCTCTTTTTATTTCTCTCAACCTTGTCTTGTCAAATGGTATTTATTAGAGGTTGTTTTTTTTTTCCTATAAAATTGAACTTTTCATAAAGATTCTCTACAGGGAATGGACATGTTTGGTATTCCAGTGTGCTCAGAATTATTTATTTCAAAGTGGGTTGGTGTGGTTTTATTTCTAGAATTTAATTTTTTTTTCATTTTTTTGGGGGTTTGAATTTTGTTTTACAGGTTCTGACAAATGGGAGATTCAGAAGTGTGAGACACAGGGTTTTGGCTAACAGTTATAAATCCAGGGTCTCTATGATCTACTTTGGAGGGCCACCATACACACAAAAGCTGGCTCCCTTGCCACTGTTGATGGGGGAAGGTGAGGAGTGCCTGTACAAGGAGTTCACATGGTTTGAATACAAGAGTTCTGCATACAAAACAAAACTCGCTGATAACCGGCTTGTGCAGTTTATGAAGTGATTGATGATGAGGGAGTGAGAGGTCTTTTGTGAGTGTGTTGTCATTGATGATGATACCTCCTGATGATGGAGTACGAAGATTTTTTTCCTCTCTCCATATATGGAAATGTGTGTAAAAGTCAAAAAAACAGTCTGGCATGGGTGATCATGTTTAACTACCAAATTTGGAAACAAAAAAGGTTACTTCTTTTTGTATTATTTTTTTTAACTACTCGTGTAATCACGTATGGGTCATGTAGCTACCTGGCTTCCATTATATAATATGGTTTTATCAGTGCATCTCATAATATACAACTCAACCCATTTTTTTTTTTTTTTATCAGGAAACAAGGTGTGGTTTTGAGAGTGATCGACAAGTTTTCAATATTTGGAGAACATAAAAATTTAGACATAAAGTTTGACCATGGAGAATGTAATTGAAGAAAGGGGAAGATCATAAACCTGTCATTGTCAAGAGAATATTTGAAAGTTTGGCTCTCAAGATCACTTATTTTCAATTAAGCTGACTTTCTTTTATTGAATTTAGACAAGGATGACAACTAATAACAAAAAAACATTCCATCAAGTCCCTTTGACTTGGAAACTAAGGAAAGGAATGTGAAAGGCTATCATTGTTCAACAAGAAGAATGATAAATATAACATTAACAATATGATATAGTCCACAAATTGTATTGGCTAATTCCGTGACCAATTGTCCCACTGAGTTTGCAATAGGTCATAATTCAACAAGAAAAAATATTAACTCTTATCAACGTGAAGATCCTCCTTCGCAAGTTTCTTCAATATGTAAAATCGTAGAGCACCTTTAGATTTTTATCAAAGTAGTTGTCCCATCATTTATACATTTCAATTTAAAAATATTAATATTTTTCAAATAACAGACATTTCTGGTTGTCGCTCTCTAAATTAAAAAATCAATCTGCAACAGACCCCCCAAACGGTGTGGTCGAGATGCACCCTCTCAAATGAGAGGTCGCGGGTTCAAACCCGCCTTTACCCACCAAAAAATAAAAATCTAGTGTTTAAATGACTGACTCATAGTAGAAGTCTACAATCTTATTGAACTATATTTTTCTATAAGCAAGCAGTGAGACTTGCATTGAAGAGTTAAAAGAGTTAAATAGTTGCAAATTTATTTTTTAGAAAACGGTGGATGTTTTCCATCACAGTTTCACTAACTGAATTCGTAGTACAAATCTAAAAGTGTAAGGAAAAATTATAAAAGAAGAAGAAAAAATCTAAAGTGGTTGCAAATTTGTTATCAACAATTTAGATATCTAACCCCATATTCTATAGTTTTGAACAACCTTAATATCAAGTATTGTTATCCTGATTTAATTAAAATTTGGGGGTTTTAAGATGAAACTATAAAAGATAAATACTGATTTTTTCTATCCTAATTAAATAACAACTTTATTAGTTAAAACAATATTTCACAAAAGTTAAATATCCCGAAAATGTATGATTTATGTAATACTTTCACCTAATAATGAACTTATTTTTATTTTACAATATTCCAAATGAGTTTACAATTGATGTGCTTTTCAACAAAAACTTTTTATGGCTTTAATGTGATAAAATTGAAACGAAAATTAAAAAGGAAGATCCTGACAAATTCTAGAAAACATTAAAATATTTGATCCTTATTACCTAGCATTCCTTGAGATATAGATATTAAAAGCCTTCATATTTTCTAGTACACATGTTGACTTTCATTGAAAAATCTTAGAAAATACTTGAATTTTTAAAAAGTCTTGAAAATTATAAGGGGGTGAACAAGTAATAAAATCTATAATAAATTGTAAAGCACGTAAGAGCGTTTGAATGTGAGGTGTCTAACTTGAGATTTCACATACGTGGCTTCTTCAACTAAAATGGTGAGTGGAACGCATTCAGAACCCTTCCAAAAAAATAAAACAATTGTGTTTGACTACTACAATAGCGTTGAGTTTATTGATTTGAATGATTACAAGAATATCGTTCTTCTTATTTATTTAAAGGGGATTTTATTTTAAAGGGGTTCACAGTGGGGTATTTTTATGAATTGCTTAAGGACAATATAGTCTTTTTGTAAACTTACGCTTGCATTGCGACATCCGCTTTTCAAAAGCGTTGTTTGAGGGCGTTAGAAATGTTGGGATTTTAAGAAAGAGAACACGGAATACTTTTTTTTCGTTTTACAAACAGGAAGAGATGTTTGGATCCATGGTTCGCATTTTCTTTGATTCCACAACACAAAAGCCGCAGAACCGCTGTTCCAAAGGGGGCTTAGTCACACCCTGGCCCCCTCTACGTGAGAAATTTAAATATAAAAATTGAAATACTGAACTTTTTAGAAAAACAATAGGGAGGGGGACATACCTTCTTGTCTAATTTAATAGCTTGCAGGGTAAGGAAAATCATGCTGACCCTCTGTTTTTATCCAATTTACCTACACGTTGCTTCTACCACTTGCATTCTTCCTATTAATAAATTCAGGGGATATCTCTAAAGCCCAACACCCTCAGACGGGCATTAAAGTATCACTGCCTAAAGAATGAGAATTCATTATGTAGGGACTCTTTGAAAATTTAATGTCAACCAGTGAACCAAAAGAGGGCCATAAGAAATTTATGAGCCAGCTCTCGATGGGTCGTATCTGCAACAGGTTGACAGTAGTCTTTTAAATTTTAATTCACTGGAGGTTGGGGAGACCCCACCAAAGGAAATCTTAGGGTGTGGCCCCTACTATTTGGTAGCAAGAGTGGATGTGATTTTGCATTCTATTTTATAGGATATTGGGATTTGTTTTTTGGACTGGAAGACCTAACAACTGATCACTGCAACGTTTAAATGGTGACCTAACTATATGGTGTTTCTTTTGAGAAGTTTTATTTTTTCATTTTTTTTAATTTTGTTTGTGATACTTCTCTTTGAAAGATTCATTTCATCCTCTATTGATTGTATGTATTTGTACATACCATATATCCATTGATGAATCATTTACATTTTCAGGAGGAGAAGAAGAAATCATGAGAGATATTTTGGATATATTGTGGGTTGGTGTCGTTGTTTCATGTAAATAATCTTGTTAGTGTTGAAAGCTAAGGGCACGTAATACTAATCAATAAAAGATAGTTAAAGACTCTGAACATGTCAATTTTTGTAACGTTTTTCATGTTCTTGTTATGCTTCATGGCATCCAACATTCGTATCGGAGCTTTAGATTAAAATTTATGTTTTCGTACATGATTTTTAATTGGTATGAATGTAATCGTTTAAAAAATTGATTGGAAAATTTGTTATTTTAAGTATTCTTAAATAAAATATTAGGTATTCTTTTAACACATTATATTTTAGGTATTATTAAATAAAATATTGTTTCTTTAATATATATTTGCTTTGTTATTATTTTGTGATTCTTTAATGTGAATTATTTGTGATTTTTGTGAAATGTTTTATAATTATATCCTTATAACGATAGTAAGATATACTGCATATGTCACATGCATACTAAAAAAGAGCTTAAAATTGAAGATGACACTTTTTTTAAATAGTTTAAATGCACATTCCATAACAAATTGTAGATATCCGACAACTAGAAAATTTGAATATTCATGACACATTTTGTTTATGCTCTTATTTAACATCCCCCTATCATTATCTTGTTTAACCAAATGTGTGGCTAACCGAACGCTGAATCATGGGAAATCTGTTTTATCCTAGGATACGTAAGTTTTTCATTTCACCCTATAAACCTATTTGGGAATAACCTGGTTTTTCAGTCTTATTACACCCAGTGTTACCAGACTCAACCAGATGAATCAGTTAAACCTTGACCTGCTTTGAGTTTCGGTTCGATTTACCTTCAAAATTCAATGGTATAAAAAATTAGTAAAAACCAATCAATTCACTATTTTCTTTTTGAGCTATATATGTGAGTCATGCCCTATGAGAACACTGGTTAATTCCCACATGTTCCAAGCTTTAGTTTAATTTGAAAATTTCTAGTCTCTTTGCAAGCATGTCCATTCGACCTCTTACAATCATCATAAATATTTCTCATTGATGAGCCTACACATATGCAAGGGAGCTTCCCAATCACTATCAACCCTTTTTTTCTATTGGGGGGTGGGGACAAGGAGAATGGGGAACCACTAATTGATGGAGAGAAACTGCTCCATGTACACCAGCTAACGAAGGATGAATTCTCTCAACAACTGCTCTCTGTTTTTCTTTCCATGATTGCAATTCAGTGGTGTGAGTGCGACCATTTGTTAACATTCCAACAACCACGTCGCCCATGTAATAGCCATGGAACAATTCCATTTATTGAGCCACCCCATTTGATGATGATGTATAACATTGTTTTCCTTGAACAGAGTATGTGATGTCATTAGCCTTTCTTTTTCTTTTTTTTACTAGTAAATGTCTGCAACAATGGATGCCAATATTCGATCCATTGGCTTGTCCAATAATGGTAGGCTGATCATGATTTTAGACCAATAAATAATGGAAAGATGATCATGATATATAAGGAATGTAGGATATAATACAAAAGAATCTCACATATATGGATCCTCCCCACTGGAGTCGTACGGTTTCCAACGTAGTGAAGCCCCTCGCTATACCCGAGACCCATAATTGCCTTCAGTGAAAATGATGGCCTAAAAAATGGTCATTATTTAAGCTGAAGTGATCTTTGTGAGTAGATCATCTTCAACGTGTTACGTAGATCATTTAAGATGGTTTGGTGAACTGAAAATTTTCCACTAATTGATATTCATACAATGGAAACTTTTCAATCTAAGCTTTCTATTCTAGTTCATGCACATCGTTATCATGTGACACATCCCTGTAGGTTTGGTGTGTGTGTTTTGAGGAGGTTGATCAGGAAAGGGAGAGCATATGCATCTTCCACTTTAGAAAGCGTGTCAAATTTTATTTCTTCATGTTCTAATAAAAAAACCATTTTCAGAAAAGAAGGTTGCGAATCATAAAATCAAGGTTCTACACACACAAAATTGTATGAAATTTTGGTTTTGATAGTGCACACCATGACCTGTTCATAATAGATTCCCAATACTTTTCATGCCTTTCATTGTCAACGAATAGTGATTATGAGTTACTTGAGGGGAATCTTTGATGGGTCTAACTGAGATTAGTCCTGATCAATAGAAGCGAATCAAGGGACAAACATTTTTTGTCATTGTTTATTTCATTTTGGAAAAGAAAACACAAGCATCAAAATTGTACAAATTAATGGTTATATGTTCCATCTATTGATTCCGGATCTCCCCTTTTCTTCCTAACATTGTGAATCAATGGGTCCTTCTTACTCCACCTTTTGAGTCTCTTTTTGTTTCAGTAGTATTTTTTTTTTAATTTCTACGTTTCCATTATACTCATTTTCTCTGTCTTCCATATTTGAGGATCATTTTTTTTAAGTTTCTTATTATGTGTTTGTATTATGTGTTTGAAAGCTATTATTCAGAAGTCTTATTACACAGTATCATTTTTCCAGCTCCAATTCCAGTATCTTATGCTTTGTAAGCATTATATATTCACATTAACAATGTATACATTTCAATTTATTTATTTATTTATATATTTTTAAAATGCATTCATGCAATTCATTTAAATATATGCTTCATTTTTATTTTTTTAAAGATGTATCTCATGGGCGGCCTTATTATAGGACGGGTAGGAGACCGCCTAGAACCCCCTCTAAAGAGGGCCCCCAAATCCAGGATTTTGTTTTGTGTTAAGCTTTTGATATTAAAATTGAGGATAATTTTATATCCAGTCTATATTTCAACCCTAAATTTAATCTACAAGTGTTTTGAATATTTTAAAAATAGTATACTTTATCTAATGAGGTACACATTTTTAAAGAAAATAAAGCATATATTCTAATGAATTGTATAAATACATTTATCAAAAGTATGAATTTTTTATTGAAGCATATACCTCGCAAATGTGAGTATATATTCTGATAATTTTCTGTCGATGCATATAAGACTAAAATTGAAACTGGAATAAAAATTGTGTAACAACAATCTAAAATTATTTTTTAACAAAAAAAATAACTTGATTATGTCTTCCTATTTATTTTAAATTTATAAGTATCTTTTTTGTGATTTAAAAAAATCTCATCTGTATCTTTATATATTTAATAAATTTTTAGTATATTCCAATTTATAGGAATTTATTATTTTCTATAAAGGAGATGATCTTATTTTTCTGATTTTTATTTCTTTTTACAAGAAGAACTCAATGAGTATTTTTTTTGTTATATTTTATTTTTCAATTATTATTATCATTTTTTGTTTCATCTTGATTTTTTTGTTACTAATATGGTTAGAACATTCACTCAAAAATTTATTACGCATATATAGTGTTAGACCTCTGTCATTTTAGAGTCTTATTTTTCGATCGGGGTCGTTAAAATTTTAGTTTTTAGCTACCTACTAGAGTTTGAGGACTGTGATTGAATATATAACTGCATATTATGGGTCCTGGTATCGCTTTGTACTGCCCATAAAATTTTCATTGAATTCCGATAATGTTTTTGGAATTATGCAGTTTTGATTGGTATTCATATTTGATTTTGTTAAAATCCAAGATGAAGAGATTTAAATCCAATAATATCATGAGATGTTCAATTTTGAGCTAGCTTTCATACAAAAGTAGAATTGAATCAACTGGATTCATGTATCAAAAGTTATGGGTATCTTTCCGATTATACCCCGGGGATGTGAAATCCTAGCAGCAGCCATGTTCGATGTTTAGCCTAGATTTCGGAATAGCTTTAAAGGTTATTTGATCTAGGTAGAACATGAAAGTTGTAGATAATCTTCTTGGCTTTCCAATGGCATTGGAATTGTGCAATTCGGAGCTATATTGAGAAAATTACGGCTATTTTAGTGAAGGTTGTCCAGAGTTTTTAATCTGAGTACAGCTTAGTCATTCCGTCCCTCTTTTGGCTATAAATCTCCTCCAAAACCCACGACTTTGGGCTCTCTCTTCTTCTCTCTTGTTCTGGTCCAGCCCCTTGGTGTGTGTTGGTGCATGATTTGGAGGGGGAAGTGAAGGAGGAAGTGAAGGTGGGTAAGTATACATGTGCATTTGTTGTTGTATTTGTTTCCCCTTCTCTCTAGCTCCCCCTCATATTTTTTACCTCCCCTTTGTATTTCAGCCCCTCATGTTTTGTTGTATTGCCAAAGTGAGGAAGAAGAAGGAATGCTTGAAGAAGAAGATGATCAAAGTTTTCTCTCTTCTTAAAAGCTGATTTTTATGCATGTTTAGGTGTTTGGGAGGGCATGCATGGGTGTTGTTTGAGTTTGGGTGCATGTGGGGCTTGGGGGTGGGCTTGGGTGCACTGGGCGCGCGGGTCTGCACACGCGAGCGTGCGCACGGGCGTGCGCGCAGGTGTTGTCGCGCGGGTGATGCGTGCGGGGCGCTTGGGGCTACGCCCGGGGCTCCTCGGGGATGCGTGCAGGGCAGTCCGGGGCCTGTTCGAGTGTGTTGTGGGTCGGCATGCTTGGGTGTGGGTTCGGGGGGCTCGGGCACGCATGCTTGCATGCGTGCGAGCCGTATGCATGCATGTCTAAGTCTTAGGCATTCCTAGTGATTTCTATGTGTTTGTATGTGGTTATACTCATCTTTTGGATGCCCTTGCTTTGCAGACCTCGTCGGATGGGATGCCTGACGATCCGGGTATCGGTGAGTGGTTCGATTCCACCTTTTCGGGATGCCCTCAATGCATGCAGTCGTGCATCGCGCATCCATGGGGCATCTCTTACTCCCTAAATATGTTAGATATTGCATGATAGGACTGTATGGCTTGTTTATTGGGTAAAACCCCCCTGTTTCTACCGTATACTTGCATAAGTATGTATTTATGTCTGAATAACTGCGTTTTCATGCGCCCCTTGTGTTTTGGGCATATATTTTTGAATGAGTTTATGGATGTATAGAATATGCATGCCTTAGGTAGTATTGTAGTACTCCACCCCCCTATGTGAGTAATATCTAGCATGTTAAATCCTGGGTTAATAACTGGATGCGTAACTAATATTCCCTTACGATTAGACTGGAGGACGTGATATAGTTGTTGCACCCATCTGTTGGGGCAAAGCTACCCTCTCTCTCACCTCCCTCTTTGCATAACTAAGTAGTAGATGCGGTTCTTACTCGACTTAGGTTCGTTTGGGAATATTGACACGCATCTGTTAGTGCGCGAGATCGCGCTTGACCCTTCTCAGTTAAGTTGGCGATGTCCAACACATGTTAGGTCGTTATCTTGTGTGTTTGCATGATTAATGATCTTGTGTGCATGTGTAGTTAGACCATGCTTTGTATGCTATATTGGTTATTATGAATAATCATGTTAGGGAGGACCCCTATAGTTAATTATATATATATTATCGTGCATGTGGCACATATAACTACGTTATGATTCTCCTTATATATATATATATATATATATATATATATATATATATAGGGCCGATTACATGCGGCGAACGGCGGATGCGGCAGCGATCACGGGCCGTCAATCACGGGTCCATCGCATCTGACGGTCGGATGCGATTCACATTGACCGTTGGATGCGATGGACCCATGATCGGACGGCCCGTGTCGCGGCCGCACCCGCCGTTCGCCGCACCTAATCGCTTCACTATATATATATATAGGTGAAGCGATTAGGTGCGGTGTGCGGTCACGGGCCGTCGATCACGGGTCCATCGCATCGGACGGTTGGGTGCGATTCACGTCGACCGTTGGATGCGATGGACCCGCGATCGGACGGCCCACACCGCACACCACACCGATCGCACACCGCACCTAATCGTATCACTATATATATATATGCGCATGTTAACTAATTTGGCATATCCATAATAGGAGAGGGTATGACCCGCTGTCCGGTCATACCCTATTAGTTAAAGCGCTAGCGATGTAATCACCCACTTGCATCCAAGTGATGCATTCATATTGAATTCAAAAGAATTCATTGTTGCATCAGTTTTGTTAAATCGATAGTTACGACATTAAGTTAGGCCTACCCGTGCTAGGTTTGTGTATGAACCGCCTATTAGGTTATGCCCTTGGCTTTTCTACACGAGTGTAGAGATAGTCCTCGCGTCCGAGTGACGCCTCCGTGTAGGAATATGGGAGTATTCGATATCATCGATATATATATATATATATATATATATATATATATATATATATATATATATATATATATATATATATATATATCGATGATATCGAATACTCCCATATTCCTACACGGAGGCGTCACTCGGACGCGAGGACTATATATATATATATATGCCGACGATTAGGTGCGGTGTGCGGTCGGTGCGGTGCGCGACGTGGGCCGTCCGATCGCGGGTCCATCGCATCCAACGGTCGACGTGAATCGCACCCGACCGTCCGATGCAATGGACCCGTGATCGACGGCCCGTGATCGCGCACCGCACCGACCGCACACCGCACGTAATCGGTTCCCTATATATATATATATATATATATATACCAAAGGTAGTTGGCTTTCCCATAGGGTTCGCTTTGCAAACGCAAGGTGCTTCCTCCTAACATCATCGTGAGTCGAAGCTACCCGATATAGAAGCTGTTATGTATGGTGCCACCACTTGTAGGTGCTACCGATGCGTATCACGGTACTCGTCTGGCGAATGTATTGATTGTGGAAGGCTGACAGGTAGAGGCTGCGCAGGAGAGGGCTACCGATTGTTATGGCGGGCTTGAAGTCGTTCTCCCCTTCGTCGGATCCGTGTCGAAGCTTCCTGATCGGGCAGCTAGTCTCAACTAGAAGCCCTTCACCTGGTCTCTAACAGAAGAACCAGAGAATTAATGAGGGGTATAATAAAGCACACTATTAACCTAGCCACTCTATTACCCCGTGGATATTCCCCTGCCTCTCTTTTACTATAAATAGAGAGGGTTCAAAACATTTCTAACATATTCCCACATCCCCAATCTTGATTCACAAGTTCACAATCACCAATCCCCAATTCCCAAGCCCATTCCACAACTTGAAATCCCTAGAGAGAGAGAGAGCCATTTGTGAGAGAATAAAACCCTTTCCCTACACAAAATCACCCTCTCAGTCCACCCTCTAAAACCCTGGTTAAACCCAGTTTAACCCCTGCCAAAACCAAGCCCATTCCCTACCCAGGTTCTGCCCAAATTCACCCACGCCCTGGACGGCTAACTCTAGCTAGCCGCCCCCTGCCCGACGGCTCAAACCCACTAGCCGCCCCTTATCCACACCCCACCTTCACCCTTTTCTCCCAAGACTCCTTTAGTCATGTCCCAAAACAGAATAGGATTACCTGTTTTTCACCTCTGTGTGCGGTATATCCGTGTCTCAGAGCGGAAACCCCACAAACTTACCCCGCGTGGCGATCAAATCCAACCCAACTTTTTCAGCTTTTCGAAAATGCAGGTGGCGATGACACACACACCGGAATCCCCTTGAGTCGTTGTCGGGCGCCTCGACCGGGAACGAGACCCCATCACCCCTTCCGAGAGACAATCCGATCAAGCTTGCCAAGGCGCGCACCGGATCTGAATCCCCGAAGAACCCCCACACCGACAAGTCTGGCAATCACGGTGGGACATCCCTCGTGAAAAACAAAAAACAGGTAATCCTCTTCTGCCTCCCTTTTACAAGCTTGACTAAAATGCTATCAACCCTCTAAGAAGATTAGAGTTTCCCATCCCCCGAATTAGATTCTCCTCTACTTTGCATCACAGCATCATGTACTGCTTTGTAAGCCGCACACCGCTACGTAATCCTTTGCTGCTTTGTAAGCCGCACACTACGGCGCAATCCTTTACTGCTTTGTAAGTCGCACCTCGCTGTGCAATCCTTTACTGCTTTGTAAGCCGCACACCACTGCGCAATCCTTTACTATTTTATTTACTGCTTTATATCTGCATTCATTCCCTTAAAGCATTCCACACTCATCATGAAATCCCATCTAGAGGAGGAGATACTAGATAAGAGAATCACCCAAGAGGGTCAGGCCACACAACTCCTGACCCGTCTAGAGAAACAGATGGTAAGTCTAGGGTACCAAACGGTAGAGGACATGTTTCATGACCTCGCTGACTACCATCATACCAAGACCTTGTGTCAGGAGACCCCTGTCAAAAACCCCCAGGCCACTCCCAAAACCCCGTCCACACCCAGTTGCTCGATCAATCTGAGCATCTTTTCGTTTGCCCCCCTTTCCCTAGCAAATCCAATATTCCTGACTGTTTCTACCCTAGGCCCTTACCAGGCCACCCCAAACCTGGGACCGCTAGGCAGCCCTCCCAGGGGAGAAACACTAGATGAAACCATCCAAAGAATCCTCTCCGAGACTGGTCCCTCAACCCCCAAGCACATGTCTCTACATAACCTGAGACAAATCCGTCAGTCCACTTACCGGAGGGATTCAAAATCCCCAAGTTCCGCCGATATAACGGTCGTGGAGACCTAGCATTCATCTAACGGCCTTTTATCTAGACGCCTGACCATTTCTAGATAATCAACCTCTGCTAGTCTTCCTCTTCCAGAAATCATTGGAAGGAGAAGCATTGCAATGGTTCTCCACCTCCATGTAGATCACTTGTTGAACTTCTCGGCTGTAAGTGAGAAGTTCTTAGGCCTCTACAGATACTAGAGGATCAGAACCCCCTCTATTTCAGATTTAACAGTAGAGAGAATGAGGCCTAGGGAGGAATTTGAATAATACGTGTCTCGGTGGTGCACACGTTTCTACCAGATCAGCCAGCAACTCACAGAATGTCTAGAAATTGACATGTTGTTACAGAGCCTGAGTCTAGAGCTTCTTACGAGCCTTTCGTATGGAGACTGTACTACATATCAGCTTCTAATTGATCGCCACAACAGGATTTCCTGTTGTGCAGTCCCAATAGTCCAAACCCAGTCCCCACCTATCAGCCATAGGGTTGGACAACCGCCACGTAAGGCGCAAACTCCCACGGTAGAGGGGATTGCACAAGTTTTAACACTCTACCCGAACGGAGCACGGGTTCCTGATCGAGGAACGGCTCCGAGACAGTACACATCCGGTCCACCCGGATATGCCTCATCTCGGCAACCAAATCAAAATTTTACTACCCGATCAGTATCCGTCCCCGTGCTAACACAACGGAACCCAATAATCCAAAGTTCTCCAGTCCAAAGCCCCATAATTTCAGGATAAGGTCAGCCTAGGACCCCTTTCTACTCCACTTTTCTAAGAAACCAAAACCTAAATCCTAGGTAGCCTACACAAAATGCTTATAATGAAGTCTCCCCTCCAACATCCTATGATTAAAGACAAATGGGAAAGAGAGACTCTTACCCACCCCTCCCAGAAACACTCACTAGGATTTTTAGGGTGCTAATGGACACTAATAGTATCTTCCTCCCAGTTTCTAAACCTCCACTTCCCGGGGCCAGCAGACTGCGTTACTGTCAATACCACCAACAGCATGGACATACCGTAGAACAATGGGTGTGTTTTAGGATTTTATTTATGATTTGAATGATGACATGCGCCTTGATTGGGCCATGATCAAAAGCCACTTAAACCAGGGCAATTCTCAAGCTTCCAAGTCACTTGGCATATTTACTGACCCATTTCCAGGTCACAACCAAGCTTCCACGTCTGGAGCCCACATAGTAAACATGGTCAGGAGAGGGAGGCAACCATCGCCACGACTAAGAAGTTCAGAGGATGTCACTGATGACGGTCTGTCCGAGGAATCTAAGGAGGAGGGGCAGGATGAGCCCTTCCAGCTGAACCTTGACGATCATGACTTCACCATGCTCTATGGCGAAGAAGAACAAGCAGTCCTCGCCCTACCTGCAGTCATCAGCATAGAGTCCAACGGGGAGGAGGAGCCCTTTCAGGAGGTTCCTGAAGGAGCCAACGAAGGACCCGAGGGAGGGGAATGATCATCGGACGACAATGGGTCCTCCAAGAGTACCGATACTGTCAATGGCCCCTGCCGTCCGATGACCATCTCTTTCACCAACGATGACCTCCCAGACTCCAACTACGAGTCTACCCCCTACACATCCGCGGACGGCTTCAGATGTTGTGGCTAAACAACATCTTCGTTGACCAAGGGTCGGGAATGAACATAATGACATGCTCCACCTACCAGAAGATACTTGGACTCGGACGCCCTCCCGTTCAACCAGCCCACTCTACTATCCAGCCTTTCAATCACACGGGAAAAACTCTCCGTGACCCCGGAATATTCGAGCTATCTGTCTGCCCCCTCGTCTCTGAGGTGGCATGCTTCGTGGCCAACATCGACACAAGGTACCCCCTCATGCTAGGGCAACCATGGTTGGACAACATCCAAACTATCCGTTCCCCCCGGCACCAATGCCTCCGACTCCCATTCATGGGCCGTGTACTGATGATTTGGGGAGAGGCATGCCTCCAGTATGAGAATGAGAACAACTGGGCACTGCACAATATGTGCACACTAACCTTATGCCCAGGAGCCGAAGACAGAAGCATTAGCCCACCTGGATCCCACTATAACAGCAACTATCCCTCGGAAGAGACAGTCAGGACCCTGATCCCATCAAACAATCTTATGGAACCCAATCTGATTGCCTTCCTCCCCCATGAAGTCGCAAAAGTCAGAGCGCGCTCCGCACCCCTCGCAATCATTGCCATACTCGGAGGAAGAGAATTCAAGCATATTCTTATCGATATGGGAGTAGAAACTAATGTTCTCACATATTCCGCCTACCAGAAGCTAGAAGGCAGAGTTCCTAGGTTGGAACCCTCGAATGAATTTATTTACGCCTTCGATAGCACGTGCAAGAACGCTTGCGGACTGGTCACGCTCCCACTAAAGATCGGTCCGGTCTCCACCATCGTCAACTGCATGGTAATGAACATCCAATCACCCCACCCCCTGATCGTCGGAAGAACATGGCTCAACAGCATCGAGGCCGTTTCATCCACCCGACACCAATGCCTTCACTTTCCGTACCGTGGAGGAGTGATATCTATTTGGGGAGAAGCACGTTTCAACGATACACGGGTTCAAAATTGGAGTATACGCGCCATGCGCATCCTGCTAGAGGTGCTCGCATGTTGGCGACCAGGCTCAACTAATGAAGAACTACTTCAGCAAGGGAGACCCTTGAAGAGGCTCAGGGAAGAGGAATCCAGAAACAAAGGACCGCCATCGGATATCTGTCGGCCATCAAAGATAAGTCGATGTGAAGAGGCGGCACCAATCAGCAAACCAGGAACTGATCCCCCCGGGTAAGCCCCCACTTTCATCATCTTGTACATATTTGTTTACAGCTTTCCTAAAAATTAAAAAAAACATTTGTTTACCAGTCTCCGCTTTCATCATCCCATGTACATATTTATTTACATGCTTTTCTAAAGAAACCAAAACACAAAGAAATATATGCTAATCAGCTCTCATTCCCCAACCCTGAACATATTTGCTTCGAGCTTTACTTCCACCTTTCCCTCTAAACAAAAATGTTTTCTAAATGTATTTCCATACTACCAAACAACAAAAATATTTCCAAGCTGTATTTCCATGCTTTTTCTCAAAACAAAATATCTTTCAAGCCTTATTTCCCTACTTTTCTACAAACAAAACATTTTACAAATCTTTATTTCATGTTTCTCTACAAAAGAATGGTTTTTACAAAACTTTATTCCCATGCTTTCCGTTCAAAACAAAATATTTTCCAAGCCTTATTTCCTTGCTTTCCTACAAACAAAACATTTTAGAAATCTTTATTTCATGTTTCCCTACAAAAAAGGGGTATTTACAAAACTTTATTCCCATGCTTTCCGTTCAAAACAAAAAAATTTCAAGCTTTATTTCCATGCTTTCCTATAAACAAAACATTTTACCAAGCTTTATTTCCATGTTTTTCTTTGAACAAAAATATTTAACAAACTATCTCTCCATGCTTTCCTTCAAACCAAAACAGTTTGACAGGCTTTATTTCCATATTCTTCTTCAAAACAAAAGTATTTTCTGAACTTTACTCCCATGTTTTCCCCAAAACGAAAAAAAAAAGATTAAGAGCAGCTGACCACGCCCAGGCCTACCAAAGAAGGGTGACAATGGCATTTGAAAAGAAAGTAATAGAAAGGAAATTCAAAATCGGGGAGTTAGTACTCAAGCAAATCATGCCATCAAGGCAGCCTCACCCAAAAGGAAAGCTACAGCCCACATGGGAAGGACCCTATGTGATCACCCATGCCTACTCCGGGAATGCCTACCGCTTGGTGACGCCGAGGGAGTCGAAGTTTCAGGTTCGTGGAATGCACTTTATCTGAAGAAATTCCATGCGTACAACTTTCAATACTTGAGAAATATTATTCTTCCTTTATGCAATTTCCAGCGTTTAGCACTTGATGATAGAAATATAAGATTTCCTAAGATAAACTTGTAGTTATTTAAACTCATATCCGCCAATCATGCCACTTCCCTCACACACGTACGACTTAAGGATCGGTTCACTTGATAGAAGAAAAATTGTCTACCCCGTAGACTGGGACAATTTTAAAACCCCGAAGCATCCCTCCCTTATTTCCGCCACTACTCGTATTAACCCAAGGTCATAATGATGAGTTGCCTGGACCTAGCATATGTCCCAAAACTGGCTCTGGCACTATACAAACACTTCTAGAGGGGAAGCACAAAAGAATCAGGGTGAAAAATAGAAGAGCCCCCCTCAAATAAAAATAAAAAAAATCAGGCAATGAGAAGCCAACAAAAGAAAAATGACACCCAAGTGAACGGGTTAAACTCTCTACTTTAGTAGGCTTTCACGCCTTCACGCACGGTATATGCTAAACAATGGCTATACTAGTACAGATCCGAACAAGCGGGTTGTACTTTCCACCCAAAAATAAAGAAGTGGTAAAAAGAAGAAAGCCAGAGGGATCTAGAAAGTAAGACATATGCTAGATTGGGACAATTCTAAGTATTGTCCAAAATGAAGATATTACTCTTACCCCATTCCCCCCTCACCTTTTATTTTTGCAAAAGGGTTTTTAAATTAGACTACGTCTGCTGGGAAAGGCAAAATTTTGACCAAAAGAAGACCTTTTCTATGATTACAACTGCACACACTTACATGAGTTCATTTCAAGACTGGACCGTCCAAATGAAGCTTATTTGACTTGATTCCTAGTGCATTCATGGATTTTTCAGCATGTTTAGAATAATATGTTCAAGCATTTAAAAACTATGAACCTAGAAAAACCGACACCCAAGGCTTATACCTTTCAAATACAGCCCTGGTTTGGACATGAGTGACCACAAGGGTCCCTCTATAGGGACTTGATGGTATCTTTTACTTAGGAGAGTTAAAACATTGCCCTCACATAAAGAACAATTGAAGAATTAAAATACTCCCTTACGCCAATTACACTTACGCATAAGCTTGCATTTTCCTTTTTCAAAACACTTAGGCATTTAATTTCCTTAAAATATTGTAATTGGATCCCCGTACCAAGACTAAGATTGTCCCCATTACACCTGTTTCAAACCCTTCCGAACATGCTTAAGAAGAAATAATCCCACTCTCACACGTCCTTCAGAGTCTTCTTCACTTACGCACTTGGAATTCCTCCCTTGCATACTAAAGCATGGTTTCCCGTACTTTACTTTCTCGCATTAGTTTTTCATTTACCTTAAGATGGATTGTAGCCCTTGAGAAAGAAGAGCTTGAAAGTTAGTGCAGGGGCACAATCTGGACGGATTTAACACTTGGTCCATGGAAGGATTTTTTTATAGGTCTTAAAGGTTTAAGCACTCATGGAGACTTTCAACAGCAGCAGACAGAGGTAGCAAAACCAAACATTGCCCTAGATAGGGGGCGGCTAAACTCAAGTAGCCGCCCCTCATCAGACGGCTAGTTCTGACTAGCCACCTCTGCCCCCTTGTTACAGGTAAAATTCCCAGGCAAGGGACGGCTAAACAAAACTAGCTACCCCTCCCTGGGCGGCTAGTTTGAACTACCCGCACCCTGCCTGCTGCCCAAGAACCTGTTGTCAGTCCCATTTTAATCAAATCTTCAAGTTTTCAATACCTGTTGAGAGCATTTCTTTCTAAAAATTGCATACACACATTTCATACGCATATACATTCATAAAGCCTGTACAAATATACTTCAAAAAACAATCCTATCTCAAAATCATATGTCCATCCATAAATCAAACCTATAAAGACCGAGATTCTTTTACACACACATACACGTCCAAGAAAATTAACAAAAAGGGAGTTTTCTAAACATCCATGCTAACTAAACAAAACCATGCATGCAAAAGAAATTATAAAATTGTCCCACCAAGACCGTGGACATAAATTGTTGTTAAGAAACCTAAAAGTTGCATTAAAAAGGAAAAGAAAATATAGATCCACTAAAAGCTTCAAATCCCAAGACGTCTTGAGCCCCATCACGGAAACATCACCTGAGTCAAAAGAAAAGAAGAAAAGCATGAATTCCTTGCATATATACAATTCTTCTACTTCAAACCAAGATACCCAAAAGCTATACCTCGGCATATCGTCATCCCCGGGAGGCTGAGTAGGAGGAACATCCCGACTTGACTGGGAAGGAAGCGGTGGCTGATGAGAAGACTGGACCTCTGGAGCATCAGGAGCAGTAGGAGTCTCTCGAATTGAAGATGCGGCCCTCGCATATATCCCACGACTCTTGGACGCTGAAGGGCGAGAAGCGCGAGTAAAGGTGGCCCCGGTAGCCAGAGAAGCCGAGACATAATGCTCAGGCTCAAGAGGAAGAAGGTCGAGGTCTGCCTCAGTCAGAACCCCTCCACCAACCAACTTCCCTCGCATGGTGGCTTCCCAGAGGAGGACCTGTTGAATATCTCTTTCTCTATGTTCCAATTTCCCACGGAGATGCGTCTTCACCGCTGTCAACCTCTCCTCGAGCTCCCGTGATCTCACCTCAGCAGCCCGGAGCCTATCCTCGCTCGATCAGAGTGCCTCTCGATCTCTATCCCCGGCCGCCTGAAGGGAACGAAGCAAATCCCCCATCAATCCCCCGGGAACGCCCGCTGAAGCTTCCAACTCCGACACCCTCATCTGGAGGGAGTCTCTCTCGTGGCCCAAGGGGACGAACTCCTCTTCTCTAGCTGCCACCATAGACCTCAGCCGGCCCATTTCCTCCTCAGCACGTATGGCTCTACCTCTCGCCTGGCCAAGCACCATCCTTGTGGCCACCATCTCACTCCGGGCCACATCCAACTCCCTCGTAAACTCGAGCTCCAGCTCAGAAATCATGGAAGGAGGAGGAGCGGTAGAAGATGAAGCACCATCGGCTCTCGTTCTCGACAGAGCATCCACCTGAGCCTCAAGGACCCGGACCTGGTCCTGCAAGCGCCTCCTTTGCACCCACAATGCTTCTATCTGCCTGGCCCGCGCTTGGAGGTGCTCATTGGCGGTCTTGAGCCTCTTCTCCATCTCATTCAACTCAACTTGCGAAAGTGGCACCACTCAGAAATATTCAAACGAGGAGAGAACAAGAAAAGGGGTTTCTAAATTTACATAGGCGTCCGGGATCTCCTATTCCATCGTCCCAAGGATGTCGCGTACTCCTGGCGATGCCAAGCCAAGTAGTCGTCATTTGAAGTCACCTCGGGACGACGCACCACTATGGAAACCCGGCTCATCCATCCCACCACATACGTCGCATAGTTCCACGGAAGATTCGTGTCTCGAGGAATTCCAGCCACGGGAATCGAAGGACGCCGCGGCATAGGATCCGGCACCCACTGGTGGTACCCAAGCTGGTGGACAACCTGGCTAATCGCATGGAACATGACCTCGTTAAAGTAGATCAGCCAGACATCCTGCGACAACTCCTCAGGGACCTCATCCTCTGCATAGGGCCTCCAAATCATCTATAAAACATCAAAAGAAACAGGAAGAGCGCTTAATCAAAAGGAAATCAAATACAAGCCAAGGAAACTCGAAGAAAATATATACCTCTTCCTCTGTCAAGACACGGAAGGCCTCCCAGAAATGAGCGAGGCGGTGCAAGCGCAAAGATCCCCGGGACGCCCATCTCATAGCCCAAGGGAGTGCACGGTCGAACGGCGCAGGAATCGGACGGTCAACCACAAAATGCTCATACCCGAAGACCTGCAAAGCAAGGGAGAAATTATCAAAGATCAAGTGAGTTACACCAACTGAAAAACACCCTCTACTCACACATACCTGGAGAAAGGGAGCAAAGCCACCCAGATTCTTGCCCCCAGCCCTCTTCACCTTCTTTGAGAGCTCCGCAAAGAGGTGGGCAAGCATTGCGGCTCCCCAATCATAGCGCCCCATACCCTCCAAATCCCTCATCAGCAACAGGGAATGAGAGGAGACCTTGTCAGAGGTCGTCGAGAAGAGGACCCGGCCGAAGAAGTAAAGAAAGAACGCCCTCAACTCCCTCTGTGCCCTCTGTGGACACGCAGCCCCCTCTCTCGCCTCGATCATTGCCCATCTCCTCTCGAAGCTAGCTACAGCTTTACCCTTCTGACGCGGCATGAAGGGACCAAGGCCGTACTGCCCTGAAAGCCGCTCCAAAGGAATCCGGTTCAGCGTTTCCTCACGCTCGACGAACTCCCACTCCCCAATCAACTCCTGGAAGAGCACCTTGTAATCAGGAAGGGTAGCTGCGATCACCGCCTCCCTCAAGACCGGGAGACCGGTGATCCACTGAACGTCCTCGAGAGTCGGTGTGACAGCACCCGTGGGAAGGATGAATGCGCAGCTCTCCGGATTCCATCTCTCTGCCAATGTCTCCACATAAGGACGGTAGACGTGGAATGGCTCGATCAGAAAGAAGGAGCGAAAGCCCGCCCCATCCACCAAACTCCTCTCCCCCTGACCCAAGGCATCGTACCATCTCTTCAGCCCATGCCACAAAGCCCGGATACGATTCGGTCGCTGCAAGCAAACGAAAGGAACATGGGTTAGTTCAAAAGCACTCAAGAGGTAAGAATCCTAGTCTATAAAATCAGTTTAGGGACCATGCTTAGCAAAATAAACTTCCACAAACCGAAACAGATAAAAGCATGAGATATGAGTCTCCATATGAAAATTTACCCTCCTTTATTTACAAAACCTATCCATATGATCAGATACTTTACCCTCTTATCCCACTATGGTCATTACTTACAATCATGCTTATGGATACCTTCCGCAAACTCACCCAAGCTTGTGAAGAAATACTTGGACCCATGAAATGCATGCCTATACTCCCCCTTACTCCACCATGATCAAATACGTATGCATACTCCAAATTATACGCACACAAGACCCTCGCATGCAAGCATGCTAGACATACCATTTCGCTTTCTTTTATAACAAACATGGATGTACACATGAAAATTGACCCCTTTTTTTTCTTTTTCCAACCCAAGCCCATATGTGCATGCTTACTATCCCGCCGTGACTAAACTTATACATACAAACATGCCTATAAGCACATACGTATAAATACTACACAACCACAAATTTATATCACAAAGAACCAAACATATATATAAATAAAAGACTAATGCAAAAGGGTCAAAAGAATACCACAGCCCGTGTGGACCCAGGAGTGTCCGCCTCCGCCTCGTCGGGATCGTCCATCCCATCGTCATCCCCCTCCTCCTCATCCTCCTTGAACACGGCCTCCTCGGCCTCAGCCTCGGCACCAACACCGGCCTCTGTGGCCCCTGTGTCTACACCCTCGGCCTCCCCAGCCTCACCCCCAACACCCCCAGTCTCCTCCATGGCCACCGCACCAGAGACAAACTCTGCAAAATCCCCCATAGCCCTTCTTTCCTCCTCCTCAGCCCTGGCCTCTATGGCCTCCCTATCCAGCATCCCATCTATGGCATCCAACAATGCCCTCACATCATCACTAACTCCCCCAGCCCCTACCCCCTCGGTTACACCCTCGGCCGGTCCTCTGACCTCCGAAACCGCCTCTTCGACAACCGCCGGTCGATTCCCACGTTTCCTCTTGTGTGTATATCGTATCATACTATTCCCAACCTCTGGGACAAACCCCAAAGGCAAGCCCCCAACCTCACCCACGCCGGTGCCCACCAACAGCACCTCCGCCGCACCCATAACTTCCCCCACGGCGGCCTCTACCTCCGGCCTATCGCTCTCCGATGATGAACAGCTCGAGCTATGCTCTCCACGAGCCACCCGTGGCCGTCTCCCCCTCAAAGCAATCACCTTCGACCTTGTCATCTTCCCCCAGATTGAAAAGAAAAAGGAGAACCCAAACCTAATGTTTCGAAATCAAGAGGGAGAGAAAGATCTTGGTCAAAATGGAGGAAGAGAAGGCTAGTTTAAAATGGAGAAGAAGAAAAGAGAGGGAAGGGTAACCATTTTGAAACGTATGGAGAGAGAGAGAGGGCCTTTTCGGTTATAAGGGACCCAGTTATGGGGCGGCTACCCGCGAGTAGCCGCCCCCTCTCGAGTGGCTAGTTTCAACTAGCCGCCCCCTCTCGAGCGGCTAGTTTCAACTAGCCGCCCCTCCCAACTTTTCAAAACTTTCACTTAAAACCCCTTTTCAACTTCCTTCCGAGTCCTAAACTCCAGTTTTCTAAAAACAAACAGCCATGTATTGGCTTATTTCCAGGCACTGCTCGATCAAAACATGACTTTCCTGAAGTTTCACCACACTTTCAGTACTATTCAGTCTGAATTTCTTCAGTTCTAGTTCTTTTTCAGAGTTCTCGTTCGGATGATCCAATTCACCAACTCAACTCTTTACTTGCTTTCGGTCAGCGATTCCCCTCCTTACTGAGTTTTCTCAAGCACGGGAATGGTAGGCACGAGGAAACAGACGCTGGACTGCTCCGCGCATGATAGCTAAGAACCCCGACCGCGGGTTGGATCACTCACCATTTATTTTTCCCGCCTTCCACCTGGATCATCCTTTCTGTTGAAACTTCTAGTCAAGACCTAGCCTCTGATAGTCTAAATCAAAATAGGGGTCTCTTTTCTTATCTTCAGTCAAAGTCTTATCTTATCTTCGGTCAAAGTCTTTTCTGCTTCGCACAAAGACTCTGTCAGATGAGGGACAATTGTAGATACCCCGATTTTGACCATCCAGAAAGATGAAAATACTTCAAGTAACACCTGAAAATAACCCACATTTGGGCATCGAATAGAAAACAAATCTTAGAAAAAACTGAAAGAACCCTAAACCCTAGTCCAAATCCTAAAAACCCTAAACCGTGGTCAAAACCCTGAAAATCCTAAACCCTGGCCCCAAACCCTAGAAAACCTAAAAAAAGCCTGGCCCAAACCAAAAACCCTGGAAATGGGGCAGCTAACCAAAACTAGCCGCCCCCGTGGCCGACCCTGAACAGCTTCCCTGGATGGGACATAAAGCAGCATTAAATGCTGATCATTACGGCGGGTTATGACCTTTAGCCACCCCATCTTAGCCGGATCAAACCAAGTAACCGATCCAAGCCACCGCTTGTCAGAGATGAGATGTTTGACAGGTCATGATGGGGGCGGCTACCCGGAAGTAGCCGCCCCATATCGGGCGGGTAGTCTCAACTAGCCGTCCTTCACCTGGTCTCTGACGGAAGAACTCGAGAATTAATGAGGGGTCTAATCAAACACACTATTAACCAAGCCACTCTATTACCCCCTCGATATTCCCCTGCCTCTCTTTTAATATAAATAAAGAGGGTTCAAAACATTTCTAACATATTCCCACATCCCAAATCTTGATTCACAAGTCCACAATCACCAATCCTCCATTCCCAAGCCCATTGCACCACTTGAAATCCCTAGAGAGAGAGAGCCATTTGTGAGAGAAAAAAACCCTTTCCCTACAAAAAATCACCCTCTCAGTCCACCCTCTAAAACCTAGGTTAAACCCAGTTTAACCCCTGCCAAAACCAAGCCCAATCCCTACCCAAGTTCTGCCCAAATTCACCCAGGCCCCGGACGGCTAACTCTAGCTAGCCGCCCCCTGCATGACGGCTCAAACCCAGTAGCCGCCCCTTATCCACACCCCACCTGCACCCCTTTGTCCCAAGACTCCTTTAGTCAAGTCCCGAAGCATAATAGGATTACCTATTTTTCACCTGTGTGTACCGTATATCTGTGTCTCAGAGCGGAGACACCATAAAATTTCTCCGCAAGGTGATCAAATCCAACCCAACTTTTCCTACTTTTTGAAAAAGCAGGTGGCCGTCACACACACACCGGAATCCCCTTGAGTTGCTGTCGGGCGCCTCGACCGGGAACGAGACCCCATCACCCCTTCCAAGAGACGATCCAATGAAGCCCGCCAAGGCATGCACTGGATCCGAATCCCCGAAGAACCCCCACACACGCACCCCAATCGGATTTTTTCCCAGCACCGACGAAATCCCACACCGACATGGGGGTCTTCGCGCTTACACCGCCTCGCTAAGTTCTGGGAGGCCTTCCATGTTTTGAGAGAGGAAGAGGTATATACTTTTTTTCGAGTTTCTTGAGCTTGTATTTGATTTTCTTTTGCTAAGCGCCCTTCCCATTCTTTCGGTGTCTTGTAGATGATTTGGAGGCCTTACATGGAGGAGGAGGTCTCCGAGGATCTGTCGCGGGATGTCTGGCTGATCTAATTTAATGAGGTCGTGTTTCACGCGATCAACAGAGTCGTTCGTCAGCTTGGATATCACCAGTGGGTTCTCGATCCTTTGCGGAGGCGTCCCTCGATTCCTGTGGTCAGAATTCTTCGGGACACGAACCTCCTGAGAAATTATGCGACGTATGTGGCGGGATGGATGAGAAGAGGTGCCTTGGTGGAGCGCCATCCTGAGGTGACCAGTAGTGAGTAATATATGACTTGCTACCGCCAAGAATATGCCAGCATCCTTGGTACTATGGAGGAGGAGATTCTGGACGCCTATGTAAGTCTTTCCTCTCTTCTTTTCTTTTCTTTTCTTCTCCTTGAGTACTTTCTCAGTGATGTCTCTTTTGTAGGTTGAATTGAATGAGCTGGAGAAGAAGCTAGCATCTCTGAGCATGAGGCGGGCAGGTAGAGCATTTGAGGTCTTCGAGGCTCAGGTGGATGCCTTGTCGAGAGCTAGGGCCGTTGGTGCCTCTTCTTCTTCTGCTCCCCCTCCATCCACGTTTTTCGAGCGAGAGCTCGAGTTGACGAGGGAGTTGGATGTGGCCCAGAGTAAGTTGGCGGCCACAAGGATGGAGCTCGGCCAGGTGAGAGGCAGGGCCGCACGTGCTGAGGAGAAAATGGGCTGACTGAGGTCCATGATGGGCTGAGGAGGAAATGGGCTGACTCGTCGATGGAAGAGGAGTTCACCACCCTAGGTCGCGAGAGAGACTCCCTCCAAATGAGGGTGTCGGAGTTGGAGGCGTCGGCAGGCGTTCTTGGGGGTTTGATGGGAGATCTGCTTCACTTCCTTCAAGCTGCTGGGGATAGGGACCGGGATGCACACCGATCAAGTGAGCATAGGCTCAGAGTCGTCGAGGAGAGATCGCGGGAGCTTTAGGAGAGATTGAGGGCGGTCGAGGACTGTTCAAGAAGGGTGGAGGCGCGCCTTCGCCAGAGGTTGGAGCGGAGGGACATGGATATTCAGCAGGTCCTCCTCTGGGAAGCTACTATGAGGGGGAAGTTGGTTGGTGGAGGGGCCATGACCGAGGCGGACTTCGATCTCCTCCCTCTCGAGCCTGAGCATTCTCTTTCGGCTTCCTTAGCTACCGGAGCCACCTTCAGCCGTGCTTCTCGTCCTTCAGCGTCTCGGAGTCACGAAGTATACACGAGGGCCGTGTCTTCTGTCCGAGCGACTCCTGCTACTCTGGAAGCTCTAGAGGTTCAATCTTCTCCTCAGCTACCACCTCCCTCAGGCCAGGACACTCTTCCTTCGACTCAGCCTCCCAGGATTGATGACACGCCGAGGTATAGCTTTTGGTGACTTAGTTTTGGATAGAAGGATAGTATATATGCAAGGGATTTGTGTTTTTCTTCTTTTCCTTTGGTCTTCTGTGATCTTTTGATGATGCGCAGCTCAAGACTTTGGGATTTAGAGCTTTCAGTGGACCTATCTCTCCCTCACTTTTATATTTTAGGTTACAATTTATGTTCATGGTCTTGTTAGGACAATTTTATGGTTTCTATGCATGGTTTGGTATAGTTAGCATGGATGTTTAGAAAGCCCTTTTTATAGGTTTGATTCATGGATGGAGATATGATTTTGAGATATGATTGTTTTTTGAAGTATATTTATACAGGCTTCATGAATGTATATGTGTGTGAAATGTATGTGTGTATTTTTTTTTTTAGAAAGAAATGTTCTTAATAGGTATTTGAGATTTGAAGAGTTGATAAATTGGACTGACAGGGGGCTTTTAGGCAGCAGGTGAGGGGCGGCTAGTCCAAACTAGCCGCCTAGTGTCAAGCGGCTAGTTTGGTTTAGCCACCCCATAACTGGGACAATTTTACCTGAAAAAGGGAGGGGTAGGGGGCCGGAATGTTGAAACTAGCCATCTGGAACCCAATGGCTGGCCGTCAGTATCCGTCCCCTGTCTGGGGCAATTTCTTGGTCTGCCACTTCTGTCTGTTGTTGCGGAAAGTCCTTATGAGTGTTTGTTTAATTTTCAAAACCTACAAAATATTATTTCCATGGACCAAGTGTTAAATCGGTCCAGATCGCGCCCCTGCACTGACTTTTGAGCCCTTCTTGCTTGAATTGTAAAGGGCTACAATCCATCTAAGGTAAAATGAAAAGCTAATGTGAGAAAGCAAAGTGCGGGACACCATGCTTTAGTATGCAAGGGAGGGATTCCAAGTGCGAGAGTGAAGAAAAGTCTTAAGTATGTACGAGAGTGGGGCTATTTCTTCTCAAGCATGTGTGGAAGGGTATGAAACAAGTGTAATAGGGGCAATTTTAGCTTTGGTACGGGAAGGCAACTATAATATTTTAAGGAAATTGAATGCTTAAGTGTTTCAGAAAAGGAAAATGCAAGCTTATGCGTAAGTGTAAGTGACATAAGGGAGCATTTTAATTTTTCAATCTTTCTTTTATGTGAGAGGACAATGTTTTAAATCTTTCTAAGAAAGCATCAAGTCCCTATATAGGGGTCCTTGTGGTCACTCATGTCCAAACTAGGATTGTATTTGAGAGGTATAACCTTTGGGGGTCGATTTCTTAGGTTCATGATTCTCAAGTGCATGATTATATTATTCTAAGCATGCTGAAAAATCCATGAATGTACCAGGAATCAAGTCAAACAAGTCTTTAAATAAACTCATGTAAGTGTGTGTGTAGTTGTGAAAAGGTCCATTTTCGATCAAAATTTCGTCTTTCCTAGCAGACATAGTTCAATTTTCAAAACTCCGTTGCAAAAATAAAAGGTGAGGGGGGAATGGGGTAAGAGTAATATCTTCCTTTTGGGCAATATTTAGAATTGTCCCGGTCTACCATATGTCTTACTTTCTAGGTCCCTCTGGCTTTCTCCTTTTTATCACTTCTTTATTTTGGGTGGAAAGTACAACCCGCTTGTTTGGATCTTTACTAGTATAGCCATTGTTTAGCGTATAATGTGCCTAAAGGCGTGAAAGCCTACTAAAGTAGGGAGTTTAACCCGTTCACTTGGGTGTTATTTTTATTTTATTGGCCTCTCATTGCCTGATTTTTTTTTGTCTTGAGGGGGGCTCTTTTGTTTTTCACCCCGATTCTTTTCATGCTTCCCCTCTATAAGTGTTTATATAGTGCCAGAGCCAGTTTTAGGACATATGCTAGGTCCATGCAATTCTTCATTATGACCTTGGGTTAATACGAGTAGTGGCAGAAATAAGGGAGGGATGCTTTGGGGGTTTTTTAAATTGTCCCAATCTACGGGGTATGCAATTTCTCTTCTATCAAATGAACTGATTCTTATGCCATACATGTATGTAGGAAGTGATATGATTGGCGGATATGAGTTTAAATAACTACAAGTTTATCTTCAGGAGCCTTATATTTCTATCATCAAGTGCTAAACGCTGGAAATTGCAGGAAGGAAGAATAATATTTCTCAAGTATTGAAATTTTTATGCATGGAATTTCTTCAGATAAAGTGCATTCCACAACCCTGAAACCTTGACTTCCTCGGCGTCTAACAAGTGGTAGGCATTACCAGAGTAGGCATGGGTGATCACATAGGGTCCTTCCCACGTGGGTTGTAGCTTTCCTCTTGGGTGGGGCTGCCTTGATGGCATGATTTGCTTAAGTACTAACTCCCCGACTTTTAACCTTTTTTATTTACTTTCTTTTTGAATGCCCTTGCCGCCCTTCTTTGGTAGGCCTGGGCATGGTCTGCCGCTCTTAATCTTTTCTCGTCTAATAGTTGTTCATTTTTTTCTGTTTTAAAGCGTGTAAACAGATATGTAGAGGGGTTTGAAAGCATAAGCTGGTAAACAAATATTTTGATTTTCAAAACACTGAAACTTGTAAACAAATATGTACATGGATGATGAAAGCGAAGACTGGTAAATAAATGTTTTGATTTTTTTTTGAAAGCTTGAAACAAATATGTACAGGATTAGACTAATGCGAGCTTACTTGGGGGGATCAGTTCTCGGTTTGCCGATTGCTGCCACTTCTTCGTGTCGGCTTATCTTCGATGGTCGACAGATGTCCGGTGGTGGTCCTTTGTTTCCAGATTCCTCTTCTCTGAGCCTCTTCAGGGGTCTCCCTTGTTGAAGTAGTTCTTCATTAGTGGAGCCTGGTTGTCAACATGCTAGCACCTCTAGCCGGATGCGCATGGCACATACACTCTAGTTTCGTACTCACGACCCTCTGAGGCTGCATCTCCCCAAATAGATGTCACTCCTCCGTGGTATGGGAAGCGAAGGCATTGGTGTTGGGTGGATGAAACGACTTCAATGCTGTTGACCCAGATTCTTCCGACAATCAGGGGGTGGGGTGATCGGATGTCCATCACCATGCAATTGACGATGGTAGAGATTGGAAAAAATTTTAGCGAGAGTGACCAGTTCGCAAGTGTTCTTGCTTGTGCTGTCGAAGGCGTAGATGAATTCATCCGAGGGTTCCAGCCTGGGGACTCTGCCTTCTAGCTTCTGATAGGCAGAATACGTGAGGACATTTGTTTCGGCTCCCGTATTGATGAGAATGTGCTTGAATTCTCTTCCTCCAAGTGTGGTAGTGATTGTGAAGGGTGCGGAGCGTGCTCCGGCTTTTGGGACTACATGGGGAAGGAAGGTAATCAAATTGGGCTCCATGTGATTGTTTACCGAGTTCATGCTCCCGGCAGTCTCCTCCGAGAGGTAGTTGTTGTTATATGGGGATCCAGGTGGGCTATTGCCTCCATCTTCGACTTTTGGGCGTAGGGTTAGTGTGAACATATTGTGAAGTGCCCAGTTGTTTTCGTTCTCGTATTGGAGGAATGGCTCTCCCCAAATTGTTAGCACATGGCCCATGAATGGCAGCCGGAGGCATTGGTGTCAGGGAGAGCAGATGGCCTGGATGTTGTCTAGCCATGGTCGTCCTAGCATCTGGGGGTACCTTGTGTCAATGTCGGTCACGAAGCATGCCACCTCGCAGATCAGGGGTCCGACAGTTAGGTCGAATATTTCAGGACCACGGAGAGTCTTCCCGGTATGATTGAAAGCCTGAATAGTAGAGTGGGCCAGTTGGACGAGAGTGCGGCCTAGTCCGGGTATCTTCTGGTAGGTGCAGCATGTCATTATGTTCATCCCTGACCCCAGGTCAATGAAGATGTTGTTTAGCCGCAACATCTGAAGCCGTCCGCGGATGTGTAAGGGGTATACCCGCAGTCTTGAATCCAGGAGGTCTTCATCAGTAAAAGAAATAGTCATCGGGCGGCAGGGGCCATTGACAGTATCGATACTCTTGGAGGACCCGTTGTCATCCGGATGTAGATCATCCGAAGTGCATTCCCCTTGTGTGGGTCCTTCGCTGGCTCCTTTGGGAACCTCTTCAAAGGGTTCCGCTTCTTTGTCTTCTTCTGGGTTGCTCAGCCCGCTTTCGTCGGACTCCACGTTGATGACCGCGGGTTGGGCGAGGACTGCTTGTTCTTCTTCGCCATAGAGTATGGTGAGGTCATGATCATCGAGGTTCAGCTGGAAAGGCTCGTCTTCCCCTTCCTCCTCAGTCTCTTCGGAGATACTGTTGTCGGTGACGTCTCTCGAGTTATTTGGCTCTAGCACTGGTTGTCTCCCCTCCTGATCATATTAATAGTTCAGGCTCCAGAAGTGGAGGCTTGATCGTGATCTGGCAGTGGGTCAGTAAATATGCCAAGTGGCTTGGATGCTTGGGAACTGCCCTGGCTTAAGTGGCTTTTGATCATGGCCCAATCAAGGCGTCTGTCATCATTCAAATCATAAATAAAATCCTGAAAAATAACGCAATGTTCTACGGTATGCGCATGTTGTTGGTGGTACTGATAGTAACGCATTCTGCTGGCCTCGGGGAGTGAAGGCTTGGTAGCTGGGAGGGAGATACTATTAGTGTCCATTAGCACCCTAAAAATCCTGGTTAATGTTTCTGGGAGGGGAGGGTAAGAATCTCTATTTCCCATTCGTCTCTGGTTATAGGATGTTGGAGGGGAAACCTCATTATAAGCACTTTGCGTAGGTTGTCTAGGACTTAGGTTTTGGTTCCTTAACGAAAGTGGAATAGAAAGGGGTCCTAGGTTGACCTTGTCTTGAAATTATGGGGCATTGGAATGGGAAACTTTGGATTACCAGTGTAACGTTTTGGTATTTTTCGGCCTTATATATTTATTTTAAATATATAATGGAAAGTTTAAAATTTAATTTTTTATATTTCATTTTTCAGATTTGGCGGTGGGCCCAAATGGGTCCAATTTGATTTATAATTATGATAATTATAAATTGATGTTGAAATAATTATTTTATATTTTTCTGTAGATCTTTATAGTGTTAAGATACTTTGGTTGAAATTTGGTGAGATTCGGAGTTCGGAAAATTTGATTTTTAGGCTTAGTGTCAAGTTATTGGGCCTAGGGATCTAGTTGCGAATCCAGAATACATTTTTATAGCCTTCTGGGACTTTTCTGTAAATCGGATAGGGACGTCATTGTAAACTGGAAACACTTCAGGGGTCGTTTTGTAATTTCGGTAAACCCCTTTAAATAACATGTTTGGGTTAGTGTTTTTCATCCAAATATCAGAAGTTATGAAGGGTTGTGATGACCTAACCCTAGATGGAGATGGTGGGTGGTGTAACCGGATCTAAGGTGAGATATCATTCTCTATTGATTTTGTTAGTTTTAATTTATTTTATTTAGGATATGATTACGTCAAGTAATTGTTTGGGGAAGAAGTTTGATGGATTAGGGTTTGATTGATTTAATTTAATGATTATTTGATTTGATTTTTATGGATCTCACAGGAATTCTTAAGATCAAATTAGATTGATTAGTTTTGGGGATTTAATGGCCATTTTCGGGTTGATTTTATGCTTGGACGTAAATCGTGTTTTTGACTATGATAGAGTCGTTTCTGGAAAAAATCTATTTGACAAACAGAAATAGGTTTTGAAAAGAGCTTTCCAACGAATCATTAATTGTCCAATGTGGAGTTACGGATAGAAAGTTATGGTTTTTGAAAGATTTCTGTGCAGTTTATTGAAATTCAAATATTTAGCTTGATGACCAAGTTTGATGAATGTTAGAGATTTAGATGATCTCAAATTTGATGTTTAATGAAGTATAGTTTTTTTTGCGGGTTTTGATGATTTTATTGATCTTGAGAACTTAAATAGAATCTTAAATTGATAATTTGGTTTAGTGGGATCAATTAATATTGATTGGATATTGTTGTTATTTGGATGTAAATTGATTGGATTTGAGTTACTCAATCATGGAATTATAGTTGAGCCTTATTGGATTTGTCCAAATATTTATTCGAGGAATGATCGATCATATGGGTCTTATGGAATAAATGGATATTGATTATCGGATCGGATCATTGTGAGTATATAAGTATTCTAATATTTATTCGAAGTTGGGATTTTCATTAGGACTTTGAAGTGAGTTGTTGATTGTAGGTCTATAAGATATCGACTTTTGGGATTATTGGGCATAGTGCTGTTATAAGTTGGTTGTCAGTTGTTTGGGTCGTGATTGATTGTTTCTGATTTATTATTGTATAATTGTTATGCTAGGTTATCAACGTGCGAGTGTGTATCGTTGATGCTTGCGTGGGCCGAAGGTGAGTAGGCCTATCGATTTATTTCGTGTAAGCTTTTGCTCTATAACATTGAATTTCATATGCCAATCATATTTGTGTGATATTATGTGTCATCCATGCATTTATATTTTGATAAATTTGCATGATTTGGATATTTTCTTCATATTGATCAAATTGCATTTTCGTTGAATGAAGTTGCATGATTTAATTCATTCATCATGTCATTAAAATATCATGAATTATGCTATTCATGTTTCAAGAATTAACATAATATATTTTCTGGAATAAATCCCCCCGTAGTATTTCGCCTTTGGGGAGGAAGGTCTAGGACTCGAAGAGTCCCAAGATCGGTGAGGGGTGTGGTAAAGCATTCCTTGCAGCGGCGGATTCCTTTGTTTGGAGTCTGCAGCAACCGGGGCATCTTGTGCTGGTGTTCTCGTAGTGATGGCAGCGGCGACCCATCAGCGTCTTCTAGATCCGACGTCTCCTCGAGGGAGCTTTTTGAGCGATTTAGTCGCTTGGGGCTTGGCACACCTGTTTTGGGGAACGGTTCTTCCGATTGAGAACCCTACCCGGTCATATAATTTAAGCTGCATGATTTCTATGACGTGGACCAAGGATTGGGCCACGTGATTGCATTAAAACTATATTTTATTAAGCTCATGAATTTAATTTGATTTTTTTTAAAAGAAAATTCTTATATTTTTTATATATATAAATACATAAATATATATAATGATATTTTTTTATAACTCTCATGATTTCTCTGATGTGGGCCAATGATTTGGGCCACATGTGCATTAAAATATTTTTTTCAAGTTTTGATTTTAAATTGATTTAATAAAATAAAATATTTATTAAATGAAATTCTTATTTTCATAAAACCTTATTTTTATATGTAACTATCATATGAAGTAATTTGTCAGTGGGCTTATTCACTGAGTTAATTGCTCACCCTATTCGATATGGGTTGGTTGTTTCATAACCAGGTATTGCGTATTCTGAGGATTAAGATGAAGTTTAGAATTTTCGCATCTTTCAGAAATTTCTTCGACGTAGCGGTTCGAGGATAAATTATAGTTGCGATCAACTATTTAGGTTTGTTTAGTTTAGATGGCTCCCACAGGGGTGGTTTAGTATGTCTTTTCATTCTAGTATTTTGTTTATGTCAGACTCTGATATTTTGTAAGACCGTTAGTGGTTTGTAACTTTTGGATATTGTTTTTATGTTTTATCACTTTCAATTTTTATTATATTAGTATTGTTTTTTTTTCAAGTAAAAGAAAAAAAAAAGGCTGTAAATTTTGGTCTTGTATTTGGATTAAGTTTAGTAGCGACACATTTACCGTCCGATAAGCGGTTAGGTAAATGTGGGGCGTTACAACCAGGTTCTGTTGTGTCGGCACGGGGACGGGTACTGATCGAGGTATAAAATTTTGGCTAGTTGGTCGAGGCGGTGCATACCCGGATGAACCGGACGTGTACTATCTCGGAACCGTTCCTCGATCAGGAACTCGTGCTCCGTTCGGGTAGAGTGCCGAAACTTATGTCATCCCCTCTACCGTGGGGGTTTGTGCCTTACGTGACGGTTGTCCAACCCTATGATTGATAGGTGGAGACTGTGTTTGGACTACTGGGGTTGCACAACGGGAAATCCAATTGTGGCGGTCAATCAGAAGCTGATACGTAGTACAGTCTCCGTACGAAAGGCTCGTACGATGCTCTGAACTCGGACTCTGTAACATCATATCAATTTCTTTACATTCTGCGAGTTACAAGCCGGTCCGGCGGACAAGTGTGCGCCACCAAGACACGTATTGTTCAAATTCCTCCCTATGCCTCATTCTCTATACGGTTAAATCTGAAATAGAGGGGGTTCTGATCCTCTGGTAACCGTAGCGGCCTAAGAACTTCTCTCCATGACCATTATACCAACGGAATTTGAGGATTTTAAATCCCTTCGGTAGGTGGACTGACGGGATTTGACTCAAGTTGTGTAGAGACATGTGCTTGGGGGCTGAGGGTCCAATCTCAGAGAGGATTCTCCGGATGGTTTCATCTTGCGTTTCTCCCCTGGGAGGGCTGCCTAACGGTCCTGGGTTTGGGATGGTCTGATAAAGGCCTGGGTAGAAACGGTCAGAAATATTTGATTCGCGGGGGAAAGGGGGGCGAACGAAAAGATGCTCGGATTGACGTAGCGACTGGGTGTGGAACGGGGTCTTGGGAGTAGCCTTGGGGGTTTTGACAAGGGTCTCCTATCTCAAGGTCTTGGTATGACGGTAGTCAGCGAGGTCATTGTAGATACCCCATTTTGACCGATTTGGATCCAATTTACTTATCCCTAGCGATATCTGAATCGGTTCAATACTTATTCCAAATGCATTATTTTGTAGTATGCTATGATTTCTCAAGTGTTTAACTCTATATATCATGAATCTATATAAACACATGCATCAAATTCTCTCTTTTAAGCTTTCATGCACATCATCTACACCCCCTCATGGATTGTCGACCGAGACAATCCCTACTTGGATCGTCGACTTGGACAACCCTACTCGGATTGTCGACCGAGACAACCCCTACTTGGATTATCGACCGAGACAATCCCTACTCGGATCATCGATCGCTACAAGCCCTTCTTGGATTGTCGACTTTGACAAACGCTTCTTGGATTGTCAACTTGGACAATCCGTAATAGGATCGTCGGCTGAGACAATCCTTACCAGGATCGTCTCTCTCGACGAAGGGATGATGGATCGTCAAAAAACCTGGAGCAGATAAGCTCAAAAAAGGACGGCATGGGCTGTATATTGCGACCTCTCCACCGATGTTAGCCACTCCAAGCGACGTGGGAGCGACGTGGGGGCACTCAATACCCCCCATTGAAGTTGAGAGTGTTGGAGTACCTTATTGGACAATTATCAGTTCTTTTGGAAACTATATGCAGTTGACGGATGACCCTAATTTGGATCGTCGGCCGGTTGGTTTAGGGACCACTTGAACACTTCCCTTGCAAGTTTGAGTGCTTACCCAAGGACTACTAACCCCTTTTGTTCTGCTTTTGTCTACTTCATTTACTGTTTACTGCTTTATATTCTTGTCATTATTATTATTATTATTATTATTATTATTATTATTATTATTATTATTATTTTGTATTGTATATAGTTTTTCTTTTTCTTTATCTTTTTATTATTTTATGTTGTTTTCTGTCTTAGTTTCCTTTTAAAATCTTTCACTAATTTTGTTAAATTTTCTTAGAGTTAACCCTCGACAATCCCACCTGGTTCGTCGAGCCCGACAATCCCCCTTGATTTGTCGAATTCGACAAGCACACCTGCGTTTGTCGAACTCGACAATCCATCCTGGTTCGTCCTGTGCGACAATCCACCCTGATTTGTCAAACTCGACAATCAACTCCTGGTTCGTCGATCTCAACAATCAACTCCTGGTTTGTCGATCCCGACAATCAACCCCACTCGTCAAACTCAACAATCCACCCCCACTTGTCTAACTTCTGTTTTTTTTATTTTTATTTTTATTTTTTATTTTATTTTTATTATTTATTTTACAATAATTTACTACACTCTTTTCTGATTGGATCTTGATCATTTTTGTGCGAGGTACCTGAGCTTCACCGCATTGCATGGCCGGCCACATCAACGTGAAGAGAATCCACCATTTTTCGGCAAAGGCGAGTAACAGAAGAAACCGTCTTTTCTTGCTTTTGAGGAAAAGCAAGTGGCGATCACAACAGCGTCCTTGGGAGCGGTCGAGCGATCTTGGACAATCTTTCAAACAGTGATCCGGTGCGTCGCGTACGGACCGGAACCAAGTTCGAAAAACCGGATTAACGATGACCTTTTTTTTTAGATCGTCAAAAATCAACATCGACAGTCATGAAACATGTCCTCTACCGTTTGTTACCCAAGACTAGCCATCTTTTGCTCTAGATGGGTAAGGAGTTGTGTGGCCTGATCCTCTTGGGTGATTATCTCCTCTAGTATCTCCTCCTCTAGGTGGGATTCCATGATGCGTGTGCGGAACGATTTAAGGGAATGGAATGGATGCAGATAGAAAGCAGTAAATAAAGCAGTAAAGTATAGCGCAGCTATGTGCAGCTTATGAAAGCAGTAAGGGATTGCGCAGCGGTGTGCGGCTTACAAAGCAGTAAAGGATTGCGCAATGATGTCCGGCTTACAAAGCAGTAAAGGATTGCGCAGCGGTGTGCAGCTTACAAAGCAGTAAAGGATGTTGAAATACAAAATAGAGGAGGACGTGATTCGAGGGGTGGGAAACTCTAACCGTCCAAGAGGGTCAATAGTATTCTAGTCAAGCTTGTAAAAGGGAGGCAGAAGAAGATTACCTTTTGCTGTTTTTCACGAGGAGGTCCCACCGTGATCGCCAGATTTGTCGGTGTGGGATTCATCGGGTGCCGAAGAATCTGCGTTTCGGCGTGTGTGGGGGTTCTTCAGGGATTCAGATCCGGTGCGCGCATTGGCAGGTTTGATCGAATCATCTCTCGGAAGGGTGGTGGGGTCTCGTTCCCGGTTGAGGCGCCTCACAGCGGCTCAAGGGGATTCCAGTGTGTGTGTGATCGCCACCTGCTTTTTTGAAAAGCAGGAAAAGTTGAATTTGATTTGGTCGCCTACGTGGGGGAGTTTGTGGGGTCTCCGCTCTTAGACACGGGTATACCGTACACAGAGGTGAAAAATAGGTGGGTTCGGCTTTTGGCTTGCCTAGAGGAGTCTTGGGATAACTGAAGTGTAGGTGAGGGGCGGCTACTGGATTTGAGCCATCAGGTATGGGGCGGCTAGTTAGCTATAGCCGTCCTAGGCCTGGGTCAACCTGGGCAGAACCTAGGTAGGAAATGAGTTTGGTTTTGACAGAGGTTAAGCTGGGTTTAACCTGGGTTTTGGTGGGTGGATTGAGAGGGTGATTTTGTGTAGGGAATGGGCTTTTCTCTCACAAATAGGACTCTCTCTCTCTCTCTAGGGATTTCAAGTGGTGGAATGGGTTGTGAATGATCTCAAGTGGGAATGACAATTGGGGATTGAAGATGTGTGAATATGTTGGAAAGGCTGGGACCTCTTCTATTTATAGTAAAAAAGAGGCAGGAGAATATCCAGGGGGTAATAAAATGACTTGGGTAATAGTGTGTTTGATTAGACCCTTCATTAATTCTCTGTTTATTCTGTCAGAGACCAGGTGAAGGGCGGCTAGTTGAAACTAGCCACCCAAGATGGGGTAGCTACTTCCTGGTAGTCGCCCCCATCATGACCTGTCAAACGTCCCATCTCTAACAAGCGGTGGCTTGGGTCGGTTACTTGGGTTGAACCGGTGGGCGACTAAAGGTCACAGCCCACCACAATGATTAGCATTTAATGTTGCTTTATGTCCCATCCTGGGAAGCGGTTTGGGGTCGGCCAAGGGGGGCGGCTAGTTGAAACTAGCCACCTGGGATGGGGTAGCTAGTTAGGGTTAGCCGCCCTCTTCCAGGGCCCTAGGTTTTCTAAGTGTTTTGGGTTTTTCTGGTTCAGGGTTTTCCGATAATTGTTTTCTATTTGATGTCCAAACATGGGTATTTCTAAGTGTTACTTGAAGTATTTTCGTCTTTCTGGACGGTTAAAATTGAGGTATCTACAAGTGGCTTTTGTTTACAGGATAACAAATGCACACCTTTATTTTGAACAAAATATCATCACAGTCATATATTTAATGTGCTGTCCAACCCCAAAACACTGTATCTCTACCGTCCAAGTGAGTTGAATATCAGTTTTTTTTATATGTCATACATTTAGTTATTAGAAAAATTATTATTATTTTTAAAAAAATGCACATGTTATATTAAATTACTGTCAAAGATAAAATGATATTAATATAACAAGACTAATTTATTAGTTTTTATATAGATAAATGAGAAATCCATTGGAGCAAACACTACACTGTATTACAATATCCTGAATTGTTTTATGCTATAGCAAAAAAAGCTTATATATTTTTTAGCGTAAATATTAGGAGCAAATACAAACAATATGCAGCCCAAATTTCTAGCAAGCCCAAACCAAATAAACGGTACTTCCCCCGTTTTGATGGAGATCGAATTAACTTATTCTGAGGTTTATGCCATTTTTATAGTATAAATAAGGATAAAATGATTTTGTGTTTGATTGTGTTTTGAATTATTCTCATTGAAAAATATAATAATAAAGTTTTTGTTGTTTGGGTAAAATATGAATAAGGTGTAGATAAAGATTTATAAAAGATGAAAAAATGATGATATTTGTTTTGACAGAGTATTTATAAAAGATGGTGACAACTGATTTAATAATGAGCCCACATATTCTTTTAGGTTGAATAACCTGGAATAACTTAATTCCACGGGTTAACTGGAATCCATATATCATTTTATACACCAGTTTATTTTGTTATACAAATTCTCATTTATATCAGCTATCCAAACAGCTTTAAACTATTTATTCTACATTATACCTGGTTATTCCTCCCCTATTCTCCAGCAAATATGCCGTAATAACAACCAAATATCCAAATATACCAAAATTTGGGTTTCCCTCGTTTACTCTTTCTAAAAAAACACGCCACCAAAACAATTTAGGGTTTCTATCCAAAACAAAGGGTTTCTCTCTCCCTCATTTTCACTCTCTCCAAACAAGCCTCCCTTCAACCTCGTCATCATCCACTTCTGTCATCGGCCTCGCCAACACCTCTCTCCCTCTCTCTCTCTCTCTCTCTCTCTGATTCTTTGGTTTGGTTTTTGAAGGGGCGACGGATGTGTTACCGTTTGTGGAGGTGGATGTGAAGAAGATCGTGTCCAAGGTCATCGAACGGGCCAGGGAGCTCTCCATCTCCAAATCGGTGTTTGCCTCTGTGTTTTTTTTTGTTTAATCGATCTATCTTTTTTTGTTTAATCTAGATATTTGGGTTCATAGATCTGCATCTCTTATAATTGGTTTATTGTTTATTTTGCTTACTTTAATCCGTGGTTTCAAGGGGCTTTTGTTCTCGTTTTATTGTATTTTCCCCCTTTTTGGATAATAAAGTCGCAACTCTATGTATTGGTGAGCAGTGATTTTTATTGCAAATTAAATTTTCTTTCTTTCTTTTTGTACTATGTAGTGATGTTTGAGAATTAATATATTTGGATTGACGAATGTCGAAACTCGAGATGTTCTTCTGTGTTTGTTTAGAGCCTAGTAACCCAATGTTTTATTTCTGATGAGTATTCTATATTGATCATTCACCACATCTATGAGAAGTATGCTTTTCTAGATCATGAATGCACTTTAGGGTTTTCATGTGAAGATTTCTATGTTTGGGGATGTTTTTAGGGTTTACTTTTGGCCTTTTGAAATTTTGATAGTCTCCAACATTGGTGTATTTTTTATTAAAATAAAATTTTGTGATGCATGGTACAATTCGAAGAACCCGAAGTGGTTTAACAGGGACTGGTTCGTGACCAGGGTGTCTTCTTCAGTATGTCTATCTTCATCTCACCGGGTTTCAATCGGTTCAGGTTTAATGTTTTAGAATGTATAAATTTAAGTCATGCCAAATTGGAATGTATAACTGGTGTGAGACATATTCTGTGTTACAAATCTCTGTGTATGAGTTGGTCCTTGTTAATAGGTTTATTTTTGACCCATTGGAATGTATAACTGGTGTTATTAGGCAACAATTTTGTGTTTATTATGTATATTATAGAATGATTTTCAGTATAAATTGATAATAAGTGAATTTATAAATGAGTAGGTGGAAGTTGACACATTTCTTTCGAATGGATCTTAAAAAAAAAATGATCGACAGTTAATTTTTCAGATTGAAGACTTGAAACAACTATGTAAGCTAGGGAGTCAAACCCCTGGTCATCCAGGGAACACTATTACTGATTGAATCGAGGTATTTGTTCTTCAAAACTAACTCATCCCCATGATTTCATTGGTTCTTCAAGTCATTAATTCATACATACATATAATATATGCATGGTGTATTAATTTATTTATTATTTAAAAGAAGAAAAAAAACTTGTTTCACATAAATCCAATACTTCATTTATGTCTTGCTTTTCTTTTGCTTAATATGAGTTGGTGGAAGAGAGCAATGAAAGGAACATGGGAAGTAAAAGAGAGGGGTGTGTTCAACTCATCATCATTTTTTTTAGTAGATGTCATGTTGTTGTATGTAATGTGTAAACATCTTGAGTCACCTTACGATTTGAATATAGGAATGGTGTATCACATAATGCTCCCGCATGATAACAAAATATTACATTGTGATAATATTGGAAATTGTTAAGTGAATAACTTGTATAAAGTCTGAATGTGTTATGTAAATAGAAATTCCTTACTATTTATGAACTGCAATATTCAATGTGAAAGTAAGATGAAATGTTTGGCTATTCGCTGAAGTGTTGAAGTTAATTTGTTGCCCCCATTTAGTTCAATAAGACAATATCCATTTAATCAACATGCTCTGATATCATTATGATGCATTTTATTTAGTGAGTTATACATTTGGGCATCTTGTGAATTGTGAAGAGAGAATTACACAACAAACCTTGCAATGAACCTTGTGATCCTCTATTGTCTGAAGCATAGTGGGTTATATGTGCCATATTGCTCTAAGCACATTCCCTAAAATTTGAAAAGATTCTGATATCAAATGTTATCAATTATATCATGTTTGATATCAGAATCATTTCAAATGTATTAGTCCTACCATAAAAAAAATGAAACATAGGTTTAGGGGCAACTGGTAATGATTCATGGAACTCTTTGAGGCACATGTGAGTCACCCACAACAGTTTTAGCTGTCAGTTGTGTTTGTTCTCCTCTCTGGTTTTTTCGGACAATGATTTTTTTTAGTTATCAACAATAATAGAGAGGATAACAATGATAGAGTCTTCCAATTATTTTATGTATGGATTGTTATTAAAATATTGTTTTCATTGTTTGTCTGTTTGTGTGTGCATCTACTTGGAACTACATTGGCTCACCTAAACTTTGTGACTTATCTTCTGTTATATTCATTTCCAGTCTGTTTGAGAGTGAGAGAATCTCCCAACTCCACCCTTTAAAACTCCTCCTGATCTCTGTCGAATCATTTGAAGCATTTGTATCTCCTCATAACAAGGGAATTGGAGCTGATAAGATCCCACTATGCTTCTTTTTTTCTGATTGTGTTGAGATTTTGATAATTTTGACTGAAAAAAACTGAGTAATGGATCTTCTATTGGTTCTTATTTGCTCTCTTAAATTCTAATGCCATGGGTTTTGATTTGGGTTCAATATTGAGCTTTTTTGGGTTATCTTGGTCAATGAAGGAAAATATTTCAATGTAATGTAGATGAATCTTGTTCCAGACCTAAAATTCCACATCTTTCTTTGTTTTAATATGTTTGATTTATTGGATGGAGGGATCACCAGTTTATGTGCAGTGGCATCACCAGTTTTTCTTTCTTTTATTTGGTCATGGAATTGAGTCTGATTTATTGAGAGTAACCAAGGTTGATAATGTTTTTCTACTAAATGTTGGAAGTTTGACAATACTTGCTTTGTTCCAAAGCAAGATTTTTTTTCCAAATTTCTCTTCAATTTTTTTATCACTACATAGATTGGCATTAAGCATGTTTAACACTTGTCCGTTCTATTTGCTAGGTGGTTCCTGCTTGGTTGGGTTGTTTCCCCATAAACGATGATCTGATTGAAGCCAAGGTTGTCCATGACCAACTCTGTACAATGGTTGAGAGGTAAAATTTTTTGTTAGGATCTTATATATTTACATTGGCACTACTTGGGTGCATGAAAAACTCAAGAAAAAAGGAATTTGAAAACCATCTTTAAACTCGACATTGGTCAACTTAATATGTAGTTCATAATTGGCCAATCTAAAACTGATGCTAATTTTTGTATTGTTGCGTGAAACTTTTACTAATTCGGCATGGAAGTATATGGCAGATCAGTCCATGTAATTTAAATGCGAGAAAATTGTTTATTTTACAATGGACCTTCAATTCATGAATGTGGATATAATTCATGAATGCTTCAAAATGAATATTTGAATCCATCATACATACGTGATCAGTTCCACATGTAGAAGGGCATTGAGAGGGGAGAAACTACTTACGTACAGTCCCATTCTTTGGCATTCCTTTTGCACAAAGTGGACACTCATGACTTTAAAATTACTTTATCCGCACTTAACCGTTAATCTAATCTGAGGGACCCTTTTTCAACATAAAAATTTTATTTGTCATTTTTTTAATTTAGAATATTACCTACATTATTGGCATAGGATCCTCTTGGTATGCTGAATTTTAGAACATTTAAGTATGAAGTAAAATACGGTAATACTTGTTGGACATTATTAATTTGGTACCTATGTTGGTTGAAATTGGGAGGTCGCATGCATAGGAGGGAATTATGTTGTTGTGTTTTGATTTGGTACCTATGTTGTAAGGATTTTCAATTGAGATTTTAAATTTATTGTTCAATTCTATTTTGTAGCGAGAGATGGAGTGAAGACAGTTGCAGTCCAGTATACTGGTGAGGGAGAGTCAACTCTTCTAGAGATCCTGTCACGCCCCAGGAGCGGCTGTCCCCAAGGGGTGACATGTGTACAATATCGAGTATATCATAATCAGAATAATTCACCAAAAATAAAGGATTGAATTAGAGTAAACGACAATGGAAGAGTATATGAATAATTAAATGAATAATATAAGGCCATAGAACATATAATAGTGGCCCTTAAAAGAATACACAATCACCATCTCGTGTGAATACAAGTCATAATTACAAATACACTCAAATATATACCAACAATAGAAAAACACTTGGTACGAAAAACAATAGGAAGCTAACAGGCTCACCAAATCATCGAGAGGCTCACAACACCATCAACAACACCCAACTCACCTATCCTGTGCAATACCTGGAAGAAGATCCATAACAATAGAGGGGTAAACCAGTGAAGGCCTAATGAATGAACCTAACCACAAGGCTTCTCACAGTACAATTTCAACACATGCATAAAATATACATAAATGACTATCAAGTATATGCCGACCAACCTACGTCCCATACAACAGGAGGTCAACTCACACTAACCTCGCTATGTCCCTAGCATAAAGAGAGATCCGTCTGTGTCTCATACCACATGGGATTCATCCCATGCTAGCAACGCTATAAATACATATATATATAGTTCCTAGTGACTGAAATGCTACTACACACAAATGTCTCACAGTTCCTCCTGTCGTGCAGTGACTTCTCTTAGGCGACCCATTTCTGCAAATACATCGTCTTGGCCAATACAGGGAGTATCACTCCACCCGTCAAGTCCACCAAAGCCTGACTGCATCACAAACCGCATCAATGGATCCCGCCCTAGACTCCACCACTCTGCGAATAGGGCCGATAAACCCAGTATCTTGGCTAAGGTTCTATGTCATCCAACCACTCTGATGCCGTTGGCGTCCAGGATGAACCATGAAAACGCTCCTCTCATAAAGGACACTCAGAGTTTACCCTCACCTCAACTGACCCACATGAAACATCTAAATGCAAAACTAAACTGCCAAATCCAGTGTCTTGGCTAAGGTTCTCTGTTATCCAACCACTCTGATGCGTAGTCGATTTGAAGTAACGGATACTGTGGGCATCCAGGATGAACCTTGAAAACGCTCCCTCGTGAAGGACACCCAGAGTTTACCCTCACCTCAATTGCAGGTTCGTACTCATAACTCACAAGAACTATCATAATCAAGGATACCCCAAACATGCTCGACACACACCGGTCGAGGACCTATGAGGTAAACTAAGAGAAGCAACCAGATCAGATCCCCCTATCCCTAGTGATGTCTCTAACTAGATCTTTAGGTAAAGATCTACAAATCATGCTAATGCCATGACATAAAAAGCAATAGATAAAGTAATAGATCATGATCATGCATTCAGGATGATAATATTAAATCCTTCATTTAACTACACATTTGGGTTTAATTAATGTATCGGCATGTGACAATGTAATATAATTATATATATGTCAAGTAATCTGGCAATCAATTAAATATATTTAATCATGCCTATGGATGCCATTGAGTCATGCATACATGATTAATATCATACCATAAACATGAATTAGCATGAAACTATATTATCAGAATGCCAAGTTAGATCCACTCACAGATACGAGTACATCCCGCATTGAATCACGTGCCTCGAAGAGTCCAATGGTAACACGATCGCTATTGGGCTCGTGGAAGTATAGCCATTCCCACCACAAGCTAAAACAGATGATAACCACATTCCTCACATTGAGGAGACCTCTCTGACAAACAAACATCATCAACTCAGCCAAGGAATAAAACATCCATGCATAGAAAAATAATAAAAAACATATCCTAAGATTCTACCCAACAAATGTAAAACACACCATATACCACCAATAATCAAACCAATTATTCTAAACCATCAAAAGCCATTCATCCAAGGCTACCATCTAATTAAATCACCTATAAATCAACAAGAAAACATCACACCATCACAACAATAAATCTGGGCAGCCACTATAAATCTGAGCAACAACTACATATATCTAGGCAGCAATACAACCCTACACTTTGATCTCCACAGCCCCAAATACTCATCCCAAAATTCTAAAATAAATCATACATATTCTTTGACATGCTGGAATCATAATCTATAAAGATATATAATCTGAATTGATCTCTAAATACTCAAAATAAAATAAATTCAGAAATTGGTCAATTCTACTTGAATCTGGACAGTTCTTACAAAATAGATCATACCTTATGCCACAGGTAATATAATAATTCCAAATTTTATATATGAGATATAGACATATAGATGATCATATCATATGAAGATACCATCCTCAAAATATACCTCTAAATATCAAATAAATATGGATCTTCATAATACAGAATCTGTTTTACCTCTTTAAGCACATTCCAAGCCTTCCAACACTATCATCCATTCTTCTTCTTCTTCTTCTCCAAATCAACAATTAAAATCCTAGAATAAAATGAATATAACATCCCCCAAATAAGAATCCAAATCAACAAATTAAAACAAAACATAAAAAAAATCAAGAGATTAAATGATCTCACCAAAACCCTTTTCAATCTCCTCTCCTCCTCTCCTTTTCTCTCCTCTTCTATTTCACTTGAAAATTGACTCTCAGCTGACTCTCTCACTCTTTCACACCATATACACAGCAACACCACCGACTTCACCTATTCAATTAAATGGGATTGATAAATCCGCCCAACTTACCAAAGTACCCTCTTTTAAAAATTCTACGTAGTCTCGACTCAAACTGTCATAACTTTCACAATCTAGCTTCGAATTATGCAATTTAAAATCCATTGGAAAGCCAAAAATGATTATCTACAACTTTCATGTTCAAGCCAATCTCTAAAAACCCATTTAACTATTTCGATTATACAATTAACCTCAAACAGGGCTGCTGCCAGACCTTTTCAATCCCCCGGGTATAATTGGAAAAACACTGATAACTTTTGCTACAGGAATCCAGATGATCTAATTCCACTTTTGTATAAAAGCTAACTCAAAACTGAATGCTCCATAATAAAATCAGATTTAAACTACATCATCTTTGGTTTTAACAAAATTAAATCTGAATCATGCCAAACCTGTAACTTAGGATATAACATAAGCATACATGACCCTAAAGCACTCCAAATGAATAATAATATGAAATAACACATATCATTGTGCTATTCATCAATCCAAACATGTCACGCCCAGGGCGGCCGTCCCCGAGACATGGCAAATATATAAATGATATCAGTAATCCATACACGAGATCAAATAAGGACTCCACAAAAAGGCAATCAACAAGTAACTGACATCAAATATATACAAAAAAACGGAAGCTCAAACGACTAAGTCTGTAATTTCAAAGACATATTTACAGACTAGATTACACAATCGAACTGTCCTGTGAGAGCCAATATATACAACAAAAGACAACATCAATCCACAAATTGTGCCCAAGCACAAGTAGAATACATACAAGAAAACGGGGAATGCTGAAGGCCTCTCACTCGCAAGATATCCAACGTGAACGCTGGTCCTCTACTCGTATCGCGCCAAGGGGAGCTCCTCTCTCGGATCCAGCTCAGCGTCAACTGAATGAAAACATAAGCGAGGGGTGAGCCACACGCTCAGTGAATGGAACAATCCATGCAACACAACTCATACTAATCATTTCAAGTAATTTCGGTTCCAACAGATGGAATCAACTCCTTAAGCTGGTGGGTCGAGTATCAACCCGAGCCCACCACTCCCGCACCCTCACCCCCACAGGGTGACATAGGACCTTTAGGGAGCAATACCCTCACCCTCACCCTCCTTAGGGGTGACCTAGGCTTTGGGAAATTGCACAACTCGCAGATCGAACCAACGCCGACCCGCTAAACCCTCACCCTCACCCCCTCCTCGGGGTGACATAGGCTCTTGGATGGAATTTAGATTGTTTCTACGCCCTTGGTCCACCGGTAGCCCTTATCCAGGGAAGCCCATACCTGGTATACTCCCATGATCAGCACATCCTCACAAATCGGCAGCACCTACGGATTGGAGCCCTCTGTCAGGCCGGCTGTCTCAACCAGGAAGTTCCTACGCGGATCCAACGAAGGAAAGAAACCAATCTACTCTCGCGAATATGATCCCCTTGGATCCGTCGTCATCGGTGTCTACACACCGGTAAGCGCAACGAATTCTCATGAATTCCCTCCAGGGCGCATAACTCAGATGCGGGGAAGACATTTCATTCGTAGTGACTATGCCATGGTATGACCCCCTAATAGGTCATACACTTGTCCAAACTTATTTAGACAAGATTCATGGCTCGTAAAGGTATAAATAATATACAACATATAATTAAATGAATAATTATTCCAGATATTCCCTGCCTAGGGGAAAGAACCCCTTGGGAGGGCACCTTGAGGTCCCGATATAGGACACCCCGACAACCAAACAAGGAACACGGAATACCCTAGCCCGAGTCTCACTGGTAACTTCCCAAGGTCCCTTAATCCCGAGTAGGAATATAGGAATGAAGTATACAATTCAAGAATTAATCATGCAAGCATGTGATAATACAATAACAAGTTATAATATATTCTAAGGCATGCTTATCCTATGCATATTCATATAGGTTTAATCTAAATAAAACTAAGTGGGGACATGCATAAGTCGGGGTTATACTAACATATGACATGTATCTAGGCATGTATGGCTCCTATGCATGATAGATGGATGTATAAAACCAAGTATGCAACATCTAATCATAGCATGGGTGCATTCTTAGCTAACAGGCAAATAACATATACATGCCAACAAGATTAATATGCAGTTATGGTGCCCCAGGGGAGGGCAATGCACGTCTATGTGCATCGAACGCCTCCCGACTGGGTTGGATCGACCCACTCACCGCAACCCGGGTGGTTACGTATCCGTTCGCCAAGATCTGCACGACAAGGGCATCAAAAATGGTGAGTATAACTACATACAAACACCTAAAATTACCCAAAAATGCCAAAGGCTTAGATATGCACGCATACGGGCTCGCACGCATGCGAGTACGCGCGTACGCACGCATATCCGAGCGCCCCGACACCTACCCGAGCCCCCGGGCAGCCACACGCGTGGCCCCCGCACACACGCGCACGTGCACGCACGCGTGCACGTGCTCCCGCGCCTGCTGGAGCCCAGCCGCGCGCCCATCCGCGCGCCCAGGCGCCCAGCCCCGCGCGCGCGCACGCTCGCGCGCGCCCGCGCGCACCCGCAGATCCCCGCGCGTACGCGCGCGCCCGCTCGCCCCCGCTCGCCCGCTCGCGCACGCGCCCGCTGCCGCATCCCTCGCGCGCGTACGCGCACGCCTACCTGCGCCTGCGCCTGCGCCCCTCTGCGCGCCTGACTGCGCGCGCACGCGCGCGGACAGACCCGCGCGCGCGCCCAATGCTCTAACACCCCCCTCCCTCACCCCACACACACCCAAACACATGCACATGGTGTGCAAGGTCTCCTAACACCTACCCAACCCTTGAAAATCAGAAATAAAGAAGGGGGAGGGCTCACCAAGAGAGGGGGAGTGAAAGGGGGAGATCCGGTGCTCTCCGTGCACCCGCAACCGCCACAACCGCCACCACCACTACCACCACCTCCTCAGCCTCTCCCCAGCCTCTCCTTGACTGAAACAGGGGATAAAAAGGGGGGTGTAAGAGAGTGCCAAAGAGAGGGAAACACAACAACAACATCAACCCTCACCTTTTATGCTTCTAACCCTTCTTGATCATCTTCTTCTCTTTGTTTTCCACACCAAAACCAGCACCAAAGGGAGCCAAAGAGAGGGTGAAAGAAGCCCACGTTGGAGGGAGAGAGATGTGAGAAAGTGAGATCAAAACTCACTTTGGGGGGGGGTGATTGGAAGGGAAAAGAAGGGGGTGAACATAACCCTAACCTCACCCTCTCACACACCAAAAGACCAAAGATTTCTTACTCACTAAGCAAGGGGGGGGGGGGGTAAGGTTACCTAGGGTCACCACATGCACACAAATATCCCAACACTATTCCACTTAACGAATCAGTTTCGAAGAAAACCCGGATACGATTCGGAACTGCATAATTTTCCAAACGTTACCGGAATTCAATGAAATTTTTATGGGTAGTACAGAATAGTACTAGGACCCATAATATGCAGTCAGATTTCAAATCGGAGTTCTCTAGCTCACGCATATAGCTAAAAGCCAAAATTTTAGCGGCTCCGATCGAAAAATGAAAAATTCGAAAATGGCCAGAAATGACCTAACGGTTACCCATAGGCTAAAAAGTGACACAATTATAACAAAACATATAACAGAATAACATAAGCCTAAATGGAGGTAGGGGTCTTACAGATCCCTTCTTGACATCAGATCCATAAGTCGAATATCTTATTGTTCTATCTTCTTTTCAAATATATTATAACAATTTGTAATTTATACAATTGTTTTTGTTAATATATGAATTGTTTTTATTATTATTGTTTTAAATAAATATTTATTTAATTGTAATATAAAAATATTTAAAAATCTAAAAAAATGTTTTTTCTACGATAATGTGACCTTTTCTTGCGAAATATTTCACAGGGAAAGGTCTATAAATTTTTTTTATTAAATTTACAGACTTTTAGCTGCGAAAATTTCGTAGCAAAATGTGTCTTATTGCTGCAAAAAAATAAATTCACAGCAAAATGTGATCATTTGCTACGAAAGTAGTTTCGTAGCAAAATCTAGTCTTTTGCTATGAAATTAATTTTGTAGCAAAAAGTTATCTTTTGCTGTGAAATTTTATTCGTAGCCAAAGTCTACATTTTGCTACGACAATAATTTTGTAGCAAATGGTATATTTATGTACGAAAATATACTTTTCACTACGAAATTAAATTCGTAGTAAAATGTGACCTTTTGCTACGACAATAAAATTTTGGAGCAAAAGGGAATCCCAGACGAGGCTTTTGCAATGATAATTGCTTCGAACTTATTTTGTCGAGAAAGAGTTTTTGCTACGAATTATGTCGCAGCTAATGCCTGAATTTCTTGTAGTGTTGGTAACCATTTTTTTGTTTCTCTAAAACATTTATTCAAACCACCGTTGGGGAACACTTTTTTAGCCCAATGCTCCATGCTTTTCTGCGTTTTAATAAAACTAAAAACGTAAATGTGTTACCAAATGCCTCATAGAAAATAGGCTTAATTAAATAATTACTTACAACTTTTAGGTAGTATTTGAAAAGTAAAATTTTGAATAAAGTGGATTAAATTTAAAAAGCAACATTTTTTTACTGAAAGCTGTAAATAAAATTTTCATTATATCTGTTTTTTGAAAGCCGTTCGATAACATGTTTGTGCTTTCAGCTTTATTCCAAATCTTATTTTTTGAACGTATTTCCAAATGCTACCTGAGTGTAGTACCATAAAATTTAATAAATGACTAATTTTGTCCTCTCACACTCACAACTAAAACTAATCCCTTGAAATTGTAATGGAGCTACATATTAATCTTGAAAAGGATAATATTATTTATTTTTTAGTCTTAATTCCATTCCGCATGTTTTTTTTTAAATAGTATACATCAACTAATAAGATCCAGCCTTGAGATAAAAAAATCTAAGTGAGGCCTTAGGTCAATTCATAAAATGGGGCCCTATATGTCACGCCCCAGGGTGGCCGTCCCCGAAACGTGGCAATAATATAAAGTATCAACTATCATATACAAGAGGTCAACAATGACTCCAATAAATAATACACAAGGCTAACAAGCAATGATAACTGATAACACAATTGAAATGCAGAAGCATAAAATATCAATAAGTCTGTAAACCAAAAATATTATTACAGACTCGAATACACAATCATTGTCTTGAGAGCCAAGTCTAGTCCAAATAAAATACAATATGTGCAACACGCACGATTTACAAATACATGACTCTAAGACTGCTGACAGCCTCGCACTCGCCAACCGCCGGACGGAACGCTCCACGCACACAAGATCACGCCATAGGGAAGCTCCAGCTCCACGCCCAACAACACCCCTGTAAAAGAAACAGTACGCGAGAGGTGAGCTACAAGCTTAGTGAGTGGCTGAAAACCAAACACCATGTCAACAATCTAATGCTAAGACAATTTCCTTTCCTGGAATATATGGGTGGAAACCCAATGGATAATAGGGTCACGCAGCGGCGCAACCCACCTTACCCTCACCCTCACTCCCGAATGGAGATTCTTGGGACTCTTGGGGAGAGACCATACCGTTTGCCAAGGAGACGCGAAATTACTGGTCTCCACAACACTATTGGATCATCTACATAGAGATAAATGTTCACTGATGTCTCTCAACATCGATACCTAACCGGACCCAACAACTATGGGAACGGATGAACAAACGAATGGGTCACGTAGCTACGTGACTTCAACACATCCCACCACGCCCCCGCCCCCGCCCCCGAAGGGAAACTCCAGGGAGACCCGGGGAGAAACAAGGATTAACCATAACACCTTGGGTTACTGGTTAACGAGACACAACGCGTCCATCTGCTACGAGGAAGATATATATTTTGATATCCCAAGCGTTAGGAGTAGCATACCCAGAGTATACTCGATGGATATTAGGGTCACGTGACGACGTGACAACAACTCATCCTCACCCTATCCCCCAGAGGGGTGACCCTAGGGACTTTTGGAACAAACTCAGTTGCTCTATACCCTTCATCATTCGATAGCCCTCTCCCGGAGAGCCTCTACCTGGTAGCCTCTCCATGACTGCTATCTCTACCATCTGGGAGCACCAACATGTGTCATGAATAGCGTCTAAGAGCACCCTGCAGGACATCTGGCTTGGGTCGGTTACTTGATTTGATCCAGCCAAGATGGGGCGGCTAAAGGTCATAACCCGCCGCAATGATCAGCATATAATGCTTCTTTATGTCCCATCCAGGGAAGCAGTTCAGGGTCGGCTAGGGGGGCGGCTAGTGTAAACTAGCCGCCTGGGATGGTGCGGCTAGTCCAGGGTTTTAGGTTTGGGCCAGGTTTTTTTAGGGTTTCTAGGGTTTGGGGTCAGGGTTTATGGTTTTCTGGGTTTGTACCAGGGTTTAGGGTTTTTAGGGTTTGGACTAGGATTTTGGGTTTTTTCAGCTTTTTCTGAGATTTGTTTTCTATTCGATGCCCAAATGTGGGTTTTTTCAGGTGTTACTTGAAGTATTTTCGTCTTTCTGGACTGTCAAAATCGGGGTATCTACACCCCAGGGTGCCCATCTCATGGCCCAAAGGAGAGCACGGTTAAACGGTGTCGGAGTCGGTCGATCGATCGCTGCTCGTACCCAAAGACCTGCAGAACATGATAGAAATTTTCAAAAACAAGTGAGTTAAACCAATAAAGAAACACCCTCTACTCACACATACCTGGAGAAAGGGAGCAAAGCTGCCGAGGTTCTTACCCCCGGCCTGCTTCACCTTATTCGAGAGCTCCACAAAGAGGTGGAAAAGCATCGTGGCTCCCCAAGCATAATGCCCCATGCCCTCCAAGTCCCACATCAACCACAGAGAGTGAGAGGAGACCTTGTCAGAGGCCGTTGAGAAAAGAACCCGACTGAAGAAGTAGAGGAAGAACGTTCTATGCTCCCTCCGTGCCCTCTTTGGGCACACGGTCGCCTCTCTCACCTCGATCATCACCTGTCTCCTCTCGAAGCCAGCTACAACTTCACATTTTTGGCGCTCCATGAAGGAACCAAGGCCGTACTGCCCCGATAGCCGCCCTAACAGGATCCGGTTCAACGTTTGTTCCCGCTCCACAAACTCCCACTCCCCGATCAACTACTGGAAGAGCGCCTTGTAATCGGCGAGGGTGGCTGCGATCACTGCCTCCCCTGAGACCGGAAGGCTGGTAATCCGATGGACGTCCTTGAGAGTTGGCATGATGGCATCGGTGGGAAGAATGAAAGTACAACTCTCCGGATCCCACCTCTCCGCCAAAGCCTCCACGTAGGGCCGGTGAACGTGGAATGGCTCGATCAGGAAGAAGGAATGGAAGCCTGTCCCATCCACCAAACTCCTCTCCCCCTGGCCCAAGGCAGCGTATCACCTCTTTGTCCCATGCCATAGAGCCTGAATGCGGTTGGGCCGCTACAAGCAAATGAAAGGAACATGGGTTAGTTTAAAAGCGGTCGAGAGGTAAGAATCCAAGTCTACAAATTCATTTTAGAAACCATGCTTAGCAAGATAAGCTTTCATATGCTAAATCAAAACAAAAGCATTAAAATAGAAGACTTCAAATATGGCTCCACCTTCCATTATCCGCAAAACACTTTTCATATGATCACCCGTTCTACCCTCTTATCCCACCGTGGTCATTATTTCCATGTCTTCTTTATTTTACCGTCTAGCATGATTATACACCTTTCACGAACTCACCCAAGCATGTGAAAGAACTTAGAAATGCATGCATATACTCCCTCTTACGCCACCATGATCAAATACACATGAAAATATACTTCAAAAATTATATGCATACAAAACCATCACATACGAGCATGCTAAGCCGTATGATTTCCCTTCCTTTATATATATAACAAACATGAATGTACGTATGAAAATTATCCCCTTTTTCAAAACTCATACCCGTTCGCATGCTTACTATCCCACCGTGATTAATTTACGCATATAAGCATGCCTACTAGAAACACACATATGTAAATATCCCACACTATCACTTATTTGTACTACAATATTTAGAGAAACATAACATATATATATAAGTAAAAACTAGAGCATAAGGGTTAAGGAAATACCACAGCCCGTGTAGACCCAGGAGCGTCCGCCTCGGCCTCGTCGGGATCGTCCATCCCGTCGTCATCCCCCTCCTCCTCATCCTCCTCAAACACGGCCTCCTCGGCCTCAGCCTCGACACCAACCCCGGCCTCCGTGGCCCTCATGTCCATACCCTCAGCCTCCTCGGCCTCAGCCCCAACACCCCTGTCTCCTCTGCACCCACAGCCCCAGAGGCCAACCCCTCAAACACACCTATTGCCCTTCTTTCGTCCTCCTCAGCCCTGTCCTCTGTGGCCTCCCTGTCCAGCATTCGACAATGGCATCCAACGATGCCCTCACATCCTCACTAACCTGCTTGGCCTCGAAGGCTCCTTCAGCCGCACCCTCGGCCGGTCTGTCAAACTCCAAAACCACCTCCTCGACCACCATCGGTCGATCCCCACGCCTCCTCTTGCGTGTGTACCCTATCATACTTCCCCCTGCCTCCGGTACAGCCCCCGAAGGTGTGCCCCCGATCTCATCAGCGTCGGTGTCCACCGACAGCACCTCCACCGCACCCATGGCCTCCCCCACGGCCTCTCACTCTTCGATGATAAAGACCTCGGGCTACGCTCTCCATGAGCCACCCGAGGTCATTTTCCCCTCAAAGCAATCGCTTTTGACCTCGTAATCTTACACAGTTTGAAAATCAAAAGGAGAACCCAAACCTAGGGTTTCAAAATCAAGAGGGAGAAAAGATCTAGGTTGAAATCGAGGAAGATAAGGCAAAGAAATCAAGGTTTTTTGGTTTGAAACTGAAGAGAAGGAGAAGAGAGGGAAGAGAAAACCATTTTTGAAAAGTGGAGAGAGAGGGTCTCTTTCAGTTATAAGGGACCCAGTTATGGGGCGGCTACCCACAGCTAGCCACCCCCTCTCGGGCGGCTAGTTTCAACTAGCCTCCCCTCCCAGTTTTTCCAACTTTCACTTTAGACCCCTTTCCAACTTCTTTCCAATCCTAAATTCAAGTTTTCTAAAACAAACAGCCATGTATTGATTTATTACCAAGTACTACTTGATCAAACACGACTTTCCAGAAGTTTTACCACACTTTTAGTACCATTCAGTTCGAATTTCTTCAGTTCTGGTTCTTTTCCAGAGTTTTTATCCTTCGGATGATCCAATCCACCAACCCAAATCTTTACTTGCTTTCTGTTGGCGATATCCCCTCCTTGCTGAGTTTTCCCAAGCACGGGAATGGTAGGCACGAGGAAATTGACGCTGGGCTGTCCTGGGCACGGTAGCTAAGAACCCCAACCGCGGGTTGGATAACTCACCATTTTACTTTTCTCGCCTACCACCTGGATCATCCTCTTGGTTGAAAATTCTAGTCAAGACCTAGCCTTTGACAGTCTAAATCTACTCCCTAAATAGTATTGGTCGTGTTGTCTTAACTTCTTGAAGGTCGGGCCGACCAAAATAGGGGTCTCTTTCCATATCATTGGTCGAAGTCATTCCTGCTTCGTGCAAAGACTCCATCCGAAGAGGGACAATTGTAGATACCTAAATTTTGACCATCCAGAAAGACTAAAATACTTCAAGTAACACTTAGAAATACCCATGTTTGGACATCAAATAGAAAAAAATTCTCGAAAAACCCTGAACCATAAAATCCCTGAACCATAAAATCCCTAAACACTTAGAAAATCTAGGGCCCTGGAAGAGGGCGGCTAACCCTAACTAGCCGCCCCATCCCAGGTGGCTAGTTTCAACTAGCCGCCCCCCTAGCCGACCCCAAACCGCTTCCTTGGATGGGACAAAAAGCAGCATTAAATGCTAATCATTGCGGCGGGTTGTGACCTTTAGCCGCCCCATCTTGGCCAGTTCAACCCAAGTAACTAACCCAAGCTACCGCTTGTTAGAGATGGGACATTTGGCAGGTCATGATGGGGGCAGCTACCAGGAAGTAGCCGCCCCATCTTGGGTGACTAGTTTCAACTAGCCGCCCTTTACCTGGTCTCTGACAGAATAAACAGAGAATTAATGAAGGGTCTAATCAAACACACTATTACCCAAGTCATTTTATTACCCTCTGGATATTCCCCTGCCTCTTTTTTACTATAAATAGAGGAGGTCCCAAGCCTTTCTAACATATTCACATATCTTAAATCCCCAATTGTCATTCCCACTTGCGATAATTAACAACCCATTCCACCACTTGAAATCCCTAGAGAGAGAGAGTCCCATTTGTGAGAGAAAAACCCATTCCCTACAAAATCACCCTCTCAATCCACCCTACAAAATCCAGCTTAAACCCAGCTTAACCTCTGTCAAAACCAAATCCATTTCCTACCGAGGTTCTTCCCAGGTTGACCCACGCCCAGGACGGCTAAACCTAACTAGCCGCCCCATACCCAACGGCTTAAACCAAGTAACTGCCCCTCACCTACACCCCATTTATCCCAAGACTCCTCTAGGCAAACCAAAAGCATAATAGGATTACCTGTTTTTCACCTTTGTGTACAGTATATCCGTGTCTAAGAGCGGAGACCCCACAAACTCCCCCACGTAGGCGACCAAATCCGACCCAACTTTTCCTGCTTTTCAAAAAAGCAGGTGGTGATCACACACACACACACCGGAACAGGGAACGAGACCCCACCACCCTTCTGAGAGACGATCCGATCGAGCCCGCCAAGGCGCGCACTGAATCCGAATCCCCAAGAACCTCCACACACGCTGAAACGTGGATTCTTCAGCACCCGATGAATCCCACACCGACACCACTGAGAAATGAGATTTGTTCAAGATGGGATGTCAAAAACAAAGTAGCTAGAGAGTGGTAACTGAAAATCATTATCGATCAATTGACCCCACGTAATCGATTATGAAATTGTTGGAACATGACTTTCTTGTATTATTAAAGTTGTATGGCTTTGTATAGTTTTTTTTTAATAAATTAATGATGTTTGTTTATTAACTAATAGTTACACATGAATTTTCTTTTCTGAGGTATATTGTTGACATTGTTGTAATAGTACCGCAATTAAGATTTTAATAAAAAGTCTGAATCATGACTTTCATGTGCAAATCAGAAGTACGCATTTTATATAAATAAAAATTAAATGATTTGTCATGAAACCCTAGTTCCTTGGCGTACATAGTCATCTAAAAGGTAATTTAGTGTAAGATTCCTAACAAAACGCTGATCTATTCAGTGATCGGTGTTTATTTGGTTTGCAATAAACATCAATCGTTGAAATGTAATTTAATATAACTTATTTTTCACATATTCACTTTTTTATTCGTGAAACAAACATGGGTTTGTTTAGATTCTCTGCTCTTCTGTTGCAATCTCCTAAATAAAGTGTGTTTGTTTTGGTTCTCTGTATATTCCCCCAATTACAAAAATACAAATCACAATTACTAATAAAAATAAAATAAAAAACAAACATGGGTTAAGCGTTTATTTGGTTTGGGCTTTGGGTTTGACTTTCTATAAATTTATGCTAGATTTTGTTTGTGCTTGCTCCTAATATATGCACATTATATATATATAAGCAACAACTAAATATCTAACTTGACATTGGACTCATTAAAGGCAATAATAAGCGAATTGTATATAATGTCAAAATGAATATACTCAAATTTGATTTCAACGAACCTCAATCAATTACATAATGTCATATGGAAAGGAATTCATCAAAAACATTCATGATACAAATTAAAATGTCATCTTTGAATATTTAACTATAATAAACAGAATTAATATAATAAATCATCTAATTCGATGATAGACTAGTGCGAAAAATAAAATATATATCTAGATTGAATATACTAATTTTTATTTTTATCCATTTTTTTATTTATAATATCTGAATAAAGAAAAATATATATGAAAAAAGGACCTAGATCACTCTTTGTCCAATATAATAAATAATGTTTAAATTTGGGTATTAATGTTTGGAACCAAATTATAGAAAGATTTATAATGAAAAGTATCTCAGTATGATAGTGATGCAGTGTAGATAATATTTTGATTTCACAACAAAAAAAATCTTTTGAAAATCCCTAAAATTTTTGCTACGAAATTCAATTTCCCAGCTAAAAGTCAATGCTTTTGCTACAAAAAGCAACTTTGCAGCCAAAAGTCATTTCTTTCGCTACGAATGATTGTATCGTAGCTAAAAGGCACATCTATTGCTACGAAAGAATTTCGTAGCTAAAACCTAAGACCATTTGCTACGAAATAGGATTTTGCAACTAAAAGTTATTTTTTTTTACTATGAAATGACTTTCGTAGGGAAAACATATACCTTTTGCAACGACATTATATTTCATAGAGAAAGGTAAAACTATTTGCTACGAGTTCAATCTTCGTAGGTAAAAGTGCTATTTAGCTATAAAATTTAATTTTGCAGCTAAAAGTTCATTTCTAATAATGAAATTTATTGTAGTGCAAACATCATACTAGTGTTGAAATGCTACTTTAAATGGTAGAAATGGGTGATAAATAAGTGTGTGTGTAGATTTTTTATATTACTAATTTTAATTCGATGGACTAATTTTGTTTATAAAATTCTTAGTTGTATGGTTTGTATTTCGGCTATATCGAATATGAGCGTTCATTAGGCCTGGCAGTCATCAGGTTTAGATGTAGTCTCGATTCTAATCCAACCCAATAAAATATGTAAAATACCCGACCTGAAAGATTCGAGACCTGATATGGATCTACCCGAAGGAATCGATCAATGAAATGGGTGAGGTCCAGGTCTACTTGACGTGGTCCTATGGGCCTAATAGACCACCATGAATTTTTTTGTTTCTTGGCCCACCCCAACCCACCCCAATCCATGCTCTTATTTTCCACCCAGCCTAGCTTACCAATTAGGTCCAAACCAATAAATTAATCATCAATTAGGACCAACCCAAAAACCCAAAATGAAAACAAGAAAATGGAAAATGTTAGACTCAGTCATTTTTACAATTCAAAACTTAGATCACACATATTTTTATTTTTTTAAATATAATAAACATCATTTAACTAGGTATATGATTTGATAAAAAGTGTATATCGCTCCATTTTGAGCTGAATAAAATCTACTTTTAGTTAGTGTAAAAAAAATTAACGAGGTATGTACATTGTCTGTTTTACTGGATTTCTAACAAGGTATGCAGAACTGTATTTTGGACTGTAAAAAAAAAATTAGTGTAACAACTCCCAACAAGAAAACCGCCTCTCCACACTCTCAGAGCCGTCACCCTCAAGGGCCCAAACTGTTAGTATTTGTGATTTAATGAATCAATGTTTTGACATTTTCAAATGAATTTTTTTAAGAGAATCACATTTAACACTTGTATAGCATAACAAGTGGGATTTGAGTTTGAACAGTGAATTGAGGTTGCCCCAATTATTTATGAGTATGATTAATGGGAGGTTATTAGTTTTTAATTTGTGTATTTGAGTATCAAGGGTGTTATGGTCAATTTAATGTCTTTGATGAGAAGACATGTTATGAGCCCTTGATATGGTGAACCCATACAAAGGTCCACCTCTACACTTCTTTTATGTGTGTGTGAATGAAATGAAAATGGGGGCTATCACTCTCTCACCAATACACAGTCTCATCGAATAAAAAGAAGCAAGTAGAGGTGCCTGGGCTTCCTCTGTTCATTTTTCTTCTCTAGGTCCACTTGAAACAAAGAAAGGGAAGCTCAACCATTAAAACAAGCACAAAGAGGACATATAAGATCACTTTGAAAGATCAGTACCATAAGGTATGTTCCATAGTCACGGAAGTTTATTTTCTTTCATACATATTGAGTTGTAAAGATCCTATATTCTTCCATTCATGTTTGGGATCCAACAATGGTTTCAAAGCCATTCATCTTGATATGTATGGATTTATTTTTTATTTTTTTTGAGGAAACGGTAGGCATACGCCCTTAATTTTATAAAAAGAAAGGGGTTGTCCAAAGCATAAACACTTACAAAAAAGATAGAGGTAGAAGAGATATCTACTCTATCTTCTGGTAATACAACAGGATACAAAAAATTACTCCTCCACAAATAATTTATCCCCTACAAAGCTCACTTTCTTGGCCCACACACAAGAGATGCCCCAAGATTTGATAAAAAAATATAATCGTCTCCCAGACATTCTCCACATAGACTGGAGTGCCCCTATATACCAAGTGATTCCGAGCAAGCCATATAGCCCAAGTCACGGCCATAATAAGGATCTGTGATACTTTAGCTTTTACACTCTTGTCCCATCGAGAGCACAAAAGCCTACCTGCATGCCATAACCCTTCCATGGAGGTGAAATCCACCACGATCTCAGAAGCCGCCATCAATCGGAACCAAACCTGTTTGGTCACCGAGCACTCTAGCATAATATGATTGGTGGATTCTATCTCCTCTCCGTACATTTGACATGTTGCATCCTCGTGAGGTGTCCACTTTGCTCTGTACTCCTTCGTAAGATGTTTGCCTTGATACATCAACCATAGAAAGAACTTTACTTTCAAAGGATCTTGGGCCTCCAAATTTCATGGAATTTTGTAGCAGTCGCCTCAATGGATGGTCTAGAGCGTCTCCACCAGTCATAACTATTTTTCACAGAGAAGGTTGATGATGGTTGAGGACGCCATAATGCACTGTCACCCCTCCCCTCCACTAGAACTGTCCCCTGGGGCTCACGGGTTTGTGCAAGGAGAAGATCCGCCTCATCCGCTGAGGGGGCATGCCGCAAACCAACCACCCAATGTCCGCCAGTGTGATCGACCACTCAACACTGATTAACAGTACAGTCCTCATTGGCAGCCAAGGCAAATAAATCTAGGAAACTCACATCTAAAAAGGCGTAAAAAATCCAAACATTTTTCCACAGTCGGATTCGCTCTCCATTACCTACCTTCCAACGGATTGTCTCTTGAAGTTGGCTGTGGCATTTAGAATTCCAGCCCATATTTGAGACGGCCTCGGAGCCCCCCGTGGGAAGCGATCGATCTGCTGGACAGAGTATCGATATCTCGCCTCAATCACACCTCGCCAAATAAGAGAAGGGTTGGACACCAATCTCCATTTCCACTTGCTAAGGAGAGCACGGTTCATGTAGCACGGTTCATGTCTTCCAAGTTTAAAACGCCAAGCCCACCCGAACATATGCTACTACAAACCACATCTCACTTAACAAGATGCACCTTTTTCCTTTCCCGCACAGGTCCACTCCATAAACTTCTGGATTTAGTTTTTGTTTAAGGTTTGGGCATGTTAACACCCTAATATGAATTTGGGAATAAACTCTAACCCAGGGTTTAATCTTTGTAAAAATCCCTTTTGAATGTGGTTCTTCATACTTTAATCTCCTCCATTTGTTGTTTGAATCTTGGGATTAAATCATCTCTTTAATGGAATGAATATTATGTATTCCATGGTTGTTGCTTGTTTCCATGCACATGAAATGTTTGTTAAAATGCTTCAAATAAGGTTTTTGAATGTTTTATGCCCTATGTGTGTGATATCATTGAAACAAGTAAATGCTCCTTTTTCACATGTCTTTACAAATATAGTGCAAGCTTAAGTCTTGTATTTGCTGAAATTTATTTGTAAGTGTGCTTTGAAAATAATTGATTGTCATTCTGGCTTTGTAAAATTCATATTTATTTATCTAATCAATTATTACACTCCAAGTTTTGTGAAAATATGTTTCCTTTGTGCATTATGCCATGCTAGTTCTTCATAGAGAGACTTTTGTGATGTGAGATATCAATCTTACTATTTGATATCTCTTTATTGAAGTAAATACATCCATGTTTATGATTAAATGAATTATTTAGATCATGTTATGCACACATAAGCTATTATGTATCTAAATGCATGTTAGAGTTGCATATATATTCTACAGTTGTATTAAGTATGAGATGAGCCCAAAGACAAGTTTTGTGTTTGATATGAATGTTAGGATGCAACAATTGCAATTAATCTTGAACATGTTGGACTAGCCCAAAGGTCAGTGGTTGATGTGTTCGAAGTCTAATTGTGGCACAAGGAGTTATGTAGGCTTATAGTAAGGTGAGAACGGAGTGCCCAAAGGTTCACGTGTCTTGCTTGACCTATGAGGTATATATTTTACTTGTGTGTTTGTGGTATTTCACTAGATCCAAGGGCAACCATCCAAAGGTGGAGTCTAAGGAGTCTGAAGTAAATACCATGAGATCATGTTTAATATTATTGATCTTCTCTTATATGATGATCCATATTTGTATGATATCTTTATTATGTTAGACTCTAAATTATACATATGGACATTCTGTATAGTCATGGATCCAGCTGTGATGATGTACGAAATATTTTCCATCAAGCCTCTCTCTGGATCGAACTTCAGAGAATGAATAGGAAAGATCATGATGTTATCATTTCTTGATTTTGACATTGCTATTACGGAAGGCGTCCCATCTTAACCACCTCTGAATGCTCCAGTTTCAAGATATGAGTATTATGAGAAATGGTTGATGGCCAACAAAATAGCTACACATTTTATTCTGAATTCTATGAGTTGTTTGCAAGAATTTAAGTATGCCAAGGATTTGCTAAATCATATTGAACAGAGGTTTGTTGAGACCTCAAAAGCCAAGAAGGAAGTAGTGTTTCAAAAATTTCATAACATAAAACTGGCTTCTGGTGAGAGTATTAAAGAGCACATTCTTAGGATGATTGGCTACAACAATGAATTGGCTTCTTTGGGCAGTAAACTTGATGAAGATTACATTGCCCATGTTATTCTCAATAGCCTCCCAAGATCTTGTGAAAGCTTCCAGATCTATTACTGTTAGACCTGTGTCATTTAGAGTCCTAATTTCGATCGGAGTTGCTAAAATTTTTCTTTTTAGCTACCTATTGGGGTTTGAGGACTCTGATTGAAATATAACTGCATATTATGGGTCCTGGTATTGATTAGTACTGCCCATAAAATTTTCGTTTAATTCGATAACATTTTTGGAATTATGTAGTTTTGGATCGGTATTCGGATTTGATTTTGTTAAAATCAAGATGAAGAGATAAAAATGCGATATTATTACGAGATGTTCAGTTTTGAGATAGCTGCCATATAGAAGTGGAATTGGATCAACTGGATTCGTATATCAAAAGTTATGGGTACTTTTCCGAGTATACCCCGAAGATGAGAAATCCAGGCAGCAGCCCTGTAAGATGTTTAGCCTAGATTTCAGAATAGCTGGAGAGGTTATTTGGTCTGGGTGTAAACATGAAAGCTGTAGATAATCTTCTTGGCTTTCCAATGGCTTTGGAATCATATAATTCGGAGCTGTATTGAGGAAGTTATGGCCGTTTAAGTGAAGTCTGTTCAGGATTTCGGGGCAGGGATGATTTGGTCATTTGTCACCTCTTGTAGATATTTAAGCCCCAAATGTCTCTCGACCTTCTCTCTCGACCAGCTGTTCTGTGTGAAAATGAAAATGAGGAGGAGAAAGTGGAGGTGGTGATGAAGTCTCCTCTTCCGATGTTGTTAAGGTATGTTGTTTGAAGGGAGGTGCTGGGTCGGTGGTGGTAGCGGTGGAGCTACGGCGGCGGGCATGCCGGAGCCGCGTACGGACCTCCCGCTCCACTTGGTTGGGTTCAGCCATGTCTCTTGTGGCTGTTGGGAAGGAGTAGAAGTTCCGTTGCCTTGTGTTGTTGTTGTGTGTGCATGGAATTTAAGAGGCTGAAGAGGGAGAAGCACATATTCATGTGTTATGTGTTGTGTATGTGTGCACACCACCTGTTTGTGGGTATGTGTGAGTGAACCTAGTATGCCTCTTCTTCTCCTCTTTCCATTGGTTTTCCTCATGCATCACCTAAACTTGTGTTTGTGTACTAAAGGGGCGTAGAGTTGACGCATAGGTACGCTCGAGATCACATAAGAGGTTTGCGGGGCTGCGGGCGCGCACTCGGTGTGCTCGCATGCGTGCGGAGTGTGTGGGCAGCGTGCACGAGGTGCTCGAGGGCATGCTTGGCCTTGCCCGATGCGTGCGGAGTGTGTGGGCAGCTTGCACGAGGTGGTCGAGGGCGTGCTTGGCCTTGCCCGATGCATGCGGAGTATGTGGACAGCGTGCACGAGGTGTTCGAGGGTGTGCTTGGCCTTGCCCAATGCATGTGGAGTGCGTGGGCAGCGTGCACGGGGTGCTCGAGGGCGTGCTTGACGTTGTCCGATGCGCGCAGAGTGCGTGGGCAGCGTGCACGGGGTGCTCGAAGGCGTGCTTGACGTTGTTCGATGCGTGCGGAGTGCGTGGGCAACGTGCACGGGGTGCTCGAGGGCGTGCTTGGGTGCTCAGATGCATTCGGAGTGTGCTTCGTGGTGTCGAGCAGCTTGTTATAGCAAATGCAACCATTGGTCGATTCTTGGTGGATTGGTTTCTTTCTTCTGATTCAAGCCACCGCCCTCTTGTGTATCGCGAGCTGTGCGCTCGTTAGGTGAGTGGTTTGATTCCAACCCTTCCAGGAGCGCTCGATGCACGTAACCGTGCTTCGCGCTTCCATGGGGCTTTTATTGCACCCTAAATATGCTAGATATCATGCATGCTGGGTTGTATAGCTCGTATATTGTGTAGAACCCCTATTCTACCTTATACTTGCCTATGTATTGTATAGAATATGGCATGACTTAGGTAGTTTGGTTTGAAATACTACCCCTATTTATCAAGCATGTTTAACTTGTGTTAATAACGGGTGTATGCGTAATATTCCTCTAATTTAGGACTCGAGGGTGTGGTATAGTCGTTGCACCCATCTGTCGGGGCAAAACTATGACCCGCTTCAAGAGAGGATGAGACATTCCCTCTCTCTCGCCCTCCCTATTTTCGCGAGCTGAGTAAGTAGATGTAGTTCCTACTTGACTCAGGCTTGCTTGGAATTATTTGCATGCACCTGTTGTTGCGCAAATCGCGCTTAACCCTTCCCTTAACCCTTCCCTTCTAGGTTGGTGTTATCCAACGTATGTTAGGTTGTAATTTGTGTATTTGCCTGTTTGACTTCTTGTATGCATGTTTAAGTAGGCCACCATTGGGTATTAATTGCATATTAATATATGCCTATTGGGCCATGAGCCTTGTCTAATGGAATTAGACAAGTGTATGACCTCTTATGGGGTCATACCATGGCTTTGACACTTAGAATAAAATGTCTTTCCCACATCTGAGTTATGCGCCCTGGAGGGAATTCATGAGAATTTGTTGCGCTTATCGGTGTTTGATAACCGATGATGACGGATCATAGTGATCGTATTCACGGGTGTCGAGTGTTCTTTCCTTCGTCGGCTCCGAGTAGAGACTGCCCGGCGTAGTAAAGTCCGGCGAGGTGCTCCCAGATACTACTCATGACGCGTGTTGGTGTGCCCATACGGCTGAGGTAGCGGTCATGGGAGGCTATCCGGTAGAGGCCAGAACCCTGTGAGGTGCTCCTAAGAACTATCCACGACGCTTGTTGGTGTGCCCATATAGTAGAGATAGGGACATGGGAGGCTACCAGGTAGTAGTGGCTACACCGGGAGAGACTACCGGATGATGAACGGTGTAGAACAATCGACCTCTTCCCCAAGAGCCTATGTCACCCCGAGGAGGGGGTGAGGGTGAGGGTGTGGTGGGTCGGTGTTGGTTCGATCTGCCAGTTTGTGCAATTTCTCAAAATCCTATGTCACCCGTCGGGGTGAGGGTGAGGGTGTTGGTGTGAGTGGGGTGGACTCGCGCTGCGAACGAATAGTGGTTCCTCCCAATATCGTCATATGTCGTGGCCCCGACGTTGAAGCTGCTTGGTCAGAAGGCTCCCACTTGTAGGTACTCCCGATGCATTCAACTGATGTACTGATCATGGGAGCATATCAGGTAGAGATTGCATGACGGTGGGCAACCGGACGATATTGCGAGCATGAATCGTTCTCTCCTTCGTTGGATCCGTGTAGGAACTTCCCGGCGTTGAAAACGCTGTCCTGGCACCGGGCTCCCATCCGTAGGTATTACCGATGCATTCGGGACGTACTGATCGTGGGAGTATGTCAGGTAGAGGCTACCCGGGGAAAGGGCTACCGGTGGACCGAGGGTGTAGAACAGCAAGTTTTGTCCTTCAAGTCCCTAGACTCACCCCTGTGGGGGCTAGGGCGAGGGCGGGGTATGGTCGCACCGCCGTGTGACCTTGTTAACCATTGGGTTTCTACCCATGGATTTCCCTGATAGGAGATTGCCTTAGTATCGAATGATTATGTTGGTGTTTGGTTTCTGACCACTCACTGAGCTTGTAGCTCACCCCTCGCTTATGTTTTTCTCCAGTTGACGCTGAGTCGAATCCAAGAGAAGAGCTCCCCTTGTCGCAATACGAGTAGAAGACCCGCATTCGCGTTGGATGTCTTGCGAGTGAGAGGCCATCAGCATTCCCTTTTCCTTGTATGTATTATACTTGTGCTTGTGCACGGTATGTGGACTATTGATGTCTGTTGTTGTGTATATTGGCTCTCACAGGATAGTTGATTGTGTACTCTAGTCTGTAAATATGTCTTTGAATTACAGACCTAGTCGTTTGAGCTTCCGCTATTTGTATATATATTTGATGTCAGTTACTTGGTTATTGCTTATTGCCTTTGATGTTGTGGAATCCTTATTTGATCTCGTGTATGGATTGCTGATATCATATATATATTTGTCATGTCTCGGGGACGGCCGCCTTGGGGCGTGACAATTACAATACAAGTGATATGAAGTGGACACTGGATGAGTTGCTGAATTATTGTGTGCTTGAAGAAGAGCGCTAAATTCAAAATAAGAATGAATATGCACACCTTGAAATTACTGATGCCAAATGAAAGCAACCCTTGAAGAAGAAAAAATTCTCTCAAAAGTTCAAAAAATCAATGAGTAGTTGTTTTGGAAGTTGGCTTGTATATTTTGAAGTTTCTTGGTGTACGCTCTCTTGTTTTGGAGTCTGTGGTATATGCGCTTGATATGAGTAACTTGGTGTCTGTAGCAGACTGAATGATATGGGTATTGTTTGTATTTTTTAAAGTGGAAAAGTTGTCGTAAAGAAACATGGTGATTTTTGGCTAGTGGCAAGAAGGTTGATCACCTGTATAAACTTTTCCTTGATGAATCTTTTGCAGCTTCTATATCGTCTGTGTGGGTTGGTTTGAATGTTGAATCATCGGGTTCAAAAAGAAAAAGTGTTTCAGATAATCCTCTCTATCTGTGGTATTTGCGTTTGGGCCACATAAACAAGCAGAGACTCCAAATCCTGTGTAAGGAAGGCATTCTGACTAAAAGTGGTATTGAAGATTATGGATCATGTAAAAATTATTTGAAAGATAAGATGGTGAAGTCTGCTTTTTCAAAGGCATAAATGTCTAAGAATCTTCTTGACTTTGTCCATTCTGATGTTTGTGGACCCATGAATGTTCAAACGAGAAATGTTCAACAATATTTTGTTACTTTTATTGATGATTTTTCTCGCTATGGATATATTTATTTGTTGGCTAGAAAATTAGATGTTTTTTAAGTTTTCAAGGACTACAAGGCGCTAGTGGAAAATCAATTAGAGAAGAAGATTAAAATTCTCAGAACTGATAGAGGAGGTGAATATATGTCATATCAATTTAAAAGTTTCTGCTCTGCGCATGGCATTTGCAGGCAAGTCTCTATCCCTTACACAACACAACAAAATGATGTAGTTGAAAGGAGGAATAGAACCTTTTTGGAGATGGTCAGATGCATGATAAATAGGGCCACTTTACCCCAATCCTTTGGGTGAAACCTTGAAAACATCTGTGTATATTCTTAACAGGGTACCCTCTAAATCTATGCCAAAGACACCATATGAACTATGAATAGGTAGAAGGCCAAGTCTAAATCATATGAAGGTGTGGGGAGTTAATGCTTATGTGATGGTTCCTGATCCTAGCAGTTCAAAATTAGCTGATAGATTTGTGTCTTGTCAATTTTTGGATACGCAGATTGCTCAAAGGGGTACATGTTATATGAAAAAACAGCTGAATTTGAGGTTGAAGTTTTTAAAAGAAGAAACGTTGGATTTGATGAGAGTTCTTTCATCTATGGGAGTGAGAAGAAGTCTCGTTTAGCAGTGCCTCCATCACCAGCACAATGTCAGAAGATAGATGTTCCAGTCAAATCTGAAAGACCACAGAGAATTAGAAGACTTGCCATAAGTGATGATTATATCACTTATCTCGGAGAAAATTATTTATGGCTCTAGATATTGATGAGGCTGATCCATCAAGTTTTGAAGATGTAGTTAGTGCTCCTGATGCTCAATTATGAAGAGCTTCAATGCAAGTTGAGATGAATTTTATGTACCAAAATGATGTGTGGAAGTTTATTGATCTTCCTAAAAATTCCAAACCTTTTGGTTGTAAGTGAATTTTTAAGAAAAAGAACTCTGAAGGGAAGATTGAAACCTATAAACCAAGGTTAGTTGCTGAAGGTTACACACAAAGAGAAGGAATTGATTTCTATGATACATTTTCTCCAGTTTGTACAAAAGACTCTGCGCATTATTATGTCCATTACTGTATTTTATGATTATGAATTGCATGAAGTTAATGTGACAACTACTTTTCTGAATGGAGAACTAGAGTAAAATATATATATGGATCTACCTGATGGTTTTGTCATTGAAGGGTAGGAGCATAAAGTGTGTAAATTGCAGAAATCTTTGTATGGTCTCAAACAAGCTTCTCGCCAGTGGCATTTGAAGTTTCATACAGCAGTTTTGGCATATGGATTTGTTAACAATTCTGTTGACAATTGCACATATGTGAACATCAGTGAGAGTAGAATACTGAACTTAACGCTTTATGTGGATAATATTTTGCTTGCAGGGAATGATATATCATTCATTCGAGAGACCAAATTATGGTTGTCTCAATAATTTGAGATGAAAGATTTGAGCGAAGCTTCTTATGTGTTTGGGATAAAAATCCATAGAAATAGAAAGTTGAACATGTTGGGTTTATCTCAAGAAGCATATCTACACTCGGTACTAAAAAGATTTTCTATGAAAAATTGTAAAGAAGCTTTATCTACTATTGTCAAGGGAGATAAATTGGATAAGTCTAGTTGCCCCAAGAATGAGCTTGAAAAAGCTGAGATGAACAAAATTCACTTTGCATCTGTTGTTGGTAGTTTGATGTATGCTATGACTTGTATCAGACCTGATCTGTGCTATGTTATTGGATTGCTTGGTAGGTTCCATGCTAATCCAGGACATGATCATTGGGTTGCTGCTAAAAAGGTGTTGCGTTACATCAAGAGGACCAAGAGTTTTAAGCTTATTTATTGTGCCAACAAAATAAAAATTCAGGGCTATTCAGATTTAGATTATAATGATTGTCCAGATACTTTAAAGTCTATTTCGAGATATATTTTTACACTAGGAGGTGTAGTCTGTTGGAGAAGCAAAAAGCAGGGTTGCACAACTTAGTCTATAATAAAAGCTGAATATATTTCTTGCAGTGAAGCTGCTAAGCATTATTTGGTTGAAACAGTTCATTAGTGAACTCAGAGTTGTAGATAGTATTATATATCCTTTGAGCATATTATGTGATAATACTGCAGCCATCATTCTCACCAAGGATATCAGGTGTAATAGCAGTTCGCATCATATAGAAGTGAAGTATCATCATGTGAAAGAGAAAGTTCACCAGGGTCATGTTGCTGTATCTCACATTTCTTTTAAAGAAATTCCTATTGATTCGCTGACTAAACAATTACCCATTAAAGTGTTTAATGAACATGATAGTTGCATGGGCTTGAGGTTCATAGATATGTAAATGTTTTTGTTAGTTTTATGACATTTTGCATATCTATATGTACATGTACATTTATGAAACATAGTGACTAATCGGTCATATTTTGTGCATTTACGAAATATATTGTTTGAAATATTGTCATTAGTTTATCATTATGATGATTGTGTCAATTAAAAATGTCTTTCTTGTTAGAAAGATGTTTGTCCTTGGGAATGCCGCAGATTGTCTGGTGAGTGATGGCTACGGGTCTGCTCATAGGTTGATTAGACAGTCATTGAGAGTGATTCCTGAAACTTGCTTGGGTGATAGGTGTGTTGGGGCAGACACATCTGTAAGCCTTCATTGTAGATAGTGTATTTGATACACGCGGTGTGTCTCAACCACATAATTTTATGTACATGGCATGTGTTTTTAAATACATGAAGCAATTTGGACCGTTATAGAAGAACACTTTCTATCATATTCACTGCACTTGAAAGTGTTGCTTCTATTTATACACATTTAAACTATAACCTTTGACTTGAAGAGTGATGACACTAATTTTCTGTGAGTTTCATATATACTTTGATGCAGAATAAGACAGTACTCGATTCATGAGTGCGTCAGTCTTTGTTGGGTGGAAATGGATTCATGGATTTTAGTAGTCCGACATCCAATAAAGGACTTCATTCTACCATATCTCGTAGTTGGTGAGCTAGATGTAGTTAATTGTGATTCTCAATCAGTTTATTTGTTTTAAACAAAAGGGTGGCCACCCATCGTTTTGAAAATGATTGGAAACTTGTGTTTAAATCTAAAAACCCATTGATTTATAAGCCAAGTGGGAGATTGTTAGTATTTGTGGCTTAATGAATAAATGTTTTGGTATTTTCACATGAATTTTATTTTATAAGAGAATCACATTTAACTCTTGTATAGCATAACAAGTGGGGATTTGAGTTTAAGCAGTGAATTGAGGTTGCCCCATTTGTTTATGAGCATGGTTAATGGGAGGTTATTAGTTTTTAATTTGTGTATTTGAGTATCAAGGGTGTTATGGTTAATTTAATGTCTTTGATGAGAAGATATGTTATGAGCCCTTGATATGATGAACACATAAAAAGGTCCACCTCTACACTTCTTTTATGTGTGTGTGAATGAAATAAAAATGGGGGCTAACACTCTCTCACCAATACATACTTAGTCTCATCGAATAAAAAGAGCAAATAGAGGTGCCTGAGCTTCCTCTGTTCATTTTTCTTCTCTAGGTCCACTTGAAACAAAGAAAGGAAAGATCAACTATTAAAACAAGCACAAAGAGGAGATATAAGATCGCTTTGAAAGATCAGAACTGTGACGGCCCGTGTAGAAAAATGCCGACACATGCACGTCACCTGCCTCAATACTCACATTTTTCCTTTTTCTAAAACATCAAAATATCCACCTTATATAATCTCATATGATAACAATCCTGGGATAACATATAATCAATAAGATATATATAATCACCTATATTGCAACACGCCCAGGAAAGTTTTAGTCAACAGAGCATCTAACACACCTTATATACAGTCATGTGTATATACAGAGCATTTTAACATAGGACTTTTCTAGCATTGGCGACAGATTTAGGCCGTTGGCAAAAGGTGTATTTGCGACGGATTTAAGCCATTGGCAAAATGTGTATTAGCGACGGATTTAAGCCGTTGGCAAAAGTGTATTAAAGATGAATAAAGGCCGTCGGGGTATCTTTGGTCAGCAGAAAAAATAGCCAGTAGGGCTTTTTCATACAATACATTTAACAATATTGCACATGTTATTCATCAAAATATTTTGCATCACAATACACCATTTGTCTCCAAGAATTTCACAAAACAAATCACACTTGTAGATTCCACAATATACACAATAGCAACTAAATGTGAAGATGGCATTTCATAAAGCAAATTTACAAAACACTCAATTAAACTTTCATAATAAACATTTGACATTACAGTACTGTGATCAACATGAGCAAATTCTAGCACAAGGTCCACCACCTTTTCAAGATAATCGCTTGTCACATCAACACAGTTAGGATTTCATTTATGCAAGCAATAGTCAAAGTAGAGAATTACAAGGTTCTTGAACATGAGAATCAGATGGTATAGCAGGTGCCCCAATCTTCTTAGTAGTTATGTGGAAACCTTGGAATTTGAATCTAAACTTTCATTTTCTTGATTAGGTCCAAAGATATCTGCAACCAATGAAATACTTGGTTAAGAATTAATTCTAAGCAACCCCAATAATGTGATTAATTAAGATATATTTTCTAATGTGATACTATTATAGGAAATAATATAAAAAAAGAAAATAAGTGCAGCACATATCATAAAGTTTTTATTATCCTAAAAGAGACTCACCAGGTAGAGGGAGCAGAAACTTGAAGATCCTTGAAAATAGACAAACTGCATTTAAAAGACAAATGAAGAAAAAAAGTAAATCAAATCAAGTTAGAAGTGATGACCAACCTAGATTGAAAAACCATGTAATCAAAACAAGAGTAGATCCTCTTCCCAATCATTTGATTCATTTGAAAAAAATTGATTATAAAATTTATGAATAAGCAGGCAAATGATTTATAACATATAAAAATAATTGATAATATGTGAAATCCAGGTCAACTTCTGCTACAACAAAACGCAATTACTGCTGAATAACTCAGGTTAAGAATGAATTCTAAGAAACCCCAATAATGCATTTAATTATTATTACAAATAAAAATCCTATGATGCCAAACATTTAATCCTATCAAAATCCTGGTTCAGACATTGTATTTCTTTTAGTGCTTCTGATTTTAGCAATGATCAACCAACATATAAGCAAATAACATAAATATGCAACAACTATGTATAATCAATATCTAATTTGGTTAGCCAATATCAAGATTTTCAAAAGCAACAATGTCAATCCCATGCTCCTCCAGAACCTGCAAAAGAAAAGCCTCCCAAGCCACAAAAAAAATATTTCTAATCCTAATTTTGGCATCCCATGATAGGAAACTCACCTTCTAAAATCCCCTCCAACGTCACCTCTCCCTCTTCGGTATGTAAGAATAAGAAGTGAAGCAAACAACAAGCCCCACACAAAAATCGGATTTTGGTGAAAAGGGGGGTTATTTTATCGATAAAATCCAGAAAGTTTAACCAAGGAGATTATCGCCTAGGCCGTCCTCATCACCATCAATTCAATATTGAATCACCAATCGAACTTAGAGATTTCACCACTGACATCAATGCACATAGAAACCCAGCTGTCATTGAATCAAACCATCACATTTATCCCTCCATTTTTTAAAAAAGGGCCTAAAAAAACTACTACATTCATCAAATGGAAGAGAAAGCACAAAGAAAAACCAAAAACCATGAATAACTCTGCAACACAGCCAAAGCATTTCAGATAAATCAAAGCAAGTGCCTTCATCTGCACCACCTCCAGAGCCATTGCCGTCTTCCGCCCCAACAAGCTAACCTGAAACTCAAAAAGATAAACCACAAAACAGTGACCAAGTCAATCTCTAGAGGAGAATTTGAGAGATCTAGAGAACCTTGGTAACACAGGACCTACCTCTTCCACCAGATTCCAAGCAGATCCAAGCCGGCGACCGATCCCTGAAAGCCAGCGACGCCACCAGGAGTGCCGCCATGAAAATCAGAAATGCCGCCACTAGACCATGTCCCGCCAGACTGGTCTGAGGAGCCACAGCCTCCTGTTGTGGTCTCGAGATCTACCGGGGTCGTCTTCGCGATTGGCACCCAGAGACGTCTGTCTCACACATCCATGGAGGAATAAAGTGAGAGATGGAGAAAAGGTTAGGGTATTTTTCCCCCAGAAACGCACGACCCACCCAACCTTCTTTTCTGATAGTTATACGGGTAATCGGACATGAATACGGATCCGATTGCTCGTTTAAAAAATTGTCACTTGTTCTTGGATATGGCGACAGCTTTTGGTCGCCTCTGATGTGCGACAGCTAATGGTCGTCCCCAAAAGGTAATCCAGTCCGTCGCTGAAAACTGTTTTTCTTGTTGTGTCTACTTTGCAAAAATGGAATGAACGAAAGATACTCAGTAAGTAATCCATACATTCCATGCACAATCACTCAAAGGTGAAGTTCAAATACAATGGAGTACCAGCTCAAACATCTCAATAAACATGAGGCCAAATAATAAATACCAAATGAAATCATTGTATGAATATCCATAGAAAAAAAAAGAATAACATCGCTGATCAACTCACCAATGAACATGAAATGAATACACAACTAACAAGTCACAATTGATACTGTCAATAGATATCATTAGGGTGTCCCTTAATGATTGAGAAATGGTACTCTGAAACACAACTCAAACTCAGGAAGGAATGCACTGATACTCTCAAACTCTCTCTAATATGAAGAACACCAACAATGTCAAATATACTCACTGTGGCCCTCTAAACATCAACGGCGCATGGATCGACCACTTCCAAGACCTCACCTCAGGCCCCACATCTAAGCTATATTCACCATCTACACACATACACAAACCTCGCGCATGGCCCTCGAAACGTCCACCGCGGAAACGCTACCTGACCCCCACCATGCAGGCATGGTAGGGTTTATCTCCGAGCTCCCCTATAGGATCCATACATACTCACACGCACTGAAGAAGTGAGATCAATAGGCATTCATGATCGTCCATCTCCAAACACACCAAGATAATATATAACAAGCAGCAATACCAAGCACACCATAGGGTTCAACCAATAATAGGAAATATTATGAATCAATAGGGATAAAGACAACAACAATAAAGCGTGGAATGGAATGGAATAAATATATATCGATCAGGTTACTTACTTCACAATTTACAATCCAAGTTGTACTCACCCTACCCCAACTTCTAAATCACGCAAAAAGGAACCCAATGTTCAAAATATAATTTCAATCAGATACTAAACATGCCCCCATAAAATAATACCCCACTAATCAAGCAATCCTCAAATCCACCAAGACAATATGATATCCCCACTGCAAACCCCAAGTTGATCTACAAAATCAACCCTCAAATCCCTATTTATCCAACCCCAAAAACACATTCATATTTCAGCCCCAAATCACAAATTTGATTCAAAAATAAAATAGAACAACCCTATAGGAAGATTAAAGATGAAAAGACAATAATCTTTACTCAATGTAGCACGAAAAATACTCCACGAAGCTTTTCCTAACATTTCCTTGATTTTCCCCTTCTCAGTTTCCACTGATATGAGTCCCGGCCGACTCACTCTCTCACACCATATAAACACAACACCACCGATTCCCATTGCATTAAATGAAATTATGAAATATGGCCAAATTACCAAAATACCCCCCTTAGAATTCTGCGCAACCTCGACTCAAACCATCATAACTTCTCGTAAGAAAATCCACTTCAGATGATACAACTTATGTTGAAAAGATAACAAAAATATCTACAAATTCTATGTTTATGCAAAGATCAGAAGAAGCCTCCAACTATATTAAAAGTAGCAACGAACAGAAGACCTCGCGATTTCTTCTTCTAAGGGCAAAAATGGTAAAACAGCCATAAATTTTCTAATATATTTCCAACTAATGCCCGACTAATTTTATATGAAAGGTGACTCAAAAATGAAGACTTCATTTATTTAGCACAAATTCTAAATATGCCTCGAATGTACTTTTTGAAAATGAAAGCAAATGCAATGCTCCAAGAGTAATAAGGATCAAAAGCTCAATAACATAAAATTATCCTATTCCACAATCCAAACACGTAAATATTAGCATAAACCGGCATAAGAGGGTTCGAGTTATTACAAGTACTATAAATACCCCAATTTTGACCATCCAAAGAAATGAAAATACTTCAAGTAATATTTAAAAATGACCACATTTGGACATCTAATATAAAACATCTTTGAAAAGGAATAAGAGAAACCCTGGCTACAACACTTATAAAAATTAGAGGGCTAGAAATGGGGCGGCTAGTTGAAAGTTTCCGCCCCTCACTGGGTGGCTAGTTTCAACTAGCCACCCCTTAAACCGCCCCCCGCTTCCCTTAGAGGGGACATAAAACAACATTTAATGCTGATGATTTTGGCGGTTTGTACCTTTTAGCCACCTCTTCTTCTGATGGTTCAACCCTAGTAACCATCTCAAGCCACCGCTTGTCAGAGATTGGGTGTTTGGCAGGTCATCATTGGGATGGCATCTTGAGAGTAGCCGCCTCTCACTGGGCGGCTAGTTTCAACTAGCAGCCCCTCACCTAGACACTATGAGAAGAACAAAGATCTAATGGAAGGTCAAATCGACCACCCTATTAACTAATTTGATCTAGTGTGTGTGGACACTCCCCTTGTTATGCATGTGTCATTCGGAGCCTTATTTTTCGATAGAAGTCGGTAAAATTTTAATTTTTAGCTACCTTCGGGAGTTAGAGTACTCTGATTAAAAATTTAACTGCATATTATGGGTTCTAATACCATTTTATACTGCCCATAAAAATTTCATCGAATTCCGGTATCATTTGAAAAAAATATGTAGTTCTGAATCACATCCGGATTTAGTCGTTACCGGTTTAGATGGTTGTGAGAAAATGCACACGCCTAAGTGGGGATGGTCGACCAAGTCTTGATGTTTTGTTTTTTTCATTGGTTAGGTTGACTTGTCAACACCCCCTCCCATCAACTCACTTTATGAGAATTAAAGACCCCCCATTTGTCTCTGTCTCTCTCCCCTTATCAAGCAAAATGAAGCAATCCGAGGCTTTCTCTTCTCCTCTCCCTCTCATCTGTGTGTCAATTGGGTGGAGAAAGTGAAGGAGAAGATGAATAGTGCATGAAGAGATGATCTAGCTAAGGTGAGTTTGTGTATGTGTATGTGTTGTTGTTTCTTTCCCTTCTCCATCTCCAACCCTCTCATGCATCCCCTCATGCTCCCATGTTTTTTCCCTCCCCATTTGGTCCAGCCATGAAGAAGAGAAGCAAAGAAGGTGGTGGTAGTGGTGGTGGTGGTCGAGGTGGTCGTCGGTGCGCTTGAGAGCCCCCGCACCTCCCCCTTTCCCTCCCCCTCTCTTGGTAAGCCTTTCTCTCTTCTTTTCTAGTTTTGTGGCATATTTGGGTGTTGTTGGGAGGATGTTGTTAGGTGTAATTGCTGCTGCACATGAGATGTTTGTGTTTATGCATGGATAGTGGTAGTTTTGTGTTGTGGTAAGGGCAGATTTTGTCTCCTTAAAATCCTTGTGGAACTAGTACTTAGAGGCATGTTTTGAGGCTTATATCTCCATGTGATATTATCATCTATGTGTCTAGATTCAGTATATGAAATTTTGTGTCAATATGATATCTGAGTTATAACTTATAACCTGTTTTTCATGGACTGTTCAGATTCACGTAGGAACTGTCCAGTTTTCAAAACAATTTTATTTCAGGTATTTAGAGATTAAATCAGATTATAATGTTCATAGATTATGATCCCAACATATCAGAGAATGTGTATGATTTATTTCATAACGTTTGGATGTGTATTTGATGCTGTGAAGATCAAATAGTAGGGCTGGTTGCAGCAGATTTACCAGTTTTGCTTGATTGTGTGTCAAAGAGTTGTTATGCATGTTGTGGAAAATATTATGAGTTGGTGTCTTCATGAAATAGGATTATATATATGTCGGGTGGCTTCATGTTTGATTTGAGTACCATTGGTTGTAGGGTTTAGAAGTTATGACATTTTGCTCATGTGATTGTGTTGCCATGGGAGTGCGTCACGTGCTGCCCGCCCCACCCCGCGCACTGTCCTATGCTTGGGATCATGTTTATGATTCATTTATTTGATTTGTGGTTGTCACGTTCTTTATATATATTGTGTTGTGTCTTGCATATCTCGTAGACCGGATGCGCGACGATACAGGTATCGGTGAGTGGTTCGATCTAACCCTTCGGGGAGCGCTCGATGCACATAGTCATGCATCGCGCATCAATGGGGCACCTTTGCACCCTAAATATTCTAGATATCATGCATGCTAGACTTGTATAAGCTCGTATATTATGTAGAACCCCATTTTCTACCATATAACTAGCCTATGTATTGTATTCATGTATGAATGATCCTGTTTGCATGTATCTTGTGTGTCTATATGGGTGTATAGAATATTACATGACTTAGGTAGTCCCTTCTAGTAATACTACCCTATTATTAGTAATGTCCCTTCTAGTAATACTACCCTATTATTAGTACCCAATATTCCATTGCGATAAGACTTGGAAGGCGTTGTGTGGTTGTTGCGAGCGTGGAATCGTTCTCCCCTTCAACAAGTCCGTGTTGAAGCTGCCCGGCGTTGAAGTTGTCCTGACAGAGGGCTCCCTCTTGTAAGTACTACCGATGTTAGGCCTCTGTCATTTAGAGTCCTAATTTTGATCGAAGTCGCTAAAATTTTGATTTTTAACTACCTGTTGGGGTTTGAGGACTCTGATTGAAATATAACTGCATATTATGGGTCCTGGTACCGTTTAGTACTGCCCATAAAATGTTCGTTTAATTCCGATAAAGTTTTTGGAATTATGCAGTTTTTGGATTTGGTATTCGGATTTGATTTTGTTAAAATCCAAGATGATGAGGTAAAAATCTGATATTATCACGAGATGTTCAGTTTTGAGATAGCTTCCATATACAAGTGGAATTGGATCAACTGGATTCGTGTATCAAAAGTTATGGGTATTTTTCCGAGTATACCTCGAAGATGAGAAATCCAGGCAGCAGCCCTGTAGATGTTTAGCCTAGATTTTGGAATAGCTGGAGAGGTTATTTGATCAAGATATAAACATAAAAATTGTAGATAATCTTCTTGGGTTTCCAATGACATTGGAATTGTGCAATTCGGAACTGTATTGGGGAAGTTATGGCCGTTTAAGTGAAGACTGTCCAGAGTTTTTTAAGTCCGAGACAGCTTGGTCATTCCCCCCCTTTTGCCTATTTAACCTCCCCCAATGTGCACGACCTTGGCATATTTTTCCCCTCTTTTGGATCTGATCCAGCCCTTGATGTTTGATTTGGGTGGAGGAGATGAAGGTGTTTGTGGATGGATCACACATGGTGAGTTGTTATTGTTGTTGTTGCTTCCCCTTCTCTCTTGCTCCCCCTCAATTGTTTTCCCTCCCCCTTTGGATTTCAGCCCCCCAAATGTTTGTTGAAATGCCAAAGTGAAAGCCATGTAGAGAAGAGAAGCCAAAGAGAGGTGGTGGTAGTGGTAGTGGTGGTCGAGATGGTCGTGGCGTGCTCGAGGGCCCCAACATCTCCCCTTCCCTCCCCCTCTTAAGTTCGGTGAGTTTTCCTCTTCTTTTATTGGTTTGTATGCATGTATAGGTGCTTGGGAGGGCATGCATGAGTGGTATTTGTGTTTGGGTGCCTGTGAGGGCTTGGGGGAGGGCTGGGTATTATTGGGCGCGCGCGCGGGGGGCGTGCGGTGGGCACGCGGTGGGCGCGGGTGCGCGCGGTGGGCTCAAACATGCGCGGGGGGTGAGGGTGCGCGCGGGCGTGCGTGCGAGGGCTCCCGGGGGTGCGTGCTGGGCTACCTGAGGCCCGGTTTGGGCGTGCTGAGGGTCAACACTCTCGGGTGAGTGTCCGGGGGGCTCGGGCACGCGTGCGTGCGTGCATGCTTGTGTACGTTTGAACCCGTTTGCGTGCATGTCTAGCCTTAGGCATGCCTAGTCGATTTTATGTATTTGTATGAATGTTGAACTCATCATTTTGATACCCTTGACTTACAGATCCCGTCGGATGGGATGTGCGTCAACCCGGGTATTGGTGAGTGGTTTGATTCCAACCCGTCCAGGAGCGCTCGATGCACGTAGTCGTGCTTCGCACTTCCATGGGGCTTTAATTGCATCCTAAATATACTAGACATCATGCATGCTAGGTTGTATAGCTCGAATATTGTGTAGAACCCCTATTCTACCTTATACTTGCCTATGTAATGTATAGAATATGGCATGACTTAGGTAGTTTTGTTTGAAATACTACCCCTATTTATCAAGCATGTTTAACTTGGGTTAATAATGGGGTGTATGCGTAATATTCCTCTGACTTAGGACTCGAGGGTGTGGTATAGTTGTTGCACCCATCTGTTGGGGCAAAACTATGACCAGCTCGAAAGAGGATGAGACATTCCCTCTATCTCGCCCTCCCTCTATTCACGAGCTAAGTAAGTAGATGTAGTTCCTACTTGACTCAGGCTTGCTTGGAATTATTGTCATGCACCTGTTGTTGCGCAGATCGTGCTTAACCCTTCCCTTTTAGGTTGGTGTCATCCAACGTATGCTAGGTTGTAATTTGTGTATTTACCTGTTTGACTTCATGTATGCATGTTAAGTAAGCCACCCTTGGGTATTAATTGCATATTATGTATATGCCAATTTGGCCATGAGCCTTGCCTAATGCATTTAGGCAAGTGTATGACCTCTTATAGGGTCATACCATGGCGTTGAGACTTAGAATAAAATATCTTCCCCGCATCTGAGTTATGCGCCCTGGAGGGAATTCGTGAGAATTCGTTGCGCTTATCGCTGTTTGATAACCGATAATGACGGATCCATAGGGATCGTATTCGTGTGTGTCGAGTGTTCTTCCCTTCATTGGTTCCGAGTAGTGACTGCCCGGTGTAGTAAAGTCCGGCTGGGTGCTCCAAAATACTACTCATGGCACGTGTTGGTGTGCCCATATGGCCGAGGTAGCGGTCATGGGAGGCTACCCGGTAGAGGCCAGAACCCTGTGAGGTGCTCCTAGAAACTATCCACGACGCTTGTTGGTGTGCCCATATAACAGAGATAGGGACCTCGGAGCTACCAGGTAGTAGTGGCCACACCGGGAGAGACTACCGGATGACGAGCGGAGTAGAACAATTGACCTCTTCCCCAAGAGCCTATGTCACCCCAAGGAGGGGGTGAGGGTGAGGGTGTAGTGGGTCGGCGTTGGTTCGATGTGCCAGCTGTGCAATTTTCCCAGATCCTATGTCACCCGTCGGGGTGACGGTGAGGGTATTGCTCCCAAAATCCTATGTCACCCATCGGGGTGAGGGTGAGGGTGTTGGTGTGAGTGTGGTGTTAGGCCTGTGTCATTTAGAATCCTAATTTTGATCGGAGTCGCTAAAATTTTGACTTTAGCTACCTGATGGGATTTGAGGACTCTGATTAATAATCTAACTGCATATTATGGGTTCTGATACCATTTAATATTGCTCATAAAATTTTCATTTAATTCCGATAACGTTTGGAATTATGCAGTTTTGATTTGGTATTCGGATTTGATTTTATAAAAATCCAAGATGATGAGGTAAAAATCCAATATTATCATGAGATGTTCAGTTTTGAACTAACTTTCATACAAAAGTAGAATTGGACCAACTGGATTCATATATCAAAAGATATGGGTATTTTTCCAAGTATACCCCGAAGATGAGAAATCCAGGCAGCAGCCATATTCGATGTTTAGCCTAGATTTTGGGAAAGCTGGAGAGGTTATTTGATCTGGGTATAAACTTAAAGGTTGTGGATAATCTTCTTAACTTTCCAATGGCATTGGAATCGTGCAATTTGGAGCTGTATGGCCATTTTAGTAAAGGCTATCCAGAGTTTTTAGTCCGAGGACGGCTTGGTCATTTCATTTCCTCTTTGGCTATAAATACCCCCCAAATGCACGACTTTGGGCACTCTCATCCCCTCTTTTGCTCTCTGGTCCAGCCCCTCTTTGTGTGTTGTTTGGGTGGAGGAAATGAAGGTGTTGGAGAGGATGGAGCACAAAATGGAGTGTGTGTATGGTGAGTTTTAGTTGTTGTTGAATTTGTTGTTTATTCCCTCTCTTTCTCCATCCCTTGCTCACTTCCTTTTCCCCTCTCTTATCAGCACCCCAAGTGTTTGAGTTTATGCACCAAAGAGAAAAAAAATGAGGATGAAGAAGGAACAAGTAGAGGTGGATGTGTATGTGCTTGTTAGGCCTCCCTCTCCTCTCCTCCTCCTTTAATTCCCCCTCCCCTCTGATTCAGCATGAAGAAGGGATGTGAAGGCTGAGATGGTGACTCTTTATTTCTGGAAAGGAGAAAGTGTACCCGAGAGGCGGTTGGGGTGGTCGTGGGCGTGCTTGTGAGCCCCCACACCTCCCCCTTCCCTCCCCCTCTCTTGGAGTGTAGGCGTGCCCGCATGCGTGCTGCCCTGTGTGTGCTACCTGTGCCCAGCATGCCCCTGTCTGCTGCCCTGCCAACCCCAGTACTTGTGCCCAGCAGCCCCAACACATGTGCCCTATCAGTCCCAGCATCTGTGTCAGCATACCCAGCACCTGTGTCCTGCCATGCCCAGCACCTGTGCCAGCATGCCCAGCACCTGTGCCCTGCCCTGCCCAGCACCTGCTGCCCTAACAATACTAGCAATTATGTCCCAGCAGACCTTGTTTGTGCTCGGCAGTGTTCCCACCACACCCAGCGACTCTGCCCAGAGTGTCCGGCAGTGTTCCCAGCGCCTGTTTCCAGCACGCCAACGACTCTGCCAAGCGCGTCTGACAGCTTTCCCAGCGCCTGTTCCAAGCACGCCCAGCGACTCTGCCCAGAGCGTCCGGCAGCGTTCCCGACGCCTGTTCCCAGCGCACTCAGCGACTCTGCCCAGCGCGTCCTACGACGTTCCCAACACATGTTCCCAGCGTGCCCGACGGCATGCCCAGCACGCCCTGCCCTGCCTGCGCACCCCAGGTGATGCCCCGTGCGTGCGTGCTGTCCTACCTGCCCCGCACGCATGCTGTTCCACGTGCATGTTGCCCCGCTTGCCCTGCTCGTGTGCTGCCACTCGACGTAACCCTTCAGGATGCCCTCGATGCACATAGTCATGCATCATCCATCCGTGGGGCATCTTTTGCACCCTAAATATGCTATATATTGTGCATGCTAGGTTGTATAGCTCGTATATTGTGTAGAAACCCCATTCTACCCTATACTTGCATAAGTATGTATTCATGTTTGAATAATTGTGTTTTCATGCGCCCCTTGTGTTTCGGGCATGTATTTTTGAATGAGTTTATGGATGTATTAGAATATGGCATGTCTTAGGTCGTATTGTAATACTACCCCTACTATATTAATTATATTCAGAATGTTAAACCTGGGGTTAATAACCGGATGCGTACTAATATTCCCTTACGATTAAACTGGAGGAATGGTATAGTTGTTGCACCCATCTGTTGGGGCAAAGCTATGACCAACTGCAGAGAGGATGAGATTTTCCCTCTTTATCCTCCCCCCTTTGCGAAAACTGAGTAAGTAGATGTAGTTCCTACTTGTATACATGTTGTATGATTGTATGATTAATGGCCTTATAAGCATGTTTAAGTAGGCCATACCTTGTATACATGTTGTATGATTTGTTATTATGATGTAAATACATGTTAGGGAGTACCCCTATAGCTATTTAATATATTATCGTGCATGTGGCACATATAATTATGTTATGTTTCTAATTATATATATATGCGCATGTTAACTAATTGGGCTATCTATAATAGGCGTAGGTATGATCCGCTGTCGGGTCATACCCTATTAGTTAAAGTGCTAGCGATGTAATCGCCCCTTGCATCCGGGTGATGCATTCATATTGAATTCAGAAGAATTCATCATTGCATCGGTTTTGTTAAACCGATAGCTACGGCATTTAAGTTGGGCCTACTCGTGCTAGGCGTGTGTTAGCCTGTGTCATTTAGAGTCCTAATTACGATCGGAGTCGCTAAAATTTTGGTTTTAGCTACCTGCTGGGGTTGGAGGACTCTGATTGAAGATATAACTGCATATTATGGGTCCTGGTACTGTTTAGTACTGCCCATAAAATTTTCATTTAATTCCGATAACGTTTTTGGAATTATTCAGTTTTGGATTGGGCATTCGGATTTGATTTTGTTAAAATCCAATATGAAGAGGTAAAAATCCAATATTATTACGAGATGTTCAGTTTTGAGATAGCTTCCATATAGAGGTGGAATTGGATCAACTGGATTCGTATATTGAAAGTTGAGAAATCCAGGCAGCAGCCCTGTAAGATATTTAGCCTAGATTTTGGAACAGCTGGAGGGGTTATTTGAAAGCTGTATATAATCTTCCTAGCTTTCCAGTGCCGCTGGAATCGTGCAATTCGGAGCTGTATTGGGGAAGTTATGGCCGTTTAAGTGAAGGCTGCGCAGAGGTTTTAAGTCCGAGGATAGCTCGGTCATTCAGTCCGACCTTACCTATTTAAGGCTCCCCAATGCACGACTTTGGCTCACTTTCTCCCCTCTTTTGCTCCTGGTCCAGCCCTTGTGTGTGTTGTGTGGGGGAAGTGATGGTGGTGGAGAAGAAGATCAAGAAGGAGCACAAAAAGGAGTGAAAGAAGGTATGTAGAGTTGTTGTTGTGTTGTTGGGATTGTTTCCCCTTCTCTCTTGCTCCCCCTCATTGTTTTCCCTTCCCTTTGGTTATCAGTCCCCCCCCCCATGTGTTTGTTGTTATGCACCTATGAAAAGGTGTGCTTGGAAGTGGAGGACCAGCCAAGAAGAGGGTCTCCCAAGGCTGAGGTAGTGAAGCGGAGGTGGCGGTCGAGGTGGAAAAGGCGTGCTTGCGAGCCCCACATCTCCCCCTTCCCTCTCCCTCTCTTTTGGTGAGTTTTCCCCCTTCTTTTTCTGATTTTTTAAGCATATATCGGTGTGTTTTGGGTGTGCATGCCATGTGGTTGAGTTTGGGTGCATGTGGGGGGCATGGGAGTTGGTTTGGAGGCTTGGGCACGCAATGCGCGCTGGGATGTGCAGGAGCGTGCGTGCGTGCGCGCGGCAAGCGCGCAGTGCGCGCGGGTGGTGCTCGCGGGCGCGCGCGGCAGTGCGCCAACGGGCGCATGCACACGTGCATGCACGTGCGTACGCGTGCGGGGGCCACGCGTGTGGCTGCCCGGGGGTCCGGGTAGGAGTCGGGGTGCTCGGATATGCGTGCGTACGCGCGTTCTTGCATGCATGCGAGCCCGTATGCGTGCGTATCTGAGTCTGACATTTCTAGTCTATTTTAAGTATTCTATGTGCTTGTGTGTGCTTATACTCACCCCTATTGATACCCTTGACTTACAGATCTCGTCGGATGGGATGCGCGTCAACCCGGGTATCGGTGAGTGGTTTGAATCCAACCCTTCCGGGAGCGCTCGATGCACGTAGTTGTGCTTCGCGCTTCCATGGGGCTTTAATTGCACCCTAAATATGCTAGATATTAGGGGTTGTATAGCTCGTATATTGTGTAGAACCCCTATTCTACCTTATACTTGCCTATGTATTGTATAGAATATGGCATGACTTAGGTAGTTTTGTTTGAAATACTACCCCTATTTATCAAGCATGTTTAACTTGGGTTAATAACGGGTGTATGCGTAATATTCCTCTGATTTAGGACTCGAGGGTGTGGTATAGTTGTTGCACCCATCGGTTGGGGCAAAACTATGACCAGCCCGAGAGAGGATGAGGCATTCCCTCTCTCTCGCCCTCCCTCTTTTCGCGAGCCGAGTAAGTAGATGCGGTTCTTACTTGACCCAGGCTTGCTTGGAATTATTGGCATGCACCTATTGTTGTGCGGATCGCGCTTAACCCTTCCCTTCTAGGTTGGTGTCATCCAACGTATGTTAGGCTATAATTTGTGTATTTGCCTGTTTGACTTCATGTATGCATGCTAAGTAAGCCACCCTTGGGTATTTATTGCATATTATGTATATACCTAATTGTCCATGAGCCTTGCCTAATGCATTTAGGCAACTGTATGACCTCTTATAGGGTCATACCATGGCATTGAGACTTAGAATAAAATGTCTTCCTCGCATCTGAGTTATGCGCCCTGGAGGGAATTCATGAGAATTCGTTACGCTGATCGGTTTTGATAACCTGTGATGACTGTTAGACCTGTGTCATTTAGAGTCCTAATTTCGATCGGAGTCGCTAAAATTTTGGTTTTTAGCTACCTTCTGGGGTTTAAGGACTCTGATTGAAGATATAACTGCATATTATGGGTCCTGGTATTGTTTAGTACTGCCCATAAAATTTTCGTTTAATTCCGATAACGTTTTTGGAATTATGCAGTTTCGGATTGTCATTTGGATTTAATTTTGTTAAAATCCAAGATGAAGAGATAAAAATCCGATATTATGACGAGATGTTAAGTTTGGAGATAGCTTCCATATAGAAGTGGAATTGGATCAACTGGATTCGTATATCAAAAGATATGGGTATTTTTCCATGTATACCCCGAAGTTGAGAAATCCAGGCAGCAGCCCTGTAAGATGTTTAGCCTAGATTTTGAAATAGCTGCAGAGGTTATTTGATCTGGGTGTAAACATGAAAGTTGTAGATAATCGTCTTATCTTTCCAATGCCACTGGAATCATGCAATTTGGAGCTGTATGGAGGAAGTTATGGCCGTTTAAGTGAAGACTGCGCAGAGTTTTTAGTCCGAGGACGACTTGGTCTTTCACTCCGACTTTGCCTATTTAAAGGCCCCAAAATGTTACGACTTCAGCCTCAATTAGCCACTGTTTGGGCTCTCTTTTGAGCTGGTCCAGCCCTTGATGAAGGCTTGGGGATGGTGGTGAAGGAGAAGAAGAAGTTGAAGAAGGTGAGTTGGGGTGGTTGTTGTTGTTGTTGTGATTCTTTCTCTCTTCCCCATCTCCTCTCTTTCAGCCTCCCTAATGGTTTCCCCTCTCTTTTTCACTCAGCCCCCCATGTGTTTGTATTTATGTCTTGGTGAAGGAGAAGTTGGTGGAGGAGCAAGAAGAGGAAGAAGAAGGGTTTGGAGCACATAAGGTGTGTGTGTGTGCCTTGTTGTTGTTGAGGTTGTCTTCTCCCTCTCCTCCACCCCTTGCTGCCCCCCCCCCCTAAAATTCCCCTTCCATTTGGTCCAGCCATGAAGAGGAGAGGCAAAGAAGAGCAAGGAAGAGGTGGTGGTTGCGGTGGTTGCGGTCGAGGTGGGCGAGGGTGTGCTTGCGAGCCCTCCATCTCCCCTTCCTCCCCCCCTCTCCTTTCGGGTAAGTTTTCCCTCCTCTTTTGTTGGTTTGAATGCATGTGTAGGTGCTTGGGAGGGCATGCATGGGTAGTGTTTGGGTTTGGGTGCATGTGGGGGACTTGGGAGAGGGTTTGGGAGGCTGGGCGCGCGGGTCCGCACGCGCGAGCGCGCACGCGGGCGCGCGCGGGGCGCTGGCACGCGCTGAGGCGCGCGCGGGGCGCTGGAGCGTGCTGGGGCGCGCTGGGACGCGCGGGAGCGCGCGCGCGCACGCGCTGGGGCGCGGGGGCGTGCGCGCGGGTCGGGCGCGCGTGCCTGCGCGCGGGTGCGCGCGTCTGCGCGCTGCTGCGCGTGGTGCGCGCGTCTGCGCGCGGGGCGTGCGCACGGGACGCCCGGGGCTGCGCCCGGGGCTCCGCGTGCGTGCGTGCAGGGCTGCCGGGGCCCGTTTTGGGCGTGCGGAGGGTCGGCACCCTCGGGTGGGTGTCCGGGGGGCTCGGGCACGCGTGCGTGCGTGCATGCATGCGTGCGTTCGAGCCCGTATGCGTGGATGTCTATGTCTTAGGCATCCCTAATTGATTTTATATGTTTGTTATGATTTTACTCACCCTTTTGGTACCCTTGGCTTGCAGACCTCGTCGGTTGGGATGCGCGACGACTCGGGTATCGGTGAGTGGTTTGATTCCAACCCTTCCGGGAGCGCTCGATGCACGTAGTCGTGCTTCGCGCTTCCATGGGGCTTTAATTGCACCCTAAATATGTTAGATATCATGCATGCTAGGTTGTATAGCTCGTATATTGTGTAGAACCCCTATTCTACCTTATACTTGCCTATGTATTGTATAGAATATGGCATGACTTAGGTTATTTTGTTGAATTACTACCCTTATTATTAATTGAACACATCTGGCATGTCTAACTTGGGTTAATAACGGGGTGTATGCGTAATAATCCCGATTTAGTACTCGAGGGTATGGTATAGTTGTTGCACCCATCTTGTTGGGGCAAAACTATGACCAGCTTCGAGAGGGAATGAGGCATTCCCTCTCTCTCGCCCTCCCTCCTTTCGCGAACCGAGTGAGTAGATGTAGTTCCTACTTGACTCGGGTTCGCTTGGAATTATTGGCATACACCTATTGTCGCGCGGATCGCGCTTAACCCTCCCCTTTGAGTTGGTGATATCCAACGCCTGCTTAAGTCGTACTTATGTGATTGAATATTTACTATGCCCTCGTATGCATGTTTAAGTAAGTTATCCCTGGGTAATTAATGGCATATTCTGTATATGCCTATTTAGGCCGTGAGCCTTGTTTAATGGGATTAGACAAGTGTATGACCTCCTATGGGGTCGTACCATGCCTTTGACACTTAGAATAAAATGTCTTCCCCGCATCTGAGTTATGCGCCCTGGAGGGAATTCATGAGAATTCATTGCGCTTATCGGTGTTTGATAACCGATGATGACGGATCCATAGGGATCGTATTCGCGAGTGTCGAGTGTTCTTTCCTTCGTTGGCTCCGAGTAGAGACTGCCCGGCGTAGTAAAGTCCGGTGGAGATCTCCCAGATACTACTCATGACGCGTGTTGGTGTGCCCATACAGCTGAGGTAGCGGTCTTGGGAGACTAGTCCGGTAGAGGCCTGAACCCTGTGCACGAGGTAGTAGAGGCCACACCGGGAGAGACTACCGGAAGACGAGTGGAGTAGGACAATCGACCTCTTCCCCAAGAGCCTATGTCACCCCGAGGAGGGGGTGAGGGTGAGGGTGTGGTGGGTCGGCGTTGGTTCGATCTGCCAGTTCGTGTAATTTCCCAAGATCCTATGTCACCCGTCGGAGTGAGGGTGAGGGTATTGTTCCCAAGATCCTATGTCACCCGTCGGAGTGAGGGTGAGGGTATTGCTCCCAAGATCCTATGTCACCCATCGGGGTGAGGGTGAGGGTATTGGCGTGAGTGGGGTGGGCTCGAGTTGATACTCGACCCACCAGCTTGTGTAGTAGGTTTTCCCATGGGGTTCGCGCTGCGAACAAGTAGTGGCTCCTCCCAATATCGTCGTATGTCGTGGCCCAGATGTTGAAGCTGCCCTGACAGAGGACTCCCACTTGTAAGTACTCCCGATGCATTCGGCGGATGTACTGATCATGGGAGTGTACCAGGTGAGGCTACGCGAGGGTGGACCACCGGACGATATTGCGAGCATGAATTATCGTTCTCCCCTTCGCCGGATCCGTGTGGATGCTTCCTAGGTACGAGCCGCCCTGGGTGGACCCCCACCTGTAGGTACCATCGACGCTGTCGACAGTGTACTGACCGTGGCCGGCTCCAGGTAGAGGCTGCCCGGGAGAGCGCTACCGGATGACGAACGGTGTAGAACAGCAAGTTTGTCCTTCAAGTCCCTAGGCTCACCCCTGTGGGGGCTAGGGCGAGGACGAGGTATGGTTGCACCGCTGTGTGACCTTGTTAACCGTTGGGTTCTACCCATGGTTTCCTTGATAGGTGATTGCCTTGTATCGAATGTTGTGTTGGTGTTTGGTTTCTGACCACTCACTGAGCTTGTAGCTCACCCCTCGCCTATGTTTTTCCCCAGTTGACGCTGAGTCGGATCCAAGAGAAGAGCTCCCCTGGCGCCATCCGAGTAGGAGACCCGCGTTCGCGTTGGATGTCTTGCGAGTCGGAGGCTATCAGCATTCCCTTTTCATTGTATGTATTATACTTGTGCTTGTGCACGGTATGTAGATTGTTGATGTCAGTTATTGTATATATTGGCTCTCACAGGACAGTTGATTGTGTACTCTAGTCTGTAATATGTCTTTGAATTACAGACTTAGTCATTTGAGCTTCCGCTTTTTGTATATATTTGATGTCAGTTACTTGTGTATTGCCTTTTTATTGTGGAGTATTTATTTGACCTCGTGTATGGATTACTGATATCATTTATATATTTGCCACGTCTAGGGGACGGCCGCCCTGGGGCGTGACAATGACGGATCTGAGAGGATCATTTTCATGAGTTTAGATTGGTTTCCTCCCTTCGTTGGATCCGTGTAGGGACTTCCTGGTTGAGACAGCTAGCCTGACAGAGGGCTCCCATCCGTAGGTACTACCGATGTGTGAGGATGTGCTGATCATGGGAGTATACCAGGTAGGGGCTTCCCGGGATAAGGGCTACCGGTGGACCAAGGGTGTAGAAGCAATCTAGATTCCTCCCAAGAGCATATGTCACCCGAGGAGGGGGTGAGGGTGAGGGTGTAGTGGATCGGCGTCTGATGACCGATGATGACGGATCCAAGGGAGATCATTTTTGTGAGTGTAGTTTGGTTTCTTTCCTTCGTTGGATCCGCGTAGGGACATCCTGGTTGAGACAGCCGGCCTGACAGAGGGCTCCCATCCATAGGTACTGCCGATTTGTGAGGATGTGCTGATCATGGGAGTATACCAGGTATGGGCTGCCCTGGATACGAGCTACCGGTGGACCAAGGACATAGACACAATCTATATTCCTCCAAAAATCCTATGTCACCCGTCGGGGTGAGGGTGAGGGTGAGGGTGTTGGTGTGAATGTAGTGGGCTCGAGTTGTTACTCGACCCACCAGCCGGTGTAGTTGGCTTTCTCATGGGGTTCGCGTTGTGAACATGTAATGGTTCCTCCCAATATCATCGTGACCGGGGCCCCGACGTTGAAGCTGCCCTGACAGAGGACTCCCACTTGTAGGTACTCCCGATGCACTCGGCGGATGTACTGATCATGGGAGTGTACCAGGTGAAGCTACACGAAGGTGGGCCACCAGACGATATTGCGAGCATGATACGTTCTCCCCTTCGCCGGATCCGTGTGGATGCTTCCTAGGTACGAGCCGCCCTGGGTGGACCCCCACCTATAGGTACCATTGATGCGCTCGACAGTGTACTGACCGTGGCTGGCTCCAGGTAGAGGCTGCCCGGGAGAGCGCTACCAGATGACGAACGGAGTAGAACAGTAAGTTTTGTCCTTCAAGTCCCTAGACTCACCCCTGTGGGGGCTAGGGCGAGGGCGGGGTATGGTCGCACCGCCGTATGACCTTGTTAACCGTTGGGTTTCTACCCATGGCTTTCCTTGATAGGAGATTGCCTTTGTATAAAATGATTATGTTGGTGTTTGGTTTCTGACCACTCACTGAGCTTATAGCTCACCCCTCGCGTACTGTTTTCCTTTACAGGGGCGTTGTTGGGCGTGGAGTTGGAGCTTCCTTGTGGCGTGGTCTTGCGTGTGTGGAGCGTCTTGTCCGGCGGATTGGCGAGTGCGAGGCTGTCAGCAATCCTAGAGTCTTGTGTATTTGTAAACCGTGCACGTGGCACTTGTTGTATTTCTTTTGGCTAGACTTGGCTCTCACAAGACAGTGATTGTGTATTCGAGTCTGTAATAATGTTTTTGATTTACAGACATGTTGATACTTGATGCTTCCGCCTTTCATTTGAGTTATCAGTTATCATTGCTTCATTAGTCTTGTGTATTATTTATTGGAGTCATTTGTTGACCTCTTGTATGATAGCTGATGCTTATATATTTGCCACGTCTCGGGGACGCCTGGGGCGTGACAGCGTGTGTCTGAACCGCCTATTGGGTTATGCCCTTGGCTTTTCTACATGAGTGTAGAGATAGTCCTCGCGTCCAAATGATGCCTCCGTGTGGGAATACAAGAGTATTCGATATCATCGATATATATATAAGCTCCAAAGGTAGTTGGCTTTCCCATAGGGTCCGCATTGCGAACGCAGGGTGCTTCCTCCTGACATCGTCATGAGTCGAAGCTACCTGACATAGAAGCTGTCCTGTATGGTGTCACCACTAGTAGGTGCTACCGATGCGTACCGCGGTACACATCTAGCGAATGTACTAATCGTGGAAGGCTGACAGGTAGAGGCTGCGTGGGAGAGGGCTACCAAGTGATATTGCGAACTTGAAGTCGTTCTCTCCTTCGTCGGATCCGTGTCGAAGCTGGCCGGTTTGTAGTTGTCCTGTGGGGTGCTCCCAGACGCTATTTATGACATCTGTTGGTGCGCCCATATGGTAGAGATAACAATCATGGAGAGGCTACCAGGTAGAGTCTCTCTGGGAGAGGGCTACCGGATGATGATAGGTGTAGAGCAACTGAGTTCGTTCTGAAAGTCCCTAGGGTCACCCCTCCGGGGGCTAGGGTGAGGATGAGTTGTTGTCACGTCATCACGTGGCCCAAATACCCATCAAGTATACTCTGGGTTTGTTACTCCTGATGCTTGAGGTATCGAAGTATATCTCTACCTCGTAGCAGATGGACATGTTGTGTCTTGTTAACCAGTAACACATGGTGTTATGGTTAACCCTCGTTTGTCCCCGGGTCTCCCTGGAGCTCCCCTTCGGGGGCGGGGGCGGAGAATGTGTTGAGTCACGTCGCTATGTGACCCATTCGTTTGTTCATCCATTCCCATAGTTGTCGGGGCTGGTTAGGTATAAATGTTGAGAGACATCGATGGGAAATTATCTTTATGTAGATAATCCACTAGCGTTGTGTAGACCAGTAATTCCATGTCTCCTTGACAAACGGTATGGTCTCTCCCCAAGAGTCCCAAGAGTCTCCCTTCGGGAGTGAAGGTGAGGGTGAGGTGGGTTGCGCCGCCGCGTTACCCTATTTATCCATTGGGTTTCCACCCATATTTTTCTTGAAAAGGAAATTCCCTTAACATTAAATTGTAGTAGTGGTGTTTGGTTTCCAACCACTCACTAAGCTTGTAGCTCACCCCTCGCGTACTGTTTCTTTTACAGGGGCGTTGTTGGGCATGGAGCTGAAGTTTTCCTATGGCGTGGTCTTGCGTGCGTGGAAGCATTCTGTCCGACGAATTGGCGAGTGCGAGGCTGTCAGCAGTCCTAGAGTCTTGTATATTTGTAAATCATGTGTGTGGCTCTCACATGACAGTGATTGTGTATTCGAGTCTATAATAATATTTTTAGTTTACAAACTTATTGAAAGTTTATGCTTCCGCTTTTCAGTTGTGTTATCAGTTGTCATTGCTACACTAGCCTTATATATTATTTATTGGAGTCATTGCTGACCTCCTGTTTATGATAGCTGATATTATATTATTGCCACGCTTCGGGGACGGCCGCCCTGGGGCGTGACAAAAGTTGGTATCAAAGCCTGGTCCTGTCAGAGTCTAAGTCGAGTCGTATAGATGAGTCGTAGGATTGTTATCCGAGTACTCTGGTTTTAAAAGTTTTCTTAGGTTGCTGACATGCCTCCTCGCATCCGTGAACGTGGACATGGCCACCCCTGGACCCCCTTAAGTTGTCGACTGGGTCAACTAATGAGGGTCATTGTTGGGTCCCCTGTTATGGGACTAAGGCTTGGGTATGAGTTTCCAGCCCGGTTGTGTCGTTCTGATAGATTGTTGAATTTCTAAGGTTGGATCGCGTCTCGACTATGGAGATTCATTCCGGGACATCGTTATTGTTATTAACCATGGAGTTCGCGTGCGGCGCCAGTTTCAAGTTTTGAGGATGCGGCATATTGTTCATTAATGAGCGATGTCTTCTCCCATTTTCCTGCTCAGGATTAAGGGCCTTGCAGGCTCATCATTGAGACCCGGGCTAAGGTGCTCCATGTTCCTTGTTTGGTTGGCGGGATATCCTATATCGGGACCTCATGATGCCCTCCTAAGAGATTCTTTTCCCCAGACAGGGAATATCCTTGAAACATCTATTTGATTATTGCATTTCCCTCTCACTTGGAAGGTGCTATAGCGAGTGGTGAGGCGTACGATCGGGATTGAGTGCGTCCTTTTGCATCTTAGTGGGCGATAGCTTATGGACTAGGGTTCCATAGCCACATCTGGAGTCGCTTTGATATATCATCGCGCGTTGTAGCGGCTCGGTAGAGGCCAGAGTCCTGTGAGGTGCTCCCAGGTACTATCCATGACGCTTGTTGGTGCGCCCATATAGCGGAGATAGTGGACGTGGGAGGCTACCAGGTAGAGGCCACACCGGGAGAGTTCTACTAGATGACGTCGAGAGCTTGTACTCCCCGTGATGAATCTACCCATTGAGTGCAGGATGTTGGAGTTCCAATGGTTAAAGTAGGGCAACCGGTTGGTAGCAGCATGTGAAGCACAGTTTGCGATACTGTCGCGTTTTGCCCCACATGAGTCATAAATGAGGAGACACGACGCTAAGTGTTCGTGGTGGGACTCAACCACCATATCAGATAGATGACGTCGCACATGCATTGTCGGGATTCTATAACTTCCTGTTGCGTGCCTTGCGGATTAAGTGTGGTTGAGCGGCTTACCCAGCGTGTAAGTAACATCATGAGCGCCAGCCATGCTCGAGGAGCAGAATTCTAGACTTAATCATCCAAGGAATAATTTTGATCTCCCCGTAGGGGTTGAAGATCGTGTACCCCTTGCCGCGAATTGATGATCTGTTTTGACCAGCTCTGGGAGCCAGTGTCTTTCTCTTGATCGATCTTCGCACAGGGTACCCTAATTGAAGATCCGGGAGTTGGGCATTACATAGATGGCATTTCGTGACCGTTTCGGGCACTATGAATTTTGGGTACTGCCGTCGGGGTAGACGAATGCGCCAAATGCCTACAAGGATCTCAAAAGTTTTATTGGGCCTCTGTGGGCTATTCTGAGGTAGCCTTCTGCATGCCCTCAGGTGAAGTTATGGATCGTCGCGTTGTTATGCGTTCGTCCATCAAGATTCCTCAGTGGACGTGGGAGTGAGTTATCATGGATTTCGTTGCGGGCTCGCTAAAGTCACGTTCTGGTCGCGACCCCGTCTAGGTGATCATTGACCGATTGACTAAGTCTGCACTTTCCTCCCTATCCAACTGACAGAGTCTCTGGACGCTTTGGCGTGGGTATTCGCCTCCGCGATTGTTCATCTTCATGGCACTCTACAGGCGCTGTATTATACCTCCCTTGTGTTGGGACGGTTGAAGAGCGCCAGTTGGAGCGGCCGCAAATAATTATTTGACCTTGCGGTGGCCGAGATGGTTCGAGCGTGCCTCTGCACCACCCAGAACCGTCGGAAGGGCTACGCAGGTCATTGTCGCCAGGAGCTTACCCTCGGGTTTGGCGACCAAGTTTTATGGAGGGTGTCCCGGGTAAAGGGCATCCTCTGTTTCGACGTTCGGGGCTAGTTGAATCGGCCCTCCATTCGGATCGTTCTTGTCCTTCAATGGATTGGGAGGTGGCTTGTCATGTAGCCTTTCCCCCAACAGCTGGCTCATGCCCATGACGTCATCCCTGTCTCACAGCTGAGGCATTAAGTCCACGATCCTGCTCATATCTTTCAGTTCGAGCGGCTCATCCTCGCGCTGGATTTGTCATTCACGGAGCAGTTGATCGAATAATGGACCATTGTGAGAAGAGGCTCCGCACCAAGACCGTTCCTTCGATTAAAGTGCGTTGGCAGCACCAGTTTGGTGCTAAACCACTCGGGAGTCAAGGGACTCTATGCGTGACACTTCTATGTTCGGTCTTCCCTTTGGGTTTTCTTAAATTTCGAGGACTAAATATCCTAAGGGGGGGGGGGAATGTTAGGCCTGTGTCATTTACAGTCCTAATTTCGATCGGAGTCACTAAAATTTTGACTTTAGCTACCTGATTGGGTTTGAGGACTCTGATTAATAATCTAACTGCATATTATGGGTCCTGATACCATTTAGTACTGCCTACAAAATTTTCATTTAATTCCGATAACGTTTTTGGAATTATGCAGTTTTGATTTGGTATTCAGATTTTATTTTATAAAAATCCAAGATGATGAGGTAAAAATCCGATATTATCATGAGAAGTTTAGTTTTGAACTAGCTTTCATACAAAAGTGGAATTGGATCAACTGGATTCATATATCAAAAGATATGGGTATTTTTCCGAGTATACCTCGAAGATGAGAAATCCAGGCAGCAGCCATGTTCGATGTTTAGCCTAGCTTTCGGAAAGGCTGGAGAGGTTATTTGATCTGGGTAAAAACATGAAAGTTGTGGATAATCTTCTTAGCTTTCCAATGGCGTTGGAATCGTGCAATTTGGAGCTGTATTGCGGAAGTTATGGCCGTTTAAGTGAAGGTTATCTAGAGTTTTTAGTCCAAGGACGGCTTGGTCATTTCATTTCCTCTTTGGCTATAAATACCCCCCTAAATGCACGACTTTGGGCACTCTCTTCTCCTCTTTTGCTCTCTGGTCCAGCCCCTCTTTGTGTGTTGTTTGGGTGGAGGAAGTGAAGGTGTTGGAGAGGATGGAGCACAAAAAGGAGTGTGTGTATGGTGAGTTTTAGTTGTTGTTGATTCCCTCTCTTTCTCCATACCTAGCTCACATCCTTTTCCCCTCTCTTATCAGCCCCCCAAGTGTTTGGGTTTATGCACCAAAGAGAAAAAAAATGAGGATGAAGAAGGAACAAGTAGTGGTGGATGTGTTTGTGCTTGTTAGGCCTCCCTCTCCTCTCCTCCTCCTTTAATTCCCCCTCCCCACTGGTTCAGCATGAAGAAGGCATGTGAAGGCTGAGATGGTGGTAGTGGTGGTGGCGGTTGAGGTGGTCGTGGGCGTGCTTGTGAGCCCCCACACCTCCCCCTTCCCTCCCCCTCTCTTGGAGTGTTGGCGTGCCCGCATGCGTGCTGCCCTGTGTGTGCTGCCTCTGCCCAGCATGCCCCTTTCTGCTGCCCTGCCATGCCCAGCACCTGTGCCAGCATACCCAGCACATGTGCCCTGCCATGCCCAGCACCTACTGCCCTGACAGCACTTGCAATTGTGCCCCAGCAGACCCTGTCTATGCTCGGCAGTGTTCCCACCACGCCCAGCGACTCTGCCCAGAGCGTCCGGCAGCGTTCCCAGCGCCTGTTCCCAGCGCGCCCAGTGACTCTGCCCAGAGCGTCTGGCAGCGTTCCCAGCGCCTGTTCCCAGCGCACCTAGCGACTCTGCCCAGCGCGTCCTGCGATGTTCCAAGCACCTGTTCCCAGCGTGCCCGACACCTGTTCCCAGCGTGCCCGGAAGCGTTTCCGGAGCCTGTCCCAGCGTGCCCGACGGCATGCCCAGCACGCCCTGCCCTGCTTGCGCACCCCAGGTGATGCCCTGTGCGTGCGTGCGTGTTGTCTCGCGTGCGTGCTGTCCTACCTGCCCCGCATGCATGCTATTCCACGTGCGTGCTGCCCCGCTTGCCCTGCTCCCGTGCTGCCACTCGACGCGCATCAAACCGGGTATCGATGAGTGGTTCAACCCAACCCTTCGGGATGCCCTCGATGCACGTAGGTGTGCATCGCGCATCCATGGGGCATCTTTTGCACCCTAAATATGCTTGATATCGTGCATGCTAGGTTGTATAGCTCGTATATTGTGTAGAACCCCTATTCTACCCTATACTTGCATAAGTATGTTTTCATGTTTGAATAATTGTGTTTTCATGCGCCCCTTGTGTTTTGGGCATGTATTTTTGAATGAGTTTATGGATGTAGTAGAATATGGCATGTCTTAAGTCGTATTGTAATACTACCCCCACTATATTAATTATATCCAGCATGTTAAACCTGGGGTTAATAACTGGATGCGTACTAATATTCCCTTATGATTAGACTGGAGGAATGGTATAGTTGTTGCACCCATCTGTTGGGGCAAAGCTATGACCAGCTGCAGAGAGGATGAGATTTTCCCTCTCTTACCCTCCCCCCTTTGCGAAAACTGAGTAAGTAGATGTAGTTCCTACTAGACTCAGGTTCGCTTGAGAATATTGGCATGCACCTGTTAGTGCGCGAGATCGCGCTTGACCCTTTCCTTTTAAGTTGGTGATAACCAACGAATATTATGAAATATTTTGTATGATTGTATGATTAATGGCCTTATAAGCATGTTTAAGTAGGCCATACCTTGTATACATGTTGTATGATTTGTTATTTATGATGTAAATACATGTTAGGGAGTACCCCTATAGCTATTTAATATATTATCGTGCATGTGGCACATATAATTATGTCTTGTTAACCAGTAACACATGGCGTTATGGTTAACCCTCGTTTGTCCCCGGGTCTCCCTGGAGCTCCCTTTCGGGGGTGGGGTAGGGGAATGTGTTGAGTCACGTCGCTACGTGACCCATTCGTTTGTTCATCCATTCCCATAGTTGTTGGGGCTGGTTAGGTATCAATGTTGAGAGACATCGATGGGAAATTATCTTTATGTATATAATCCACTAGCGTTGTGTAGACCAGTAATTCCATGTCTCCTTGACAAACAGTATGGTCTCTCCCCAAGAATCCCAAGTGTCTCCCTTCTGGAGTGAGGGTGAAGGTGAGGTGGGTTGCGCCGCCGCTGACCCTATTTATCTATTGGGTTTCCACCCATATTTTTCCTGAAAAGGAAATTCCCTTAACATTAAATTGTTGTAATGGTGTTTGGTTTCCAACCATTCACTGTGTTTGTAGCTCACCCCTCGCGTACTGTTTCTTTTATAGGGGCGTTGTTGGGCGTGGAGCTGGAGTTTCCCTATGGCGTGGTCTTGCGTGTATGGAAGTGTTCTGTGTGGCGAATTGGTGAGTGCGAGGCTGTTAGCAGTCCCAGAGTCTTGTGTATTTGTAAATTGTGCGTGTGGCACTTGTTGTATTTTATTGGATAGACTTGGCTCTCACAGGACAGTGATTGTGTATTCGAGTCTGTAATAATATTTTTGGTTTATACAGACTTATTGATAGTTTATGCTTCCACTTTTCAGATGTGTTATCGGTTGTCATTGCTTCACTAGCCTTATGTATTATTTATTGGAGTCATTGTTGACCTCTTGTTTATGATAGATGATATTATATTATTGCCACGCTTCGGGGACGGCCGCCTTGGGGCATGACTGTGTGGTGGGCTCGAGTTGATACTCAACCCACCAGCTTGTTTAGTTAGTTTACCCATGGGGTTTGTGTTGCGAACATGTAATGGTTCTCCCAATGTCGTCGTATACCGGGGCCCCGACGTTGAGGCTGCCCTGACAGAGGACTCCCACTTGTAGGTACTCCCCGATGCATTCGGCGGATGTACTGAACATGGAAGTGTACCAGGTGAGGCTACATGACGGTGGGCCACCAAACGATATTGCGAGCGTGAATCGTTCTCCCGTTCGCCAGATCCGTGTGGATGCTTCCTAGGTACGAACCACCCTGGGTGGACCCCCACCTGTAGGTATCATCGATGCGCTCGACAGTGTACTGACCGTGGCCGGCTCCAGGTAGAGGCTGCTCGGGAGAGCGCTATCGGATGACGAATGGTGTAGAACAGCAAGTTTTATCCTTCAAGTCCCTAGGTTCACCCCTGTTGGGGCTAGGGTGAGGGCGGGGTATAGTCGCACCGTTCGCGCGACCTTGTTACCCATTGGGTTTCAACCCATGTTTTTCCTTGGAAGGAAATTGCTTTGTATCGAATTGTTATATTGGTGTTTGGTTTCTGGCCACTCACTGAGCTTGTAGCTCACCCCTCGCGTACTGTTTCTTTTACAGGGGCGTTGTTGGGCGTGGAGCTGAAGCTTCCTTGTAGCGTGGTCTTGCGTGGGTGGAAGCATCATGTCCGGTGGATTGGCGAGTGTGAGACTGTCAGCAGTCCTAGAGTCTTGTGTATTTGTAAACCGTGCATGTGGCACTTATATTTCATTTGGCTAGACTTGGCTCTCATAGGACAGTGATTGTGTATTCGGGTCTGTAATAATATTGTTGAGTTACAGAAATTGTTGATTTTTTTATGCTTCCGCATTTCAGTTAAGTTATCAGTTGTCATTGCTTCATTAGCCTTGTGTGTTATTTGTTGGAGTCCTTGTTAACCTCTTGAATGATAACTGATACTTTATATTATTGCCACGTATCGGGGACGCCTGGGGCATGACAACCGATGCGTTTGGCAGATGTATTGATCGTGAGAGTGTACCAGGTAGAGGCTACTCAGGAGAGGGCTATCGGATGACGAATGGTGTAGAGCAAAATGTTATCTTCAAACAGTCCCATGTCACCCTTAAAAGTGAGGGTGAGGATGAGTTGAAGTCACGTCATCATGTAACTCTTATACCCATCGAGTATACTTTGGGTATGTTGCTCCTAACGCTTGAGGTATCAAAGTATATCTCTACCTCGTAGTGGATGGACTCGTATTTTGTTATCAGTAACACCATGTATTATGGTTAACATTTGTTCCTCCCTGAGTGTCCCAAGAACCTCCCTCTAGGATTGAGAAAGAGGGTGAAGTTGATCGCGCCGCCACGTGAGCTTGTTATCCATTGGGTTCCCGCCTATGTTTTTCCTTGAATGGAAATGTCTGTAGTATTGAATTGTTGCGATGGTGTTTGGTTTCCAGCCACTCACTGAGCTTGTAGCTGACCCCTCGCATACTATTTCTTCTAGAGGGACGGCGTTGGGCGTGGAGCTGGAGCTTCCCTATGGTGTGGTCTTGTGTGCGTGGGAGCGTCCCGTTTGCCGAATGGCGAGTGCGAGGCTGTCAACAATTTTAGAGTCTTATATATTTGTTAATTGTGCGTGTTGCATTGTCTGTATTTTATTTGGATTAGACTTGGCTCTCACTGGACAGTGATTGTGTATTCGAGTATGTAATAATGTTTTTGGTTTACAGACATTTTTAACATTTTATGCTTCTACTTTTCAGCTAGCTATCATTTATCTTGGTTTTGCCATCTCAAATGTTGTATGTTGGAGTTATTATTGACCTCAGGTATTGATAGCTGATTTTACTATATTGCCATGTCTTGGGGACGGTCGCCCTGGGGCTTGACAAAAGTTGGTATCGGAGCCTGGTCCTGTCAGAGCCTAAGTCAAGTCGTATAGATGAGTCGTAGGATTGTCATCTGAGTACTCTGGTTTTAGAAGTTTTTCATAGGTTGCTGAAATGCCTCCTCGCATCTGTGGACATGGACGTGGTCACCGCAGGACCCCCCCTTAAGTTATAGACTGGGTCAACTGAATAGGGTCAGTTGTTGGGTCCCTTGTTGTGGGACTAAGGTTTGGGCAAGAGATTCATGCCCGATTGTATCGTATTGATGGACTTGTTGCAATTTCTAAGGTGTGGATCGCGTCTCGGTGATGGAGCTTCATTTCTGTGCCTCGTTATTGTTGATAACCATGGAGTTCGCGTGCAGCGCCGGTTTAAAGTTTTGAGGGTGTGGCATTTTGATCATTATTGGGTGATGTCTTCTATCATTTTCCTGCTCGAGATTAAGGGGCCTTGCGGGGTCATTGTTGGGACCCGATCTAGAGTGCTCCATGTTCCTTGTTTGGTTGTCGAGATATCTTTGAAGGGGACGGTTATTTAAACCCCTGTTTAATGGAAAACCACCCCCGTGAGAAAATCTCCCGACCAATTTTTTGAAACCTATAAAATCACCCCCTAATAAATACAATTGTGTAAAACCACCCCAACTCATTTTAAAAAGTTATTTCTCTCTCTTCTTCTTCCTGTTGTTGACTTTATCTGTGTTATATTTTGTCATTTGAAACCCTAGTTGGTCAATGATTTTGATTTATTTTGTAATTATGAGTTTAATATAGTTTTTTTTATATATTCAAATCAGACTGACAATATAAACTAACAAGGACTCATTTTATTCAAATATATGATTGATGTTAGTTTGAAAAACATAACTCTTTTTTTTGTGTATATGATCCTAATGGGTATATACTTCTTAATTTCTTGTATATGATTGAATATTTACTTAATTTTTTACAATGCAGTATGACTCCTAAGGAACATATTCGACCTACAACTTTCAATCGAAAAAATTATTCCAATGACATGGCATCGAGTTCTCGAGATGATGAAGTTCAAGCAGATCTATAAGAAGTAGCTTGCGATTATTTGTTCGTATCGACACTGTTTGTCGGCCATTGGCAATTTTCTCAACATCTCATGTGTCGACTGATACTTATCTTTTCATTTTTCAATAATCTTCTAGTATCGACATTCTGTTTGGTGATATATTTAATACATATCGACAATACATGTGTTGATATTATAACAGAAAAAAATTGTTTGTGTAACCCTTCTGTTCGACATTAGAAGTGTCGACATATGTAACACTGGTCGACACTATGTTTGTCGAATAGTACAAGGGGTGAGTTTGGTTCAAAATGAGGTGTGGTTGGTAGGGGTGGTTTTCCTTTGCTTTCTGGTGCATAAAAGTTATTTCTCGCGGGGTGGTTTCTCATTATATGGGGTGGGTATATAACTCCCCTATCTTTAAAACATCTATTTGATGATTGCCTTTCCCTTTCACTTGGAAGGTACTATAGCGAGTGGTGATTTGTACGGTTGAGATTGGGTGCGTCCTTTTTGCAGCTTGGTGGGCAATTGCTTATGGACTGGGTTCAATAGCTTGCTTTGATATAACATCGTGCGTTGAAGCTACCCGATTGAAGCCAAAGTCCTCTGAGGTGCTCTTAAGTACCATCTAGGATGCTTGTTGGTGTGCCCATATGGCAGAGATAATGGACATGGGAGGCTACTAGGTAGAGGCCACACTGGAAGGGCTACCAGATGATGTCGAGAGCATAGACTCCCCGTGATGAATCTGTCTATTTAGTGCAGAATGCTGGAGTTCCAATGGTTATTGTTGCGAGACCTATCGGTGGCAGCAAGTGAGGCACAATTTTGATATTATCGGTGCCCAAATAGAACCAGATCCTAGGCAGCTAACCCTAACTAGCCGTCCCCTTCCAGACGGCTAATTTGCACTAGTCGACCCTCATCCACCCCCTCTGACCTTTAAAACCTCTTTTTGTCAAGTCCAAGAAGCAGAAAATGATTCCCCATTTTCACCTCTGTGTGCGGCAGGCCCGTATCTCAGAGTGGAGAATCCACAGTCCTCCCCCCCCCCTAAGGCGATCAATTGCAACATCCAACTTTTCCTGCTTTTTGAGAAAGCAGGTGGTGATCACAACCACCCCCTAAATTCTCCTAAGGAGTTGTTGGGTGCCTCAGTAAGGAACCACACCCCCTTCTCCTTTCCGAGAGATGATCCAGCCGGGCCCGCGAACATTAATTGTTCTTTCACTATTCTAACATCATCAAACATATTTAATTGTTTAATACCCTAATTAAAAAATATTAATAAATAATAAAATATTCGATTGAGATGTTTTTTATTGAGAGGAGAAAATTATGGAAGATTTTATTTATCCTTATCACCCTCTTTGATTAAATTTTAATACATGAGATTTTTTTTTATATTACCTCTTTGATTACATATAATTCGGTTGAGAGAGGAGAAAATCATAGAAGATTTCTTCTTTGATTAAATTTTAATGGCTAAGATTTATTTTTAGTTTAACTTTTATAAGATTGAGTTGTCATGATTTTTAGGTTGATGGGCTTACACAAATATATGGAAAATTTATTTTACAATTAATAGTTGAGATTTTTTTTTCTATTTTGAAGGTGGGAGATTCAATGTTTTTTTAAAAAAATTGTTGGGCTGGAGGGGGGGGGGTGTTTGCATTTAAGCCCCCCCTAAAGGGAACCGTCGGGTTCTCGATATCTCATGAATGTAATATAGTAATATACTCCATACAGTTTTGAGTTCACCAATTTTTTCTATTATTTGTTCATGTATATATATATATATATATATATATATATATATATATATATATATATATATATAAGTAGATGATGAATGAAGCATGGAAACCGAATAGATCTTGACCTTGGACAGCTTTGTCTAGGGCCTGTTGGGTCCTAGGCAAGACTTGGGCCCGACGGACCCACTGCAGAGTCCGGTCTGGGTCCACCCTGATGCGGCTTGAACCCGACTCGGTTAAAGGTCTAAAACTAATACACTCAGTCTGCTTTTGCAGTCCTATCTGCAATTCAAAAAATTCTCCTACTCATTTACAGGGGTGGAACCAGGGGAGGCTTGTAACGTTTTTGTATTTTTCAACATTATATATTTGTTTTAAATATATAATGAAAATTTTAATTGAAATTAAGTTCTTTTTATTTTTTAGTTTTGGTGGTGGGCCAAAATGGATCCAATTTTATTTATAATTATAATAATTATAAATTGATATTAAAATATTTATTTTATATTTTTCTGGAGATCTTTATAGTCTTAAGAAACTTTGGTTAAACTTTGGTGAGATTCAGAGTTCAAAAAATTAGATTTTTTGGCGTAAGTGTCAAGTTATTGGGTCCAAGGATCTAGTTACGAATCCAGAAAACCTTTTAATAGCCTTTAGGGACCTTTTTATAAATCGATAGGGATCTGTTTGTAAATTAGATAGAGAGCTAATTGTAAACTCAGAATACTTAAGGTGTCGTTCTGTAAAAAGCTCTATGCTTGGGTTTTGCATTCATTTTTCATATGTCATGAAAGGGTGGTGATACTTGGATCTATTGATTTTTTGTTGTTTGGTGTTTCAGTTTATTTTTTTAGGAGATTGAATATGTCAACCACTTGTTTGGGGAAGAGGGTCAATGGATAGGTTTGATTGATTTTAATTAGATAATTATTTGATTAGATTTAAATGGATCTCAAAGGATTTCTTAATATCAAATTAGATTTTTTGGTTTTGGTGATTAAAGGGTTATTTTTTAGTTAATTATATACTTGTACGTTAAATCGTGTTTTTGCCATGAAGGGATCATTTATGGGAAACACGTATTTCATAAATAGAAATAGCTTTTGAAAAGGTCTTTCTAATGCATGGTGAATCGTCCAATTCTAAATCACTGGTAGAAAGTTATGATTTTTCAAAGATTTCTGTGCAGTTTTCTATAATGCAAATATTTATCTTTATGATCAAGTTTGATGTTATTGCTGAGTTAGTTAAAGTATTTTAGAGATTAAAGGAATCATAAATAGATTATAATAAATTTGTTAATATATGGATCTTCAATATTATTTGTGGTTAGTGGAGGGGCAGAAATTTTGCTTATCGGGTTCGGGTAAATGGATCCGACCTCTCCCGTTCTCCTCCGCCAAATCCTGTCGACTTCTGCCAGTTAACACTTCTTGAACACCGTGGACAGAGGGAGGTGGGGACCGGCAAAAGACCCTACGATGCTCAAGTCAGTCAAGGTGGCCAAAAAAGAGTTTTTAGCTACAAGAAATTGTACATACCTCATGTGTCTGTTCTTGCCCCCTATTTATATTGGAGTAACTATGATTAGGGTTTCTAATTGACCCCTCTCCATCGGACGAACGCGGATTCATTAGTCATTAGTGAGGAGATAACAGATAAAATCACAAGATTTGGTCAATTATAAGTTGACATGTAAATCCATATTTGGGAAAAATTTTGGGGGCACAGTCAATGATGACTTGATTTGGTTATATATGTCAACATTGATTGAATTTTAAATAATGATTATTTCAATATATACAAAGAGATCATGGCAGTGTGTGAGTGGATAAGTACTGACTTGGTCTATTGTAGTTGGTCGGATATGTTAGGCTTATGTCATTTAGAGTCCTAATTTTGATCGGAGTCGCTAAAATTTTAGTTTTTAGCTACCTGTTGGGGTTTGAGGACTCTGATTGAAATATAATTGCATATTATGGGTCCTAATACCGTTAAGTGCTGCCCATAAAATTTTTGTTTAATTCCGATAAAGTTTTTGGAATTATGCAGTTTTGATTTGGTATTCGGATTTGATTTTGTTAAAATCCAAGATGAAGAAGTAAAAATTCGATATTATTATGAGATGTTCAGTTTTGTGGTAACTTTCGCACACAAATAGAATTGGATCGACTAGATTCGTGTATCAAAAGTTATGGGTATTTTTCCTTCTTGTGTGAAAATGAAGAGGAGAAAGTGGAGGTGGTGATGAAGTCTCCACTTCCGAAGTTATTAAAGGTATGTCGTTTGAAGGGAGGTGCGGAGGTCAATGGTGATTGTGGTGGAGCTGCGGCGTGCGGGCGTGCCGGAGCCGCGTATGGACCTCCCGCTCTCCTGGTTTGGGTTCAGCCATGTCTTTTGTAGCTGTTGGGAAGGAGTAGAAGTTCCATTGCCTTGTGTTGTTGTTGTGTGTGCATGGAATTGAAGGGCTGAAGAGGGAGAAGCACATACTCATGTGTCATGTATTGTGTAGGTGTGTACACCACCCATTTGTGAGTATGTGTGAGTGAACCTTGTGTGCCCTTCTTCTCCTCCTTCAAATGGTTTTTCCTCATACATTACTTGTACTTGTGTTATGTGCTAAAAGGGGTGTAGAGTTGACGCATTGGTACGCTCAAGTTCACATAAGACGTTTGTGGGGCTGCAGGCGCGCGCTCGGTGTGCTCGCATGTGTGCGGAGTGTGTAGGCAGCGTGCACGAGGTGCTCGAGGGCGTGCTTGGCCTTGTCCAATGCGTATGGAGTGTGTGGGCAGCGTGCACGAGGTGCTCGAGGGCGTGCTTGACCTTGCCCGATGCTTGCGGAGTGTGTGGGCAGCGTGCACGAGGTGCTCTTGTCACGCCCCAGGGCGGCCATCCCCGAGACATGGGAAATATATAAATGATATCAGCAATCCATACACGAGATCAAATAAGGACTCCACAACATCAACGACACTAAAGCAATTATCAAATAACTGACATCAAATATATACAAATAGCGGAAGCTCAAACGACTAAGTCTGTAATTCAAAGACATATTTACATACTAGAGTACACAATCAATTGTCCTGTGAGAGCCAATATATACAATAAAAGACATCAACAGTCTACATACCGCGCACAAGCACAATTATAATACATACAAGAAAAAGGGAATGCTGATAGCCTCTCACTCGCAAGACATCCAACGCGAACGCGGGTCCCCTACTTGTACTGCGCCAAGGCGAGCTCTTCTCTTGTATCCGACTCAGCATCAACTGGAGGAAAACATATGGGAGGGGTGAGCCACATGCTCAGTGAATGGAACAATCCATGCAACACAACTCATATAAATCCTTTCATGTAATATAAGTTCCAACAGATGGAAACAACTGCTTAGGCTGGTGGGTCGAGTATCAACCTGAGCCCACCACTCCCGCACCCTCACCCCCACAGGGTGACATAGGACTTTAGGGAGCAATACCCTCACCCTCACCCTCCTTAGGGATGACCTAGGCTTTGGGAAATTGCACAACTCGCAAATCGAACCAACGCCGACCCGCTACACCCTCACCCCCTCCTCGGGATGACATAGGCTCTTGGATGGAATTTAGATTGTTTCTACGCCCTTGGTCCACCGGTAGCCCTTATCCAGCGAAGCCCACACCTGGTATACTCCCATGATCAATACATCCTCACAAATCGGCAGCACTTACGGATGGGAGCCCTCTGTCAGGCCGGCTATCTCAACCAGGAAGTCCCTACGCGGATCCAACGAAGGAAAGAAACCAATCTACACTCACGAATATGATCCCCTTGGATCTGTCGCCATCGGTGACTACGCACCGGTACGGTAACGAATTCTCAAGAATTCCCTCCAGGGCGCATAACTCTGATGCGGGGAAATTCTATCATTCGTAATGACTATGCCATGGTATGACCCCCTACTAGGTCATACACTTGTCCAAACTCATTTAGACAAGATTCATGGCTCATACAGGTATAAGTAAATACACAACGTATAATTAAATGAATAATTATTCCAGATATTCCTTGCCTGGGGGAAAGAACCCCATGGGAGGGCACCTTGAGGTCCCAATATAGGATACCCCGACAACCAAACAAGGAACACGAAGCACCCTAGCCCGGGTCTCAATGGTGACTTCCCAAAGTCCCTTAATCCCGAGTAGGAAAATAGGAATTAAATATACAATTAAGAAATTAATCATGGGAGCATTTAATAATATAATAAAGAGGTACATATTATCTAAGGCATGCTGTTCTATGCACAATCATTTAAGTTAATCAAATTAACTAAGTTGGGACATGCATAGTGGGGGTTATGCTAACATATGACATGATATCTAGCATGTATGGCTCCTATACATGATATATAGACATATAATCCCTAACATTCAATATCTAGCATGATATGATTACACACTTAGCAAGCTAGGTAACAACATGCATGCATACATCAAGTTTATATGCAATTATGAGGGGAGGGCAAGGTCCCCTAACACCTACCCAACCCTTGGAAATCAGAAATAAAGAAGGGGGAGAGCTCACCAAGAGAGGGGGAGTGAAAGGGGGAGATCCGGTGCTCTCCGCGCACCCGCAACCGCCACAACCGCCACCACCACTACCACCACCTCCTCAGCCACTCCAACAGCCCTTCTTGGCTGAAAAACAGGGAAATGGGAGCATGAGAATGAGCTAAAAGAGAAGAGGAAGAGAGAAAGAAACCACACCAACAACAACACACATACACACCTTTGTGTGTTTCATTTGCTTCCTCTTCTTCTTCCTTTCCTTGATCTCCTCTTCAAAACACACACACACACACACACACACAGAACTCACAAAAAATAGGGAAAATGAAATGCACGACTACAAGGGGGGGTGAAGAGAAGGAAAAAGAAAAGAAAAAAAGAAAGGTAACCCTAAGCCTAAACTCACCTTCTCACACCCACACACTCCAATGCAATGCTTCATCCCTAAGTAATGGGGGTGAGTTACCATGGGTGATCACATTCACCGAAAATATCTAAACACTATTCCACTTAACGAATCAATTCTGAAGAAAACCCGGATACGATTCGGAACTGCATAATTTTCCAAACGTTACGGGAATTCAATGAAATTTTTTGGGTAGCACAGAATGGTACCAGGGCCCATAATATGCAGTTAGATTTGCAATCGAGTACTCAAGCTCACGCAGATGGCTAAAAGCCAAAATTTTAGCGGCTCCGATCGAAAAATGAAAAATTCAAAAATGGCCAGAAATGACCCAACGGTTACCCATAGGCTAAAAAGTGACACAAATATAACATTCTTCCCCCCTTAGGAAATTTTGTCCACAAAATTAAAACAAAAACATCTAGGAAGGGAAAAGATGTGGATATGCGTCATGCATGGCGTCCTCGCTCTCCCTAATGGCCTTTGCACCAGAACGGCGCTGCCATCATACCTAAACCAACTGGACGGTCTTGGTGCGGAGCTTCTTCTCGCGCCTGTCCCTGATTTCGATCGGCTGCTCCGCGAAAGACAAGCCCGGCTCGAAGACGAGCGGCTCGAACGCGTTGACATGAGCAGGATCGTGGACTTAGCGCCTCAGCTGCGAGACATTGAAGACGTCATGGCTTAAGCCAATTGTGGGGGCAGGGCTATGCAATAGGCTACCTCTCCAACCCGTTCAAGGATGAGAAACGGCCAAAGAAACGCGGACTCAGCTTGCCCCACCCACCAAAGCTGAGGATGCCCTTTAACCGGGACACCTTCAGGAAAACATAGTCGTCAAATTATAATCATTGGAACTCCAGCATCATGCGCTCCTTGGGCAGATTCATCACGGGAAGTCCACGCTCTCGACCTCGTACCGTAACACTCCATCTCGATCGCACTCAACACCACTCGCTTCAGCACCTTCCAAGTGCGAGGGAAAGGCAATCATCCAAAGGATGTTTCAAAGATATTCCCTGCCTGGGGGAAAGAACCCCTTGGGAGGACACCTTGAGGTCCCGACATAGGATATCCCGGCAACCAAACAAGGAACACGGAGTACCCTAGCCCGGGTCTCAATGATGACCTCGCAAGGCCCCTTAATCCTGAGCAGGAAATTGAAAGAAGACATCCCCCATTAATGGATAATACGCCACACCCTAAAAACTTGAAACCGTCTTCGCTCTCCAACTCCAAGGCACATCCCCAATAACCAGAACGGAGGAGAATACGGTCTCTGACCGTTACAGGGGGTATCTCTGACACCACTTGTGGATCTGCCGCTAAGGGTACCTGCGGAACCGCCTCGCGGGCCACCCGCAGCTCCTAGATCTCTCGCGCCTGCTCAGCCAACGCTCTTGTCTGGGCCTCCAGTGCTCTAGTCTGAGTCTCCAGAAGATCCGCCATACGAGCGTAAGCAAGCGCCCACGCTGGAGGCTCCTGCGTAGGTCCTGGCCCAACCGCCAAGGACTCTCCAGTAGACTCCTCGCCTCTGGTAGGTTCAAAACCTTCGAAGCCCGAGGGTGACAACGTCCACGCGCCCATCTCCGAGGAGGCACATCAGCAACTAAGGAACTAGCACTAGGATCATAATACTCATATACAAATCCTAGGACTGATCTCTAAGAAAATAATTGGCTCTGACAGGACATGGCTCTGATACCAACTTTTGTCACGCCCCAGGGCGGCCGTCCCCGAGACATGGCAAATATATAAATGATATCAGCAATCCATACACGAGATCAAATAAGGACTCCACAACATCAACGACACTAAAGCAATAATCAAATAACTGACATCAAATATATACAAATAGCGGAAGCTCAAACGACTAAGTCTGTAATTCAAAGACATATTTACAGACTAGAGTACACAATCAACTGTCCTGTGAGAGCCAATATATACAATAAAAGACATCAACAGTCTACATACCGTGCACAAGCACAAGTATAATACATACAAGAAAAAGGGAATGTTGATAGCCTCTCACTCGCAAGACATCCAACGCGAACGCGGGTCCCCTACTTGTAGTGTGCCAAGGGGAGCTCTTCTCTTGTATCCGACTCAGCGTCAACTGGAGGAAAACATATGCGAGGGGTGAGCCACATGCTCAGTGAATGGAACAATCCATGCAACACAACTCATATAAATCCTTTCATGTAATATAAGTTCCAACAGATGGAAACAACTGCATAGGCTGGTGGGTCGAGTATCAACCCGAGCCCACCACTCCCGCACCCCACCCCCACAGGGTGACATAGGACTTTAGGGAGCAATACCCTCACCTCACCCTCCTTAGGGATGACCTAGGCTTTGGGCAATCGCACAACTCGCAAATCGAAGCAACGCCGACCCGCTACACCCTCACCCTCACCCCCTCCTCGGGGTGACATAGGCTCTTGGATGGAATTTAGATTGTTTCTACGCCCTTGGTCCACCGGTAGCCCTTATCCAGTGAAGCCCACACCTGGTATACTCCCATGATCAATACATCCTCACAAATCGGCAGCACTTACGGATGGGAGCCCTCTGTCAGGCCGGCTGTCTCAACCAGGAAGTCCCTACGCGGATCCAACGAAGGAAAGAAACCAATCTACACTCACGAATATGATCCCCTTGGATCTGTCGCCATCGGTGACTACGCACCGGTACGGTAACGAATTCTCAAGAATTCCTCCAGGGCGCATAACTCTGATGCGGGGAAATTCTATCATTCGTAATGACTTGCCATGGTATGACCCCCTACTAGGTCATACACTTGTCCAAACTCATTTAGACAAGATTCATGGCTCATACAGGTACAAATAAATACACAACGTATAATTAAATGAATAATTATTCCAGATATTCCTTGCCTGGGGGAAAGAACCCCTTGGGAGGGAACCTTGAGGTCCCAATATAGGATACCCCGACAACCAAACAAGGAACACGAAGCACCCTAGCCTGGGTCTCAATGGTGACTTCCCAAAGTCCCTTAATACCGAGTAGGAAAATAGGAATTAAATATACAATTAAGAAATTAATCATGGGAGCATGTAATAATATAATAAAGAGGTACATATTATCTAAGGCATGCTGTTCTATGCACAATCATTTAAGTTAATCAAATTAACTAAGTGGGGACATGCATAGTGGGGGTTATGCTAACATATGACATGATATCTAGCATGTATGGCTCCTATACATGATATATAGACATATAATCCCTAACATTCAATACCTAGCATGACATGATTACACACTTAGCAAGCTAGGTAACAACATGCATGCATACATCAAGTTTATAAGCAATTATGGTGCCCCAGGGGAGGGCAATGCACTCCAACGTGCATCGAACACCTCCCAACTGAGTTGGACTGACCCACTCACCGCAACCCGAGTCGATGCGTGACCGTTCGCCAAGATCTGCACGGCAAGGGGCATAAAAAATGGTGAGTATAACTACATAAAAACACCTTAAATTAACTAAAAATGTCTAGGGCTTAGATATGCACGCATACGGGCTCGCACGCATGCGAGTACGCACGTACGCACGCATATCCGAGCGCCCCGACACCTACCCGAGCCCCCGGGCAGCCACACGCGTGGCCCCCGCACACACGCGCACGTGCACGCATGCGTGCACGCGCTCCCGCGCCTGCTGGAACCCAGCCGCGCGCCCATCCGCGCGCCAAGGCGCCCAGCCCCCGCGCGCCCGCCGCGCGTACGCGCGCGCCTGCTCGCCCCCGCTCGCCCGCTCGCGCACGCGCCCGCTGCCGCATCCCTCGCGCGCGTCCGCGCGTACGCGCACGCCTGCCTGCGCCTGCGCCCCTCTGCGCGCCCGACTGCGCGCGCGCCCAATGCTCCATTACCCCCCTCCCACACCCCACACACACCCAACACATGCACATGGTGTGCAAGGTCCCCTAACACCTACCCAACCCTTGAAAATCAGAAATAAAGAAGGGGGAGGGCTCACCAAGAGAGGGGGAGTGAAAGGGGGAGATCCAGTGCTCTCCGCGCACCCGCAACCGCCACAACCGCCACCACCACTACCACCACCTCCTCAGCCACTCAAACAGCCCTTCTTGGCTGAAAAATAGGGAAATGGGAGCATGCGAATGAGCTAAAAGAGAAGAGGAAGAGAGAAAGAAACCACACCAACAACAACAACACACATACACACCTTTGTGTGTTTCATTTGCTTCCTCTTCTTCTTCCTTTCCTTGATCTCCTCTTCAAAACACACACACACACACACACACAGCACTCACAAAAGAAGGGAAAATGAAATGCACGACTACAAGGGGGGGTGAAGAGAAGGAAAAAGAAAAGAAAAAAAGAAAGGTAACCCTAAGCCTAAACTCACCTTCTCACACCCACACACTCCAATGCAATGCTTCATCCCTAAGTAATGGGGGGTGAGGTTACCATGGGTGATCACATTCACCCAAAATATCTAAAACTATTCCACTTAACGAATCAGTTTCGAAGAAAACCCGGATACGATTCGGAACTGCATAATTTTCCAAACGTTACCGGAATTCAATGAAATTTTTATGGGTAGCACAGAATGGTACCAGGACCCATAATATGCAGTTATATTTGCAATCGGAGTACTCAAGCTCCCGCAGATGGCTAAAAGCCAAAATTTTAGCGGCTCCGATCGAAAAATGAAAATTCAAAAATGGCCAGAAATGACCCAACGGTTACCCATAGGCTAAAAAGTGACACAAATATAACAGCTCTAGGGCATGCTTGGCCTTGCCCGATGCGTGCGGAGTGCGTGGGCATCGTGCACGAGGTCCTCGAGGGCATGCTTGGCGTTGTCCGATGCGTGCGGAGTGCGTGGGCAGCGTGCACGAGGTGCTCGAGGGCGTGCTTTGGCGTTGTCTGATGTGTGCGGAGTGCGTGGACAGCGTGCATGGGATGCTCGGAGGGCGTGCTTGCGGTGCTCGAACGCATTTGAAGTGTGCTTTGGGATGTCGAGCACTTTGTTGCGGCCTAACCCAAACCATTGGACAATTCTTGGCGAATTGGTATCATGCTTCGGATTCAAATTGTCGTCCTCTTGCGTTTCGCGAGTCATGCGCTCGTTAGGTGAGTGGTTTTGATTCCAGCCCTTCCGGGAGCGCTCGATGCACGTAGTCGTGCTTCGCGCTTCCATGAGGCTTTAATTGCATCCAAAATATGCTAGATATCATGCATGCTAGGTTGTATAGCTCGTATATTGTGTAGAACCCCTATTCTACATTATACTTGCCTATGTATTGTATAGAATATGGCATGACTTAGGCAGTTTTGTTTGAAATACTACCCCTATTTATCAAGCATGTTTAAACTTGGGTTAATAACGGGGTGTATGTGTAATATTCCTCTGATTTAGGACTTGAGGGTGTGGTATAGTTGTTGCACCCATCTGTTGGGGCAAAACTATGACCAGCTCGAGAGAGGACTAGGCATTCCCTCTCTCTCGCCCTCCATCTTTTCGCGAGCCGAGTAAGTAGATGTAGTTCCTACTTGACTCAGACTTGCTTGGAATTATTGACATGCACCTGTTGTTGCGCGGATCGCGCTTAACCCTTCCCTTTTAAGTTGGTGCTATCCAACGCATGTTAGGTTATAACTTGTGTGCTTGCTTGATTGATACAATGTATGCATGTTTATGTAGGCCATCCTTGAGTAATTAATTGCATATTATGTATATGCCTCTTTGGCCATGAACCTTGTCTAATGCATTTAGGCAAGTGTATGAGCTCTTATAGGGTCATACCATGGCGTTGACACTTAGAATAAAATGTCTTCCCCGCATCTGAGTTATGCGCCTTGGAGGGAATTCATGAGAATTCGTTGGATCGGCGTCTGATGACCGATGACGACAGATCCAAGAGGATCGTATTCGCCAGTTTAGATTGGTTTCTTCCCTTCGTTGGATCCGAGTAGGAACTTCCTGGTTGAGACAGCCGGCCTGACCAAGGCTCCCATCTTAGGTACTACCGATTTGAGAGGATGTACTGATCATGGGTGTAATACCAGGTAGGGGCTTCCCTGGATACGGGCTACCAGTGGACCAAGGGCGTAGAAACAATCTAGATTCTTATCCAAGAACCTATATCACCCCGAGGAGGGGGTGAGGGTGAGGGTATTGCTCCCAAAATTCTATGTCCCCGACGGGGTGAGGGTGAGGGTGAGGGTGTAGTGGGTCAGCATTGATTCGATCTGTCAGTTTGTGCAATTTCCCAAAATCCTATGTCACCCGTCGGGGTGAGGGTGAGGGTATTGCTCCCAAAATCCTATGTCACCCGTCGGGGTGAGGGTGAGGGTGTTGGTGTGAGTGTGGTGGGCTCGAGTTGATACTGGACCTATCAGCTTATGTAGTTGGTTTTCCCATAGGGTTCGTATTGCGAACATGGAGTGGTTCCTCCCAATATCGTCATATACCGAATCCCTGACATTGAAGTTGTCCTCACAGAGGACTCCCACTTGTAGGTACTCCCGATGCATTCGGCAGATGTACTGATCATGGGAGTGTACCAGGTGCAAGCTACATGACGGTGAGCAACCGGATGATATTACGAGCATGAATCGTTCTCCCCTTCGCCGGATCCGTGTGGATGCTTCCTAGGTACTGTCGGTATGTAAAAACTGGGGGGTTCTGCGAACTTGGTCCTGGTTCGTCTCGCGACTGATCAGGTCACCGCCCCGAGAGTCGTTTCTGAGCCGCCCGACCGCTTCTCAGAAAAGACAGGGTTTTGTTGTGATCGCCACCTGCTTTCTCAAAAAGCAGGAAAAGTTGGGGTTGGATTTGATCGCCTTGCGGGGGGAGTTTGTGGGGTCTCCGCTCTGAGACACGGATATACCGTACACAGAGGTGAAAAACAGGTAATCCTATTCTTCTTCTGGGCTTGACTAAAGGAGTCTTGGGACAAAGGAGTGTGGATATGGGGGGCGGCTAGTGGGTTTGAGCCGTCGGGTATGGGGCGGCTACTAGGGTTTAGCCGTCCAGGGGCTGGGTTGGTTTGGGCAGAGTTTTGGTAGGAAATGGGTTTGGTTTTGGGCAGAGGCTAAGCTAGGTTTAGCCCGGGTTTCTGGAGGGTGGGATGAGAGGGTGTTTTTGTGTAGGGAATGGGTGTTTTCTCTCACACAAGAGGCTCTCTCTCTCTCTAGGGATTTCTAGTGTGGATTTTGTGGGTTGAAGGATGTTGGGATTTTTTGGTGATTGAAGATGAATTGGTGGTGTTGTATTTGGGCTTGGGACCCCTCTATTTATACTAAAAGATAGGCAGGGAAATATCCCGGGGGTAATTGAGTGGGTTGGCTTCGATTAGACCCCTCATTAATTCCCTGGTTCTTCTGTCAGAGACCAGGTGAAGGGCGGCTAGTTCCAACTAGCCGCCCAGGATGGGGCGGCTACTTCCTGGTAGCCGACCCCATCATGACCTGTCAAACGTCCCATCTCTGACAAGCGGTGGCTTGGGTCGGTTACTTGGATTGATCCGGCCAAGAGAGGGCGGATAAAGGTCATGACCCGCCGCAATGATCAGCATTTATTGCTGCTTTATGTCCCATCTAGGGGACTGGTCCAAAGTCGGCCAGGGGGCGGTTAGGGGGGCGGCTAGTGCAAACTAGCCGCCTGGTATGGGGCGGCTAGTTAGATCTAGCCGCCCCTTTCCAGGGACTTGGGGTTCTAGGGTTTTTAGAATTAGGGTTTCCGATTTAGGTTTTAGGTTTAGGTTTAGGTTAGGGTTAGGGTTTAGGGCTTAGGTTTAGGTCAAGGCTAGGGTTAGGGTTTCCGGTTTAGGTTTAGGTCATGGCTAGGGTTAGGGTTTCCGGTTTAGGTTTAGGTCATGGCTAGGGTTAGGGTTTCTGGTTTAGGTTTAGGTCAAGGCTAGGGTTAGGGTTTCCGGTTTACCGAACCTTTGGTTCTCTATTGGATGTCCAACTGTGGGATATTTCCGTGTGTTACTTGAAGTATTTCTGTCTCTCTGGACGGTCAAAATTGGGGTATCTACAATTGTCCCTCATCGAACGGAGTCTTTGTGCGAAGCATGAAAGACTTCGACCGATGATAAGGAAAGAGACCCCTATTTTGGCCGGCCCGACCTTCAAGGAGTTGTGCCAATCCGAGCAGTACTACTCGGGGAGTTGATTTAAACCGTCAGAGGCTAGGTCTTGACTTAGAATTTTTATCCGAGAGGATGATCCAGGTGGAAGGCGGGGAAAAGTAAATGGTGAGTGATCCAACCCGCGGTCGGGGTTCTTAGCTATCGTGCACGGAGCAGCCCAGCGTCAGTTTCCTCGTGCCTACCGTTCCCGTGCTTGGGAAAACTCAGCAAGGAGGGGATATCGCCGACAGAAAGCAAGTAAAAGTTGAGTTTGGGTGAGTTGGATCATCCGAAGGATAAGAACTCTGGAAAAGAACCAGAACTGGATAAATTGGATTTTGAACGGTACTGAAAGTGTGGCAAAACTTCGAGCAGGTCGTGTTTGGTCAAGTAATGTCTGGAAATAAGCCAATACATGGCTGTTTGGTATGGAGAACTTTGGAATTTAGGGCTGAGAAGAGTTTGGAAAGGGGTTTTGAAGCAAAACAAAGAAACTGGGAGGGGCGGCTAGTTGTAACTAGCCGCCTAAGAGGGGGGGCGGCTACTCGCGGGTAGCCGCCCCAGGACTGGGTCCCTTATAACCGAAAAGACCCTCTCTCTTTCTCTCCATACGTTTTAAAATGGTTCCTCTTCCCTCCTTTCTTCTTCTTCTTCGTTCCAAACCGGAAAAAAACTTGCCTTGAATCCTTTGTTTTCGTCCTTCATCATCCCTTTCTTCTTGATTTCGAAGCCCTAGGTTTTCTTTAGGTTTTTCTTTGTGCGAAATCGGAGGAGATGACGAAGGAGAAGAAGACAACTTCGATGATGAAGCGCCTCACGTCTTCCCGAGAGCAGAGAGGGGCTGTCTCGGGGTCTAGTTCATCGGGGAGTGATCGGGTGGAGGAGGAGGTCGTGAGGGAGGTCGTGGGTGCGGCGGAGGTGCCGTTAGTGGATACCGGTGTGGCTAGGGGCACGGGTACGTCTTCGGGGGCTGTCCCGGAGGTTGGGGGTGTTATGATAGGTTATACACGCAAGAGGAGGCGTGGGGATCGACCGGCAGTGGTCGAGGAGGTGGTTTCGGGGGTCGGGGGATTGGTTGGGGGTGCAACGGAGGGAGGGGGTGAGTGAGAGTGAGAGGGCGTCGTTGGACGCCATTATTGGGATGTTAGATAGGGAGGCCATGGAGGCCAGGGCAGCAGAGGAGGAGAGAAGGGCTATGGGTGTTTTTGAGGGTTTAGCCTCCGGTGCGGCGGGCACGGATGAGGTCGGAGGGGTTGATGTTGGGGAGGAGGCCGAGGAGGCCGAGGGTATGGACATGGGGGCCGCGGAGGCCGGTGTTGGTACTGGGGTTGAGGCTGAGGAGGCCGTGTTTGAGGAGGACGAGGAGGGGGATGGCGATGGGATGGACGATCTCGACGAGGTCGAGGTGGACGCTCCTGGGTCCACGCGGGCCATGGTATGTTCCCAACCTTTGTCTTACCCTTTTATTTATATGTGTATGTCTTTCGTGGTATAAATAGGTGATAGTGTGTGATATGTGTGTCTAATATGCATGAGTAGGTAGTAGTGAGTGATATGTGTGTCTAGTATGCATGAGTAGGTAGTAGTGAGTGATATGTGTGTCTAAGATGCATGCTTGTATGTATAGTTTGATCACGGTGGGATATTGTGAGCATGCGAACGGGTTCGTGTTGAAAAAAAGAAAAAAAGGAAGGGGACAATTTTTTATATGTACATCCATGCTTGTTGTATGCATATAAAAGAAAGAGGAGTGATACGGCTAGCATGCTTGCATTTGATACTTTTCTAGCTGTATGTGACTTCGTATGTGTTTGATTGTGGTAGAGCATGGGGGGGGGGGGTGTACGCATGCATTTCACGGGTCCCAGTTTTGTATTGCTTAGTGTGTTTAGGGATGGTATAAGCATGATAAGCTGTGATGTAAGAAAGCCTGTGAGTGGTGACCACGGTGGGATATGTTGATGTTTGTCTAGTATGCGTGATCATATGAGGAGTGTAGCTTCTTACTTTCATGCTTTTGTTTCTATATTTAGCATATGGAAGTGTCATTTTGCTAAGCATGGTTTAACATGATTTCGTAAACTTGGACTCTTACCTTTCAATCGCTTTTAAACTAACCCGTGTTCCCTTCGTTCGTTTTGTAGAGACCGAACCGTATTCGGGCCTTATGGCACGGGATGAAGAGATGGTACGACGCCTTGGGGCAGGGGGAGAGGAGTTTGGTGGATGGAGCGGGCTTCCGTTCCTTCTTCCTGATCGAGCCATTCCACGTCCACCGTCCATATGTGGAGGCCTTGGCGGAGAGGTGGGATCCGGAGAGTTGCACGTTCATTCTCCCTACCGGTGCTGTCATGCCGACGCTTGAGGACGTTCATCGGATCACCGGCCTTCCGGTCTCGGGGGAGGCAGTGATTGCGGCCACTCTTGCGGACTACAGGGGGCTTTTCCGAGAGTTGATCAGGGAATGGGAGTTCGTGGAGCGGGAGCGGACGCTGAACCAGATCCCTTTGGGGCGGCTTTCGGGGCAGTATGGCCTCGGTTCCTTTACCGAGCGCCAGAAGGGCGAAGCTGCAGCTAACTTTGAGAGGAGGCGGGCGATGATTGAGGTGAGAGAGGCGGCCGCATGTCCACAGAGGGCACGGAGGGAGTTGAGAGCGTTCTTCCTCTACTTCTTCGGCCGGGTCCTCTTTTCGACGGCCTCTGATAAGGTTTCCTCGCATTCTCTCTTGCTGATGAGGGACCTGGAGGGTATGGGGCGCTACGCTTGGGGAGCAGCGATGCTCGCCCATCTTTTTGCGGAGCTCTCGAAGAAAGTCAAGAGGGCCGGGGGAAAGAACCTTGGCGGCTTTGCGCCATTTCTTTAGGTACGTGTAAGTGAGCGGTAAATGTCTCTTCTTTGGCTTAGCTCTCTTTGATCGTGACAATTCCTCTCTTGTTTTGCTAGATCTTTGGGTATGAGCATTTCTCCATTGATCGCCCGACCTTTGCGCCGTTCGATCGTGCCCTCCCTTGGGCCATGAGATGGGAACCCCGGGGATCTTCCCGCTTGCATTGCCTCGCTCAGTTCCGGGAGGCCTTCCGTGTCTTGACGGAGGAAGAGGTATAAATTTTCCTTCGAGGTTTGTTTTGGCTTGTATTCGGTTTTCGTTTGACTAAGCGCTCTTCCTGTCTTTTGATGCTTTATAGATGATGTGGAGGCCCTACACGGAGGAGGAGGTCCCAGCAGAGTTGTCGCGGGATATCTGGCTGATCTATTTTAATGAGGTCGTGTTTCATGCGATCAGCCGGGTCGTCCGCCAGCTTGGGTACCACCAGTGGGTGCCTGATCCTCTGCCGAAGCGCCCCTCGATCCCGGAGGCTGGGATTCCTCGGGACACGAACCTCCCGAGGAACTACGCGACGTACGTGGCGGGATGGATGGGCCGAGGTGCTTTGGTGGAGCGTCGTCCCGAGGTGGCTAGCAGTGAGGAGTATATGGTTTGGTATCGCCAGGAATATGCCAGTATCCTTGGGACTATGGAGGAGGAGGTCCCGGATGCCTATGTAAGTCTTTCTCCCCTTCTTTTCTTTTCTTTTCTTTTCTTCTCCTTGGGTATATTCTGACCGATGTTGCTTTTGTAGGTTGAGCTGAATGAGATGGAGAAGAGGCTCAAGACCGCCAATGAGCACCTCCAAGCGCGGGCCAGGCAGATAGAGGCCATGCGGGTACAGAGGGGACGCTTGCAGGACCAGGTCCGGATCCTTGAGGCTCAGGTGGATGCTCTGTCGAGAGCGAGGGCCGACGGCGCTTCTTCTTCCTCCGCCCCTCCACCTTCCACGGTGTCCGAGCGAGAGCTCGAACTGACGAGGGAGTTGGATGTGGCCCAGAGCGAGTTGATGGCCACAAGGATGGAGTTGGGCCAGGCGAGGGGCAGGGCTTCCCGGGCTGAGGAGGAGGCGGACCGGCTGAGGTCCATGATAGCCTCGAGGGAGGAGGGGTTCATTACCCTAGGCCGTGAGAGGGACTCCCTCCAGATGAGGGTGTCGGAGTTGGAGGCTTCGGCGGGTGTTCCCGGATGTTTGATGGGAGACTTAGTCCGTTCTCTGTAGGCGGCCGGGGATAGGGACCGAGAGGCGCTCAAGGCATCGGAGGCGAGGGCGCGGGAGTTGGAGGAGAGGTTGAGGGCCGCCGAGGATCGGGCTAGAGGGACGGAGAGTCGCCTCCGACAGAGATTGGAGAGGAGAGATAGAGATATGCAGCAGGTCCGTCTCTGGGAGGCTACTATGAGGGGGAAATTGGTTGGAGGGGTCTCCATGACCGAGGTGGACCTCGATCTTCTTCCACTTGAGCCTGACCATTCTCTCTCGGCTTCCTTGGCTACTGGGGCCACCTTCAGCCGTGCCTCTCGTCCTTCGGTGTCTCGGAGTCGTGGGATATACGCGAGAGCCGCGTCTTCGGTTCGAGAGACTCCTGCCGCTCCCGATGCTCCAGAGGTTCAGTCTTCTCCTTATCCGCCGCTCCCTTCTCAGTCAAGTCAGGACGTTCCTCCTACTCAGCCTCCAGTGGATGACGATACGCCAAGGTATAGCTTCTTTGTGTCTTGGTTTTAATAGAAGAATAGTACATATGCGAGGAATTCATGCTTTTCTTCTTTTGTTGTTGGTTTTAGGTGATATTTCGGTGAAGTACAGCTCAAGACTTCGGAGTTTGGAGCTCTTGGTGGACCTATCTCTTTCTTACTTTTTTGCATTTTAGGTGTTTTTAGAAGACAATTTACGTTTATGGTCATGGTGGGATAATTTAATTTCTTGTTTGTATGCATGGTTTGGTATAGTTTAGCATGGATGTTTAATGTTTTTTAGAAAGCCTTCCTAATCTATAGGGATGTGTATGTGTGTGGATGAATGAACTTGGTGTTTATAGGTATTGATTTATGGATGGATGTAGAATTCTAATATATAATCATTATAGCATGGTATCGATACAGGTCTTGTGTATGAATATGTGTCTAAAATGTGTGTATGCATGTTTGGGAAAAGAATGTTTTGACAGGTATTCAAAGGAGTTGAAGAGTTGATTGAGACTGGGACTGACAGGGCAGATGGGGTAGCAGGTGAGGGGCGGCTAGTTGCGTTTAGCCGCCCAGTGAGGGGCGGCTACTTGCATTTAGCCGCCCCTTGCCTGGGTTTTTACCTGGACAAGAGGGCAGGGGGCAGGGGCGGCTAGTCGGGTTTAGCCGCCCCCTGCCTGGGACAATTTCCTGGTTTTGCTTCTTGTCTGCTGCTGCTGAAAGTCCTCCTGAGTGCTTTATCCTTTGAGACCTATAAAAACATTCTTTCCATGGACCAAGTGTTAAATCCGTCAAGATTGCGCCCCTGCATTGACTTTCGAGCCCTTCTTGCTTGAATCGTCAAGGGCTACAATCCATCTTAAGGCGGAATGGAAATATAAATGCGAGAAAGTAAAGTGTGGGAGACCAGGCTTTAGTGCGCAAGGAAGGGATTCCAAGTGCGTGAGTGAAGAAGAACTTATGTGTAGGAGGTGGGGACAATTTCTTCTCACGCATGTGCGGAAGGGAATGAGGTGAGTGGGGACAATTCTCATATGAGTGGGGACAATTTTAAATTTCGTGGGGACAATTTTAATATGAGTGGGGACGATTCTAATATTCGGGGGGGGGGGGTTAACTTTAATATTTCAAGAAAATCGGATGCCAAGGTGTTTTGGAAAAGGAAAATGCAAGCTTATGCGTAAGTATAAGTGGCATAAGGGGGCATTTTAGTTCTTCAATGACTTTTTTAGGTGAGAGGGCAATGTTCTTGATTTTCATAAGTAAAAGACACCATCAAGTCCCCGTGGAGGAGCCCTTGTGGTCACTCATGTCCAAACCAGGATTGTATTTGAGGGTATAAGCCTTAGGCGTCGATTTTCCTAGGTTCATGGTTTTCAAATGCTTAATCGTATTATTCTAAACATGCTGAAAAATCCATGAATGTACCAAGAGTCAAGTCAAATAAGCTTCCTTTGGATAGGCAAGTTTCTAAGTGAACTCGTGTGAGTGTGTGTGTAGTGTAAACCTAGACGTGATCCACCCTTGGTCAAAATTTCGCTTTTCCCGGTGGACATAGCTCAATTTTGAACCCCCATTGCAAAAAAAAAAAAGGGGAGAGGGTGAATGAGGTAAGAGTAATATCTTCCTTTCGGGCAATATTTTAGAATTGTTCCAGTCTAGCACATGTCTTACTTCCTAGGTCCCTCTGGCTTTCTTCTTTTTACCACTTCTTTATTTTTGGGTGGAAAGTACAGTCCGTTGTTTGGATCTGTACTGGTATAGCCGTTGTTTAGCGTATACCGTGCGTAAAGGCGTGAAAGCCTGCTAAATAAAGAGTTTAACCCGTTCACTTGGGTGTTTGGCCTCTCCTTGCCTGATTTTCTCTTTTTTTTTTTTTTGTTTTGTTTTGATTTGAGGGGGGGGGCTCTTCTGTTTTTCACCCTGATTCTTTTCATGCTTCCCCTCTAGAAGTGTTTATATAGTGCCAGAGCCAGTTTTTGGGACATATGCTAGGTCCGGGTAACTCCTCATTTTGACCTAGGGTTAATACGAGCGGGGCGGAAATAAGGGATATTTTGCTTTGGGGAGTTTTTAAATTGTCCCAGTCCACGAGGTAGGCAATTTTTCTTCCATCAGGCAAATCTAGTCCAGTTATACGTGTGTGAAGGGAATGACATGATTTGGCGGAAACGTGTTCAAATAGATACGAGTTTATCTTTGAGAGTCTTACAATTCTATCATCAAGTACTAAACGCTGGAAATCGCAGGAAGGAAGAATAATAGTTCTTAAGTATTGAAAGCTTTTCATGCATGGAATTTCTTCAGATAAAGTGCATTCCACGAACCTGGAACCTCGACTCCTTCGGCATCTACCAGGCGGTAGGCATTCCCGGAATAGGCATGGGTGATCACATAGGGTCCCTCCCATGTGGGTTGCAGCTTTCCTCTCGGGTGGGGCAGTCTTGATGGCATGATTTGCTTAAGTACTAATTCCCCGATTTCAAATTTTCTTTTTATCACCTTCTTTTCAAATGCCCTTGCCACCCTTCTTTGGTAGGCCTGGGCATGGTCTGCCGCTCTTAATCTCTTCTCGTCTAGTAGTTCGAGGCGTAGTAGGAGTGCCTCCCTCTTTTCCTCAATTTGGAGATCTTCTTCTAGTACTATTCTCAAGGATGGGACGAGGATTTCGTAAGGTACCACTGCTTCGGTCCCAAATGTGAGTGAATAGGGGGTTTGACCAGTGGGCGTCCTAATGGAGGTTCGGTATGCCCAGAGGGCGTCTACCAGTTTATCAGGCCAATCGGTAGCCTTGTGGGTTTCTACTGTTTTCTTTATGATTTTGAGCAAGGTTTTGTTGGTGGCCTCTGCTTGTCCGTTTCCCTGTGGGTAGTATGGCGTGGAATGATGAAGTTCTATATGATGTTTATTGCATAGGTCTTGGAATTCTTGGGAGATGAACTGGGGGCCATTGTCAGTTATAATCACTTTGGGGGTGCCGAACCGTGCCAGGATGTGAGTGCGGACAAAACGAGATAGGGTAGAGCTTTTAATTACTACATAGGACTCGGCCTCAGCCCATTTGGTAAAATATTCTGTGGCGGTGAGGATGAAGGCTTTTTGGGTGGTGTTTTCTATAGTGTCCCGGAATGGTCCTATTACGTCTAATGCCCACATGGAGAAGGGCCATGGTGAAGTCATGGGATGTAAAGAAGATGCTGGTGCGTGTATTTTGTTGGCATGGGTTTGACATTGGATACAACGCTTAACGTATTTGTTACAGTCCCCTTCGAGCGTGGGCCAATAGTAGCCCATTCTTAGTACCTTCTTTGCTAGCATCTGGGCGTTGACGTGCCCTCCGCATACTCCGGAGTGAGCTTCTTCTACAATGGTGTATGCTTCTTCGTCGTCCAGGCATCTGAGTAGTTCTCCGTTGAAAGATGCTCGGAAGAGTATACCCCCTCGGAGGCAGTACTTGACTGCTATCCTTTTAACTATTTTCTGGTCGTCGTTGGTAGCATAGCTTGGGAATGAAGCGTCTCTAAGGTAGTTTTTAATATCAAAGTACCATGGGTTTCCGTCGTCTATATTTCCTAGTTCAAGAGTTAGGATTTCCGTGGTACTAGCATTTTTGTTGGCCTGGTTCGTTTTTAGGAGACTTTGAGTTTTAGGGTCACCGAGTTCGGTGGCAGGTGTTTCCAGTCTCTGGATAGTGACTGTTTCAGATGTCCTAGATAAGGGGAAGGCGAGCGATGAGGCTAGGGAGGCTAGAGAATCTGCAAGAATATTGCCAGTCCGGGTGTGAAAATGTGAGTAACCTCACGGAATTGTTTTAACAGGACTATGGCTAGTTCTCTGTATGGCTTCAGCTTTGGGTCTCTAGTCTGATATTTTTTAAGAGTTTGGCGGATCACTAAGAGGGAGTCTCCAATGATGTCTAAATTTTTAGCTCCTAAGGCTAGGGCTGCCTTCAAACCTGCTATCAGGGCCTCGTATTCAGCAATATTGTTGGTGGCTCTGAACGTAAGCTGAAACGCTTGTGGCATAATGACGCCTTCGGGAGAGATTAGTGCTATCCCTATTCCCTTTCCCTTTTGGTTGACTGCTCCGTCGAAGTATAGCGTCCATGTCTCTCTATTTTTCTCTTCAATAAGCGCAAATATTTCTTCGTCCGGGAAGTCAGTTTTTACCGGTTCGTAATCGGGGAGGGGTAGTTGAGCGAGGTGATCAGCGATGGCTTGTCCTTTGACGGATTTTTGAGTGGCGTACGTGACGTCAAACTCGTTTAACTGTACTTGCCATCGGGCTAAGCGTCCCGTCAATATGGCTTTCTCGAATAAGAACCTTACTGGGTCTATTTTGGCAAAGTATTTGACTTTGTGGGCGAGAAAGTAATGTCGTAATTTTTGGGAAGCCCATACTAATGCTAGACAAGTTTTTTCTGTAGGAGGGTAGGCTTTTTCGTATTCAATCAGGGTTTTACTCAAGTAGTAAATGGCCTTTTCCTTTCTTCCCATGTCGTCGTGTTGTGCAAGTACCGCACCAATGGCTTCTTTAGTTGCAGCTATATAGAGGAGTAGGGGGCGCCCGGGTACCGGGGCCGAAAGAACTGGGGGTTTAAGAAGGTACTCTTTTAAATTATCAAAGGCCTTTTGGCATTCACTATCCCAATTAAACCGGACTCCCCCTTTTAGTAGTTTGTAAAAGGGGCGACATCGTTCAGCATGTTGAGAAATAAATCTCCTAATAAACTGCAACCTTCCTATAAGCCCTCTTAGTTCTTTTAGGTTCTTGGGTGGGGGCATTTGGGCGATGGCTTTTGCCTTGGTCGGGTCTATTTCTATCCCCCGTTTACTTACCATGAATCCCAAAAGTTTTCCCGAGGAGACACCGAAACGACATTTCTTTGGGTTCATTTTAAGTGAATATTCCCTGCATCTCTGCAGTACTTGCCTAAGTATTTCTGCGTGTCCTATTCGAGTTCTAGATTTAACCAAGATGTCATCCACATATACTTCTACTAGCTTGTGCATCATATCATGGAATATTGAGGTCATTGCCCTTTGATAGGTTGCCCCTGCATTTTTGAGCCCGAAAGGCATCACTATGTAGCAGTAGGTTCCCCAGGGTGTGGTGAAGGAGGTCTTTTCTTGGTCTTTTTCTGCCAGCCGGATCTGGTTGTATCCAGAAAAGCCATCCATGAACGAGAGCATCTCATATCCTGCAGTGTTGTCGACAAGGAGGTCGATGTGTGGGAGTGGGAAGTCATCTTTCGGGCACGCTCGGTTGAGGTCCCTGAAGTCGATGCATATTCGGATCTTTCCATCTTTTTTGACACTGGAACGATATTTGCTATCCACTTTGGGTATAAGACCACCCGGATAAATTTAGCCTGGTGGAGTTTGTCCACCTCATCCTTGATTTTTAGAGCCACCTCGGGATGGAGGCGCCTCAGCTTTTGTTTGACTGGTTTTGCGTTTGGTTCTAAGATTAACTGATGTTCGACTAACGAGGTATCGAGCCCAGGCATGTCCTTGTAAGACCACGCAAAGACGTCTTTATACTCGTGTAATATTTTAATCAGTCTCTCTCGTTCATCGTGATTTAGTTCTGCGCTAATCGAAATGATTTTGGGGTCAGTCTTTGTCCCTAGGTTTAGCTCCTCTATCTTCTCATCTGCTTCCTCTGTCTTTTCATCGAACCTTTGAAGGCTCTGCTTGAATTCCTTAGACAGGTCTTCTCTTTCTTTATCGTCCTCATCACAGATTTCGAAGACTCCTAGACCGTCATCTGGGTTTTCTATGTTATCTAGGTCTGGTTCTTCTACAACCGCTATTGATTCAAATTTCTCTAAACCTAGTATGGCCCTGCTATATCCTTCCAAGTTGCTAATGATCTGGTCAGGTACTTGGCTCCTAGTGGGTTTTACCGTTTTGGACGAGGTACTAGGGTTGGGGTTTTTGGCTTGACTGGCGAGACGCTGTAGTTCGTTCAGGAGATCAGAGTCGTCACTGAAGGGGTGCCATGCTGGAGTGAAGTCATCTTTGTCGAACAGGGATCCTAGGGTTCTGGTTTCCATTTTTTTTTTGGAACAGAAAAGACACTTATTATTTACAACCTACTGGATTGGTGGAAGTGTTTCAGCCGACTTTCCTCCAGCAGCTGGCGCTCCTTTGTTGCGATGCTTGAGCACTGCGAGAAAAGGAGGCTGGGTCAGCTGGAGTTTTGTCGTCTGGTGGTGAGTGTGGATTCAGGTTTTATCAGGGAGTGGGAACAGCCATTCTAGGGAGCCAGAGAGATAGTCTAGCTCGCTTTCCCGGGTAGGGTCTAGGGGGCGGGGGCATATGGTTTCTTCGGCGGGTTCTATGATTATTTCCCTTACGAAATGTTCGTACAACTTCCAATTATATTTTCCCTCTAATTTAGATTTGTGTTTGGGTGAGCCGATCCCCCTCTTGTCTAGCCATGCTGGGAGGTCGATGGGGTCCAGGATCCCATTTTTGTGTCCCAGAGTTTCCCCAGGAAGGTAACCCATGGTCCCCATTATATGCCAGCCAGGATTTTCAAACCTAGGGTGGCTTGTCTTTGAGGTAACGGGGGGAGTGTTCCGGGGATTTAGCCAATTGGCCGGGAAATCTAAGATGTGGATGGTGGTTTCCATGGGTCTTGAGCTACTGGTTTTTATGGCGGTGGTTTCATTATCGGCGAACCTTGGCTTAGGTTCTCTGATCGCATCCCCTTGTATTTTGATTATCCGACCTCCCAAGGGAAATTTCAAGCACTGGTGCAGGGGAGAGGAGACCCCCTTTATGGACGCTAGCCATTTACGTCCTAGGATCATATTATAATCTGAATCCATTTCTAGGACATAAGCTTTAGTGCTAGTTTCTAGCGGCCCCACTTTTAATCGGAAGTCCTTGAAGCCTAGAACTGGACGAGCCGTTTTGTCATAGGCAAATATACGGGTGTCCGTTTCAAAGAGTGTGGTTATGCGCCCATCAATGTGCTCGAAGGTTTGTAATGACATGAGGTTTACTCCTGCCCCGGTGTCAATTAGAACTTTATCCACCGAGTGTCCTTCGAGGTTGATTGTTATACATAGGGTTGAGGTGTTGACGACTTTATCATGAACTTCTTCCTTAGGTCTAAAGGTGATGACGGGCCCTAGTCCTGCGGTGGCTAGAGCTATTGGTATGCCTAGGGTAGAGATTTGCGGGTCGACTTGGGTTCTTTCTAGGAACGTTCTTAGAGCCTGCTGGTGGTGTTCTGAGGTTTCGATTAGCTCCAAAATGGAAATTTTCGCGGGGATTTTTCGGAGTTGGTCTAGGATGTCGATCCTATCCCCGGCGCGGGGCTCCTCAGTTTCGGTTTCAGGCAGGGGGTGTCTATAAGAGGGTACAGTGTTGAAGATTCTGCCTGCTCTAGTAGTATGATGGTTTAGTGCGTCAATGGTGGTTCGGGGGCTTTGTGTTATTGGGCGCAGGCTTCTGTTGATTTGTAAGGGGGATATTGGTTGGTCTTTTTTGGGGGAAAGAGTCTTGTGGGTTTGGGGAGAATAGGGGAGGGGGTTGGTAGGACGGGGGAAGAGGCTGGTAAGATTATGCCACCTGGAATGATTCTGGGTGACTCTTCATGGTCAGCGACTTCTATGGTGTAGACGCTTTCATAGCTCAGGTTTTCTGGTTCTTCCAAGGGAGCCTTCGTAGCTGGCCTTGGGTTTCGGATTGTGGTTTCTACGGGGTTATGGGTTTCTGGGACCTTCTTGACTTCTAGTGATCTCGTAACTGGGTTTTTTTGAGTCCCCTAATGGTGGCCCAGTCTAAGCGTCTCTCTTCGTCAAGGTTGTAGACAATGTCTCTAAACAAGGAGCATTGCTCGATGGTGTGGCCGTGATGCCGATGATACTGACAAAAACGGGTTGGGTCAGCACCGATAGGCGAAGGTCTAGCCGTGGGTAAGGAAATGCTATTGACCTTTAATAAGGCTCTGAGGATGTTCCCTAGGGTTTCCGGGAGGGGGGAACAGCTATCTCTTCTGTTTGACCATCTTGGGCCGTAGGAGGGGGAAGGTGTAGCCTTATCATGGGGGCCGTACGCGGGTTCTCTAAGGGCTATACCTTGCGTTCTTGGGGGGATAGGATAAGAGGATCTCCTGTTTTGGTCCTGGTTATGGATTGAGGGGGCCTGAATTGGGGAATCATGGGTTGTGAGGTTTTGTCGTATTGGCACGGGGACGGGTACTGATCGAGGGGTAAAATTTTGATTCGCTTGCCGAGGCGGTGCATATCCGGATGAACCGGGCGTGTACTGTCTCGGAGCTGTTCCTCGGTCAGGAACTCGCGCTCCGTTCGGGTAGAGTGCCGATACTTGGCTAATGATCCCCTCTACCGTGGGGGTTTGCGCCTTACGAGGCGGTTGTCCAACCCTATGGCTGATAGGTGGGGACTGGGTTTGGACTACTGGTGCTGCACAACGGGAAATCCTGTTGTGGCGGTCAATCAGAAGTTGATACGTAGTGCAGTCTCCGTACGAAAGGCTCGTACGGAGCTCTGGACTCAGGCTCTGTAACATCATGTCAATTTCTTGACATTCTGTGAGTTGCAGACCGGTTCGGTGGACAAGGGTGCGCCACCGAGACACGTATTGTTCGAATTCCTCCCTAGGCCTCATTCTCTCTACGGTTAAATCTGAAATAGAGGGGGTCCTAATCCTCTGGTAACCGTAGCGGCCCAAGAATTTCTCGCTTACAGCCGAGAAATTCGACAAGTGATCTACAGGGAGGGTGGAGAACCATTGTAGTGCTTCTCCTTCCAATGATTTCTGGAAGAGGAAGACTAGTAGAGGTTGATTATCTAGAAACGGGCGTGCGTCTAGATAAAAGGCAGTTAAATGAATGTCTGGGTCTCCACGACCGTTGTACCGGCGGAATTTGGGGATTTTGAATCCCTCCGGTAGGTGGACTGACGGGATTTGTCTCAGGTTATGTAGAGACATGTGTTTGGGGGCCGAGGGACCAGTCTCGGAGAGGATTCTCCGGATGGTTTCGTCCAGTGTTTCTCCCCTGGGAGGGCTGCCTAGCGGTCCCGGGTTTGGGGTGGCCTGGTAGGGGCCTGGGTGGAAACAACTGGGAATTTCGGATTCGCGGGGGAAAGGGGGGCGAATGAAAAAATGCTCGGATTGACCGAGCAGCTGGGTGTGATGGGGCTTTGGGAGTGGATTTAGGGGTTTCGACAGGGGTTTCCTGTCTCAAGGTCTTGGCATGACGGTAGTCAGCGAGGTCATGAAACATGTCCTCTACCGTTTGATACCCTAGACTAGCCATCCTTTCCTCTAGATGGGTCAGGAACTTGTGGCCTGACCCTCTTGGTGATTCCTTTCCTCTAATACCTACTCTTCTATGTGGGATTCCATGACGTGGAGTGGGGATGAATGCAGATTGAAAGCAGTAAATAAAGCAGTAAAGGATTGCGCAGCTGTGTGCGACTTACGAAAGCAGTAAAGGGTTGCGCAGCTGTGTGCGACTTACGAAAGCAGTAAGGGATTGCGCAGCTGTGTGCGGCTTACAAAGCAATAAAGGATGTTATAATGCACAGTAGAAGAGGATTTAATTCAAGGAGTGAGAAACTCTAACCTTCCTAGAGGGTTGAGCATTCTAGTCAAGCTTGTAAAAGAGGGCAGAAGAGGATTACCTTTTGTTGTTTTTCACGAGGGAGGTCCCACCGTGATCGCCAGATTTGTCAGTATGTAAAAACTGGGGGGTTCTGCGAACTTGGTCCTGGTCCGTCTCGCGACTGATCAGGTCACCGCCCGGAGAGTCATTTCTGAGCCGCCCGACTGCTTCTCAGAAAAGACGGGGTTTTGTTGTGATCGCCACCTGCTTTCTCAAAAAGCAGGAAAAGTTGGGGTTGGATTTGATCGCCTTGCGGGGGGAGTTTGTGGGGTCTCCGCTCTGAGACACGGATATACCGTACACAGAGGTGAAAAACAGGTAATCCTATTCTTCTTCCGGGCTTGACTAAAGGAGTCTTGGGACAAAGGAGTGTGGATATGGGGGGCGGCTAGTGGGTTTGAGCCGTCGGGTATGGGGCGGCTACTAGGGTTTAGCCGTCCAGGGGCTGGGTTGGTTTGGGCAGAGTTTTGGTAGGAAATGGGTTTGGTTTTGGGCAGAGGCTAAGCTAGGTTTAGTCCGGGTTTCTGGAGGGTGGGATGAGAGGGTGTTTTTGTGTAGGGAATGGGTGTTTTCTCTCACACAAGAGGCTCTCTCTCTCTCTCTCTAGGGATTTCTAGTGTGGATTTTGTGGTTTGAAGGATGTTGGGATTTTTTGGTGATTGAAGATGAATTGGTGGTGTTGTATTTGGGCTTGGGACCCCTCTATTTATAGTAAAAGAGAGGCAGGGAAATATCCCGGGGGTAATGGAGTGGGTTGGCTTCGATTAGACCCCTCATTAATTCCCTGGTTCTTCTGTCAGAGACCAGGTGAAGGGCGGCTAGTTCCAACTAGCCGCCCAGGATGGGGCGGCTACTTCCTGGTAGCCGCCCCCATCATGACCTGCCAAACGTCCCATCTCTGACAAGCGGTGGCTTGGGTCGGTTACTTGGATTGATCCGGCCAAGAGAGGGCGGCTAAAGGTCATGACCCGCCGCAATGATCAGCATTTATTGCTGCTTTATATCCCATCCAGGGGACTGGTCCAAAGTCGGCCAGGGAGCGGTTAGGGGGGCGGCTAGTGCAAACTAGCCGCCTGGTATGGGGCGGCTAGTTAGATCTAGCCGCCCCTTTCCAGGGACTTGGGGTTCTAGGGTTTTTAGAATTAGGGTTTCCGATTTAGGTTTTAGGTTTAGGTTTAGGTTTAGGTTAGGGTTAGGGTTTAGGGCTTAGGTTTAGGTCAAGGCTAGGGTTAGGGTTTCCGGTTTAGGTTTAGGTCAAGGCTAGGGTTAGGGTTTCCGGTTTAGGTTTAGGTCATGGCTAGGGTTAGGGTTTCCGGTTTAGGTTTAGGTCAAGGCTAGGGTTAGGGTTTCCGGTTTACCGAACCTTTGGTTCTCTATTGGATGTCCAACTGTGGGATATTTCTGTGTGTTACTTGAAGTATTTATGTCTCTCTGGACAGTCAAAATTGGGGTATCTACTGGTACGAGCCACCCTGGGTGGACCCCCACCTGTAGGTACCATCAACGCGTTCGACAGTGTACTGACCGTGGCTGGCTCCAAGTAGAGGCTGCCTGGGAGAGCGCTACCGGTGATGAACAGTGTAGAGTAGCAAGTTTTGTCCTTCAAGTCCCTAGGCTCACCCCTGTGGGGGCTAGGGCGAGGGCAGGATAGGGTCGCGCCGCCGCACGACCTTGTTACCTGTTGGGTTTCTACCCATGCTTTTCCTGATAGGAATTTGCCTTAGTATCGAATTGTTGTGTTGGTGTTTAGTTTCTGGCCACTCACTGAGCTTGTAGCTCACCCCTCGCATACTGTTTTTTTTACAGGAGCGTTGTTGGGCGTGGAGCTAGAGCTTCCTTGTGGCGTGGTCTTGCGTGCGTGGAAGCATCCTGTCCGGCGGATTGGCGAGTGCGAGGCTGTCAGCTGTCCTAGAGTCTTGTGTATTTGAAATCGTGCATGTGGCACTTGTTGTATTTTAATTGCTAGACTTGGCTCTCACAGGACAGTGATTGTGTATTCGAGTCTGTAATAACATTTTTGAATTACAGACTTATTGACATTTTTATGCTTTCGCCTTTCATTTGAGTTATCAGTTATCATTGATTGCTAGCCTTGTGTATTAATTGTTGGAGTCATTGTTGACCTCTAGTATGATAGCTGATGCTTATATATTTGCCACGTCTCGGGGACGCCTGGGGCATGACAGGATATGGGTCTTTGGGCCGAGTTTGTTTGGGTTCGAGTCGGACGGGTCATCGTCTTATCGGGTCGGATCTGATAGGATCCCTGACCCGGCTCGCCTTGGGTAGCCAGAAAATTGAGCGCCCACAATTAGGCTTTTCATTTGGGTCTTTGAATCAAGTTGCGGATTGTGGATCGATTAGTTATGGGCTCTTAGGGATTTTTCAGCCTAGTGTTGGTGAATGTTGATTGCGAGTTGTGTGGGTCATGATTGAATGATTTTCTGATTTATTTGTTGCATAATTGTTATGCTTGATTATCCACGTGCGAGTATGTAGCGTTCATGCACTTACATCGGTTTGTATTGCGTGGACTAGAGATGAGTGGACTTGAGTCTCATATGTAGATTTCAAATGAATATACTATGTATTCATATTAGGACTGTCTTATTTTACGAAATATGTGATATAAAAATATGAGCATGCTTTTATTGATATATTAATCATTATATGGTTTGTGTGTTGAGTTTGTGCATGCTCTGCCATCTTGTGGTTCTAAAGTTATGGTAGATTATAAAATGTATATATCATGTCTAGGTGGCTCGGTCTTGGTGGCCAACGTCTAGGTGGGCGTACGTCTACGTGGCCAGGTCTAAGAATGTAGGGCCCAAGTCTTTGTGGCTGTGTCTAAGTGGTCATGCCTGTGAAAGACCTACAAACTAGGTGTTGTGAAGACGGACATGTGTGTTCGTGATGTTGCATGCATCATGTTGGATAGGATGTCATATATGTATTATTGCATGCATGCGTGGGCATACTATGATTATGATATTTTGAATACTGCTGTACTAACGGGATAATGATGGTTTATTCACTGAGCGTGTGGTTGCTCACCCCTTATTATTTCTCCCTTTTCAGGTTAAAGACTTAGATTAATGGATCTCGTGTAGTAGCAATCGAGATCATGATTTTCAGAGTGCTAGTATTTGTGTAGAAGATGTTAGTTGTTCCTTTGATATGTAGAGGACCCATATGTATGATAGTGTTAGGACATCCATTGAAGCGATGTCCCAGTTTTCTACATCGATAATAGGTGTTGGGCACTGGTTTCGCGTATGGATTTTGAGTCCTTGGGGCGTTATGGTTCATTGGAATCGTTGTTGGATTGGTTCCTCATTTACCATTTTTGTCCATTTTACCCCTTTGGATTGGTAGGGAAGACTTGGAGATGAAACATCCTTCCCTTTATGAGGTAAAGATGTATCTAGGGTACTCATATGGAAGATTGAGGAACTTCATGTCCGTTGATCAATTAATTCCACTTTCAACACCATATTATTGGTTTCATCCATGCTCCACACCACTTGTAGACCAATCCGATCTCGAATAGATGTCCTCAATCAGTTAAGTTATCGGGCCACCCGTTGTCATTCAATCTCCGCAATATTATTTCAATTTGAAAGTTAAAAAATTCAGCAATGTAATTAGAAACGGATTGGTTACCTTGACAACGGTTTTGGTACAGTTGGAACATGTATTGATTGTAGTCCGGTTGAAGGAATCGACCCATGAGGAATTGCTTCATCCTCCTCCACGTATGAATAGGAGCATTTCTTTGTCGTTGTCTGATCCTTTGAAGGTTGTTCCACCTAGATTCAATTATTTTCGATGTATATCTAGTAATTGAGAATTTGTGTTAAAATTTTAGTCTTGCTAATTGATTTATAATTTATGTTGATGCATTTATATGTTCTTTGGATAAAGGAAAATATAGAACTCTGAGATTCGAGGAATTAAGTTAACGCAACCGGATTTCAGCTTCAAAACACAGTCATGGAATCGGGGGCATTACAGGGATGGCTAGGGTCGCCCTCCCCCACCCATTGAAGCAATGCATGGGTAATGTGTATATATAGGTTGGCTGTGGGCAATATGTGGGTATATTGAATAATTTGAGCCGAGTGGGGTTGAAATTAACAAAAATGTTATGTTCAGTCATGTTTGCATCCCTATTAGCATGCATACATAATACATTTTTTTAAGTATATACCTATATAATTGAGTATATTAATCTTTTAGAGAAAATGAAGTACATGCTTATATGAAATAAATGCATATATTTCATTTATGTTTTCTAAAATAGTGTATATGGAAATAGTGAAATATATATTGAATTAACCAATCATATATATTACGTTAGACTTAGACGTGACAAATGTAAATAGAGTTTCAAAATGGACTGAGTGTATTAGTGTCCATTGCATGATATGAGAGTAGCAGAGTGGGTCTTTTTTTTAAAAAAAGTGAAAGACATTGTTTTCAAGCGAATATTGGTATCTGATTTTGAAGGGTTGAATCACTGATTTTGCTTTTTTAGTGATTTTTTTTGTTTATTTTGATTTTTCATACTTGCTATATTGAGTCTCTCATATTATTTTTTTTGGGTTTTTTTAGTTTTGAGTCCTTGTAAATATAACTATTTATGGATCAATCCCTCACTTCTTCACAGTTTGGTTTTAGTCCTTAGATTTAAAGGATATGTTCATTTTAGTCCCTCTTAGGGATTAAAAAGAAAACCAAATAATTTAGGGATAGGTCCCTCCCAAGGACTAAAAAAAATCTGGGGATTAAAAATATGAAGAAGTGAGAGATCGATCACCAAATCCTACGGCTTAAGGGGACTTAAAAATAAAAAACCCTTTTTTAACTTAATTTTTAATATGTCTCCCAGAAATGTAACCTTAACGGATATCCTTGTATGTTTTTATGATCAGTAATTTTCTTCATATTTTAATTTTTTTCAATTTTTGAAACTACATTTTTTTTCTATGGAAATAATGAGATTTAAATATTTTTCACTTTATCTCTTGGATTTTTGGCCCCTTGCACTAATTCTTGGTTCCACGCCATTAACGCAATATATACTCCATAAACGCAGTGTGAAAATATAATTTTTTTTCAGTTTTTCAAAGAGAAAAAATATATTAATTTATCTAATTATATACCTTGATGGATGAATATATATATATATATATATATATATATATATATATATATATAACAGTATGCACATGTCAAAGAACGTGGAATAAAATTCCAAATTACAAAAACATAAATAATGATTACTATATAAAAAATAAATAATAATTAAATAAAAAAATAGAAACTTGTATATATGTGTGTGTGTGTGTATAAACAATGATAAAAAGAATGTTTGATCACACATTATGTATATATATATATCTTAAATGAAATATCAATCGCAAGTTTTATTGTAAAGAAAAATAAAAAAATATTGGACACATATTATTGGTTTGATCACACATAAATGTAAAATCATCAATATTTTTAATTTTTTATGCTATAAGAATATAAAAATTAAAAATTGGTAAAAAGTTTATGCACTTTTTCTACTCTCACAAATAAATCATTAAACAAAGTTATACATTTTTGGAAAAAATTAAAATAAACAATCAATTTTTTAATAAAACTTGAACAACCCTAAGAAATTTCTCTATGTATGTAGATTGAATATATCTCACAAATAAAAAATAATAGCTTATTTTGCCTTAATATTTTATAAAACACATTTCAATAAAAAAGGAAATAATCAATCTAAGATAACTCCTTATAAATCATGAATATAAGTTCATAAATTTCACATCATACCATACATATATAAGTTCAAATATTTTTATAAATGATTTTTTAAAAATACAGGAAGTTGAGTTCTTAAATATTAATTTTATTCCTACCTACAAAGAACTAATGAATTTTATTCTTCAATGTTACATACATATTAATTAAATATTATGCAAAGATTCTCTAAGACCATTAATGTGTGGTTGAAGGATATGTTCTAAATAATTATTATTAAGTGATTTTTTAAATAAAAACCTCAAGAACATTAACTCTACTCTTGACTAAAATAATTAATTAGATTATTAAAGTAATATCAAAATATTAAAAAGAACAACCTACTCATTTGTCAAATTCTACGTATGCACTAATCAATTGTCCTACAATATAAAAACATTCAACCAAAAAAATGATTAGAACTTTTTTTATTAAGCAATTCCCAACAAAAATATTATAGATATTAAAAAACACATTAATTATCCATAAAAATCATATAAAAATAAATACAAAACCTAATTTTTAAAATCTAATTATTCTTGAAACATAAGCAAACATAAATCACAAAACATAAATAATAAAGAAAAAATTAATTAGGGGTCCCTGAGAATACCCATCTATTAATCATTAGTCCCTACAAATTTGTACCATAACAATAAGTCCCCAGTACCTAAACATATTATATTTGAGTCCCTATCACTAACAGACCCCAAACATATCCAAACGGGCATTTATTTTACCCATTCTACTCTGTTTCTTCTCCCCAAAACAAACCCCTCTTTCTCCCCCAACAAAACCCCTACTCACTCCCCCATTAGAAACTCTCGATGTGCTCCACCAACGCCGGCCCCCGCCTCTACGAGATCTACCAACGCCTCCCTTCTCTGCCCGATTGATGAGGTCCGTCCGACCCGCGTCGCTATGGAGGCCAACAACTCCGCCGTCAATCAAATCTACATAAAGGTATAAAAGGAATCTGAGATTTGTTTGGTTGGATTTTTTTGATTTTTTGTGTTGCTTGTTAGGTTTTGGATTCTAAGATGATGTGTGTAATTTTAGCCTCTGGGTTTGTTGGATTTCATGGTATGAGATGGATTGATTTTTTGTAAAAAAATGTGAATCTTTTTTATTAAGAGTGTGTTTGTGCATGATGGAAAGTGAAGGAAAGTGAGAGAATGTAAAATTTTTCCCTTTGACCACTCAAAAAGCTTGCATTTGTGCCAAACAAGGAAAAGAAAAAAATTTCATCACTTTCCCTCTCCTATTTTGTCTTATTAGAAAAGTGGGAAAAACTTTTCTTTTCCCCATTGGAGAGAAATTGAGAGAAAGTGATGGAAATTTTTTTCACCACATGCACAAACACCTTGAATGTTGGTCAAAGGGAAAAAAATTTACTTTCCACCACTTTCTCTTTGACCCAAATTCATTCACTTTCTTTCATTTTCCCTTCAACTTTGTGCACAAACACACCCTTAGGGATGTGTGATTAAGTCCTTGAATTTGGAATTGTTAAAGATGGTGTCCATCTATTGTATATACTGACGTTGCTTTTAACAACTACATATTTTACATATATATATATATATATATATATATATATATATATATATATATATATATTTATATATAGAGAAAAATAATAATTTATTTTTGTGTAGTTGTTTAGGCCAAAAGGTTAGTATATTACTTCGTTGGGCCTTGGTAGGGGTTGTTAGTATGGTAAATGGGCATGGGGATCTAGTATATGGGCTTTAATAGAAGTTGTTGGTATGTTAATTGGATCTGGAGACCCAGTTGTAATTACTAGATTTTGGTTTAGCCAGGGAAGGACCTGTTAATAAATTTTTGTTCTGTCTGGACCTATCCGAAATTGTCCCTCCGATTTGCTCAATCTTAAATCTGTAACAACTAAATCTTTGAGGGATTTTAACAGTAAATTAGCCCTTTTAAATATCCCCATTACCTCCCCTATTAGCCCTAATTCGGATTGAGACCTTGAGGCCATTGTTATTGTCAATTTAGGTATGTTTCCTTCTCTTTCTCTTTAATCTTTTATTTATTTTGATTCTACATTGCCCATGATCTTAGGTTTCTCTTTTCATGGTGTTTAAGTGTTCTTAGATTTTTTAATCTTAGATTTGGATGGTTGTTATTGGGATTTATCATGATTAGAAAGATGATTTGTTTAATAATTTTTTTTGGGTGATTGTGTTATGAAGAAGGGTTTTGGATGATTATCTTGGGTATATTTTGTATTTAGGAAGAGAGAGAAAGAGAGAGATGTAGGTATTGGAAGAAGACGAGAAGAAAAAGCAAAGAGGTTCAAAAAAAAAGGAGAGAGAGGATTTGAATCGCCAGTCCCACTGGACCACGGGCCAGTCGGGTTGGGCCCAGGCCCACTGTCCAGAAATTCTTGACCTCCGGCCGGCGGCCGGCAGTGGGTCATGGATGGAGGAGGAAGGATGATGGTTGTAGTGATGGGTTTGAAGTTTTTCTTGTTTGGGTAGAAGAGGTAGATGAAAGAAGGAAGAAGAAGAAGATGAAGGAGAAAGAAAAACATATGGGTTTGGGTTTAGTTTGGGTCCAGAATTTCTAGACAATGGGCCTGGGCGCAACCCGACTGGCCCGTGGTCCAGTGGGTCTTGGACTTTTGGTGTTCTGGAATTTTTGGATTTCTGGACAATGGTTATGGGCCCAACCAGACTAGCCCATAAGCCAGTGGGTTGTTCCACAAGCCCATTGTCCAGTGTGGGTTATTGGAACAAGTGGGTTAGAATAAATGGGTGGTTTATTTTATATGACTTTTTAATTTATTTTTATTTATTAGAATTATTATTCTATTTCAGGCATTTTGTATACGAATTAGCCCCGTATATTGTCATTGAATCGGAGGTGAGTGGACTTGAGTCTTATATGTAGACTTGAAAAGAATATATATTATGTATTCATGCTAGGACCGTCTATTTTATGGAATATAACTGCTATTTTGAATATAAAAATTTTGAGCATGCTTCTATTGATTATTTATCCTTATATGATTGGTATGTTGAGATTGTGCATACTCTGTCATTTTATGATTTTAAAGATATAGTAGTTTGTCAAATTCATACATTCGTCTAGGTGGCTCGGTTTTGGTGGCCAACGTCTAGGTGGGCGTACGTCTACGTGGCCAGGTCCAAGAATGTAGGATCCAAGTCTTTGTGGCTATGTCTACGTGGCTATGCTTGTGGAAGGCCCCGCGATTTAGGTGCTGCGAAGACGGACATGCGTGTTCGTGGTGTAACATGCATCATGTTGGATAGGATTGTGGGTGTGTGTAGATATATATATTATTGCATGTTTTGGTGGCCTTTTGTGTATTTATTTTCTTGATATATTACATGTCTGTGTGGACATACTTGATATTGATATTTTGAATATAAATGTACTAACGAGATGATGATAGTCCATTCACTGAGCGTGTTGTAGCTCAACCCTCCTTTTTTCCCTTTCAGATTTGAGGATCGAGTAGTAGTGTTTGTGGATCACGAAGGCATTAGCGAGATCAAGTTGGGTCGTCATACTTGATTGTTTAGTTTTTCTTTCATTAGGATGAATAAATCCTTTCTTTTTGGCATGTAGTAGACTTTCCTTAGGTCTATCAACAAACCGTAGAGATTATTAAGTTTAATAATTTTTATGTGTGTAATCATCCAAACTTGTGATGAATTACTGTTAGATTCTAGCGATGTCTTAAGTTATAATTTATCAGTATAGTTTAGTTGATTATTGAATTATGCTTGGATGGATGAATGATGATTAAATTATCTTAGATTACTCTAAGATTCGAGGTTTATGACACATAGCGCACCGTCTCCCTTGCCTAATATAGGTGGCGGATTCGGGGGCGTTACATAGAAAATAGGTAAGAATGTACGCCCTTTTGCTTTTTTTATATATTTATTGTTTCCTTGTTTTTCCCCATCCCATTAATGGAGATATAGAATTTTTAAAGTTTGAACCATTGCTTCCTATAAGTAAGCCTGTCAATCGGATGGATACGGATCGGATATGCTAATATCCATATCCTAACTTTCAGATTCGGATACGGATATTAATTTTTGGATTCGGATCCCTTCGGATACGGATCGGATACGAATATTTTTCAGATAATTGACATGTTTGAATATTAGCATTATTTTCGATAATCAAGTAATAATTTAGAGAGATATCAAAATTAAAATTGATATTTTAAAGCTTAATATCCTTTTCAGATATCATACATTGAAAATTTAATAGTATTATAATATATTATCATTATGATTAATCATACATGATAACAATATGGACAATATATAAGACAAATATATATTTTTATAGTATATGTCTAATACGGATATTTTTCGGATCGGATAGACTGATATCCATATCCGCACTCCGGATCTTCGAATATCGAATAATTTTGATTTTTCAGATACGGATTCGGATTTTTTCGGATAATTGACAGGCTTACCTATAAGTGACCTTTTAACTTAGGTTATTTATTTAGATTAATATTGGGGGAAATGTCTAAATAGCAGATTCACTATTTTATGGATTGATATTATTTGATTTCCCTATCCTGCCATATTTATTTAAACCAAGATGCCATTGAACCTTATAACATACGCTGGCTAAATATCATAGTGGTATAATTAGGAAATGTTTCATAATAGCAATGTCTATAATGAAGAAATGAATATATTCTTTTGAAAGATGCATTGATTCTCATGCCTTTGACAATGCAACTTGATTCTACTAACTTTGAGATATCTACAATCACGATATACACATTCTTTGAAAACTGTATGTTGTTATTATTATTATTATTTATAAATATTTAATTGTGTTCCACTGCACACCATCAATTTAGTCTCTTAAATGTGTCATGGCTTTTTAATTTTGAAAGGGATCATTCCATTAACCTGCTTGGAACTGTCATTATTCAGTTCTCATTTGATAGCTGATCTTTGTCTCCCATTGCTTAAAAGAATCACCACTAGAATTGGATGATAGAAGGCTATATAGTAAATATATAACTTTGGTTGGTAGGTGAAATGAAAACTATTCAAATCTGGGTTAAGATGTCTATATACACTTTTGGAGGCTATTTGTGGCTCCCACTACTTCTTATATTTTGATTTTGAAAGGTGTAATTGTGATTATGAAAGGTGTAATATATTGATTAATATTTTGTGTACACCATTAAATATTATATGTAAATTACAATTACTATTATGTGTACATTATGATTGTGAAAGGCTGATTAGTAGTCTATGTACACCATTAATTATTCTATGTACACCATTAAATACCTTTAAATTTTGACATGGTCTTATGTCTACCATTTAGCTCTTCATTTTTCATGTTGTCATCTTTTCTAGTAGCCTCTCTAATGTCTAGCCCCAAGTGACTATGTCATATTATCTAAACCTATTTGAAAAGTTTATTGTTTATGGATATTTGATTGGCAATAGGAAATGGGAGATTTATGTTCTCATCTTTTCTATATACAATTCTTTATTGTGATTGTGTAACAAAATAATATTATTTTCCATAAACAAATCCATCATTGTAACAAAATTAATCTCATTTTCTATAAACAGAGTTTTCAGAAGATACCAATACCAAAAAAGAAACTACAAACCATGCATGAAAAAGAAGAGATGCTTTCTCACCTTGTTCTCTGGATTTTCATAAAGTTAGGTCTTGCTTTAAAAATTCTGTGATTTCTCCAAAGAGTGGTCAATCCATAATTCTTGGAGAGATGCCTTTCTTCCTATACCTCAACTCATTCCACTTAAACAGGAAATTACACACACATAACACCAAAACAACCCCAAAAATAGCTAGCATGACCCCCATTGATACTCTTTCTTTAAAGTAAAAGGCTATCTTTTATTTCAGCCAAGGCAATGGTATATGTAAGCATAACACTGCCTATGCACACTAATATTCTTTATATGTACACCCTTATTTATTCTTTTGATCGGGTTGCCCTAGCCCCAGGTTATTATGACATGTTATCTAAATCTATTTGAAATGTTTATTGTTTATGGATGTTTGATTGACAATGAAAGATATTTTTCTATAAAATTTTGAATTAATTGAAATTATACATACTTACATTTTTTCAGTCCCTTAGCTGTTGTTTGGATAAAAGAATAAATGTAGAATATGATGGACATACCCAAAAATTTATTTGTTTACAAAGAATAAGTAGATATAGTTCTGAACCCTGTTTGGCCAATTACGGTCGCCCAAAACATGAAATGACGACCAATTACGATCGCCCAGAACCTGAAATAGCGACCAAGTCCAGTCATCTAAAACCTGAAACGGAGACCAATTTTGGTCGAACTGGATTGGTGGGAACAGCAAAACACCGATTTTTTTTTTGATTGGTGGGATGAGAAAATTGCTTGGTGGGAATAAACACGCCCTTATGAGAATATGCAATCAAAGTGATTCGAAGAGCAAGAGAGAGTGATGATCGGATAAATGAAATGCAAGAAGAGTGTGACCACTTATAAATAACAAATGTAAATATTACTTTATGGTTATGATGTAAATCGGTGATGGTGACTTAAACAACATATGTTAATGTTTTATATATCAAGTTTAAATGATGTTGGATGTGCTTATTGGTGATTATGAGTTTAATAGATTATATGAACTATTCTGTCTACACTGTTACACATATTTGAAAAGATGAATTACAGTGTAATATCATCTATGCAAACCGTTATCAATATCTGGATATGTATTGTTATACCATCTACGTATAAATCTCACATGATTAAATTTCACAAGATATCATGATTAATTCCATTCTTTAACAGTAATAAAGTGAACAAAAACAAATTTAAATACTGTCAATGTTATGTTGGGGGGAGATGAAAACAAATAAAAGAAGGGGTTGGGGGTAAAAAGGGAAGACAATTGTAGGATTAATTGAGGATGGATGGAAGGACTAAACAAAATGGATGGTTGGATGGAGGGACTTAAAGAAAAGTAAAAAAAAAAGTCAAGGGACCTATCGTTATTACTGCGGTATCCCTAGGGGCCTCTAATTAATTTTTCTAAAAATAAAAATAAATTATTTCCTAAATAAATGAAGACCAAAAAAAAAAGGTCATATATAGATTTGTTTTAGGTGGATTTTATCCTAAAATCATGGGAGAGTGGGTTAGAAGAGTATTTATCATAAAATAAAAGTTATTTATTATGTTAATCATATATTTAAAGTTAAATTTAAAAATATTAAAAGAGATTTTTGTTTTTATATTTCTTTAAATAAATTTTTATCAATCATGAAATTTAAATTTAAAAATAAAAATTGATTTTCTATCCAATATTTATTTAATTTTAAATTATCTATCATCTTTTTTAATTTATACAATTAACATGTTTTTTGCTTTTTTAAATCTCCATAAAATAGGGATAGAAGAAAACTATCAACCACAAAGAAAATATGGATAAGATTTTTTAAAATAAATCATTTATTAGAAAACAAGATACAAAGAGGAAAATATGGATAATTTTTCAAAACATAAAAATAATCCAAAAAATCCCAAAAAATTGGAAACTTAAATCCAAATCAAATATTATTTGGATATTGTTTTTCATTGAATTTTAATACTTTATTATTTAAATGATAAAAAAAAGAACTGAAATGATGGATCAGAATACTTTTAATAAGTTAGTTAATATTTCTTTCATTGCATTTTTAGCAATCATGAAGTTTAAATTTAAAAATAAAAAATAATTTTATATTCATTATGTAATTTTAAATTATCAATCATATTTTTTAAATTTATATGATCAACATGTTTCTTTTGTGTTTTTAAATCCCCATGAAACAGAGATGAAAGAAATTATCAAACACAAACAAAATATGGATAAGATTTTCTTTCTAAAAAATAAATAATTTATTAAAAAACAACAAAAAAAAAGACAAATACGGATACTTTTTTAAAATAAAAATAATCCCAAGAAATCTCAATAAAATGGCAAATGCAATCCAAATAAAAATATTATTTAAATATGCTGTATCATTGAATAATTTTAAAATTTAAATATATATACATATATTAGCAATTAATTAACTGTTTAAAGGATAAAAAAATAAATGACAATATTAAGTTAGAATCCTTTTAATAATAATAAGTAATAGATATACCTATCATGTATTTATCCATTATATATTTTAAATTATATTTATAAATTAAAATTAAAAATATATGAAAAGTGAAAGCCAACTATCGTATCTATACGTTTATTTAATTTTAATCCTCTTTATCCATTATATTATAAATTTAAATTAGAAATATATGAGAAGTGAAAACCAACTATCATATCTATAATTTTATTTAATTAGTTTTAAACTTCTTTATTTATTATAATGCATATAAATCTATCATGCATTTATCCGTTATATATTTTAAAATGGAAAAATTAATTAGAGGTCCCCCAGTCTATCCCTCTTTACTTTTAGGTCCCTAGACCTTTTCAAGATATTTCTATGTCTCTATCCTCTGATTTAATTATTTCTAAATTCAAGCTAACAGCTTCCGTTTGCTTCCTCCATTAGCATACCCAATATACCCCTTCAACAATTAGTTTTTCCCTTCCCTTCTTCTTTCCCAACCCTCTGAACTCTTCATTCAAAACCCTAAGTTGCACTGAACACCTCCTATGGCTATGACAGCTGAACCACTGAAAATCGAGTCTCTTACACCCTAAATCGCACCAAGAGATTGATAATGACTGCGGTTGAACCATCCAATCTTCTTCTTCTCCATTGAAAACTCACGACAGTGGTGAAAGAATCACGAGTTACAAATAGGTATGGGAAATCATAATGCTCTAACCAAAGAGATTGTTTGAATAACAATGACATTACTTTTGGTTCTGGATTTATATTACACTATAAAACGCAGACTGTGTTAGCATTCATGTCAACTGATACTATTTATATAATTCTGATGGTTATACAAAGATACGATTACATTGTTCCCAGATCAATTAACAATGTACCTAGATAAATTAACAATGTACCCAAATCAATTAACAGTGTACTCAGTGTAGAGTCTTATTGTTTTACGTTTCGTAGATACATAGTGCGTATGTGACATTAATATTGTACGTAATGCATTTCATACTGTTCTTAAACTGAACACATGATTCGTTTTGGCATAATATTTGGGGTTATACATGGACACCATGACATTTTGTTCGTACAATGGAGAAACACGAGTAGTTCATGTTGATAAAACTACAACACTTTCAGATATTGTAAGTAAATTATGTGAAAGATGGAAGTTTGATGCACTGAAAATTATTTTGAAGTGCAATATTCCCATTCAAGCAAATATGAGAATGACTTTTGTGAACAATGAAGATGTTGAGGCTATGTATGACATTCACAAGATGTGTGGGTCCAACTTTATCCAGATTAATATTTTCATGAATTCTGAACAAAGCTCTGCTGGAGACGCAGTACAAAGGTAAATTGTTTTACTACATATTGTCATTATCCAATGGTTTAATTACATACTAACAGTGTACTCATAGGATTTAATAATGTACTCATACTGATTAACTTTGTACTAAGTAACCATAATAGTATATGATATATCATTTTTACTACTGTACGACAATGCTTCATATGCTTTATTGTATGCCTTCTAATGCTATTATGGAAATAAATTATAGGATGTTCAACAGTGTACACCTGAACGTAGGCACAACAGTACCTACATCTTGTAGCATGGTTTCTCAAAGGGAAGTCATTTATGGGGGTTTAAGCGGTGGGATGCTGACAAGCTTTTGGGAGATTATTATTCATTTGGTGAATCAATAATTTGAAAATGTTGAAAATTTCACATGCAGTTGACCAATTATTCTATTGCGCATTCATTTGATTTTGAATACATGAAGAACGATAAGGTATGGATAACTATCAAGTGCAAACACCCTTTTTTGTTGATGGTGAGTTCATTGCTCGAGAGTTGGGTTTGGCCCTTACTTCCAAAATAAATCGTTGAACAATATTCATTCATGTGGTGGTGGAATATCAACAAACGGTCATCCAATAGCATCATGAAGATGGGTGGGTGAGATTATAAGGACTAAGCTTATTGACACCTCATTGTATCGACCCAGAGATATACTAAAGGACATGTTTATGGATTATAGAATCCAATTACCATATCAGAAGGCTTGGCACTGGAAAGAGGTGGCTTGCAAGGACTTACAAGTTGATGAATTCCTCTCATTCGATAATCTTCGGTGGTATGCTGATGTGGTGATGGTTACAAATCCTGAAAGTTATGTGGAGTTTGAATGCACTCCTGATGACCATAAATTTAAAAGATTTTTTTGTATGCTTTGGTGCTTCACTCATTGGTTTTGAAATATGTTGTTCCAAGATTAAACATTTCTGAAATCAAAATATCAAGGTATTTTGCTAGCGATCATTGTTAAGAATGGTGATGAAGGTTTATTTCCATTAGCATTTTCAATCGTGGTTAAAGAGACCGAAGACAATTGGATGTGGACATTGACATGCCTCAAAAATATCATATATGCATATCGAACGATCACTTTCATTTCTGATAGGGGTAAGGAATTGATGTCAGCTGTCCCTGGAGTCTTCCCTACATCACATCATTCCTATTGTCTACGATACCTGAAGATGAACTTTAGAGAAGTTATCGCTGATAAGTTTAGTATAACCATTAGAAAGAAATTGCTTTAATTTTTAGATGTTGCAGCTTATGGACTTAGGATAGAAGACTACAGAAGGGTCCTAGCTCACATGCGTGGATACTATGAACAAGCTATGAAGTGGGTTGAGGACTCCGATCCAAATCATTGGGCTAATGCATTGTTTGCAGGAGAAAGATATGAGAAAATGTATTCCATCTGTGTCGAATCATTCAATTCATGAATACTTGAAGCCCACAACTGTCACGCCCCAGGAGCGGTCGTCCCCAAGGGGTGACACGTGTACGATACCGAGTATATCATAATCAGAATAAATCACAAGGAATAAAGGATTGAAGCACAATCACGACAGTGGAAGAGTATATGAATAAATAAATGAGCAATACAAGGCCATGGAACAGATAATAATGGCTCTCAAAAGAATACACAATCGCCGTCCCGTGTGAACATAAGTCACAATTACAAATACAGCCAAATATATACCAACAGCAAAACACTTGGTATAAAAAATAACAGGAAGCTGACAGGCTCACCAAATCGATGAGAGGTCCACAATACCTTCAACAACACCCTACCTACCGATCCTGCGCAACACCTGGATGAAACCCATAAAAATAGGGTGTAAGCCGATGAAAGCCTAGTGAATGGAACTAACTAAAAGACACCTCAAAGTACAGTTCTAACACAACAGAATGAATCTACATAAATAACTATCAAGTTTAAGCCAACCAGCCTTACGTACCATACCACAGGAGGCCAACTCACACTAACCACGCTATGTCCCCAGCATAAAGACAGATCCGTCTGTGTCCCATACCACAGGGGATCCATCACATGCTAGCAATGCTATAAAATACAAAAATATAAATCCTAGTGACTGAAACGTCACTACACAAATACCTCACAGTTCCTCTTGTCGCGCAGTGACTTCTCTTAGGCGACCCATTTCTGCAAATGCATCGGCTTGGTCAATACAGGGAGTAACACTCCACCCATCAAGTCCACCAAAGCCCGACTGCATCACAAACCACATCAATGGATCCCGTCCTAGACTCCATCACTTTGCGAACCGGGCCGATAAACCCAGTATCTTGGCTAAGGCTCTGTGTCATTCAACCACTCTAACGCGTAGCCGATTTGAAGTATCGGATACCGTGGGCGTCCAGGATGAACCTTAAAAACGCTCTCCCGTGAAGGATTTACCCTCACCTCAACTGACTCACACGAAGCATCTAAATACAAAACTAAACCGCCCAGACACAGTATCTTGGCTAAAGTTCTCTGTCATCCAACCACTCTGACGTGTAGCCGATTTGAAGTATGAGATACCGTGGGAGTCCAGGATGAACCTTGAAAACGCTCCCTCGTGAAGGACACCCAGAGTTTACCCTCACCTCAACTGCATGTTCACACTCATGATTCACAAGAACTATCATAATCAACCCACCCTGAACAGGCTCGACACAGACCAGTCGAGGTCCTATGAGATAAACCACAACAAGCAACCAGAACTGACCCATACGATCAGATCCCCCTACCCCTAACGATGTCTCTAATCAGATCTTTGGGCAAAGATCTATAAATCTTGGTGACTATATATATAGCAACCATTAACAAGACTACACAGGATAGATTATTAGTTTGCATTCTGGATATGACATGATATAATAATATCAAATCCTACCTTTAACTACACATTCCAGGTTTATTTAATGTATCAGCATGTGACAATGTAATATAATTATATATATGTCAAGTAATCAGGCAATCTCAATTAAACATATTTACTCAGGCCTATGGATGCGACCAAGTCATGCATACATGATTAATATCATATTATAAACATGACTTAGCATGGAACTATACTATTAGAATGCCAAGTTAGATCCACTCACTGATACAAGTTATCCATCCCACGAAGAATAACGCGTCTCGGACTGTCCAACGGTGGCGCGATCGCTACTAGACTCATGGGAGTATAGCCATTCTCACCACAAGCTAAAACAAAATACCACCACCTTTCTCACATTGAGGAGACCCCTCTGGCAAACAAATATCGCCAACTCAGCCAACAAAATAAAGCATTCATGCATAGAAAAATAATCCAAAACATATCCTAAGATCCTAGCCAACAAATGCGAAACACACCATATACCTCCAACAATCAAACCAATTACTCTAAACCATCAAAAGCCATTTATTCAAGGCTACCATCCAATTGAATCACCTATAAATCATCAAGAAAACATCACACCATCACAACAATAATTTTGGGCAGCCACTATAAATCTTGGTAGCAACTACAGAAATCTGGGCAGCAATACAACCCTACACTTTGATCTTCACAGCACCAAATACTCATCCAAAATTCTAAAATAAATCATACACATTCATTGGCATTCTGGGATCATAATCTATGAAGATATCATAATCTGATTGGATCTCTAAATGCCCGAAATAAATTATTTTATGAAACCAATCAATATCTGCTCGAATCTGGACAGTCCTTACAAAATAAATCATAACTTATGCCACAGGTAATATAATGACTCCAAATTTCATATATGAGATATAGACACATAGATGACCATATCATGTGAGGGTATAATCCTCAAAATATGTCTATAGATATCAAATTCATAAGTAACTTCACAAGACAGAAATCTGTCTTACCTCTCTTAGGCATCCCAAGTCTCCCAATACTATCGTCCCTTCTTCTTCTTCTTCTTCTTCTTCTTCAAATCAACAATAAAACCCTAAAATAAATAAATGTAACCTCCCCCCAAATAAGAATCTAAAACAACAAATTAAAACAAATCATAAAAGGAAATCAAAGGAAATGATCTCACCAAAAATCCTTTTCAATCTCTTCTCCTCTCCTCCTCTTCTCTCCTTCTCCTCTTCTCTCCTCTTTTTTTTTTACTTGAAAATGAGTCTCAGCTGACTCTCTTACTCTCATATTGTAACACATATGCATTTTCTCTTATTTATATATTTGATTTAAATATATAAATAAGATATTTAAATTAAAATTAGTGTGTTTTTAAGTTTTGGCCCATTTAGTGTATCCTTATGAGCCCATTTCAGTTTGCAATTTTAAATATTAATTGTTATGTTGAAATTTATATATATATATATATATATATATATATATATATATATATATATATATATTTTTAAGATCTAAATGGTTACAATCTCATTAACATTGGAGCTCAAAAGATTAAGTTTTGAGATTTCATTGTTATTAATTTTAAGGGACCCAGTTTTGAATCGTGAATTTATTGTAATATGCATCAGGGACCTATTTGTAATTTGGATAGGGATCTATTTGTAATTTGGATAGGGATCTAAGTGTAAATATGAAACAATATGGGGGTCATTTTGTCATTTTCGTTAGATTTAAGTATCTAAGTTTATATATGTTATATTATATGTTGGGGTGAAAGAAAAGAAGGGGGGCCCGTCTATCCCCATCAAACAATTTTCCTATCCCACCAATAAAAAAAAATCGGTGTTTGGCTGTTCCCACCGATTCAGTTCGACTGAATTCGGTCGCCATTTTAGGTTTTGGGCGACCGGACTTGGTCGCCATTTCACGTTTTGGGTGACCGTAATTGGTCGTCAATTCGGGTTTTGGGCGACCATAATTGGTCGAACAGGTTTCAAAACTATATCTACTTATTTTTTGTAAACAAATAAATTTTTGGATTTATCCATCATATTCTACATTTATTCTTTCATCCAAACAACAACTAAGGGATTAAAAAAATGTAAGTAGATATACTTTCAATTAATTCAAATTTTTATAGAAAAATCTCTTATTAGACAAATATATATCATTTTTAAGCTTCGTTTGAATTCGTAATTAAGATGAATTTTTGTTTGAAAAAAAAAACATACCAGTTGATCCAAACACATTTATATTTGGCTTTTGAAATTTGTCTGTAACTTATGTAAAAAAAATTGTTCTTATATTCTACATTTAAGAATAATGATTTATTCTCCCACATTACAACTCAAACTTGGAGTGATATGAAAGATTCAAGAAGGATACACGTCATGAGATTATGTTTTCAAGAAAAAAAATTATAAACTTTATTACAAATCCTGTTCGACCAGATTCGATCGCGCGAAACCTGAAATGACAACCAAATCCGGTCGCGCGAAACCTGAAATGACGACCAAATCCGGTCGAACTGGTCGGATCGGTGGGGATAGCAAAACACCGGTTTTTTTTTTTATTGATTGGTGGGATAAGAAAATCGGTGGGTGGGGCTAGACGGGCCCAAAGAAGGGGCCGTGTCTATTCGGCAGAGAGAGAGAGAGAGAGAGGGTTAGATAGAGAGAGAGAAAAAAAAAGGTATTTAATCTTTTCTTTTTATTCTTTTATTTTCTTTTTATTAATTAGATCCATGTTTAGGTGTTTGGATTTTTAAACTTTTAATAAAAATAGAGTTTTGATTTATTATTTATTTTAAAGATTAAATTTATTTTTATGTTATGAGATTTTGAGATTTTAATAAAATTAGAGTTCTGATAGATATATGTTCATATTATTGGATTTCTAAATTTTTTCTAAAAACTAGGGTTTTGATATATTATTTATTAATGTTGGATCTATGTTAGATTTTTTAAATTTTTGAGTCTTCATAAACTTAGGGTTTCGATTTATCATTTATTTTAAAGATTAGATCTATGTTTAGATTTCTAAAATATAAGTTTTTTATAATACTAGGGTTATGATTTATACCTATAATTAATAAGTTTTATTTATTTTCAATTTCTATTGACTAATAGTTTATTTTTATTGAAAAAATAAATAAATATGTATTTTCATATTATTTTATGAATTTTCGTTATTTTATTATTATTTTGAATTTCTGAATTTTTGTCTTTTTTGTTTTGTCTTTTCTGCTTTGTCTTTTCTGGTTTTGTCTTTTCTGGTTTTTGTCATTTAGTGTCTGGTTATATGGTAATAGGTTTATATCATATTCTTAGGTTGTAGTACATATGGAGATGGATTTAGATTATTGGGTATAAAAATTTATGCCTAATAATTATGGATAGGTAATTAGGTCTTGGGCCTATGGTTGAATTATGGAGGTCTTAATTAATAATCTATTTGATTCATCTAGGTTGTAATTTTTGTTGCGGGCTTCATTCTCCGGATCTAGGGTCCATTCGAGGTGAGTAGGCCTATTGATTTATTTTATGTGAGTTTTTCTCTACATCGTTGAATTTCCAAGTTCATTATATATGTATGATATTATATGATATCCATGCATTTATATTATGATTATTTTGCATGATTTTGAGATTTTGACATATTGATCAAATTGAATTTCTTACTGAATATAGTGGCATGATTTAATTCATTCGTCTTGTCATTTAAAATAGCATGAATTATGCTATTCATGTTCCAAGAATTAACATAATACATTTTTGATGTTTATGTTTTCAAAATAACATTTGAATTAAAGATTTTCATTTCAAGACTTTTGAAAAAATTTAGGACTAGTGGAGACAACCTAGTCCTAGGAGATTTTATCAAGATGCATATCATGACATATTTTCTAGACTAAATCCCCCGTAGTATTTCGCCTTTGGGGAGGAAGGTCTAGGACTCGAAGAGTCTCAAGATCGGTGAAGGGTGTGGTAAAGCATTTCTTACAGCGGCGGATTCCTTTGTTTGGAGTCTGCAGCAATCAGGGCATCCTGTGTTGGTGTTCTCGTAGTGATGGCAGCGGTGACCCATCAGCGTCTTCTAGATCCGATGTCTCCTCGAGGGAGCTTTCTGAGCGATTTAGTCGCTTGGGGCTTGCCACACCTGTTTTGGGGAACGGTTCTTCCGATTGAGAACCCTACCCGGTCATATCATTTAAGCTGCATGATTTCTATGACGTGGACAAAGAATTGGGCCACGTGATTGCATTAAAATATATTTTTTATTAAGCTCATGAATTTAAATTGATTTATTAAAGAAAATTCTTGTTTTTAATATTATTATATATATATATGATTTGATCATTTGACTCTCATGATTTCTCTGATGTGGGCCTAGGATTGGGCCACGTGTACATTAAAATATTTTTTTAAAAGTTCATGATTTTAAATTGATTTAATAAAATAAAAGATTTATTAAATGAAATTGATTTTCATAAAACCCTTATTTTTATATGTAACTGTCATATGAAGTAATTTGTCAGTGGGCTTATTCACTGAGTTAATTGCTCACCCTATTCGATATGGGCTGGTTGTTTCATAACTAGGTATTGCGTATTCTGAGGATTAAGATGAAGTTAGGACTTTTCGCGTCTTTCAGAAATTGCTCCAAGGTAGCGGTTCGAGAGTAAATTATACTTACGACTGACTATTTATGTTTGTTTAGTTTAGATGGCTCCCACATGGGTAGTTTGTTATGTATTTTCTTTTTAATATCTTCTCTCCGCAAAAACTCTGATATATTGTAAAGTCAATGATGATTTAAAACCGTTGGTATTATTTATTTTTTTATTATCGATTTTATTATATTTATATTATATTGGTATCATATAAGAAGAAAAAAAAAGAGCTGCAAATTTTGGTCTTGTAATTGGATTAAATTTAGTAGCGACACATTTACTGTCCGATAAACGGTTAGGTAAATGTGGGGCGTTATAGATGGTATCAGAGCCATGTCCTGTCGGAGCCTATGTTAGGGTTTGTGTCTAGAAAAAAAAAGTCTTATTATTTGTGACTTTTTTTATTTCATTTTGGATTTTTTTTATGACTGTAGGAGATTGTAGTGTTGTCTCTATTCTGGTCATTCACCATATGTTCTTTTTGAGTGTTCAACACGTTCATTCATTCACATCATCGTATTTGTGAAACTCTTACCCCCCGTTTGTGTAACGGAATAAGGGAGTATAACAGTGGTATAAGGGTGGTATAAGAATGGATAAGAAAAATAGTTGTTTGTTTGAAGGGTATAACTTGGAATTACTAAGCCAGTTTAAACGAGTATAAGAGAGTATAACAATTCTAAGCAATCCCTAGGATAAGCTATACTCACCTTATCTATTCCCATGGGCCCACATGTCAAATCAACTTTTTACACCTCATCACATCAAATCACCTATCAACACCTCTTATACATCAATGGGCCCACATGTCAAATCAACTTTTTTACACTTTATTTATATTTTATTCTTTATCAAACAAACAATTCAACCTTTATTCTTACGTTTTCCAATGAGAATAAAAAAAATACAACCAAACAAAAAATCTTTTATTCTTGTAGATTTGTTATCTATACTGGCATAGTTATCTATCCAGAATAACTCAATTCCGCTATCCAAACGGGGTATTAGTAAATAAGTTTACAATCTCGATGTCTACACTTCACATAACCATTATCGTTGGTGAAAAAAAAATTGTCACCAAAGTTTGCTTTTCTTTCTTACTTGGTTCAGATAAATGGGCATTAGATGCCTATTGATCTCTTCACTCTCGATATTCTTTGTTTCGCTGTAATCTTTGGCATAGATTGGTTGTTAGCCTTCAATACAAGTGTTGATTGCTTTTCAAAAGTTGTGGCATTTTGTATTCCTGGCTGACAATCGTTCCGCTTTGGGGATTTTGATGGATCATATCCGATCATATACGTCTCTTCTCTTCATGCTTAGAGGTTACTAGATAAGGGGTGTGAAGGATATCTAGCCATTATTGTGGATACTACTATCGACTTGAAGGCCTAAGTTAGTGTAACTCCTATTGCTTTTGAATTTCCTGAATATTTTCATATGAATTGCCCTATCTTCTCCTAATTAGGACATCGTGTTTTCTAGTGATCTTATTCTTGATTTTCTATTAGCCTAATCTTATTTAGCCTGTGAACTTTAGGGCTTAAGTTTGATCATCCTAAAGAGATTATATTAGTCTATATAAAAAAAATAAAAAAAATTAATTTGATTATTTTGGTTACCCTTGAGCCTAAATGTATTAATTTCTTATGAAAAGAGAAGTGACCCATATTTTTATATACAATATTTTAATGTGTTAAATATTTTTCTACATTAAGCTATGTATATCGATATTACAGTTGCATCTTGTAAATTAAGATTCATTTGCATTTAGAACGCGTATAGATCTAGCTTTATAATTAAGAGTTTCGATTGCATTATTAGATCTTAAGATATCCCACCTGATTTTTTTTTGGATACCCTATCTTATAGAGCTTAGTTATTTTGATTGATTGTAAATTATTTTTGGTTAGAGCCTTGAGATAAGCTAGTATGAGAGTCATTCCTTTGAAGACTAGAAAGAGTTGAGTCAATTAGGATTGATGCATATAGGATTTGCATTATTATTGGTTGCTACTCTATGGAAGAGCATTATGTGGTGGATGATCGCTCATACTAAATATACGTTGATGCATGCTCACATGAGAGGCATACCTTAACCACCGATATTTTCAAGTTGTTCAGTGTGGCCGTGTATTCACACTTTTATTAGGATGCTTTCACGTTTTGTATAGTGTTGCGGATGGTTCGATCAATCCGCGAATGTCCATGTCAACAAATAATTTTCTTATATATATAAATTCTAAAGATTGTAACTATCTTTAGTTTCATGTTGTTGTCATTATTATTGCCCCTATGTTGATGGTACAAGTTGGATCGTTTATGGTATGGGACGTAGATGAGCCTAATTTGTACAATTATGTATGAAATTGTTTGATGTGATTGTTTTTGTTATTGTCAATGTTTACATTGTATTAGTTGGACGACCTATGGTATGGGACATAGGTGGGCCTGACTTATGCAATTGGTTGCTTGTAATGTTTTTACTTGTTCCCTACAAATCGAATCACTCATGGTATGGGACATGAGTGAGCTCGACTTGTATATTTTTATTGTATTGTTTGTCATTACTTATGCTGCATGAGTTATAACACCTATGATGTGAAACATGGTGGATTTGGCCTATGTATTTAATTATTGTAACTGATTGTTGTCATTGGTTGTGATGTATAAGTTCATCCACCAGTGATTTGGGTCACTATCAGAATGGCGCAGCAGAAGAATTGTGGATCTGATTTATATCATTATTTTGTTATATGATAGTATGTCGGTATTGATATTTGTTGGAACTTCAATGCAAATCATTGATAGTTTTGTTTGTGCATTCGATTGAATATTGTTTGTGGGGTATAAGTTAGAATCTTATACTATTTTTCACATTATTGAGTTTGTTGGGTATGAGTCAGACCTGTAAGCTGACTTATACAATTATTGTATGGATGTACAATTGTTTGATTGTTTGTAAGGTATAAGTTGGATTCTTATACCATTTTCTATATTATTGTGCTTGTTAGGTATTACACGGACGTGTAACTCTATTAGTAAAATGATTGTATTGATGTTGTTATGAGTTAGAATTGTAAGACTACTCTTACAACTGTTGGTTGTATGATTGTTATCATTGGATGCCATATATCTTTTATTTTGTGTTATCCCTTGAATTTAGAGGACTAAATTCCTAAAGGGGGGAAGTATCTAACACCTATGCATTTTCTCTTATTTATATATTTGATTTAAATATATAAATAAGACATTTAAATTAAAATTAGTGTGTTTTGTGTGTTTTTAAGTTTTGGCCCATTTAGTGTATCCTTATGAGCCCATTTCAGTTTGCAATTTTAAATATTAATTGTTATGTTGAAATTTATATATATATATATATATATATATATTTTTAAGATCTAAATGGTTACAATCTCATTAACATTGGAGCTCAAAAGATTAAGTTTTGAGATTTCATTGTTATTAATTTTAAGGGACCCAGTTTTGAATCGTGAATTTATTGTAATATGCGTCAGGGACCTATTTGTAATTCGGATAGGGATCTATTTGTAATTTGGATAAGGACCTATGTATAAATATGAAACAATATGAGGGTCGTTTTATCATTTTCGTTAGATTTAAGTATCTAAGTATATATATGTTATATGTTGGGGTGAAAGAAAAGAAGGGGCCATGTCTATTCGGGAGAGAGAGAGAGAGAGAGAGAGAGAGAGAGGGGGTTAGAGGGAGAGAAAAAAAAGGTATTTAATCTTTTCTTTTTATTCTTTTATTTTCTTTTTATTAATTAGATCCATGTTTAGGTGTTTGGATTTTTAAACTTTTAATAAAAATAGAGTTTTGATTTACTATTTATTTTAAAGATTAAATTTATTTTTATGTTATGAGATTTTGAGTTTTTAATAAAATTAGAGTTCTGATAGATATATGTTCATGTTATTGGATTTCTAAATTTTTCTAAAAACTAGGGTTTTGATATATTATTTATTAATGTTGGATCTATGTTAGATTTTTTGAATTTTTGAGTCTTCATAAACTTAGGGTTTCGATTTATCATTTATTTTAAAGATTAGATCTATGTTTAGATTTCTAAAATATAAGTTTTTTATAATACTAGAGTTATGATTTATACATATACTTAATAAGTTTTATTTATTTTCAATTTTTATTGAAAAAATAAATAAATATGTATTTTCATATTATTTTATGAATTCACGTTATTTTATTATTATTTTGAATTTCTTGATTTTTGTCTTTTCTGTTTTGTCTTTTCTGCTTTGTCTTTTCTGGTTTTGTCTTTTCTGGTTTTTGTCATTTAGTGTCTGGTTATATGGTAAATAGGTTTAGATCATATTCTTAGGTTGTAGTACATATGGAGATGGATTTAGATTATTGGGTATAAAAATTTATGCCTAATAATTATGGATAGGTAATTAGGTCTTGGGCTTATGGTTGAATTATGGGGTCTTAATTAATAATCTATTTGATTCATCTAGGTTGTAATTTTTGTTGCGGGCTTCATTCTCCGGATCTAGGGTCCATTCGAGGTGAGTAGGCCTATTGATTTATTTTATGTGAGTTTTTCTCTACATCGTTGAATTTCCATGTTCATTATATCTGTATGATATTATATGATATCCATGCATTTATATTATGATTATTTTACATGATTTTGAGATTTTGACATATTGATCAAATTGCATTTCTTACTGAATATAGTTGCATGATTTAATTCATTCGTCTTGTCATTTAAAATAGCATGAATTATGCTATTCATGTTTCAAGAATTAACATAATACATTTTTTATGTTTATGTTTTCAAAATAACATTTGAATTAAAGATTTTCATTTCGAGAATTTTGAAAAAATTTAGGACTAGTGGAGACAACCTAGTCCTAGGAGATTTTATCACGATACATATCATGACATATTTTCTGGACTAAATCCCCCCGTAGTATTTCGCCTTTGGGGAGGAAGGTCTAGGACTCGAAGAGTCCCAAGATCGGTGAAGGGTATAGTAAAGCATTTCTTACAGCGGCGGATTCCTTTGTTTGGAGTCTGCAGCAACCGGGGCATCCTGTGCTGGTGTTCTCGTAGTGATGGCAGCGGTGACCCATCAGCGTCTTCTAGATCCGACGTCTCCTCGAGGGACCTTTTTGAGAGATTTAGTCGCTTGGGGCTTGCCACACCTGTTTTGGGGAACGGTTCTTCCGATTGAGAACCCTACCCGGTCATATCATTTAAGCTGCATGATTTCTATGACGTGGACAAAGAATTGGGCCACGTGATTGCATTAAAATATATTTTTTATTAAGCTCATGAATTTAAATTGATTTATTAAAGAAAATTCTTGTTTTTAATATTATATATATATATGATTTTATCATTTGACTCTCATGATTTCTCAGATGTGGGCCAATGATTGGGCCACGTGTACATTAAAATATTTTTTTAAAAGTTCATAATTTTAAATTGATTTAATAAAATAAAAGATTTATTAAATGAAATTGATTTTCATAAAACCCTTATTTTTATATGTAACTGTCATATGAGGTAATTTGTAAGTGGGCTTATTCACTGAGTTAATTGCTCACCCTATTCGATATGGGCTGGTTGTTTCATAACTAGGTATTGCGTATTCTGAGGATTAATATGAAGTTTGGACTTTTCGCGTCTTTCAGAAATTGCTCCAAGGTAGCGGTTCGAGAGTAAATTATACTTACGACTGACTATTTATGTTTGTTTAGTTTAGATGGCTCCCACATGGGTAGTTTGTTATGTATTTTCTTTTTAGTATCTTCTCTTCGCAAAAACTCTGATATATTGTAAAGTCAATGATGATTTAAAACCGTTGGTATTATTTATTTTATTATTATCGGTTTTATTATATTTATATTATATTGGTATCATATAAGAAGAAAAAAAAGAGCTGCAAATTTTGGTCTTGTAATTGGATTAAATTTAGTAGCGACATATTTACCATCCGATAAACAGTTAGGTAAATGTGAGGCGTTACACATATACACAACACCACCGACTCACCCATCCAATTAAATGGAATTGATAAATCCGCCCAAATTATTAGATTGCCCTCCTTTAAAAATTCTGCGCAGCCTCGACTCAAAGTGTCATAACTTCCACAATCTAACTCCGAATTATACGATTAACTTCCATTAGAAAGCTAAGAAGATTATCTACAACTTTCATGTTTAAGATAATCTCCAATAACCCCTCTAACCATTCCGAATTATACAATTTACAACAAATCAGTTTGCTGCCAGACCTTTTCCATCTCCAGGGTATAATTGAAAAAACACAACTTTTGCTACAGAAATCCAGATGATCTAATTCCACTTTTGTATGAAAGCTAACTCAAAACTGAATGCTCCATAAAATAATCAGATTTGAACTATATCAACTTAGGTATTAATAAAATTAAATCCGAATCATGCCAAACCTACAAATTATGATATAACATAAGCATGCATAAACCTAATGCATCCCAAATGAATAATAATATGAAATAACACATACAATTGTGCTATCCAACCATTAAAACATATAAAAAAATAAAATAAGCCTAAAACGATGTCTGGGGTCTTACAGCAACCTTTCAATAGTCCAAATGATTGATCATATACACGTTCAAATGATTGAGATGATGTATCGTAGATGTAATGAATCTAGCAATTGGCAGACTTTTTTGTGCTCATCTATCATAAAAAAATTATAGAAGATCCAAGCCAATAGTCGTGGGTTGGAGGTACGGTGTTCTGATGAAGTACATTTTGAGGTTCATGGGAGGCGAAACGAAGCAGTAAACCCTATTGAGCGCACCTGTACATGTAGAAGATGACAAGTATATGGGTTGCTATGTGTTGATGCATGTGCCGCGGTGTGGAAGATAAATGGTTCTATACATGAATATTGTTCACCCTATTTTCGAACAAATTTGTACCATCGTGCTTATGCCGCATCAATCTTACCAGAAGTAGGTGGTCAGAAGATGGAGGGGGAAGAAGAAGACATAATCATCAAACCTCCTTTAACCAAAATCAGGCCGGGGATCGAGTTACAAGCAGATCCAGATGCAGTGACATTGTATCGTTGTTCGAAATGCAAGGGCCTTTGACATAATATGATGACATGAAGAAATCTTGTTGCTTAAAATATTATTATCTTACTTTAGTTGTATTGAGTATTCTGCTTTATTTTTATGAACATCTGTTTTATTTGTATTAAGCTAGATGATCTTATGTGCTTAGAAGTATTTGTGCTTAAAATATTGTCTGCTGCTATATCTGATGATGCTTAAACTATTATGAATGTAGAAAGGGTAGTATCTAACAATGTACCCATATGCACTAACAGTGTACTGATAGTAATCAACAATGTATCTTTTGGACTAGCAGTGTATTGATTGTACTTGATTTCATTACATAGTTTCTATTTTTACATTCATAAAACATCTGTTAGTCATAACAATGTACCAAACTTGACAAACAAGTTTCTATTTTTTCATTCATAACACATCTTTCAGTCATAACATTTTTATTCATAACATCAACTAATAACAAAACTATATAATTCACATGTATATCATTCACAACATTCATTAATAACCCAACTATATCATTCACAACATTTGGTCAATAACATTGTTGTTCATTCAAAAGACTTGATGTACATCCAAAACAAACATTCATGTCCATTCATAGCAGTCTCACTTTGGATCTTCTAAGGATCTTCATAGCATATTCACTGAATCTTGGGATGTTGCTTGATCGAAATTCCACGGTATCCTCTTTATGAGATGCTCACCAAATTTTATCATGAACATGCCGCAGTCCACCCTTAAACATCACACAATTATATAATATCATACTATAGATCATTGTTGAAGGAGGAATAGAAGTACAATTACCAGTTCATCTGATCAGGGCATTCCTCATACCTGATGGTGGGCCAGTTGTCAACTTCCATGGAATGATACCTCTTGAAGTGAACTTTCAACCACATGACCTGCATAGTTAACATCATATAAAGATACATTAGCAATGTACTCATATTACCTAACAAGGTACCCACATTACCTAACAATGTACTATTAGTTAGTAATACAGTCAATCAAATGTGTGTGTCCAAAACAAAAGAGTAAACCATAAATCAGAAGATCTGAACTTACCAAATTATTTGTACTTTCTAAAAAATCAGGGATGTTCTTCATGGAGTTATACTCTACGAACAGATGTTGCTTCAAATCAACCTTCAAAAGATGCCAATGATGACATTCTTTAACATTTGAGTGAAGTGGCATTAAGATCATGTCAAGATCCATTAAAACATCTCTGGTGCATCCTATGCAAAAAGAAGTAAAATTGAACATATATTGTTCGGTTGAACCTCCATCGACGCAGCAAGGGTTTGTGTTGTTCACATTTTTCTATAATATGATAAAAACCGTAATTAGAGTATGAACAATAATATCATTAATGTTATCATGAAAGTGTCGGCAATGATAAAATTCACCTGAGTCTAGGAGTAGATGTATAACCATTTGGTTTCAACATGCCCCTCTTCTAATATTGCGAACCAAATGTCTATTGCCTATCACAAACACAATCAATGTCATATTTCTTGTTCATATTTTACATGACCGTATCATCACATGAGTAATAACAATTACTCACATCATCTTGTAGCTCATCCTTGAAGAGCACTTCACGCATGCAAACCTTAGTAATAAAAGTTCGTCCAACCTGAACAATGGAGTCACTGGAAAAAAATATGTAATTGGTATAATAATTGCATATTCACATTGAATAAAGATATAACACATAACTAAAGTATACCCTGTTATCGGGTGCAAAAGGAACTCCTCGATGAGTCTTTTATCTTGTAATTCCTCCTCTTATCCAGGTATTGAATAATCAATGAACCGAGATATATATATAATCTATAATTAGGAATTAACAGTGTACTATAATACTTTAATAGTCTACCATTAATGATTAATAGTGTACTTAATATGAGCTAACAGTATAACCATAAAAATAAATAATGCAGTCATACAAGCATGTTTACCTACACTCTCTTAGCTCCCTTTGTTGCCAGCTTCATGGGCTTTGGTGGTGATGAACAAATATAAAGAACTTCATCCATCTTCTTAGCCAATTTCCTGACCAAATTATATGTCATGTACGGAGAACAGAGGAGGTGAGACATTTTCCTTGATCTCCTCTTCACAAGGTCAATGTAGGATGCAAGCTTCGGATCCTCCTCAATCACTCCTTCAGTGGGATCTTGATTGAAAGGCACGATGGACCCGGACACGTCCATTGCCTGGGAGGATGGGGACATCTCCAATGCCTGAGAGCATGACTGGGAGCAAAATTAAGCATGCTCCTCAAGGATTTTTTGCTCCTTTTCATCCCCAATCTCAAGATCACCTAAAAGATCATAAGTCGCTTAATCATCGTCATGATCATCATCAAGGCTTTCCTCCTTTTCTTTTTCCTTCTACTCCTTATTCACTGCTTCCTCGGCCAACAAGCGGGCATTCTCAGCCCGAAAGTACTCCCACTTCAGCTCTCAATGTCACGCCCCAGGGCGGCCGTCCCCGAGACGTGCCAAATATATAATTGATATCAGTAATCTATACACGAGGTCAAATAAATACTCCACAATAGAAAAGGCAATAAACAAGCAACTGACATCAAATATATACAAATAGCGGAAGCTCAAACGACTAAGTCTGTAATTCAAAGACATATTACAGACTAGATTACACAATCAACTGTCCTGTGAGAGCCAATATATACAATAACAGACATCAACAGTCTACATACCGTGCACAAGCACAAGTATAATACATACAATGAAAATGGAATGTTGATAGCCTCTGACTCGCAAGACATCCAACGCGAACGCGGGTCTCCTACTCGTATTGCGCCAGGGGAGCTCTTCTCTTGGATCCGACTCAGCGTCAACTAGGGAAAAACATAAGCGAGGGGTGAGCTACAAGCTCAGTGAGTGGTCAGAAACAAAACACCAACACAACATTCAATACAAGGCAATCTCCTGTCAAGGAAAGGCAGGGGTAGAAACCTAACGGTTAACAAGGTCACACGGCGGTGCGACCATACCCTGCCCTCGCCCTAGCCCCCACAGGGGTGAGTCTAGGGACTTGAAGGACAAAACTTGCTGTTCTACACCGTTCGTCATCCGGTAGCGCTCTCCCGGGCAGCCTCTACTTGGAGCCGGCCACGGTCACTACACTGTCGACAGCGTCGATGGTACCTACAGGTGGGGGTCCACCCAGGGCAGCTCGTACCTAGGAAGCATCCACACGGATCCGGCGAAGGGGAGAATGATAATTCATGCTCGCAACGCAAACCCCATGGGAAAACCATCTATACAAGCTGACGGGTCGAGTATCAACGCGACCCCACCCCACTCACGCCAACACCCTCACCCTTACCCCGACGGGTGACATAGGATCTTGGGAGATTGCACAAACTGGCAGATCGAACCAACGCCGACCCACTACACCCTCACCCTCACCCTCTCCTCAGGGTGACATAGGCTCTTGGGGAAGAGGTCTATTGTTCTGCACCACTCGTCTTCCGGTAGTCTCTCCCGGTGTGGCCCCTACTACCTGGTGACCTCCCGGGTCCCTATCTCTGCTATGTGGGCACACCAACATGTGTCGTGGATAGTTCCCAGGAGCATCCCATGGGGTTCAGGCCTCTACCGGACTAGAATCCCACGATCACTACCTCAGCCGTATGGGCACGCCAACACGCGTCATGAGTAGTATCTGGGAGGGCTCCACCGGACTTTACTACGCCGGGTAGTCTCTACTCGGAGCCAACGAAGGAAAGAACACTCGACACCCGCGAATACGATCCCTATGGATCCGTCATCATCCCGGGTAGTCTCTACTCGGAGCCAACGAAGGAAAGAACACTCGACACCCGCGAATACGATCCCTATGGATCCGTCATCATCGGTTATCAAACACCGATAAGCGCAATGAATTCTCATGAATTCCCTCCAGGGCGCATAACTCAGATGCGGGGAAGACATTTAATTCTAAGTGTCAAAGGCATGGTATGACCCCACAGGAGGTCGTACACTTGTCTAATCTCATTAGACAAGGCTCAAAGCCCAATAGGCATATACAGAATATGCAATTAATTACCCAGGGATAACTTACTTAAACATGCATACGAGAGCATAATAAATATTCAATCACATAAGTACGACTTAAGCAGGCATTGGATATCACCAACTCAAAGGGGAGGGTTAAGCGCGATCCGCGCGACAATAGGTGTATGCCAATAATTCCAAGCAAACCCGAGTCAACTAGGAACTACATCTACTCACTCGGTTCGCGAAAGGAGGGAGGACGAGAGAGAGGGAATGCCTCATCCTCTCCTGAAGCTGGTCATAGTTTTGCCCCAACCAGAAGGGTGCAACAACTATACCATACCCTCGAGTACTAAATCAGAACTATTACGCATACACCCCGTTATTAACCCAAGTTAAACATGCTAGATGTGTCCGAATAATAATAAGGGTAGTAATTCAAACAAAATACCTAAGTCATGCCATATTCTATACAATACATATGCAAGTATAAGGTAGAATAGGGGTTCTACACAATATACGAGCTATAATACCTAGCATGCATGATATCTAACATATTTAGGGTGCAAATAAAGCCCCATGGAAGCGCGAAGCACGACTACGTGCCTCCAGCGCTCCCGGAAGGGTTGGAATCAAACCACTCACCGATACCCGGTACCTCGCACGTCCCAACCGACGGGGTCTGCAAGCCAAGGGTACCAAAAGGGTGAGTAAAATCACATACAAACATATAAAATTAACTAGGCATGCCTAAAGCTAGACATGCACGCAAACGGGCTCGAACGCACGCAAGAATGCACGCACGCACGCGTGTCCGAGCCACCCGGACACCCACCCGAGGGTGCCGACCCCCAGCATGCCCAAACCGGGCCCCGGGCAGCACCCGCGCGCGCATACCGCGCGCCCCGCGCGCCCACCGCGCGCAGACAGCGCGCGGACACGCGCACGCGCGCTCCCGCGCATCCCAGTGCTTCCCAGCCCCCGCGCGCGCCAGCGTGCGCGCTCGCGCGTGCGGACCCGCGCGCCCAGCCCCCAAACTCCCTCTCATGGCCTCCCACATGCACCCAACACACTCACCACCCATGCAAGCCCTCCCCAAACACCCAACCATGCATAAAAACCACTAAAGAAGGGGGGAGAAACTCACCAAATGGAGTCGGGGGCGTAGGGGCTCGCAAGCGCACCCTCGACCACCATCACCACTTCCTCCTTGCTCTTCTTTGCCTCTCCTCTTCATGGCTGGACCAAATGGAAGGGGAAATTTAGGGGGGGGGGGGCAGCAAGGGGTGGAGGAGAGGGAGAAGACAACCTCAACAACAACAAGGCACACACACACACCTTATGTGCTCCAAACCCTTCTTCTTCCTCTTCTTGCTCCTCCACCAACTTCTCCTTCACCAAGACATAAATACAAACACATGGGGGGCTGAGTGAAAAAGAGAGGGGAAACCATTAGGGAGGCTGAAAGAGAGGAGATGGGGAAGAGAGAAAGAATCACAACAACAACAACAACCACCCCAACTCACCTTCTTCAACTTCTTCTTCTCCTTCACCACCATCTCCTCCACCCAAGCCTTCATCAAGGGCTGGACCAGCTCAAAAGAGAGCCCAAACAGTGGCTAATTGTGGCTGAACTCGTAACATTTGGAGCCTTAAATAGGCAAGGGCGGAGTGAAAGACCAAGTCGTCCTCGGACTTAAAACTCTGCGCAGCCTTCACTTAAACGGTCATAACTTCCTCAATACAGCTCCAAATTGCATGATTCCAGTGGCATTGGAAAGCTAAGAAGATTATCTACATCTTTAATGTTTACACCCAGATCAAATAACCTCTCCAGCTATTCCAAAATCTAGGCTAAACATCTTACAGGGCTGCTGCCTGGATTTCTCAACTTCGGGGTATACATGGAAAAATATCAATAACTTTTAATATACGAATCCAGTTGATCCAATTCCACCTCTATATGGAAGCTATCCCCAAACTTAACATCTCGTAATAATATCGGATTTTTATCTCTTCATCTTGGATTTTAACAAAATCAAATCCGAATACCAATCCAAAACTGCATAATTCCAAAAACGTTATCGGAATTAAACGAAAATTTTATGGGCAGTACTAAACAATACCAGGACCCCTAATATGCAGTTATATCTTCAATCAGAGTCTTCAAACCCCAACAGGTAGCTAAAACTAAAATTTTAGCGACTACGATCGAAATTAGGACTCTAAATGACACAGGTCTAACATTCTCCCCCCCTTAGGAAATTTAGTCCTCGAAATTTAAGGAAACCCAAAAGGGAAGACCGAACGTAGAAGTGTCGCCCATAGAGTCCCTTGGCTCCCGAGTGGTCCGGGCACCAAACTGGTGCTACCACGCACTTTAACCGAAGGAACGGTCTGGGTACGGAGCCTCTTCTCACATTGGTCCATGGTCTCGATCAACTGCTCCCCGAACGACAAATCCTGCTCGAGGATGAGCGGCTCGAACGGAATGACATGAGCAGGATCGTGCACATAATGTCTCAGCTATGAGACATTGGATGACGTCACAGGCACGAGTCAGCCACGGGGGCAAGGCTTCATGACAGCCACCTCCCCTAATCCACTCAAGGATGAAAACCGGTCCGATGGAAGGCCGACTCAACACGCCCCGAACGTCGAAACAGAGGATGCCCTTAAACCGGGACACCTTATGCCAGCATGGTCGCCGTACCCCGAAGGTAGGCTCCTGGTGACAATGACCTGCGTAGCCCTTCCAACGGTTCTAGGTGGTGCAGAGGCACGCACGAACCATCTCGGCCACCGCAAGGTCAATAAAATGACTTATGGCCCCTCCAACAGGCGCTCTACAACCGTCCCAACACAGGGGAGGTGTAAAACTGCGCCCGTAGAGTGCCCCTTTTCCATTTCATCTGGATGCTCGAATGGCAGTCGTCTCACAGGCAGACCCCTACCCAAAGGGTGGTGCCTCATCCAACTGCCCCAAGTCGAGCACGCAGGCAAATAGCATGTCCTCCAAGGCCTAAATCGTCCTCTTGCCTGACTGTCCGTCGGTATCGAAACGCTGTACTAAAAAGGGAGGCTCGCGCGAAAAGCCTGCCAAAGGCTGCGCCAGAACCTCGAAGTAACCCACGCATCTCAGCCCGAAATAGCACCGACCGGAGTGTCATGAAGACGAACAATCGCGAAGGCTCAAACCCGCGTTGAAGCGTCCAGAGACTCAGTCAGTTGGATAGGGAGGAAAGTGCGGACCTAGTCAATCGGTCAATGATCACCCAGACGGCATCGTGACCCGAACGTGACTTTAGCGAGCCCACAACGAAATCCAAGACAACTCACTCCCACATCCACTGAGGATTCTCGACGGACAAACGCATTCCAACGCGACGATCTACCACTTCGCCTGAGGGCATGCCAACCAACATCCTCAACGAAGGCTACCTCAGAACAGCCCACGGAGGTCCAATGACATATTCGAGATCCTTGTAGGCATCTGGCGTATTCGTCTACCCCGACGGCAGTACACAAAATTCGTAGTGCCTGAAACGGTCACGAAAGGCCAACTAAAGAATGCCCAACTCTCGGATCTCCAATTAGGGTACCTTGCGCGAAGATCGATCAACAGAAAGACACTGGCTCCTAAAGCTGGTCTAAACAGATCATCAATTCGCGACAAGGGTTACTTGATCTTCAACCCCTATGGGGAGATCAAAATAATTCCTGGGACGATTAAGTCCAAATCTGCTCCTCGAGCATGGCTGACGCTCATGATGACCCTTACACGCTGGGTAAGCCGCTCGACCGCACATAATCCGCAGGACACGCAATAGGAGGTCGTCGATTCCCGACAACGCCTAAGCGACGTCATCCACCTGATATGGCGGTTGAGTCCCATCACGAACGCTTAGCGTCGCATCTCCTCATTTACGATCCATGTGGGGACAAAACGTGACAGTACCGCAAACTGTGCTTCCGTGCCACCACCAATTGGTCGTCCAACTATAACCATTGGAACTCCAGCATCATGCACTCAATGGGCAGATTCATCACGGGGAGTCCAAGCTCTCGACGTCATCCAGTAGCACTCTTCCGGTGTGGCCCCTACCTGGTAGCTTCCCATGTCCACTATCTCTGCTATATGGGCACACCAACAAGCGTCGTGGATAGTCCCAGGGAGCACCTCACAGGACTCTTGCCTCTACCGGGTAGCTACTATGCACGATGATATATCGAAGCGACTCCAGATATGGCTATGGAACCCTAGTCCATAAGCTATCGCCCACTAAGCTGCAACAAGATGCACTCGATCCCGATCATATGCATCACCACCCGCCATCGCACCTTCCAAGTGAGGAAAAATCAATCATCAATTTGATGCTTCAAAGGTATTCCTTGACTGGGTAAAGAACCTCGGGAGGGCCACATGAGGTCCCGATATAGGATATCCCGACAACCAAACAAGGAACACGGAGTACCCTAGCCCGGGTCTCAACGCTGACCCTGCAGGCCCCTTATCCTGAGTAGGAAGGTTAGAAGAAGACATCACCCCTTAATGAATACTACACCACATCCTCAACACTTGAAACTGGTGCCGCACGCAAACTCTATGGTATACCCCCGATAAACAGAACGGAGGAGAATGCGGTCTCCAACCGGTACATGGGGTATCCCTGGCACCACTGGTGGATCTGCCGCTAAGGGTATCTACGGGATCGCCACGCGGGCCGCCCGCAGCTCGTGGATCTCTCGCGCCTGCTCAGCCAACGCTCCAGTCTACGCCTCCAGTGCTCTAGTCTCAGTCTCCAGAAGATCCGCCATCTCAGCGTAAGCACGCGCCCACGCTGGAGGCATCCTGCGCAAGTCCTGGCCTAACAGCCGAGAACTCTCCAGTAGACTCCTCGCCTCCGGTAGGTTCGAAAACCTCCGAAGCCCGAGGGTGACCACGTCCACGCGCCCGTCTCCGAGGAGGCATATCAGCAACTAAGGAACCAGCACTAGGATCAGAATACTCATCTCAAAATCCTAGGACTCATCTCAACGAAAACAATTGGCTCTGACAGGACATGGCTCTGATACCAACTTTTGTCACGCCCCAGGGCGACCGTCCCCGAGACGTGGCAAATATATAAATGATATCAGTAATCCATACACGAGGTCAAATAAATACTCCACAATAGAAAAGGCGATAAACAAGTAACTGACATCAAATATATACAAATAGCGGAAGCTCAAATGACTAAGTCTGTAATTCAAAGACATATTACAGACTAGAGTACACAATCAACTGTCCTGTGAGAGCCAATATATACAATAACAGACATCAACAGTCTACATACCGTGCACAAGCACAAGTATAATACATACAATGAAAATGGAATGCTGATAGCCTCTGACTCGCAAGACATCCAACGCGAACGCGGGTCTCCTACTCGTATTGCGCCAGGGAAGCTCTTCTCTTGGATCCGACTCAGCGTCAACTGGGGAAAAACATAAGCGAGGGGTGAGCTACAAGCTCAGTGAGTGGTCAGAAACAAAACACCAACACAACATTCAATACAAGGCAATCTCCTGTCAAGGAAAGCCAGGGGTAGAAACCTAACGGTTAACAAGGTCACACGGCGGTGCGACCATACCCTGCCCTCGCCCTAGCCCCCACAGGGGTGAGTCTAGGGACTTGAAGGACAAAACTTGCTGTTCTACACCGTTCGTCATCCGGTAGCGCTCTCCCGGGCAGCCTCTACCTGGAGCCGGCCACGGTCACTACACTGTCGACAGCGTCGATGGTACCTACAGGTGGGGGTCCACCCAGGGCAGCTCGTACCTAGGAAGCATCCACACGGATCCGGCGAAGGGGAGAATGATAATTCATGCTCGCAACGCAAACCCCATGGGAAAACCATCTATACAAGCTGACGGGTCGAGTATCAACGCGACCCCACCCCACTCTCGCCAACACCCTCACCCTTACCCCGACGGGTGACATAGGATCTTGGGAGATTGCACAAACTGGCAGATCGAACCAACGCCGACCCACTACACCCTCACCCTCACCCTCTCCTCAGGGTGACATAGGCTCTTGGGGAAGAGGTCGATTGTTCTGCACCACTCGTCTTCCGGTAGTCTCTCCCGGTGTGGCCCCTACTACCTGGTGACCTCCCGGGTCCCTATCTCTGCTATGTGGGCACACCAACATGTGTCGTGATAGTTCCCAGGAGCATCCCATGGGGTTCAGGCCTCTACCGGACTAGCCTCCCACGATCACTACCTCAGCCGTATGGTCACGCCAACACGCGTCATGAGTAGTATCTGGGAGGGCTCCACCGGACTTTACTACGCCGGGCAGTCTCTACTCGGAGCCGACGAACGAAAGAACACTCCACACCCGTGAATACGATCCCTATGGATCCGTCATCATCGGTTATCAAACACCGATAAGCGCAATGAATTCTCATGAATTCCCTCCAGGGCGCATAACTCAGATGCGGGGAAGACATTTAATTCTAAGTGTCAAAGGCATGGTATGACCCCACAGGAGGTCGTACACTTGTTTAATCTCATTAGACAAGGCTCATGGCCCAATAGGCATATACAGAATATGCAATTAATTACCCAGGGATAACTTACTTAAACATGCATACGAGGGCATAATAAATATTCAATCACATAAGTACGACTTAAGCAGGCGTTGGATATCACCAACTCAAAGGGGAGGGTTAAGCGCGATCCGCGCGACAATAGGTGTATGCCAATAATTCCAACCAAACCCGAGTCAAGTAGGAACTACATCTACTCACTCGGTTCGCGAAAGGAGGGAGGGCGAGAGAGAGGGAATGCCTCATCCTCTCCTGAAGCTGGTCATAGTTTTGCCCCAACCAGATGGGTGTAACAACTATACCATACCCTCGAGTACTAAATCAGGACTATTACGCATACACCCCATTATTAACCCAAGTTAAACATGCTAGATGTGTCCGAATAATAAATAGGGTAGTAATTCAAACAAAATACCTAAGTCATGCCATATTCTATACAATACACAGGCAAGTATAAGGTAGAATAGGGTTCAACACAATATACGAGCTATACTACCTAGCATGCATGATATCTAACATATTTAGGGTGCAAATAAAGCCCCATGGAAGCGCGAAGCACGACTACGTGCCTCAAGCGCTCCCGGAAGGGTTGGAATCAAACCACTCACCGATACCCGGGTCATCGCGTGTCCCAACCGACAGGGTCTGCAAGCCAAGGGTACCAAAAGGGTGAGTAAAATCACATACAAACATATAAAATTAACTATGCATGCCTAAAGCTAGACATGCACGCAAACGGGCTCGAACGCACGCAAGAATGCACGCACGCACGCGTGCCCGAGCCCCCCGGACACCCACCCGAGGGTGCCGACCCCCAGCATGCCCAAACCGGGCCCCGGACAGCACCCGCGCGCGGCCCCTGCGCCCCGCACGCCCCGCACGCAGACAGCGCGCGGACACGTGCCCCCGCGCGCGCTCGCATGCGCGCTCGCGCGTGCGGACCCGCGCGCCCAGCCCCCAAACTCCCTCTCATGGCCTCCCACATGCACCCAACACACTCACCACCCATGCAAGCCCTCCCCAAACACCCAACCATGCATAAAAACCACTAAAGAAGGGGGGAGAAACTCACCAAATGGAGTCGGGGGCGTAGGGGCTCGCAAGCGCACCCTCGACCACCACCACCACTTCCTCCTTGCTCTTCTTTGCCTCTCCTCTTCATGGCTGGACCAAATGGAAGGGGAAATTTAGGGGGGGGGGCAGCGGTGGAGGAGAGGGAGAAGACAACCTCAACAACAACAAGGCACACACACACCTTATGTGCTCCAAACCCTTCTTCTTCCTCTTCTTGCTCCCCACCAACTTCTCCTTCACCAAGACATAAATACAAACACATGGGGGGCTGAGTGAAAAAGAGAGGGGAAACCTTTTGGGAGGCTGAAAGAGAGGAGATGGGGAAGAGAGAAAGAATCACAACAACAACAACAACCACCCCAACTCACCTTCTTCAACTTCTTCTTCTCCTTCACCACCATCTCCTCCACCCAAGCCTTCATCAAGGGCTGGACCAGCTCAAAAGAGAGCCCAAACAGTGGCTAATTGTGGCTGAACTCGTAACATTTGGGGCCTTAAATAGGCAAGGGCGGAGTGAAAGACCAAGTCGTCCTCGGACTTAAAACTCTGCGCAGCCTTCACTTAAACGGTCATAACTTCCTCAATACAGCTCTGAATTGCATGATTCTAGTGGCATTGGAAAGCTAAGAAGATTATCTACATCTTCATGTTTACACCCAGATCAAATAACCTCTTCAGCTATTCCAAAATCTAGGCTAAACATCTTACAGGGCTGCTGCCTGGATTTCTCAACTTCGGGTATACATGGAAAAATACCCATAACTTTTAATATACGAATCTAGTTGATCCAATTCGACCTCTATATGGAAGCTATCCCCAAAATTAATATCTCGTAATAATATTGGATTTTTATCTCTTCATCTTGGATTTTAACAAAATCAAATCCGAATACCAATCCAAAACTGCATAATTCCAAAAACGTTATCGGAATTAAACGAAAATTTTATGGGCAGTACTAAACAATACCAGGACCCATAATATGCAGTTATATCTTCAATCAGAGTCTTCAAACCCCAACAGGTAGCTAAAACTAAAATTTTAGCGACTCCGATCGAAATTAGGACTCTAAATGACACAGGTCTAACACTCAAGGCATCCAAAGGGCATTTTCAGCCTTTAAAACATCCACCTCTATCTCCAGCCTCTTGCATCTCTTCATCAATCTCATCTGTTGATATTGTCTAATGAGTGGGAGCTTCCTCTTCTTCAAACTGACAGAGACACATTGTGTCAAACTCTTCTTGGGTGCCGCCAGAGCAGGTTCATCCTCATCCTTCTCATCACCCTTCCAGTAATTCAATAAAATGTCTTCTGCTTGACTTCTTTCTTGGGGACTCCATAAAAGAGCTACCTTTCAGCATCATCGGGAGTGAAGCTTCTGACAACTTGTAATAAATAATATTATACCAATTAACAGTGTACTAGTATGATATAATAGTGTATTATGAATATTTAAAAGTGTATTAATGAGATATAACAGTGTACTTATTATAAAAAATAGTTAGCACAATAAAGTTTGCAAACAAAAAATGAATATGACATATACCTAACACTTTCAAATTAAAGGGGTTGACATTCTTTTCACCCCTTCTCTTCATCTTCATGACCCATTTTGACAACCATGAAGATACATGATGTCCCACGGATTTTCATTGATCTCCTTTAACATGCTTGTAAAACCAGGCCTATACAAAATTTTATAAATTAATATACAAAGCAATATAACAAACAACTAAATATAATAATAATAATGAAGATAAAGATAAACTTACACATAAAACGACCATTCATCCAAGCAAGTACTCAATTGAACTTTTGAGGTACTTGCCCTCATTGCGGCTCACAATGCTTGGCCACACCTTCCTCACTGATTCCATTAGTTGCTATCTTATGGAAACAACCCATGCATATCTCCATGTTCCCTCCAAATCGTCCAAATACGATAGGAGGGGCAACGGGCAATTGTAGTGGCCGACTAGAAATAAGAAACTAGCAAACATGAATGCAATCCAGAGTCGAACAAAATTCTGCACGTCCTCTTCATTGTCCGAGTTTACCAACTCCACCATCTTAACCTTCAATCCATCATTTATATGTATCATTGCTGAAATACTTACTCTTCAGTCTGGAATCCATTGACTTTGAGTCTGTGATTGCCCTCTCCCCAAAGGCAAGCAACCCTATGATGAGGGCAACCTCCTCAGCCGTCAATGGTAATCGTCTTCCACCAATCTTAAAGACATCATCATCAAGACTGTAGTTACTAATAAATATGTCAAGTAACTCAGCTTCGAATCCTATCTTGGGGATGTTCACCAAGATGTAGAATGGTGTCTTCTTCAGTACATTTCGATGCTCTCACTGCTATACTATCCATCATCTTCCTATAATAAATAGAAAAACAGCGGTGCTGAACTAACAAAGACTTAGGAATGAAAGGCAATTGGATTGTTCCTGTATACATGGAATAATAGGACAAGCATTAGTTACCCATAACAGAAGTTATTGATACTAGCAAAGTACTTTTTAAAATTAACAATGTACCCATAACATATGACAATATACTAAGAAAAAATGTCTTAAATTATAGTCCATTCTAACCCATCAAAGTACACTCATCAGTTTAAAAATATATTTTAACAGTGTACCCATATTACATTACGATGCACATAGCATATAACCGCATATATTTCAATCAACCAATAAGTAGGACACAATTTTTTACCTCTACTTTCTTCCATATAAGCATTGGACTTCTTCATTGATTTCTTCTTAACTTTTTTCTTCAGAGGGGCTTTGATTGATTCCTTGGAAGGATCTTTGGTGTATGGCTTGGACTGGGCTTTTGTGGATGGCTTTTGAGTAGGGGATTTGGTGGAAGGCTTGGAAAGAGCTTTTATGGATTGCTTTTGAGCAGGGGATTTGGTGGAAGGCTTGGAAGGAGCTTTTGTGGGCGGCTTTGAAATGGGTGATTTGGTGGAAGGCTTCAAAGGAGCTTCTGTGGACGACTTTTTTTTAGGGCATTTGCTGGAAGGCTTTGAATGAGCTTTTCTGGATGGTTTTTCAGTGGGGGGGGGGGGGCTTTGGTGGATGAGTTTTCAATAGGGGCTTTCGTGGGTGAGTTTTCAGTAGGGGATTCGGTGGATGGACTGGAAGGAGCTTATGTGGACTGGTTTTGAGTAGGGGATTCGGTTGGTGGATTTTGAAGGAGCTTTTATGGATGAGTTTTGAGTAGGGGATTCAGTGGATGGTTTGTAAGGAGCTTTGGAATGAGCTTTAGACTGTAGAGGAATTTTGGCCACCGTATTAAACCTCGGACTTCTTATTGGTGTCAAATCCTCTATTCAAACCATTTTTTTTATCCTATACAGTGTGCAAAAATAAAAATGTAAACACATAAACATGTAAAAATCACATAAACAAATAAAAAAACATCAGAAAGATAAAATTTGGAAGTAACTCTATAAACTTCCTTAATAACTTAGAGATATATTTTCTAACTTGGATGCATTTTACCAGTTACAACTACTTTTAAATACAAACAAGCAAAGAAACAATAAACCCTCCAATAGCTAATCCTTTCTTTTTTCCCCTCCTATACAGCTCCTCCTCCTCCACTTACCCCTCCTCACCCTCCTCTTACTCTTCTTTACATGAATGTGTCACATCCTCTCAACCAACACATGAAGCCACACATCTCATTCACAATCAATTGTTAAAGTAATTCTACTTCAACACGTGCTATCATTAGTTTAACAATGTACCACAAAGATTTACTAGTGTATCAGTAAGCTTAACAATGTACTATTAGGATATTACAGTGTCCTAATAAACTAACCGACACAACAATGCAAGCCAAGATGTCAATTGTGCATTTGTAAAGCATAAACAAAAAATCCACCCAAGGCTAGTGCATCAAATACATTAGTTGTTTATCAAAGCCTAAATGTGGTCGTAAACATACATGATAACAATGTACTAAAATAGATTAACAAAGTACTCACATTGCAAATCCATATCATCAAATCCTCTAAAATATATACTAATTTTATATATCAGGTGATGAAAGGGAAGAGTTTGATGTACTATAAGGAGGATGATGTCGTTGTTGTGGAGGATCGTTGGCGTCGCCGTCGATGGATTCTTGGTTCTTGGGTGTCCCCGCCGATGGATGCAGAAATCGATAGAGGGAGGATGATCCGAGGTTTTTAAGGGTTTTGAAGAGAAAAAGAGGGGTTTTCGGGGAGAGAAGAATTTTGGGGGGAAATTGGGAGAGAGAGAGGAAGATTAAGTGGGAAGGGTAGGAAGGACATTATGCATGGGGGATGAAATAGCAGCAGTTAGTTTGGACCCAGAAATAATTAAATTAGGGGTTAGGGACCTAGAAATATCTTGAAAAGGTTTAGGAACCTAAAAATAGTGAGGGATAGGCTGGGGGGAGACCTCTATAATTTTCCCTTTTAAAATTTTAAAATTTAAATTGAAAATACTGGATCAAAATCTTATAATCCATATATATCTATCATGTATTTATCCATTATATATTTTAAAATTTAAATAAATAGATATATTAATAATTAATTAACTATTTAAAGGATAAAAAAGAAAATGAAAATACTGGGTCAGAATTCTTTTATTAAGTAAGTAATAGACATATATATGACTAGACATCATTTTCTCTTGGATACATAGACTAATTTCATCATATAACTTCTCTTGAGGAAAATTTAGAACCACGACCCTCAAGTGCTCTGATGCTGCTTTATGCGACGCTCTATTGCATATTATCTTGTTATTTGTACTCTGGTGAATATTGATATCATGTGGATAAATTTGCCCTATTTATCTCACACCGTGAAACAGTAGAAAAAATCTAAACCAATGTTGAGATCTCATAAACTCTACAAGGAAGAAGGCCCAAAAAGGGAGAAAATTCAAAATATTATTGATAACAAATTAAAAGCCCTCAATTACAAGTCTTCCTTTTATATTAAATAAATAAAAATTAAAAAATTACTAAAAATAATAAATATTGAAATTAGTTGTAACTGAATCTATGTTATCCTAGATAATCATAGGAATTGATATTGATCCATTCCGATTATAAGAGATGATCATAGAGTTATGCCCAGGGGGGTCCCATGCCCCCCAAGATTTTTTTTTGGTCTAAAATCCCCCTTTTTTTATAAATTGATTTTAATTAGGATAATGCTACCTACATCCCTATTTCCAGCCCTAATTCCAGTATGCATGTGTTTTAATTTTTTTAAATAATATGCTTCATCTAATAAGGTGCATGCCTTTATTAAAAAAATAAAGTATATATTCCATTGAATTGCATGGATGCATCTATAGAAAATGTAATTTTTTTTATTGAAGCATATACCTCATTAATGTTAGTATATGCGCCATTAATTTTCTATCGACGCATATAAGACTAGAATTTGGGACAGAAAAAATTTGAGTATAAAAGTTGTAATAACCCGTATCCTCCTATGTTGTTTATGCTAATATTTACTTGTTTGGATTGCAGGATAGCATTTGTGCTAAATTGGGCCTGCTTTCTTTATTGTCCCTTAAGTTGTGTATTCAATTTAATTTTCAGAAAATACTTTTGAGGCATATTTGGGATTCGAGTTAAATAAATGAAATCTTTATTTTTGAGTTACCTTTTATATAAAATTAGTTTGACATCATTTGGAGCTATATTAGAAAAATTATACTTGTTTTACCATTGCTGTTCCTTAAAGAAGAAAGCACGGTAACTCCTGTTCATCATTAATTTTAGCATAGTTGGAGGCTTTTTCTGATCTTGGCTTAAACATAGCAGTGGTAGATATTTTTATCAGATTTTTAACAGAAGTTGTGTCATCTGAAATAGACTTTCCTACGAGAAATTATGACAGTTCGAGTTGAGACTGCACAGGATTTTATCGAAGGGCAATTTCGTAATTTTTCTGGGTTTCTGAATTCCATTGAATGGAAGTGTGGGCCACAGCTTGCACAACAGCTGGGCGGCTCGCATGACAGAAGAACATCAAGATTAAGATGCACACTCCTACATGTGAAAGATGAAACTTTGTCAGAAGTCATCTCCTTGGAATAGGAAGGTCACATGTAGAAAGAAGGGGGTAGAAAGATGGTAAAGCTTCTCGTTTTCCTCTTCGTCATCGGACTTGTCCACCGCAGACTTTCCTTCTTTGCAACCGACTTTGATCAACAAAGTTTATGAAAAAGAATATTAATATGAGCACACCGCAGAAAGATGATAAATATGAAAGGTCTCAGTCCCACATGTATTCGAGAATAAGGAAATGCAGAATAAGAAAGTAAGGATTACCAAATTGCCCTTCGATAAAATTACCAAATTAATTTTATCCCTTCACAAAGTTCTGTTGCACAGAACGGCCGGATACAGCCTAAAAAAGAGCGAATGATCAGGCATTAAATTCAAAACCAATTTGTTTTACCGTGTTTTTTGTCTAAACGTCTGTGCTTTTCCCACTAGGTGCGTTGCATCATTTTATTTCGTGAAAGAACTGGCCTTATTCCTGGTTCTTCGCCAAAGCCTCTTCTGTCTTTGACTCTGCTTCCTATGGTTCTTCACCATTTTCCCATGGCGGGAGTCTAAACAAAGTTGTTGAACAAGTTGTTTATTTCTTATACCACGGTCGGCAAAAAAACCCCTGTTTTTTTTTTATCATTTTGATCACTTCGCTCGCCGTCTTTCAACAATGTTTCCGAGACTCATTTGGCGATGGGAATCAAAAGGGAAGAGTAGTGAAAATTGGGAGAAATTGACAAAACGTCATGGAGTATTTTTTGTCTTGTACTGGATAAAGATTCTTATTTTTTTTACCGTTGTTGTTCGTATAGGGTTGTTCTATTTCAGTTTTGAATAAAAAAAAATTATGATTTTGGGTTGAAATATGAATATATGCTTTCTTAGGGTTGGATAAACATGAATTAGAGGGTTGTTTTTATTGTATCAATTAGGGTATGTAGTGGGGATAATATGTTTGTCTTGGGAGATTTGAGAATTGCATGATTAATGTGGGTATGGTTTGATATTTGATTGAGGTTATATTTTTATTAGTGAGTTCCTCTCTGCATGGTTTAGGAGTTGGATTATATGTGGTTGATTAAATGTTGAGTCAGGTGACGTGCACGTGCCGGTGCTTTTAGGCACGGGCCGTCACAGCTGGTATCAGAGCTTAGATGGCATGCATGTGTCAGTGGTTTGGGACATGGGCCGTCACAACAACACTCTTTTAATTAGAACACATAGGTCATGAACCTCACCTACATATGAAATTCCTAAATAGCATAGCCCACCACTAAAAAAAAAAGAAGAAAATAAAACATTAGATTTATGTTTTGACATTTTTTTTTGAACCATCGATTTGAAATTTGACATATTGTTTTAAAATATGATAATTATATTTTAGGATTATTTAGTGATATATTTTATGCGATTGTCTGTATTTCATTTTTTCATATTTATTTTTTAATCTATGCTATTGAAATTAAAAAATATTTAATGATATAACTTTAGAAAATATTTACATAAATCACATTAGACCCCCTTTCATAAAAATTCTAGCTCCGCCACAGCTCGCATGTTGTAATAAAATTTAAGATCTAATTTCTAAAAAGTGTGAGAGACTCAAATTAACAATCATGAAAAATCAAAATAAATAAAAAAATACATTAAAAAATTCAAAGTTGTGATCAATGCCCAAAATTAAAGGCCGAAAATCCTTTAAAACCTGATTTTTTAAAACATTATGATCAGTGATCACAGTGCATTATTGGATTATTGTTTTTTTAAACCATGGTTACATGATTACGAGTGGGATGTTTTGGGGTTGGATACTTGGGTACTTGGGTTTTTGTTTTTCTTTTTCAAGCCATGATTAGGGTGGGGTTATAGCCACCCCACAAGTCATCCTACCCACCCCATAAAGAAATTGATTTTTCTCATATCTAACTCATCCCACGAGCTTGACACAGACGATGTATTCTGTGTTTAAGATTATTCGACATGGATTATGTCGATCGGGAACCAGAAACCTTATTTCCAGTTCGACATAGACGACGTGTTCTATATTTAAGGTGGTTCGACATGGATTATGTCGATCGTGAATGATAATGTACATATGATATAATAATTTTTTTTGTTCTACTTTAATACGCATGTATATGATAACTTATATTCATTTAGGTGAAAGGCGATTGTTTTTTGCGTGTCGTCAACCGACAAAAACATTGAAGGGTTGAAATGTGTTGAACGAATCATTAACCTTTATGAACAAAGTCAAACAAAGTAATATATGGTCATTGGTTATATAATATATCAATCACACACAATGTGTATCCCACTTTTATTTTCTAGATTCATGAGATATACATGTAGGTGATTGCATCACAAACATTATAATTCAATAAGATTTGATTACATCAAAGATTTTAACACTTTATTATCAAAGTAAATCTAAGTTGTCAATATAAGAGTCAACCTGGTATCAATTTGTCAGCAGTAACTACATTGATCACATATCAAAAATTTCTGGTCTCTGTTCGACATAATCCATGCCGAACCAACTTAAACACATAAGAAATCATCTATGTTGAACAGGAATGGACTAAAATTTTTAGTTTCTGATCGACATGATCCATGTCGAACTACCTTAAATAACGAAGACATCGTCTATATCTAATTGGAATTAAAATGTGACTAAATTTTTTTTGTTCCCAATGACATGATCCATGTCGAACAATTTTAATTACAGAAGACATCGTCTATGTCGAACTCGTGGAGTGGGTTAAATATAAGATTTTTATTTAAATAAATGCGGTAGGTAGGATAAGTAGTGGGGTGGCTATAACCGCGCCCTACATTTTTACATGGTCATGGGTTTTTGCATTGGGTCCGGGGGTTTTTTTTCATTAAATACTATGATCAGTGCGCTTGAAATGAACGGTGATTATCACCGAGTCCGTTTTATTTAAAAATGCGGACGTCCGCTTGAGATCCTTTTGTTAAAATAATTATTTATCCTGTAATAGTTTATGTTGCTTGCTAAATTGGAGCGTAGAGTTTGCATAACGTCGTCCACACTCAAATCAAATCATGGGCACACGATCGGGTATATGTGAAGTTGAAGCAATAATTTTAAGTAGGAAAATGATACATCTAGCCCTATTGCAATCCACAACCTTTTTTAAAAAAATCATATACTCTTCCATTGAAGTGCGTGCTATTATATGAAATGATGTATATGATGAGATACAATAGTATATTTTTTCATTTTAAAAAAATGAAAAACAAATTTGTGTCATACACTGTAATAGAATCATATACACTATAATAATGCAGTAGATAATATACTATTATAGTGTATGAGATTGTAAAAGGGACAGTAAAATAGAACACGTATCAACCCTCATTTTAAGTAAACAGTCATTGTATTTATCTTGTTTTCCGGGAATCCAATTTGAAAATGAAAGGCCCCAGAATTGCTACTGGGTTCCTACGACCCTATTTTATTTATCAAATTGGCCCAAAAGTCTAATTTTCTATGCGCTGGAGTACAACAAACTTGAACCAATAATTCTTATAGCCCAAAGCATCTACATAAAATTATTTGAGGGTTATTTTACACTCATTTGGTCAATATTAATAATCCAAATTGAGTGTGGGTCCAAAAGTTGATGAACATCGAATGAACTCGGTTTAACTATATATTTTTTTTATTTAACCATTTGTATAAATGTGAAAAAATTTACAATTGTAAAACGTCCTACCATGTAGCTGTATACAAGGTGAGTTAAATGATCATATTGTAACGCTCCACATTTACCTAACCGCTAATCATACGGTAAACGGATTGCTACCACACCTATATAAAAAACAAAACCAAAATTTGTACTCTTTTTTTTTAACAATACTAATATTATAAAAACTGAAAATAATAAAACATAAAAACAATATCTAAAGGTTTCAAAACACTAATGGTCTTACAAGATATTAGAGTCTGACGGAAACAAATTACTAGAATGGAAAGACATATTAAATCACTAGAATGAGCATAAGCATCAGAAAATTTATTATATTAATTCTTGAAATATGGATAGCATAATTCATGTTATTTTAAATGACATGACGAAGGAATTAAATGATGCAATTTTATTCAATAAGGATGCAATTTGAACAATATGTACAACAACACAATCATAATATAAATGCAGGAATAACATAAATATCGCTAAAAAAAGATTAATCTAATTCAACATGTGAGAATCAAGAACATATAATTCTAGAGTCAAAGTCTATATAAATAGATCAGTAAGCCCACTCACCTCAAATGGCCCTAGGTCCTGGAGAGACTAAAAAGGAACATATCCTATAAATCTGTGGACTAAAACCAAAATATGAAGAAGTGAGAGATCGATCACTAAATCCTATGGTTTATGGGAACTTAAAAATAAAAAAACCCTTAATTAAAATCTATAATTTAAACCTAAGCCTAAGACCAATTTATTCATCCATAATTAATAGGCATAAATTTTTATGCCCAACAATTTAAACCTATCTCCATATATACCATAACTTAAGATGATGATCTAAACCGATTTACCATATAACCAGACACTAAATGACAAAAACCAGAAAAAACAAAGCAGAAAAGACAAAAAAAAAGACAAAAATCCAGAATATTGAAAATAATAATAATATACCAAAAATTCATAAAATAATATGAAAACACACATTTTTTTCTATAAAAATAAACTATTAATTAGTAAAAATTGAAAATAAATAAAGCTTATTATGTATATGTATAAATCGTAACCCTCCCATATTTTAGAAATCTAAACATAGATCTAACAATAATAAATAATAGATCAAAACCCTTGTTTGTATAAAATCATAAGAATCTAAGGTACCATTTGGGGGACATGTTAATCGGCGTTGGCGGTTGGGAATTCCGACAAACGCGGATAGCCAACCAAACAATATTTTTCATTTCTGCGTTTGGTTTCTTTCCCCAAGATTTCACACTTATTTTTCCTCGCGTCCTCGACGCCTCAAAAGTTCGATTCTCGCGATCGGCCGACGCCGCGTCCTCGTGATCTTTGTCAAACGGTGCCTAAATAATCTAACAACATTAATATATATATATTATATCAAAACTCTAATTTGATCAAAATCTTAAAATCCCATAACATAAAAATATATTTAATCATGAAAATAAATCAAAACCCTAATTTAAAAAAAATTAATAACCTAAACATAAATACAATATCACTAATAAATAACAATAATTTAGAAGAAATAAAAAACTAAGAAGAGTAACTCTCTCTCTCTCTCATAGAATACACGGCCGCACTTTTTTTTTCGTTCACCCCAACATGTATATAGGAAATGAGAAGACCTAAAAAAATCTATATGCACTGTTCACGTGCATAATTTCTAGGGCCCGTCTAGCCCCACCCACTGATTTTCTTACCCCACCAATCAATAAAAAAAAAAAAACCGGTGTTTTGCTATCCCCACCAATTCGATCCGTTCAACCGGATTTGGTCGCCATTTCAGGTTTCGCGCGACCGAAACTGGTCGAACAGGATTTGTAATAAAATTTATAATTTTTTTTTTTGAAAACATAATCTTACGACGTGTATCCTCCTTGAATCTTTCATATCACTCCAAGTCTGAGTTGTAATGTAGGGAGAATAAATCATTATTCTTAAATGTAGAATATAAGAACAATTTTTTTTACATAAGTTACAGACAAATTTCAAAAGCCAAATATAAAATGTGTTTGAATCAACTGATATATTTTTTTGTTTTCAAACAAAAATTCATCTTAACTACGAATTCAAACGAAGCTTAAAAATGATATATATTTGTCTAATAAGATATTTTTCTATAAAAATTTGAATTAATTGAAAGTATATCTACTTACATTTTTTTTTAATCCCTTAGTTGTTGTTTGGATGAAAGAATAAATTTAGAATATGATGGATAAATCCAAAAATTTATTTGTTTACAAAAAATAAGTAGATATAATTTTGAACCATGTTCGACCCATTCCGGTCGCCCAAAACCTGAAATGACGACCCATTACGGTCGCCCAAAACTTGAAATGGCGACCGAATTCGGTCGAACTGAATCAGTGGGAACAGACAAACACCGTTTTTTTTTTTTTTTTTTTTTGATCGGTGGGATTGGAAAATTGTTTGGTGGGGATAGACGGGCCCTAATTTCTATGCATGAAAGGAAGTCCATCTGGTCATGGGCTTTGGACTGGGCATGGGCTGGACCAAATATGCCCCACACCCAACAATATCTTCTCCCATACACATACCCACAAATTAATATTTATCCATCTAATATCCTATGTATTTTTAAAAAATTAAACATTGAAATTTAACTGAAATGTAATTATGTATGCAATGAATAATGTTTTTTTTTTAAATTAAATAAATAAATGAAATGAAATGAAATTTTAATTAAAAAAAGTGCATCACATTCTCTTCCCCTATATATTCAGAAGAACACAAAATAAAAGATATATGACATCCAATGATAACTATCACCCAAACAATAGTTGTAAGAGTAGGCTTACAACTCCAACTCATAACAAACATCTATATAATCGTTTTACTTGTAAGCTTACACATTCGAGTAATACCTAACAAGCACAATAATATAGAAAAATGTATAAGAATTCAACTTATACCCCACAAACAATAAAACAGATGTACATCCACATAATAATTGTATAAGGCGGCTTACAAATCCGACTCATGCCTAACAAGCTCAATAATATGACAAACAATCAAACAAATGTGCATTCATACAATAATTGTATAAGTCGACTTACAAATCCGACTCATACCTAACAAGCTCAATAATATAAAAAATGGTATAAGTATCTAACTTATACCCCACAAACAATATTCAATCAAATGCACAAGGAAAAATATCAATGCTTTGCATTGAAGTTCCAACAAATATTAATACAAGTGACATACAATCATACAACAAAATAACCATATAAATCAAATCCACAATTCTTCCGCTGCGCCACTCTCCTAATGACCCAAATCACAGTGAATGAACTTATACATAAAAAATAATGACAACAATCATCAACAATCATTTATGACAATAACTGTATAGGTCAAATACGCTCATGCCCCATATCATAGGTGTTATAACTCATACAGAGCATATGCAATGGCAACAATAATATAATAAAAATATATAGGTCAAACTCACTCATGTCCCATACCATGGATGATTCGATTTGTATGGAATAAACAAAGACATTACAAGCAACCAATTGTATAAGTCAGCCCACCTACGTTCCATACCATTGGTGGTCAAACTGATACAATGCAAAAATTGACAATATATAGCAAAAAGAATTAACATCAAACAATTTCATACATAATTGTATAATTTAAGCTCATATACGTCCAATACCATAAATGATCCAACTTGTATCGTCAAAATAGGGGCAATAATAATGACATCAAGATGATATTAAAGATATTTCCAATCCTCAGAATTTGTATATATAAGAAAATCATCTACTGACATAGACATTCACAGATTGATTGAGCCATCCGCAACACTATATAAAACTTGAAAAATATCCTAATAAAATTGTGAATACATGGCCACATTGAACAAGTTGAAAATATTGGTTGTTAAGATATGTCTCTCATGTGTGTATGCTTTGATGTATATTTAGTATGAGCAATCATCCATCATATAGTGCTCTTACATAGAGTAGCAACTAATAGGAATGCAATTCATATATGAATCAATTCTAATTGACTCTACTCATCCTAGACTTCAAAGGAATGACTCTCATATTGACTTATCATGAGGCTCTATAAAAAAAATTTACAATGAACCAAAATAACTAAACTCCAAAAGATAGGGTATCCAAAAACTTGGATGGCATATCCTAAGATCCAATAATGCAATCTAAACTCTTAAAAATATAGCTAGATTTATACAAATGCTAAATGCACGTGAACCTGAATTTACAAGATCCAATTGTAATATCGATATGCATTGCATAACGTAGAAAAATATTTAGCATATTCAATATTGTATATATAAAAATAAAACCTTCATGATAAAGAAGTATAAAAAATGTAATAAAAGAATTTAAAGCTCATTCCATATAATATATAGCTTAATAAATATGTAACCATGTAAAATATATAGAGTTACATTTTAAAATAATTAACGTAATAAATACATAGAGAGTTTCATTAAGAAAGATTTAGTAATATCTTTATTTTTGAATTATCAAGATTATTTACTTAAATTTGACTTTGAAAACTTAAAATATAATTACAATTTATATAAATAAGATTTGAAATCTTTCATTTAAATAAATAAAGATGAGTAACAACTAAATTTATGGTAAGGTAAAAATGTATATATAAAAAAATAATGGGTCACTTCCCCTTTAATAAAAAATTAATAGATTTAGGCTCGAGTATAAACAAAATGATCAAATAAAGTATTTTTTTTATATAGACCAATATAATCTCCTTAGGGTGATCATGTCACGCCCCAGGTGTCCCCGATACGTGGCAATAATATAAAGTATCAGCTATCAAATACAGGAGGTCAACAATGACGCCAATATAAAACACACAAGATTAACAAGACAACGATAACTGATAACTCATAGAAATGCGGAAGCATACAAATACCAACAATGTCTGTAAATCAAAAATATTATTACAGACCCGAATACACAATCACTGTCCTGTGAGACCCAAGTCTAGCCAAATAAAATACAACTGATGCAACACGCACGATGTCAAATACATAAGACCCTATGACTGCTGACAGCCTCGCACTCGCCAACCGCCAGACGGAACGCTCCACGCACGCAAGACCATGCCACAAGGAAGCTCCAGCTCCACTCCCAACAACGCCCCAGTAAAAGAACAGTACGCGAGGGGTGAGCTACAAGCTCAATGAGTGGTCAGAAACCAAACACCAACATAACGATTCGACACTAAGGCAATTTCCTTTCAAGGAAAAACATGGGTAGAAATCCAACAGGTAACAAGGTTGCGCAACGGTGCGATTATACCCCGCCCTCGCCCTAGCCCCCACAGGGGTGAGCCTAGGGACTTGAAGGACAAAATTTGATGTTCTACACCGTTCGTCATCCGGTAGCGCTCTCCCGGGCAACCTCTACCTGGAGCCGGCCACGGTCAGTACACTGTCGAGCGCGTCGATGGTACCTACAGGTGGGGGTCCACCCAGGGCGGCTCGTACCTAGGAAGCATCAACACGGATCCGGCGAAGGGGAGAACGATTCACGCTCGCAATATCGTTCGGTGGCCCACCGTCATGTAACCTCACCTGGTACACTTCCATGATCAGTACATCCGTCGAATGCCTTGGGAGTACCTACAAGTGGGAGTCCTCTATCAGGGCAGCTTCAATGTCGGGGCACCGGTATACGACGATATTGGGAGGAACCATACATGTTCGCAACGCGAACCCTATGGGAAAACCAATTACACAAGCTGGTGGGTCGAGTATCAATTCGAACCCACCACACTCACACCAACACCCTCACCCCGACGGGTGGCATAGGATTTTTGGGAACAATACCCTCACCCTCACCCTCACCCCCTCCTCGGGATGACATAGGCTCTTGGGGAAGAGGTCGACTGTTCTGCACCGCTCGTCATCCGGTAGTCTCTCCCGGTGTGGCCTCTACTACATGGTAGCCTCCCACGTCCATTATCTCTGCTATATGGGCACACCAACAAGCGTTGTGAATAGTACCTAGGAACACCTCACAGGGTTCTGACCTTCACCGGGTAGCTTGCCATGACCGCTACCTCGGCTGTATGGGCACACCAACACGCGTCATGAGTAGTATCTTGGAGCACCCCACCGGACTTTACTACGCCGGGCAGTCTCTACATGGAGCCGACGAAGGGAAGAACACTCGACACACCTGAATACGATCCACATGGATCCGTCATCATTAGTTATCAAACACCGATAAGCGCAACGAATTCTCATGAATTCGCTACAGGGCGCATAACTCAGATGCGGGGAACACATTATTCTAAGTGTCAAAGCCATGGTATGACCCCATAAGAGGTCATACACTTGTCTAACACATTAGGCAAGGATCATGGCCATCTAACATATATATATACAACATACAATTGTTTCCCAAAGATGGCCTTCATAAAAATGCATACATGGTATCAATCAAGCAAACACACAAGTTACAACCGAACATGTGTTGGATAACACCAACGTAGAAGGAAGCGCGACAATAGGTGTATGTCAAAAATTCCAAGCAGACTTGAGTCAAGTAGGAACTATATCTACTCACTATGATCGCAAAAAGAGGGAGGGTGAGAGAGAGGGAATGCCTCTTCCTCTCCTGAAGCGGGTCATAGTTTTTCCCCAACATGATGGATGCAACAACTATATCACACCCTCAAGCCCTAAATTAGAGGAATATTATGCATGTATCCCATTGTTAACCCAAGATAGATATGCTAGATATGTCTAAATAATAATAGGGCTAGTATTTCAAACAAAGCTACCTAAGTCATGCTATATTCTATACAATACATAGGCAGATATAAGGTAGAATAGGGGTTCTACACAATATAAGAGCTATACAACCTATCATGCATGATAACTAGCATATTTAGGGTGCAATTAAAGCCCCAGGTGTTATATTTGTGTCACTTTTTAGCCTATGGGTAACCGTTGGGTCATTTCTGGCCATTTTCGAATTTTTCATTTTTCGATCGAAGCCGCTAAAATTTTGGCTTTTAGGTATCTGCGTGAGCTGAAGTGCTCCAATTGGAAATCTGACTGCATATTATGGGTCCTGGTACTATTCTGTACTACCCATAAAAATTTCGTTGAATTCCGGTAACGTTTGGAAAATTATGCAGTTCTGAATCGTATTCGGGTTTTCTTCGAAACTGATTCGTTAAGTGGAATAGTGTTGAGATATTTATGTGCATGTGGTGACCCTAGGTGAGTTCACCCCCACCTTGCTTAAGAGTTAAGAAACCATTGGTTTTTATTTATGTTAGTGGGTGAGTTTAGGTTAAGTATACCCCCCCCCCACCTTTTCCTTCCCATAACCCCCCCAAGTGTGAGTTTTGCTCACTTTTTCACTTCTCTCTCCCTCTCCTACGTGGGTCTCTCCAGCCCTGCTGTGTGTGAGTGTGTGTGTGCTTTGAAGAGGAAAATCAAGAAGGAGAAGAAGCAATAGAAGGGGCACAAGAAGGTTTGTGCATTCATTGTTGTTGTTGTTGTTGTTTCACTCTCTTTGGCTCCCTCTCTAGCTCCCATTGCCCCTGTTTTTCAGCCATTAGAAGGCTGTGGGGAGGCTGAGGACGTGGTGGTATGGGTGGTGGCGGTTGCGGCGACTTTGGTGCGCCAAGAGCCCGAGTGCACCCCTTTTTTATCTCTTCCCCTCCGTTGGTAAGCTTTCCTTCTCCCTTATCCTTGTTTTTAGGGTTGTTAAGGGTTGTGGGGAGGTCATGCATGCTAGGTGAGTGTGTTTGGGTGTGTGGGAGGGGTTGGGGAGGGGTGTTGGACGGCTGGGCGCGCGCGCAGGCGGGCGCGCAGGGGCGCGTACGCGCGCGGGAAGGGGGATTGGCGGGCACAGTGCGCGCGAGGGCGTGCGGGCGCGCACAAGCGTGCGCGCGCGCGCGGATGGGGGCCTGGGTTCGCGGGCAGCGCGTCCGGACGCTCGGCAGGGCGCGGGGCAGCACGCGGCCGGGCGCGGGAGCACGTGCGCGCGCGCGTGCACGTACGCGTGTGTGCGGGGGTCACGCGTGTGGCTGCCCGAGGGTTCGGGTAGGTGTCGGGGCGCTCGGATATGCGTGCGTACGCGCGTACTCGCATGCGTGCGAGCCCATATGCGCGCATATCTAAGCCTTAGACATTTTTAGTTAATTTAAGGTGTTTTTATGTAGTTATACTCACCATTTTTGATGCCCTTGTCGTGCAGATCTTTGCAAATGGATACGTAACGACCCAGGTTGCTGTGAGTGGGTCGATCCAACCCAGTCGGGAGGCGTCCGATGCACGTAGATGTGCATTGCCCTCCCCTGGGGCACCATAACTACATATTAATCTTGTTGGCATGTATATGTTATTTGCCTGTTTAGCTAAGAATGCACCCATGCTATGATTAGATGTTGCATGCTAGGTTTTATACATCCATCTATCATGCATAGGAGCCATACATGCCTAGATACCTGTCATATGTTAGTATAACCCCGACTTATGCATGTCCCCACTTAGTTTAATTTAGATTAAACCTATATGAATATGCATAGGATAAGCATGCCTTAGAAAATATTTATAACTTGTTATTATATTATCACATGCTTTCATGATTAATTCTTGAATTGTATATTTAATTCCAATCTTCCTACTCAGGATTAAGGGACTTTGGGAAGTTACCAATGAGACCCGGGCTAGGGTGCTCCGTGTTCCTTGTTTGGTTGTCGGGGTATCCTATATCGGGACCACAAGGTGCCCTCCCAAGGGGTTCTTTCCCCCAGACATTGAATATACGGAATAATTATTCATTTAATTATATGTGTATATTTATTTATACATGTACGAGCCATGAATCTTGTCTAAATGAGTTTGGACAAGTGTATGACCTATTAGGGGGTCATACCATGGCCTAGTCATTACGAACAATAGAATTTCCCCGCATCTGAGTTATGCGCCCTGGAGGGAATTCTTGAGAATTCGTTACCGTACCGCTGCATAGTCACCGATGATGACAGATCCAAGGGGATCATATTCGTGAGTGTAGATTGGGTTCTTTCCTTCGTTGGATCCGCGTAGGGACTTCCTGATTGAGACAGCCGGCCTGACAGAGGGCTCCCATCTGTAGGTGCTGCCGATTTGTGAGGATGTGCTGATCGTGGGAGTATACCAGGTGTGGGCTTCCCTGGATAAGGGCTACCGGTGGACCAAGGGCATAGAAACAATCTAAATTCCACCCAAGTGCCTATGTCACCCCGAGGAGGGGGTGAGGGTGAGGGTGTAGTGGGTCGGCGTTGGTTCGATCTGCGAGTTGTGCAATTTTGCAAAGCCTTGGTCATCCCTAAGGAGGGTGTGGGTGAGGGTATTGCTCCCTAAAGTCCTATGTCACCCTGTGGGGGTGAGGGTGCGGGAGTGGTGGGCTCGGGTTGATACTCGACCCACTAGTTTAAGGAGTTGATTCCATCTGTTGGAACCGAAATTACTTGAAGGATTTATATGAGTTGTGTTGCATGGATTGTTCCATTCACTGAGCGTGTGGCTCACCCCTCGCATATGTTTTCTTCCAGTTGACGCTGAGTCGGATCCAAGAGAAGAGCTCCCCTTGGCGCAGTACGAGTAGGAGACCCGCGTTCGCGTTGGATGTCTTGCGAGTGAGAGGCCATCAGCATTCCCTTTTCCTTCTATGTATTATACTTGTGCTTGTGCACGGTATGTGGATTATTGATGTCTTTTGTTGTATATATTGGTTCTCACAAGACCGTTGATTGTGTACTCTAGTCTGTAAATATGTCTTTGAATTACAGACTTAGTCGTTTGAGCTTCCGCTATTTGTATATATTTGATGTCAGTTATTTGATTATTGCTTTAGTGTCGTTGATGTTGTGGAGTCCTTATTTGATCTCGTGTATGGATTGCTGATATCATTTATATATTTGCCATGTCTCGGGGACGGCCGCCCTGGGGCGTGACAAAAGTTGGTATCAGAGCCATGTCCTGTCAGAGCCAATTATTTTTTTAGAGATGAGTCCTAGGATTTGTATATGAGTATTATGATCCTAGTGCTAGTTTCTTAGTTGTTGATGTGCCTCCTCGGAGACGGGCGCGTGGACGTGGTCACCCTCGGGCTTCGAAGGTTTTCGAACCTACCGGAGGCGAGGAGTCTACTGGAGAGTCCTTGGCTGTTGGGCCAGGACCTGCGCAGGAGCCTCCAGCGTGGGCGCTTGCTTACGCTCGGATGGCGGATCTTCTGGAGACTCAGATTAGAGCACTGGAGGCCAAGACTGAGCGTTGGCTGAGCAGGCGCGAGAGATCTAGGAGCTGTGGGTGGCCCGCAAGGCGGTTCCGCAGGTACCCTTAGCGGCAGATCCACAAGTGGTGTCAGAGATACCCCCTGTAACGGTCGGAGACTGTATTCTCCTCCATTCTGGTTATTGGGGATGTGCCTTGGAGTTGGAGAGCGAAGCCGGTTTCAAGTTTTAGGGTGTGGCGTATTATCCATTAATGGGGGATGTCTTCTTTCAATTTCCTGCTCAGGATTAAGGGGCCTTGCGAGGTCATCATTGAGACCCGGGCTAGGGTACTCCGTGTTCCTTGTTTGGTTGTCGGGATATCCTATGTCGGGACCTCAAGGTGCCCTCCCAAGGGGTTCTTTCCCCTAGGCAGGGAATATCTTTGAAACATCCTTTGGATGATTGCCTTTTTTCTCTCACTTGGAAGATGCTGAAGCGAGCGATGATGCGTACGATCGAGATGGAGTGTTACGGTATGAGGTCGAGAGTGTGGACTTCCCGTGAAGTATCTGCTCACTAAGTGCATGATGCTGGAGTCCCGATGGTTATAATTGGATGACCTATCGTTGGCGGCATATGAAGCACAGTTTACGGTACTGTCGTGTTTTGCCCCCACATGGGTCATAAATGAGGAGACGCGACGCTAAGCGTTCCTGATGGGACTCAACCGCCGTATCAGATAGATGACGTCGCATATGCATTGTCAGGGTTCGACAACCTCCGGTCGCGTATCTTGTGGATTAAGTGCGGTCGAGCGGCTTACCCAGCGTGTAAGTGACATCATGAGCGCCAGCCTTGCTCGAGGAGCTGAATTTGGACTTAATTGTCCCTGGAATTATTTTGATCTCCCCATAGGGGTTGAAGATCAGGTACCCCTTGCCGCGAATTGACGATCCGTTTTGACCAGCTCTGGGAGCCAGTGTCTTTCCGTTGATCGATCTTCGCGCACGGTACTCTAATTGGAGATCCGGGAGTGGGGCATTAAGCAAATGGCCTTTCGTGACCGTTTCGGGCACTACGAATTTGGAGTACTGCCATCGGGGTAAACGAATGCGCCAGATGCCTACAAGCATCTCAAAAGTGGTGGGCCGTTTAGACCTCCGTTGGCTGTTCTAGGGTAGCCTTCGTTGAGGTTGTGGATCGGCATGCCCTCAGGTGAAGTTGTGGATCGTCGCGTGGGAATGCGTTCGTCCATCGAGATTCCTTAGCGGATGTGGGAGTGTGTTATCATGGAATTCGTTGCGGGCTCGATAAAGTCACGCTCGGGTCACGACGCCGTCTGGGTGATCACTGACCGACTGACTAAGTCCGCACTTCCCCTCCCTATCTGTCTAACTAAGTCTCTGGACGCTTCGACGCGGGTATGAGCCTTCGCGATTGTTCGTCTTCATGGCAATCCAGTCGGTGCTATTTCGGATCGAGACGCGTGGGTTACTTTGAGGTTCTTGCGCAACCTTTGGCAGGCTTTGGCGCGAGCCTTCATTTAAGTATAGCGTTTCATCGCCGACGGACAGCCTGTCAAGTGAACGATTTGGACCTTACGGTAGCCTGGATGGTTCGTGTGTGCCTCTGCACTGCCCTAAACCGTCAGGGGGCTACGTAGGTCATCGTCGCCGGGAGCTTACCTTCGGTTTTGGCGACAATGTTTCCTTGATGGTGTCCCGGTTTAAGGGCATCCTCAATTTCGATGTTCGGGGCGAGCTGAGTCAGCCCTTCTTGGCCCGTTTCTCATCCTTGAGCGGATTGGGGAGGTGGCCTATTGTGTAACTTTGCCCCACAGTTGGCTCAAGCCATGACGTCTTCAATGTCTCGCAGCTTAGGCACTAAGTCCACGATCCTGCTCACGTCATTGCGTTCGAGCCGCTCGTCTTCGAGCTGGGCTTGTCATTCATGGAGCAGTCGATCGAGATCCGGGACAGGCGCGAGAAGAAGCTCCGCACAAAGACCGTCCAGTTGGTTAAGGTATGATAGCAGCGCCGTTCTGGTGCCAAGGCCTTTTGGGAGCGCGAGGACGCCATTTGTGACGCATATCCACATCTTTTCCCTTCCTAGATGTTTTTATCTAAATTTTGTGGACAAAATTTCCTAAGGGGGGAAGAATGTTATATTTGTGTCACTTTTTAGCCTATGGGTAACCGTTGGGTCATTTCTGGCCATTTTCGAATTTTTCATTTTTCGATCGGAGCCGCTAAAATTTTGGCTTTTAGCTATCTGCGTGAGCTGAAGTGCTCCGATTGGAAATCTGACTGCATATTATGGGTCCTGGTACTATTCTGTACTACCCATAAAAATTTCGTTGAATTCCGGTAACGTTTGGAAAATTATGCAGTTCTTAATCGTATCCGGGTTTTCTTCGAAACTGATTCGTTAAGTGGAATAGTGTTGAGATATTTATGTGCATGTGGTGACCCTAGGTGAGTTCACCCCCACCTTGCTTAAGAGTTAAGAAACCATTGGTTTTTATTTATGTTAGTGGGTGAGTTTAGGTTAAGTATAACCCCCCACCTTTTCCTTCCCATAACCCCCCCAAGTGTGAGTTTTGCTCACTTTTTCACCTCTCTCTCCTTCTCCTACGTGGGTCTCTCCAGCCCTGCTGTGTGTGAGTGTGTGTGTGCTTTGAAGAAGAAAATCAAGAAGGAGAAGAAGCAATAGAAGGGGCACAAGAAGGTTTGTGCATTCATTGTTGTTGTTGTTGTTGTTTCCCTCTCTTTGGCTCCCTCTCTAGCTCCCATTGCCCCTGTTTTTCAGCCATTAGAAGGCTGTGGGGAGGCTGAGGATGTGGTGGTATGGGTGGTGGTGGTTGCAGCGGCTTTGGTGCGCCAAGAGCCCGAGTGCACCCCCTTTTTATCTCTTCCCCTCCGTTGGTAAGCTTTCCTTCTCCCTTATCCTTGTTTTTAGGGTTGTTAAGGGTTGTGGGGAGGTCATGCATGCTAGGTGAGTGTGTTTGGGTGTGTGGGAGGGGTTGGGGAGGGGTGTTGGATGGCTGGGCGCGCAGGAGGGCCAGGCGGGCCTGGCAGGCGCGCAAGCGCGCGCGGGAAGGGGGGCTGGCGGGCACAGTGCGCGCGAGGGCGTGCGGGCACGCACAAGCGTGCGCGCGGGCGCGGATGCGGGCACAGGCAGCGTGTCCGGACGCTCGGCAGGGCGCGGGAGCATGTGCGCGCGCGCGTGCACGTACGCGTGTGTGCGGGGGCCACGCGTGTGGCAGCCCGGGGGTTCGGGTAGGTGTCGGGGCGCTCGGATATGCGTGCGTACGCGCGGCGTTAGAGCCCGTATGCGCGCATATCTAAGCCTTAGACATTTTTAGTTAATTTAAGGTGTTTTTATGTAGTTATACTCACCATTTTTGATGCCCTTGTCGTGCAGATCTTTGCAAACGGATACGTAACGACCCAGGTTGCTGTGAGTGGGTCGATCCAACCCAGTCGGGAGGCGTCCGATGCACGTAGATGTGCATTGCCCTCCCCTGGGGCACCATAACTACATATTAATCTTGTTGGCATGTATATGTTATTTGCCTGTTTAGCTAAGAATGCACCCATGCTATGATTAGATGTTGCATGCTAGGTTTTATACATCCATCTATCATGCATAGGAGCCATACATCCCTAGATGCTGTCATATGTTAGATAACCCCGACTTATGCTGTCCCCACTTAGTTTATTTGATTAAACCTATATGAATAGCATGGGATAACATGCCTTAGAAAATATTTATAACTTGTTATTATATTATCACATGCTTGCATGATTAATTCTTGAATGTATATTTAATTCCTATCTTCCTACCGGGATTAAGGGACTTGGGAAGTACCAATGAGACCCGGGCTAGGGTGCTCCGTGTTCCTTGTTTGGTTGTCGGGGTATCCTTATCGGGACCTCAAGGTGCCCTCCCAAGGGGTTCTTTCCCCCAACAGGGAATATATGGAATAATTATTCATTTAATTATATGTGTATATTTATTTATACCTGTACGACCATGAATCTTGCTAAATGAGTTTGGACAAGTGTATGACCTATTAGGGGGTCATACCATGCTAGTCTTAGAACAAAAATTTCCCCGCATCTGAGTTATGCGCCCTGGAGGGAATTCTTGAGAATTGTACCGTACCGGTGCGTATCACCGATGACGACACATCCAAGGGGATCATATTCGTGATTGTAGATGGGTTCTTTCCTTCTTGGATCCGCGTAGGGACTTCCTGGTTGAGACAGCCGGCCTGAAAGAGGGCTCCCATCCGTAGGTGCTGCCAATTTGTGAGGATGTGTTGATCGTGGGAGTATACCAGGTGTGGGCTTCCCTGGATAAGGGCTACCGGTGGACCAAGGGCATAGAAACAATCTAAATTCCACCCAAGTGCCTATTCACCCCGAGGAGGGGGTGAGGGTGAGGGTGTAGTGGGTCGGCGTTGGTTCGATCTGCGAGTTGTGCAATTTTGCAAAGCCAGGTCATCCCTAATGAGGGTAGGGTGAGGTATTGCTCCCTAAAGTCCTATGTCACCCTTGGGGGGAGGGTGCGGGAGTGGTGGGCTCGGGTTGTACTCGACCCCTAGTTTAAGGAGTTGATTCCATCTGTTGGACGAAATTACTTGAAGGATTTATATGAGTTGTGTTGCATGGATTGTTCCATTCACTAGCGTGTGGCTCACCCCTCGCATATGTTTTCTTCCAGTTGACCTGAGTCGGTCCAAGAGAAGAGCTCCCCTGGCGCAGTACGAGTAGGAGACCCACATTGGTGGATGTCTTGCGAGTGAGAGGCCATCAGCATTCCCTTTTCCTTCTATGTATTATACTTGTGCTTGTGCACGGTATGTGGATTATTGATGTCTTTTGTTGTATATATTGGCTCTCACGGGACAGTTGATTGTGTACTCTAGTCTGTAAATATGTCTTTGAATTACAGACTTAGTCGTTTGGCTTCCGCTATTTGTATATATTTGATGTCAATTATTTGATTATTGCTTTAGTGTCGTTGATGTTGTGGAGTCCTTATTTGATCTCGTGTATGGATTGCTGATATCATTTATATATTTGCCATGTCTCGGGGACGGCCGCCCTGGGGCGTGACAGCAGGGAAGCGCGAAGCATGACTGCGTGCATCGAGCGCTCCCAGAAGGGTTGGAATCGAACCACTGATTGATACCCGGATTGATGGGCATCCCATCCGACGAGGTCTTTAAGGTAAGGGTACCAAAAGGGGTGAGTAAAATCACATACAAACACATAAAAGTAACTAGGAATGCCTAGGCTTGACATCCACGCATACGGGCTCGTACACACGTCAGCATGCACGCACGCACGCTAGCCCGAGCCCCCCGGACACGCCACCAAGCGTGTCGGCTCACAGCACACCCAACCCGGACCCCGGACAGCCCCACACGCACCCTCGGGGAGCCCCAGGCGCAGCCCTGGGCACCCCGCACGCGCGCGCCGCTCGCATGCACGCAGGCATCGCGCAGACGCATGACCCGCGCGTAGGCATGCGCGCCCAACCCACGCACACGCACGCGTGCCCCTGCGCGTACGCGCGCGCGCTCCCGCGAGTCCTAGCGCGCTCGCACCCCGCGTGCTCCCTCGCATGCGGACCCGCGCGCCCAAGCTCCAAACCTTCCCCCCCCCCCAAGCGCCCACATGCACCCGAACCCAACCACATGGCATGCATGACTCCCCAACAACCTCTAAACTAAAAAAAAGTCAAATAAAGAAGGGGAAAAACTTACTAAACATAAGAGGGGGAGGGAAAGGGTGATGTTGGGGCCCTCGAGCACACCCACGACCATCTCTACCACCACTACCACTACCACCACCTCCATTTGGCTTCTCTTCTCTACATGGCTTCAACTTGGTATTTCAACAAACATATGGGGGCTGAAATCCAAAGGGGAGGGGAAAACAATGAGGGGGAGCAAGAGAGAAGGGGAAACAATTCTAACAACACAAGCATACACTCACCTTCACTTCATCTTCTCTTCAAACCCTTCCTCTTCTTGCTCCAACTCCTTCTCTTCCTCCACCCAAAACACACACAAAGGGCTTGACCAGATCCAAAAATAGCCCCAAAGTCGTGCATCATGGGGGATTTAAATAGGCAAAGGTGGATGGAATGATCAAGTTGTCCTTGGACTTAAAACTTTGGACAGCCTTCACTTAAATGGCCATAACTTTCTCAATACAGCTCCTAATTGCACGATTCTAATGCCATTAGAAAATTAAGAAGATTATCTACAACATTCATGTTTATACCCAGATCAAATAACTTCTTAAGCTATTTTGAAATCTAGGCTAAACATCGAACAGGGCTGCTACCTGGATTCCACATTCTCGGGGTATAATCGGAAAAATACCCATACTTTTTGATACATGAATCCAATCGATCTAATTCCACTTCTGTATGGAAACTAGCTCAAAATTGAACATCTCATGATAATATCGGATTTTTACCTCTTCATCTTGGATTTTAACAAAATCAAATCCGAATACCAAATCAAAACTGCATAATTCCAAAAACGTTATTGGAATTACAGAAAATTTTTGGGCAGTATTAAACAATACCATGACCCATAATTTGCAGTTATATTTTCAATCAGGGTCCTCAATCCCTAGTAAGTAGCTAAAAACTAAAATTTTAGAGACTCCGGTCGAAATTAGGACTCTAAATGACACATGCCTAACATTCTCCCCCCCTTAGGAAATTTAGTCCTCAAAATCTAAGGAAACCCAAAGGGAAGACCGAATGTAGAAGTGTCACCCATAGAGTCCGTTGGCTCCCGAGTGGTCCGGACACCAAACTGGTGCTACCAACACACTTTAACTGAAGGAACGATCTTGGTGCGGGCCTCTTCTCATATTGGTCATGGTCCATCAACGTCCAGAACGACAAATCCTGCTCGAGGATGAGCGGCTCGAACGGAATGACATGAGCAGGATGTGACATATTGCCTCAGCTATGAGACATGGACGACGTCATGGGCATGAGCCAGCTGTGGGGGAAAGGCTACATGACAAGCAACCTCCCCAATCCACTCAAGGACAAGAACGGTCCGATGGATGGCCGACTCAACTAGCCCCGAACGTCGAAGCAGAGGATGCCCTTAAATCAGGACACTTCATGAAAAACATGGTCACAAACCCGAAGGTAGGCTCCTGGTGACGATGACCTGCGTAGCCCTTCCGACGGTTCTGGGTGGTGCAGAGGCACGCACGAACGATCTCGGCCACCGCAAGGTTAATTAAATAACTTATGACCCCTCCAACTAGCGCACCACAACCATCCCGACACAAGGGAGGTACAAAACTGCACCCGTAGAGTGCCTTTTTCAATTCTATCTGGATGCTCGAATGGGAGTCGTCTCACAGGCAAACCGCTACCCAAAGGGTGGTGCGTCATCCAACTGCCCCAAGTTGAGCATGCAGGCAAAAAACATGTCCTCCAAGGTCTAAATCGTCCTCTTGTCTGGCTGTCCGTCAACAATGAAACGCTATACTTAAACGAAGGCTTGCGACAAAGCCTACCAAAGGCTGTGCAAGCACCTCAAAGTAACACACACGTCTCAATCCGAAATAGCGCCAACCGGAGTGCCATGAAGACGAACAATCGCGAAGGTTCATACTCGCGTTGAAGCATCCAGAGACTCAGTTAGTCAGATAGGGAGGAAAGTGCGGACTTAGTCAGTTGGTCAATGATCACCCAGACGGCGTCGTGACCTGAACGTGACCTTAGAGAGCCCACAATGAAATCCACGTTAACTCCCTCCCTCGTCCACTGAAGAATCTCGATGGACAAACACACTCCAACGTGACGATTTACAACTTCGCCTGAGGGCATGCCAACCAACAAGCTCAATGAAGGCTACCACAGAACAGCCCACGGAGGCCCAATAAAACATTTGAGATCTTTGCAAGCATCTGGCGCATTTATTTTAAATGACATCATGAAGGAATTAAATGAAGCAACTTTATTCAATAAGGATGCAATTTGAACAATATGTACAACAACGCAATCATGCATAATTATCATAATATAAATACATGAATAACATATAATATCTCTAAAAAAAATTTATCTAAATCAACATGCGAGAAACTATGAGTGGAGAACATATAATTCTAGAGTAAAAGCTCATGTGAATGGATCAGTAAGTCTACTCACCTCAAGTTGACACTAGGTCCAGAGAACGAAGCAAGCAATTACAACCTAGATGAATCATAAAAATGATTAATTAAAATATATGATTTAAGCCTAGGCTCAAGACCTAATTATCCATCCACAATTAATAGACATAAATTTTTATACCCAATAATCTAAACTCATCTCCATATATACTACAACCTAAGAAGAGGATCTAAACCTATTTACCAAACAACTAGACACTAAAGGACAAAAACCAGAAAAGACAAAACAGAAAAAATAAAAATTTGGAAAACTGAAAATAATAATAAAATACCAAAAATTCATAAAATAAATTCATAAAATATGAAAGCACACTTTTTTCAATAAAAATAAACTATTAATTAGTAAAAAATGAAAATAAATAAAGCTTATCATGTATATGTATAAATGATAACCCTAGTATTACTAAAAACCCATATTTTAAAAATCTAAACATAGATCTAATATTTAAATAAATAATAAATCAAAACCCTAAGTTTATGATGACTCAAAAATTCAAATACCTAACATAGATCTAACAATAATAAATAATAGGTCAAAACCCTTGTTTGTATAAAATCATAAGAATCTAAATAATCTAACAACATTAACATATATATATATATATATATATCAAAACTTTAATTTGATCAAAAACTCAAAATCCCATAACATAAAAATATATTTATTAAAGAAAATAAATCAAAATTCTAATTTATTTTTAAAAAAAACTTAATAACCTAAACATAAATTGAATATAACAATAATTTAGAAGAAATCAAAAACTAAGAAGAGTACCCCTCTCTCTCTTTCTCGAATAGAATACACGGCCACACATATATTTTTTTATTTCATTCACCCCAACATGTACGTAGGACATGCAGTAGACCCTCGGTAGCCGAGTGGTCGATATGCACCCTGCCTTTGAGGAGGTCGCGGGTTCAACCCGCCTGTCCATAAAAAAAAAACATGTACGTAGGACGTGAGAAGCCCTAAAATATCTATCACGTGCATAATTTCTCATGCATGAAGGGAAGTTCATCTGGTAATGGGCTTTGGACTGGGCATGGGCTGGACCAAATTGTCACGCCCCAGGCATCCCCGAGACGTGGCAAATATATAAGCATCAGCTATCATACAAGAGGTCAACAATGACTCCAACAAAGAATACACAAGGCTAGCAAGCAATGATAACTGATAACTCAAATGAAAGGCGGAAGCAAAAAAATGTCAATAAGTCTGTAAATCAAAAATATTATTACAGACTCGAATACACAATCATTGTCTTGTGAGAACCAAGTCTAGCCAATAAAAATACAACAAGTGCCACATGGACGATTTCAAATACACAAGACTCTAGGACTGCTGACAGCCTCGCACTCGCCAACCACCGAACGGAACGCTCCACACACGCAAGACCACGCCAGAAGGAAGCTCCAGCTCCACGCCCAACAACGCCCCGGTAAAAGAAACAGTACACGAGGGGTGAGCTACAAGCTCAGTGAGTGGCCAGAAACCAAACACCAACATAACAATTCGATACTAAGGCAATTTTCTTTCAAGGAAAAGTATGGGTAGAAACCCAACGGGAAACAAGGTCACACGGCGGTGCGACTATACCTCGCCCTCGCCATAGCCCTCACAGGGGTGAGCCTAGGGACTTGAAGGACAAAACTTGATGTTCTACACCGTTCGTCATCCGGTAGCGCTCTGTCGGGAAGCCTCTACCTGGAGCCGGCCACGGTCAGTACACTATCGAGCGTGTCGATGGTACCTACAGGTGGGGGTCCACCCAGGGCGGCTCGTACCTAGGAAGCATCAACACGGATTCGGTGAAGGGGAGAACGATAATTCACGCTCACAATATTGTCCGGTGGCCCACCGTCGTATAGCCTCACCTGGTACACTCCCATGATCAGTACATCCGCCGAATGCATCGGGAGTACCTACAAGTGGGAGTCCTCTGTCAGGGTAGCTTCAACATCAGGGCCCCGGTACGACGATATTGGGAGGAACCATTACATGTTTGCAACGCGAACCCCATGGGAAAACCAACTACACAAGCTGGTGGGTCGAGTATCAACTCAAGCCCACCGCACTCACACCAACACCCTCACCCTCACCCCGAAGGGTGACATAGGATTTTTGAGAAATTGCACAAACCGGCAGATCGAACCAATGCCGACCCACTACACCCTCACCCTCACCTCACCCCCTCCTCGGGGTGACATAGGCTCTTGGGGAAGAAGTCGACTGTTCTACACCGCTCGTCATTCGGTAGTCTCTCCCGGTGTGGCCTCTACTACCTGGTAGCCGCCCACGTCCACTATCTTGCTATATGGGCACACCAACAAGCGTCGTGAATAGTACCTAGGAGCACCTCACAGGGTTCTGGCCTCTACCGGGTAGCCTCCCATGACCGCTACCTCGGCCGTATGGACACACCAAACTTAACTACACCGGGCAGTCTCTACACGGAGCCGACGAAGGGAAGAACACTCGACACACGCGAATACGATCCCTATGGATCTGTCATCATCGGTTATCAAACACCGATAAGCGCAAAGAATTATCATGAATTCCCTACAGGGCGCATAACTCATATGCGGGGAAGACATTTTATTCTTAGTGTCAAAGCCATGGTATGACCCCACAGGAGGTCATACACTTCTCTAACACATTATATAAGAATCATGGCCATACTAACATATATATATATATACAACATACAATTGTTTCCCAAAGATGGCCTACATAAACATGCATACATGGTATCAATCAAGCAAATAAACAAGTTACAACCTAACATGCGTTGGATAGCACCAACTTAGAAGGAAGGGTTAAGCGCGATCCGTGCGGCAATAGGTGCATGCCAATAATTCCAAACAAACCTGAGTCAAGTAGGAATTACATCTACTCACTCGGTTCGCGAAAATAGGGAGGGCTAGAGAGAGAGAATGCCTCATCCTCTCCTAAAGCGGGTCATAGTTTTGCCCCAACAAGATGGGTGCAACTACTATACCACACCCTCAAGTCCTAAATCAGAGGAATATTATGCATGTACCCCATTGTTAACCCAAGATAGACATGCTAGATATGTCTAAATAATAATAAGGGGTAGTATTTCAAACAAAACTACCTAAGTCATGCCATATTCTATACAATACATAGACAAGTATAAGGTAGAATAGGGGTTCTACACAATATACGAGCTATACAACCTAGCTTGCATGATAACTAGCATATTTAGGGTGCAATTAAAGCCCCATGGAAACGCGAAGCACGACTGCGTGTATCGAGCGCTTCGGAAGGGTTGGAATCAAACCACTCACCGTTGTCCGGGTCGTCGCGCATCCCATCCGATGAGATATGTAGGTCCACAATGCTAACCACAAGCAAGGGCTTTGGTAAAGGGGCCAACTCATCATGCCATCTCGCAGCAACAACTCGTAGAGCAACTGAATCGGCTTGATGCAAGGCTCCAACAGTGAGTCCCACATTCCTACTTGGTGGTTCTCGTGGAGTTTTCCATCTCTTCAAAAACTGACGGATTTCCTGCTGTCCACTGGGTGTCAATGAGTAGTAATCATGCTTGGGAGTAACCACTAAATCAAATCTATCAAGTTGCAATCTGATTTTGCATCTTCTTCTACAATAGATGATAAGCCAGTCTTTCCAACCATTTAGGGAAGTAAATGGCACCAACTTACGCCCTCTAAATACCACAGAAAAAAATGTGAATCACCAAATATCCGCTTGAATACATAGTCTAATCTTTTATGTAGAGAAACTGGGAGCCACCGAAGCCACCCAAAGATTCCCTCTTGAACTGCCTCTACAGGTTGGCTATGTCATCCCCAACACCAAAACCAAGACCAAATATGGCATCGCAGCCACCCAAAGATTCCCTCCTCTTGGTCTAAGGACACCGTAGAGGGAATCGGCGGTCGGAGAGTCCCAAAGCACGGACGAGGCCAACGCACTGGTTTTCGGTGCCGACGAATCCTTTGCCGATGACGATGTTGCGCCGGACGACGCTGTAGGCCCCTCCTCCGAAGACCTCCGACATCCCCACCGAGACACTCGGTGGCTCCATGAGCTTGATCGGCCACATTTGGAGGGACGACAACAGATTCCTCCGATCGGACGGTTTGGTTGGACGAGAGAGAGAGCTTGAAAGGGATCGAGTACAAACAACACACACAACATTCTCACCAACACCACCTTCACTTCCTTGACATCCTCCTTTGCTTTCCCTTCTCCACCCCTCCTTTACCTCCACTGATTCTCTTCGATGCTGCATCCACCAAAAGAAAACCCAACGGGAGAGAGAGAGCAATTAAAGCAAAAAAAGGTGGTAGGTGGGTAGTGTGAGGGATGGGGTGAGTTTAAGCTCCACTCACCACTAATACCAAAGATATTTTAGAGGTTCTCGTGCACCACTTAGCCAGCCGAGCAAATCTCACTAACCAAATCGTGTAAATAAAAACCCGGATGCCAAACGGAACTGCATATTTTTCAAAACGATGTCAGAATTTAATGAAAATTTTATGGGCAGTACAAAACCGTACTAGGACCCATAATATGCAGTCAAATTTTAAATCAGAGTCCTCAAACTCCAGAACGTAGCTAAAAATCAAAATTTTAGCGACTCCGATCGAAATTAGGACTCTAAATGACACAGGCCCAACACAAATGAGGCCCACACCCAACAATATCTTCTCCCATACACATACCCGCAGATTAATATTTATTAACCTATGTTAAATTATATGTGTTATATCATAGTATATTACACGTGTAATCCTACGTACATTTGTATATAAAGGGATTCAACACTAAGTACAATATAAGGATTCTCATTATTTCATTCTCTCATTATAACATGATATTAGAGCCACCACCTCACAAACCCTAATTATTTTTTGGAATCCTTCATCGTCGTCGTCGTCGCCGCGCCGCCCCAGCCTTTGCGCGCCACCCCTGCCACTCCTGCCCGCGCGCCCCTGCCCCTGTCCACAAGCGCCCCTGCCCGCTCGCGCCCCTGCCCCTGTCCACAAGCGCCCCTGCCCGCTCGTGCCCCTGCTGCCGCACGTGCTCCTGCCGCCGCGCATGCTCCCAGCCCGCGCGCCCTGCTGCCCACGAGCGCCCCTGCCCGCGAGCCCCTGCCCGCGAGCACCCCTGCCCGCGCACCCCTGCCCCTATCCGCGATCGCCTCCAGCCGCCGCGCGTATCCCCTACTCGTGAGCACCCCTGCCCGTGAGCGCCCCTACTCGTGAGCACCCCTGCCCGCACGCCCTGCTGCCCGCGTGCCCCTGCCGCTGTGTGCGAGCGCCCTTGCCTATGCATCCTGGGATTCTCAGGATCCTGTCCGTGAGTGCTAGCTCACGCGGCAATGCATTCACGCGGTTTGCTAGCTTCATGCATTTTCCCCAACGCGTCCTAGAATCTCGTGCCACAAATTCCCAGGATCTCCCGGGTGCCAACGCACATTGCTCCCGGATTTCCCGGGATTCTGTCCCGGTCTCGTCCTTTGCACGTTTGGGTTTCGTCCCCAGCAAGCACTAGGTCGCACCACCACTTGCAAGGTCACGCCACCATCAGCCATCGCCTTCAGTCGCCAACCACCGCCACCGACTGCCGTCGACAGCGGCCATCGCCGTCGACCGCCACCACCGCCGGCCACCCTCTGGTCATCTCCACCAGCCCTCCGATGACTCTGGCACCCCTCGGCCACCCTCAGGTCTCCTCTGGCCGCCCTCCAGCTCCTCCGGAAGCCATCTATCGCCCCAGGCCGCTCTCCGCTGTAGATACCCCAATTTTGACCGTCCAGAAAGACAGAAATACTTCAAGTAACATCCAGAAATATCCCACAATTAGACATCTAGTAGAGAACCAAAGTTCAAGAAACTGAAAACCCTAACCCTAGCCCTAACCCAAACCCAAACCCTAACCTTAACCCTATACCCTACCCTAAACCAGACCCTGGCCCAAACCAGAAAGAAAAACTCTAAAACCCAAAAAACCTGAGTCCCTGGCAATGGGCGGCTAGACCTAACTAGCCGCCCCATACCAGGTGGCTAGTTAGCACTAGCCGTCCCACTGGCCGACCTTGAACCACTTCCCTGGATGGGACATAAAGCAGCATTAAATGCTGATCATTGTGGCGGTTTATGACCTTTAGCCGTCCTATCTTGGCCGGATCAACCCAAGTAACCGACCCAAGCCACCGCTTGTTAGATATGGGACGTTTGGCAGGTCATGATAGGGGCGGCTACCAGGAAGTAGCCGCCCCATCCTGGACAGCTAGTTAGAACTAGCCGCCCTTCACCTGGTCTTGACAGAAGAACCAGAGAATTAATAAGGGGTCTAATCACACACACTATTAGCCAAGCCACCCTTTTACCCCCTGGGTATTCCCCTGCCTCTTTTTTACTATAAATAGAGAAGGTCCCAAGCCTTTAAACAACATCCACAATTCACATTTTCAATCCACAATCAAAACACACATCTCCCACTAGAAATCCCGAGAGAGAGAGAGAGAGAGAGCCCCTTTTGTGAGAGAAATATCCATTCCCCACACAAAAACACCCTCTCATTCCACCCTCCAGAAACCTGGGCTAAACCTAGCTTAGCCTCTGTCCAAGACCAAACCCATTTCCTACTGAAGTTCTGCCCAAACCAGACCAGGCCCCGGACGGCTAAACCCTAGTAGCCACCCCATACCCGACGGCTGGATCACACTAACCGCCCCCCATCCACACCCCATTTTACACCCCTATGTCCCAAGACTCCTTTAGTCAAGCCCCGGAAGCAGAATAGGATACCTGTTTTTCACCTCTGTGTACGGTATATCCGTGTCTTAGAGCGGAGACCCCACAAACTCCCCCACGTAGGTGATCAAATCCAACCCAACCTTTTCCTGCTTTTAGAAAAATAGGTGGCGATCACACAACCCTGGAATCCTCTTGAGCCGCTGTCGGGCGCCTCAACCATGAACGACACATCACCCTTCTGAGAAGACGATCTGACCGAGCCCGCCAGGGCACGCATCCGATCCGAATCCCCGAAGAACCCCCACACACGCACGCACCCGCACACCGCCGGATCCTTCCCGACACAAATCAGAAAATCCGACACACCGACAAATCTGGCGATCATGGTGGGACCTCCCTCGTGAAAAACAACAAAAGGTAATCCTCTTCTTCCCCCCTTTACAAGCTTGACTAGAATGCTATCAACCCTTTAGGAAGGTTAGATTTTCCAACCCCTCGAATCAGATCCTCCTCTACCTCGCATCACAGCATCCTTTACTGCTTTGTAAGCCGCACACCGCTGCGCAATCCTTTACTGCTTTGTAACCCGCACACCGCTGCACAATCCTTTACTGCTTTGTAAGCCGCACACCGTTGCGCAATCCTTTACCGCTTTATTTACTACTTTATATCTGCATTCATTCCCTTGAACCATTTCACACGCCATGGAATCCCGCAAAGAGGAGGAGGTACTAGAGGAAAGAATCAACCAAGAGGGTCAGGCCACGCAATTCTTGACCCATCTAGAGGAAAAGATGGCCAGTCTAGGATACCAATCCGTAGACGACATGTTTCATGACCTCGCCGACTACTGTCAGGTCAAAACCTAGAGACAAGAGGCCCCTGTCGAAACCCCTAAGGCCATTCCCAAAACCCTGTTCACACCAGTCACTCGGTCAACCTGAGCATTTTTTCGTTCACCCCCCTTTCCCCCGCAAATCCAATGTTCCCAACCGTTTCCACCCCAGGCCCCTACCAGCCACCCCAAACCCGGGACCGCAAGGCAGCCCTCCTAGGGGAGAAACACTGGATGAAACCATCCGGAGAATCCTCTCAGAGACTGGTCCCTCAGCCCCCAAGCACATGTCTCTACATAACCTGAGACAAATCCCGTCAGTCCACCTACCGGGGCTGAAGAGACCGGTGTTGGTGTTGAGGCTGAGGCCGAGGAGGCCGTGTTCGAGGAGGATGAGGAGGAGGGGGATGACGACGGGATGGACGATCCTGACGAAGCCGAGGTGGGCGCTCCTGGGTCCACACGGGCCGTGGTAATTTCCTTGACCCCTTTTACTCTTAGCTTTTATTTGGTATATATGCATGTCTTTTGGTGGTATGAACAGGTTGTATATGTGTATTTTTAATAAGCATGCTTGGTGTATAAGGTAATCACGGTGGGATAGCATGCTGATATGGGTTTGTTTCTAGGAAGGGGGGGCAATTTTTCGTATATATATCCATGTTTGTCATATGCATATAAAGGAGAGAGGAACGATATGGCTAGCATACTTGTATGTGATACATTTTTGTGTGCATATAGTTTTTTAGGGTGTGATTTCACATGTGTTTCATCGTGGTAGAGCATGAGGGAGTATATGCATGTATTTCACGGGTCCAAGTGTTTTCCATATGCTTGTGTGAGTTTATGGAAAGTATATAAGCATGATAGACCGTGATAAAAGAAAGAGTGTGAGTGGCGACCATGGTGGGTTTTGGCATTTTTCTGTTTGCATGCGTGATCGTATGAGGAGTGTTTTGGGAATAATGGGAGGTGAACCTTTACGTGAGTGCTTTTGTGTTTGATATGAGAATTTTACTTTGCTAAGCATGATCTCTAAATGATTTTTAGGCTTTGGATTCTTACCTCTCGATCGCTTTCTTTAAACTAACCCATGTCTTCTTCTTTTGCTTGCAGCGGCCGAATCGTACCCGGGCTTTATGGCACGGGACGAAGAGGTGGTACGATGCCTTGGGGCAGGAGGAGAGGAGCTTAGTGGATGGAGCAGGCTTCCGTTCCTTCTTTTTGATTGAGCCATTCCACGTCCATCGCCCATATGTGGAGGCATTGGCAGAGAGATAGGACCCGGAGAGTTGTACGTTCATCCTCGAGGACGTCCATCGGATCACCGGCCTTCCGGTCTTGGGGAAGCGGTGATTGCGGCCACCCTTGCGGACTATAGGGGGATGTTTCGAGAGTTGATTGGAGAGGGAGTTCGTGGAGCGGGAGCAGACGCTGAACCGGATCCCTTTGGGGAGGCTTTCGGGGCAGTATGGCCTCGGTTCCTTTACAGAGCATCAGAAGGGCGAAGATGTAGCTAGCTTCGAGAGGAGGCGGGCGAAGATCGAGGCGAGAGAGGTGGCCGCGTGCCAACAGAGGGTACGGAGGGAGTTGAGGGCGTTCTTCCTTTACTTCTTCGGCCGGGTCCTCTTCTCGATGGCCTCCGATAAGGTTTCCTCTCACTCTCCTTTGCTGATGAGGGACCTGGAGGGCATGGTACGCTATGTTAGACCTGTGTCATTTAGAGTCCTAATTACGATCGGAGTCGCTAAAATTTTAGTTTTTAGCTACCTGTTGGGGTTTGAGGACTCTGATTGAAGATATAACTGCATATTATGGGTCCTGGTACTGTGTAGTACTGCCCATAAAATTTTCGTTTAATTCCGATAACGTTTTTGGAATTATGCAGTTTCGGATTGATATTTGGATTTGATTTTGTTAAAATCCAAGATGAAGAGATAAAAATCCGATATTATTATGAGATATTCAGTTTGAGATAGCTTCCATATAGAAGTGGAATTGGATCAACTGGATTCGTATATCAAAAGTTATGGGTATTTTTCCGAGTATACCCCGAAGATGAGAAATCCAGGCAGCAGCCCTGTAAGATGTTTAACCTAGATTTTGGAATAGCTGGAGAGGATATTTGATCTAGGTGTAAACCTGAAACCTGTAGATAATCTTCTTAGCTTTCCAATGCCACTGGAATCGTGCAATTCGGAGCTGTATTGAGGAAGTTATGGTCGTTTAAGTGAAGGCTGCGCAGAGTTTTAAGTCCGAGGACGACTTGGTCTTTCAGCCCGACCTTGCCTATAAATACCTCCCCAAATGTTACGACCTTAGCAAGTTTTCTTCCCTCTTTTGCTCTGGTCCAGCCCCTTTTGGGTGTGTTTGGGTGGGGGAAAATGGTGGTGATGGTGGGGAAAGGAGCACCAAATGGAGAAAGAAGATGTGTAAGTGTTGTTGTTTCTTTTACTTCTCCATCCTCTTCTCTTTGGCTTCCACTCATTGTTTCCCTCCCCTTTGGATCAGCAGCCCACCATATGTTTGTGGAAATGCCTACGTGTGGAAGAAGGTAGAAGGAGTGCTTGGAAAGGGTTATGCTTGAAGAAGAAGTGATCAATGTTGTTGTTGTTGGTTTCTCCTCCCTCTCCTCCCCCCCAAGCTGGTTTTCCCCCTCCTTTGGATCAGCCATGAAGAAGAAGAGCAAGGAAGAGGTGGTGGTTGCGGTGGTTGCGGTCGAGGTGGGCGGGGGTGTGCTTGCGAGCCCTCCATCTCCCCCTTCCATTCCCCCCTCTCCTTTTGGGTGAGTTTTCCCTCTTCTTTTTGTGGTTTTAATGCACATAAGGGTGCTTGGGAGGGCTTGCATGTGGGGTGTTTGTGTTTGGGTGCATGTGGGGCCTTGGGGGAGGGTTAGAAGTGATTGGGCGCGCGCGCGGGTCTGTCCGCGCGCGTGCGCGCACAGGCATGCGCGCAGGAGGGCGCAGACGGGGAGCGCTGGCGTGCGCGTGCGCGCGGGTGCTGGAGAGCGCTCGGGTGCGCGCGGGTCGCGGGCGCGCGTGAGTGCAGGCGCCGGCGCGCAGTCCGCGCGAGCGCTCGTCTGGGCGCGCGGCAGTGCTCCGAGGGTGTGCAGGGGCGCGTGCGCGTGTGCGAATGCGTGCGTATGAGTGCGGGGGCCACATGCGAAGCTGCCTGGGGCTCGATTTGGGCGTGCAGAGGGTCGGCACCCTTGGTACTCCCGATGCATTCGGCAGATGTACTGATCATGGGAGCTTACCAGTTAGAGATTGCATGACGGTGGGCAACCGAATGATATTGCGAGCGTGAATAGTTCTCCCCTTCGTCGGATCTGTGTTGAAGCTGCCTAGGTTGAGCCACCCTGGGTGGAGCCCCTACCTGTAGGTACCATCGATGCGCTCGACAGTGTACTGACCGTGGCCGGCTCCATATTGAGGCTGCCCGGGAGAGTGCTACCGGATGACGAACGGTGTAGAACGGCATGTTTCGTCCTTCAAATCCCTAGGTTCACCCCTGTGGGGGCTAGGGTGAGGGCGAATGTGAGTTGTACCCATCGAGTATACTCTGGGTATACCTCCAAACGCCTGAGGTGTCGAATTATATTTCTACCTCGTAAGTGGATGGACTCTTGTAACTGTTACGCGGTAACACCAAGTGGTTAACGACTATTCCTCCCTGTGAGTCCCAAAAGCCTTCACCCTTGGGAGTGAGGACGATAACGGGGTATTGTCGCACCGCCGCGTGACCTCGTTAACCATTGGGTTTCTACCCATGGTTTTCCTTGATAGGAGATTGCCTTAGTATCGAATGATTATGTTGGTGTTTGGTTTCTGACCACTCACTGAGCTTATAGCTCACCCCTCGCGTACTGTTTTCCTTTACAGGGGCGTTGTTGGGCGTGGAGCTGGAGCTTCCTTGTGGCGTGGTCTTGCGTGCGTGGAGCGTTCTGTCTGGCGGATTGGCGAGTGTGAGGCTGTCAGCAGTCCTAGAGTCTTGTGTATTTGTAAACCGTGCATGTGGCACTTGTTGTATTTCTTTTGGCTAGACTTGCCTCTCACAGGACAGTGATTGTGTATTCGAGTCTGTAATAATGTTTTTGATTTACAGACATGTTGATATTTGATGCTTCCGCCTTTCATTTGAGTTATCAGTTATCATTGCTTCATTAGTCTTGTGTATTATTTATTGGAGTCATTTGTTGACCTCTTGTATGATAGCTGATGCTTATATATTTGCCACGTCTCGGGGACGCCTGGGGCGTGACAAAAGTTGGTATCAGAGCCTGGTCCTGTCAGAGCCTAAGTCGAGTCGTATAGATGAGTCGTAGGATTGTTATCCGAGTACTGTGGTTTAGAAGTTTTCTTAGGTTGCTGACATGCCTCCTCGCATCCGTGGACGTGGACGTGGCCACCCCTGGACTCCCCTTAAGTTGTCGACTTGGTCGACTGATCTGGGTTAGTGTTGGGTTCCCCGTTGTTTGACTAAGGCTTGGGAAGGAGTTTCCAGCCCGGTTGTGTCGTATTGATGGACTTATTGTGATTGTGGGTTTGGATCGCGTCTCAATTATGGAGCTTCGTACCCGGACATCGGTATTTCTAGTAACCATGGAGTTCACGTGCGGCACCAGTTTCAAGTGTTGAGGATGTGGTGTATTGCTCATTAAAGGAGTGATGTCTTCTTCCAGCCTTGCTACTCAGGATAAGGGGCCTTGCAGGGTCAGCGTTGAGACCCGGGCTAGGGCACTCTGTGTTCCTTATTTGGTTGTCGGGGTATCCTATATCGGACCTCATGAGACCCTCCCGAGGTTCTTTTTCCAGTCAAGGAATACCTTTGAAGCATCAAATTGATGATGGATTTTTCCTCACTTGGAAGGTGCGATAGCGAGTGGTGAAGCATACGATCGGGATTGAGTGCATCCTATTGCAGCTTGGTGGGCGATCGCTTATGGACTAGGGTTCCATAGCCATATCCGGAGTCGCTTCGATATATCATCGTGCGTTATAGTGGTCCGGTTGGGGCGAGAGTCCTGTGAGGTGCTCCCTGGGACTATCCACGACGCTTGTTGGTGTGCCCATATAGCAGAGATAGTGGACAAGGGAGGCTATCAGGTAGTGGCCACGCCGGGAGAGTGCTACTGGAAGACGACGAGAGCTCGGACTCCCCGTGATGAATCCGCCCATTGAGTGCATGATGCTGGAGTTCCAATGGTGATATTTGGGCGACCTGTTGGTGGCGGCATGTGAAGCACAGTTTGGCACTGTTGCGTTTTGCCCCCACATCGGTCGTAAATGTGGAGACGCGATGCTAAGCGTTCGTGATGGGACTCAACCGCCATGTCAGGTAGATGACGTCGCTTAGGCGTTGTCGGGAATCGACGACCTCCTATTGCGTGTCTTGCGGATTAAGTGCGGTCGAGCGGCTTACCCAGAGTGTAAGGGTCATCATGAGCGCCAACCTTGCTCGAGGAGCAAAATTTGGACTTAATCGTCCCAGGAATTATTTTGATCTCCCCGTTGGGGTTGAAGATCAAGTACCCCTTGCCGCGAATTGATGATCTGTTTTGACCAGCTTTGGGAGCTAGTGTCTTTCTGTTGATCGATCTTCGCGTAGGGTACCCTAATTGGAGATCCGGGAGTTGGGCATTTCCTAGTTGGCCTTTCGTGACCGTTTCAGGCACTACGAATTTTGTGTACTACCGACGGGGTAGACGAATGCACCAGATGCCTACGATGATCTCAAATGTTTTATTGAGCCTCCGTGGGCTGTTCTGTGTAGCCTTCGTTGAGGATATTAGTTGGCATGCCCTCAGGCGAAGTTGTGGATCGTCGCGTTGGAATGCATTCGTCCATCGAGATTCCTCAGTGGACGTGGGAGTGAGATATTATGGATTTCATTGTGGACTCTCTATAGTCACGTTCGGGTCACGATGCCGTCTGGGTGATTATTGACCGATTGACTAAGTCCGCACGTTCCTCCCTATCCAACTAACTGAGTCTCTGGATGCTTCGACGTGGGTTTGAGCCTTCGCGATTGTTCGTCTTCATGGCACTCCGGTCGGCGCTATTTCGGATCGAAACGTGTGTGTTACTTTGAGGTGCTTGCACAGCCTTTGGTAGGCTTTGTCGCGAGCCTTCATTTAATTATACTGTTTCAATGTTGATGGACAGCCTAGCAAGAGGACGATTTAGACCATGGAGGACGTGCTATTTGCCTGCGTGCTCGACTTGGGGCAGTTGGATGAGGCACCACCCTTTGGTAAGGGTCTGCCAGTGTAACGACTGCCATTCGAGCACCCAGATGAAATGGAAAAGGCACTCTACGGGTGCGGTATTATACCTCCCTCGTGTTGTGACGGTTGTAGAGCGCCAGTTGGAGTGGCCGCAAGTTATTTTAATTGACCTTGCGGTGGCCGAGATGGTTCGTGCGTGCCTCTGCACCACCTAGAACCATCGGAAGGGCTACGCAGGTCATTGTCGCCAGGAGCCTACCTTCGGGTTCGGCGACCATGTTGGCATGAGGTGTCCAGGTTTAAGGACATCCTCTGTTTTGACGTTCGGGGCGAGCTGAGTCGGCCTTCCAATGGACCGGTTTTCGTCCATGAGTGGATTGGGGAGGTGGCTTGCCAGGTAGCCTTTCCCCCACGGCTGACTCATGCCCGTAACGTCGCCCCTGTCTCATAGCTGAGGCATTATGTCCACGATCCTGCTCATGTCATTCCGTTCGAGCCGCTCATCCTCGAGCAGGATTGGTCGTTCGTGGAGCAGTTGATCGAGACCATGGATCAATGTGAGAAGAGGCTCCGCACCAAGACCGTTCCTTCGGTTAAAGTCCGTGGTAGCACCAGTTTAGTGGCTAGACCACTCGGGAGCCAAGGGACTCTATGGGCGACACTTCTACGCTCGGTCTTTCCTTTGGGTTTCCTTAAATTTCGTGGACTAAATTTCCTAAGAGGGGGAGAATGTTAGACCTGTGTCATTTAGAGTCCTAATTACGATTGGAGTCGCTAAAATTTTGGTTTTTAGCTACCTGTTGGGGTTTGAGGACTCTAATTGAAGATATAACTGCATATTATGAGTCCTGGTACTGTTTAGTACTGCCCATAAAATTTTCGTTTAATTCCGATAACGTTTTTGGAAATTATGCAGTTTCAGATTGATATTTGGATTTGATTTTGTTAAAATCTAAGATTAAGAGATAAAAATCTGATATTATTATGAGATATTCAGTTTTGAGATAGCTTCCATATAGAAGTGGAATTGGATCAACTGGATTCGTATATCAAAAGTTATGGGTATTTTTCCGAGTATACCCCGAAGATGAGAAATCCAGGCTGTAGCCCTGTAAGATGTTTAACCTAGATTTTGGAATAGCTGAAGAGGTTATTTGATCTAGGTGTAAACATACAAGCTGTAGATAATCTTCTTAGCTTTCCAATGCCACTGGAATCGTGCAATTCGGAGCTGTATTGAGGAAGTTATGGCCGTTTAAGTGAAGGCTGCGCAGAGTTTTAAGTCCGAGGACGACTTGGTCTTTCAGCCCGACCTTGCCTATAAATACCTCCCCAAATGTTACGACCTTAGCATGTTTTCTTCCCTCTTTTGCTCTGGTCCAGCCCCTTTTGGGTGTGTTTGGGTGGGGGAAAATGGTGGTGATGGTGGGGAAAGGAGCACCAAATGGAAAAAGAAGATGTGTAAGTGTTGTTGTTTCTTTTACTTCTCCATCCTCTTCTCTTTGGCTTCCACTCATTGTTTCCCTCCCCTTTGGATCAGCAGCCCACCATATGTTTGTGGAAATGCCTAGGTGTGGAAGAAGGTAGAAGGAGTGCTTGGAAAGGGTTATGCTTGAAGAAGAAGTGATCAATGTTGTTGTTGTTGTTGGTTTCTCCTCCCTCTCCTCCTCCCCAAGCTGGTTTTCCCCCTCCTTTGGATCAGCCATGAAGAAGAAGAGCAAGGAAGAGGTGGTGGTTGCGGTCGAGGAGGGCGGGGGTGTGCTTGCGAGCCCTCCATCTCCCCCTTCCATTCCCCCCTCTCCTTTTGGGTGACTTTTCCCTCTTCTTTTTGTGGTTTTCATGCACATAAGGGTGCTTGGGAGGGCTTGCATGTGGTGTGGGGTGTTTGTTTTTGAGTGCATGTGGGGCCTTGGGGGAGGGTTAGAAGTGGCTGGGCGCGCGCGCGGGTCTGTCCGCGTGCGTGCGCGCGCAGGCATGCGCGCAGGAGGGCGCAGACGGGGAGCGCTGGCGTGCGTGTGTGCGTACGCGCGTGCGCGCGCGGAAGTCTGCGCCGGGTGCAGGAGAGTGCGCGGGTGCACGCGGGTTGCGCGCACGCGCGAGCGTGCGCGCGGGGCGCTGGCATGGGCGCGCAGTGCGCGCGAGCGCGTGTCTGGGAGCGCGGTAGTGCGCCGAGGGTGTGCGGGGGAGCGTGCGCGTGTGCGCATGCGTGCGTATGAGTGCGGGGGCCACGTGCGAGGCTGCCCGGGGCTCGGTTTGGGCGTGCAGAGGGTCGGCACCCTCGGGTGGGTGTCCGGGGGGCTCGGGCACGCGTGCATGCTTGCGTGCGTTCGAGCCCATATTCGTGGATGTCTAGCCTTAGGCATTCCTAATTGTTTCTATGCATTTGTATGTTGTTTTACTCACCCCTTTTGATACCCTTGACTTACAGATCTCGTCGGATGGGATGCGTGTCAACCGGGGTATCGGTGAGTGGTTTGATTCCAACCCTTCCGGGAGCGCTCGATGCACGTAGTCGTGCTTCGCGCTTCCATGGGGCTTTATTTGCACCCTAAATATGCTAGATATCATGCATGCTAGGCTGTATAGCTCGTATATTGTGTAGAACTCCTATTCTACCTTATATTTGCTTATGTATTGTATAGAATATGGCATGACTTAGGTAATCTTGTTGAAATACTACCCCTACATATCTAGCATGTCTAACTCGGGTTAATAACGGGGTGTATGCGTAATATTCCTGATTTAGTACTCGAGGGTATGGTATAGTTGTTGCACCCATCTAGTTGGGGCAAAACTATGACCAGCTCGAGAGAGGATGAGACATTCCCTCTCTCTCGCCCTCCCTCTTTTCGCGAGCCGAGTGAGTAGATGTGGTTCCTACTTGACTTAGGCTTGCTTGGAATTATTGGCATGCACCTATTGTTGCGCGGATCGCGCCTAACCCTCCTCCTCTAGGTTGGTGTCATCCAACGTATGTTAGGTCGTAAGTTGTGTGATTGAATGTTTATTATGCTCTTGTATGCATGTTTAAGTAAGGTATTCCTGGCATAGTTAATTGCATATTGTATATATGTCTACTTGGCCATGAGCCTTGCCTAATGCATTTAGGCAGGTGTATGACCTCTTATGGGGTCATACCAGGACATTGTCACTTAGAATAAAATGTCTTCCCCGCATCTGAGTTATGCGCCCTGGAGAGAATTCATGAGAATTCGTTGCGCTTAATCGGTGTTTGATGACCGATGACGACGGATCCAAGAGGATCGTATTCCCGAGCGTAGATTGTTTTTCCCCTTCGTTGGATCCGTGTAGGAACTTTCCGGCGTCGGAAACGTTGTCCTGGCACCGGGCTCCAATCTGTAGGTACCATCGCTTCGGTCGACAGTGTACTGATCGTGGGAGTATGTCAGGTCGAGGCTATCCGGGGAAAGGGCTACCGGTGGACCAAGGGCTTAGAACAATCGACCTCTTCCCCAAGAGCCTATGTCACCCCGAGGAGGGGGTGAGGGTGAGGGTGTGGTGGGACGGTGTTGGTTCGATCTGCCAGTTGTGCAATTTCCCAAGATCCTATGTCGCCCGTCGGGGAGAGGGTGAGGGTATTGCTCCCAAAATCCTAGGTCACCCTTCGGAGGTGAGGGTGTTGGTATGAGTGTGGTGGGCTCGAGTTGATACTCGACCCACCAGCTTGAGTAATTGGCTTTTCATAGGGTTCGCGCTGCGAACAAGTAGTGGTTCCTCTCAATATCGCCGTATGTCGTGGCCCTGACGTTGAGGCTGCTTGGTCAGAAGGCTCCCACTTGTAGGTACTCCCGATGCATTCGGCAGATGTACTGATCATGGGAGCATACCAATTAGAGATTGCATGACGGTGGGCAACCAAATGATATTGCGAGCGTGAATAGTTCTCCCCTACGTCGGATCTGTGTTGAATCTGCCTAGGTTGAGCCACCCTGGGTGGAGCCCCCACCTGTAGGTACCATCGATGCGCTCGACAGTGTACTGACCGTGGCCGGCTCCATGTTGAGGCTGCCCGGGAGAGTGCTACCGGATGACGAACGGTGTAGAACGGCAAGTTTCGTCCTTCAAATCCCTAGGTTCACCCCTGTGGGGGCTAGGGTGAGGGCGAATGTGAGTTGTATCCGTCGAGTATACTCTGGGTATACCTCCAAACGCTTGAGGTGTCGAATTATATTTCTACCTCGTAAGTGGATAGACTCTTGTAACTGTTACGCGGTAACACCAAGTGGTTAACGACTATTCCTCCCTGTGAGTCCCAAAAGCCTCCACCCTTGGGAGTGAGGGCGATAACGGGGTATTGTCGCACCGCCGCGTGAACTCGTTAACCGTTGGGTTTCTACCCATGGTTTTCCTTGATAGGAGATTGCCTTAGTATCGAATGATTATGTTGGTGTATGGTTTCTGACCACTCACTGAGCTTATAGCTCACCCCTCGCGTACTGTTTTCCTTTACAGGGGCGTTGTTGGGCGTGGAGCTGGAGCTTCCTTGTGGCGTGGTCTTGCGTGCGTGGAGCGTTCTGTCTGGCGGATTGGCGAGTGTGAGGCTGTCAGCAGTCCTAGAGTCTTGTGTATTTGTAAACCGTGCATGTGGCACTTGTTGTATTTCTTTTGGCTAGACTTGCCTCTCACAGGACAGTGATTGTGTATTCGAGTCTGTAATAATGTTTTTGATTTACAGACATGTTGATATTTGATGCTTCCGCCTTTCATTTGAGTTATCAGTTATCATTGCTTCATTAGACTTGTGTAATATTTATTGGAGTCATTTGTTGACCTCTTGTATGATAGCTGATGCTTATATATTTGCCACGTCTCGGGGACGCCTGGGGCGTGACACGCTACGCCTGGGGAGCGGCGATGCTCGCCCATCTCTTCGCAGAGCTCTTGAAGAAGTTAAGAGGGCCGGGGGAAAGAACCTTGGCGGCTTCACGCCATTTCATCCAGTATGTGTAAGTGGTAAATGTCCTTTTCTTGGTTTAGCTCACTTTGATCAAAATAATTTTCCTCTTGCTTTGTTAGATCTTCTGATATGAGCACTTCGCCATTGATCAACCGACTCTGGCGCCGTTTGATCATGCCCTTCCTTGGACCATGAGATGGGAACCCCGGGGATCCTCTCGCTTGTACCGCCTCACCCAATTCCGAGAGGCCTTCCTGGTCTTATCGGAGGAAGAGGTATAAGTTTTTCTTCGAATTTCTTTGGCTTGCATTTTGGTTTTCTTTTTAAGCGCTCTTCCTATCTTTTGATGCTTTTTAGATGACGTGGAGGCCTTATTCGGAGGAGGTTCCCGAGGCTCTGGCGCGAGACGTCTGGTTGATCTATTTTAATGAGGTCGTGTTTCACTAGATCAGCCGGGTCTTCCGCCGCCCGATCCTCTACCGCGGCGCCCCTCGATCCTGGTGGCTGGGATTCCTCGAGACACGAACCTCCCGAGGAATCATGCTACGTATGTGGCGGGATGGATGGGCTGAGGTGTCTTGGTGGAGCGTTGTCCTGAGGTGACTTCGAGTGACGAATACATGGCTTGGTATCGTCAGGAGTATGCGGGTATCCTCGGGACGATGGAGAAGGAGATCCCGGACGCTTTTGTAAGTTAGAAACCCTTCTCTTCTTCCTTGTTCTCCTTTGCTTGAATTTTTTCTGAATAGTGTTTCCTTTCGCAGGTTGAGTTGAATAAGATGGAGAAGAGGCTCAAGACCGCCAATGAGCACCTCCAAGCGCGGGCCAGGCAGATAGAGGCGCTGCGGGTACAACGAAGATGCTTGCAGGACCTGGTCCGGGTCCTCAAGGCTCAGGTGGATGCTATGTCGAGAGCGAGAACCGATGGCACTTCCTCTTCTTCTGCCCCTCCTCCTTCCATGGTTTCCGAGTGAGAGTTCGAGCTGACGAGGGAGCTAGATGCGGCCCGGAGTGAATTAGCGGTCGGGCTTCTCGGGCTGAGGAGGAGACGGACCGGCTGAGGTACATGATGGCTTCGAGAGAGGAGGGGTTCATCACCCTAGGCCGCGAGAGCAACTCCCTCCAGATGAGGGTGTCCGAGTTGGAGGCTTCAGCGGGTGTTCCTAGAGGTTTGATGGGGGACTTGGTTCGTTCTCTCCAGGTGGACGGGGACAGGGACCGAGAGGCGCTCAGGGCTATAGATACCCCAATTTTGACCGTCCAGAAAGACAGAAATACTTCAAGTAACACCCGAAAATATGCCACATTTGGACATCTAGTAGAGAACCAAAGTTCAGGAAACCGAAACCCTAACCCTAGCCCTAACCTAAACCGGAAACCCTAACCCTAGCCCTAACATAAACTGGAAACCCTAAACCCAGCCGAACCTAAACCAGAAACCCAAGACCTAAATCTAAACCAGAAACCCCAGACCTAAACCCTAGCCCTAACCTAAACCGGAAGACCTAAACCTAAACCAGAAAAACCAAAAACCCAAAAACCCTAAGTCCCTGGCAAGGGGCGGCTAGACCTAACTAGCCGTCCCATACCAGGCGGCTAGTTAGCACTTGTCGCCCCCCTGGCCGACCTTTGACCAGTCCCCTGGATGGGACATAAAGCGGTATTAAATGTTGATCATTGCGGCGGGTGATGACCTTTAGCCGCCCTATCTTGGCCGGATCGACCCAAGTAACCGACCCAAGCCACCGCTTGTCAGTGATGGGACGTTTGGCAGGTCATGATAGGGGCGGCTACCAGGAAGTAGCCGCCCCATCCTGGGCGGCTAGTTAGAACTAGCCGCCCTACACTTGGTCCTGACAGAAGAACCAGAGAATTAATGAGGGGTCTAATCACATACACTATTAGCCAAGCCACTCCATTACCCCCTGGATATTCCCCTGCCTCTCTTTTACTATAAATAGAGGGGGTCCCAAGCCTAAATCCAACATCAACAATCTCACAAATCCATCAATTCACATCCACCAAATCCCAAGAGAGAGAGAAAGAGAGCCCCCCTTTTGTGAGAGAAAAATTCATTCCCTACACAAAAATACCCTCTCATTCCACCCTCCAGAAACCCGGGCTAAACCTAGCTTAGCTTCTGTCCAAGACCAAACCCATTTCCTACCGAAGTTCTGCCCAAACCAGACCAGGCCCCGGACGGGTAAACCCTAGTAGCCGCCCCATACCAGACGGCTGGATCCCACTAGCCGCCCCCTATCCACACACGCACGCAATTCCTGACCCATCTAGAGGAAAAGATGGCCAGTCTAGGATACCAATCCATAGAGGACATGTTTCATGACCTCGCTGACTACCGTCAGGTCAAAACCCTGAGACAGGACGCCCCTGTCGGAACCCCTAAGACCATTCCCAAAACCCCGTCCACACCTAGCCACTCGGTCAATCCGAGCCTTTTTTTGTTCACCCCCCTTTCCCCCGTGAATCCAATGTTCCCAACCATTTCCACCCCAGGCCCTTACTAGGCCACCCCAAACCCGGGACCGCTAGGCAGCCCTCCCAGGGGAGAAACACTGGATGAAACCATCCAGAGAATCCTCTCCGAGACTGGTTCCTCAGCCCCCAAGCATATGTCTCTACACAACTTAAGACAAATCCCGTCAGTCCACCTACCGGAAGGATTCAAAATCCCCAAATTCCACGGTCGTGGAGACCCAGACATCCATTTAACTGCCTTTTATCTAGATGCCCGCCCCTTTCTAGATAATCAACCTTTGCTAGTCTTCCTCTTCCAGAAATCATTGGAAGGAGAAGCACTACAATGGTTCTCCACCCTCCCTGTAGATCACTTGTCGAATTTCTCGGCTGTAAGTGAGAAGTTCTTAGGCCGCTACAGTTACCAGAGGATCAGAACCCCCTCTATTTCAGATTTAACCGTAGAGAGAATGAGGCCTAGGGAGGAATTTGAACAATACGTGTCTCGATGTCGCACACTCGTCCACCAAACCGGCCTGCAACTCACAGAATGTCAAGAAATTGACATGATGTTGTAGAGCCTGAGTCCAGAACTTCGTACGAGCCTTTCGTACAGAGACTGTACTACGTATCAGCTTCTATTTGACCGCCACAACAGGATTTCCCGTTGTGCAGCCCCAATAGTCCAAACCCATTCCCCACCTATCAACCATAGGGTTGGACAACCTCCTCGTAAGGCACAAACCCCCACAGTAGAGGGGATTATTACCCAAGTATCGGCACTCTACCCGAACGGAGCAAGAGTTCCTGATCGAGGAACGGCTCCGAGACAGTACACGTCCGGTTCATCCGGCTATGCGCCACCTCGGCCAATCAACCAAAACTTCACTACTCGATCAGTACCCGTCCCTGTGCCGACACAACAAAACCCGGTAATCCAAAGTTCTCCGGTCCAAAGCCCTGTAATTTCAAGACAAGGCCAGCCTAGGACCCCTTTCTATTCCACCTTCCTAAGAAGTCAGAACCCAAATCCTAGGCAGCCCTCCCAAAATACTTATAATGAGGTCTCCCCTCCGACATCCTATGATCAGAGATGAATGGAAAAGAGGGACTCTTACCCTCCCCTCCCAGAAACACTAACTAGGATTTTTAGGGTACTAATGGACACAAATAGTATCTCCCTCCCAGCTGCTAAACCTCCACTCCCCGGGGCCAGTAGACTGCATTACTGTCAATACCACCAACAACATGGTCATACCGTAGAACAATGCATTGTTTTTTGGGATTTTATTTACGATTTAAATGATGACAGACGCCTTGATTGGGCCATGATCAAAAGCCACTTAAACCAGGGCAATTCTCGAGCCTCCAAGCCGCTTGGCATTTTTACTGACCCATTGCCAGGTCACAACCAAGCATCCACATCTGGAACCCACATGGTAAACATGGTTAGAAGAAGGAGACAACCATCACCACAACCAAGCAGTTCAGAAGACATCACTGATGACAGTCTGTCCGAAGAATCTGAGGAGGAAGGGCAGAACGAGCCCTTCTAGCTGAACTTCGACAACCATGACCTCGCCATACTCTATGGTGAAGAAGAAGATGCAGTTCTTGCCCTACCCGCGGTCATCAACATCAAGTCCGACGAAAGCGGACTAGAAAACCCGGGAGGAGACGAAGAAGAAGAACCCTTTGAGGAGATCCCCGAAGGAGCTGGCGAAGGACCCGAGGGCGGGGAATGTACGTCGGATGATCTGCATCCGGACGACAATGGGTCCTCCAAGAGTACCGACACTGTCGACGGCCCCCGCCGCCCAATGACCATATCATTCACCGATCAAGACCTCCCGAATCCCAGACTGCGAGTCTACCCCCTACACATCCGCGGACGACTCCAAATGTTGTGGCTAAACAACATCTTCGTGGACCTAGGGTCAGGAATGAACATAATGACATGCTCCACCTACCAAAAGATACCCGGACTAGGCCGTCCTCTCGTCCAACCAGCCCACCATACTATTCAAGCTTTCAACCATACCGGGAAGACTCTCCACGGCCCTGGAACATTCCTATCCGTCAGCCCTCTTATCTGTGAAGTAGCCTGCTTCGTGGCTGACATCAACACAAGGTACCCATTGATGCTAGGGCGACCGTGGTTAGACAGCATCCAAGCTATCTGTTCCCCCCGACACCAGTGCCTTCGACTGCCCTTCTTGAGTCATATACTAACGATCTGGGGAGAGGCACGCCTCCAGTACGAGAACGAGAACAATTGGGCGATACGTAATATGTTCACACTAGCCCTGCGACCGGGGAACGAGGATGAAAGTGGTAGCCCACCTGGTTCCCCTTGTAACGACAACTATCCCTCGAAAGAAACGGCCAGGACCCTGCATCCACCAAGCAATCTTACGGAGCCTAACTCGATCACCTTCCTCTCCCATGAAGTCGCAAAAGCCGGAGCACGCTCCGCACCCCTCGCAATCACTGCCATACTCTGAGGAAGGGAATTCCGGCACATTCTCATCGATACGGGAGCGGAAACTAACGTTCTTACATATTCCGTCTAGCAAAAGCTAGAAGGCAGGGTTCCTAGATTGGAGCCCTCAGACGAATACATTTATGCCTTCGACAGCACCCGCAAGAACGCTTGCGAACTGGTCACGCTCCCACTAAAGATCGGCCCGGTCTCCACCATCGTCAATTGCATGGTGATGAACATTCAATCACCCCACCCTCTAATTGTTGGGAGGACATGGCTCAACAGCATCGAAGCCGTCTCATCCACCCGACACCAATGTCTTCGCTTCCCGTACCGCGGGGAAGTGATATCCATATGGGGAGAAGCACGCTTTAACCAGACACGGGCTCGGAATTGGAGCGTCTGTGCCATGCGCATCCGGCTAGAGGTGCTTGAATGTTGGCAGCCAGGCTCCACCGATGAAAAACTGCTCCATCAAGGAAGACCCTTGAAGCGGCTCAGGGAGGAAGAATTCGGGAATAGGGGACCCCCACCAGACATCAGCCGGCCGCCCAAGCGAAGCCGACTCGAGGAAACAGTACGAATCCAAGAACCAGGTACCGATCCCCCCGGGTGAGCTTTCAACACCCTGTACATATTTGTTTACAGCCTTTTCTAAAAATCAAAAGATAAAAATATTTGTTTACCAGCTTTCGTTTTCAACACCCTGTACATATTTGTTTACAGCTTTTTCCAAAAAAGAAAACCAAAATTAAAAATATTTGTTTAGCAGCTTTCGCTTTCAACATCCTGTACATATTTGTTTAAAGCCTTTTCTAAAAATTAAAAGATCAAAATATTTGTTTACTAGCTTTCGTTTTCATCACCTTATACATATTTGTTTACCTGCTTTCCTAGAAGAAACCAAAATCCAAAAAGGATACATGCTATTCAGCTTTCATTCCCCAACTCTGAACATACTTGTTTCCAGCTTTATTTCCACTCTTCTTTAAAAACAAACAAAAATGTTTTTCTAAAAAATGTTTTCCACACTCTCCTTCAAAACAAAAGTTTTACAAAACCGTATTTCCGTGCTTCCAAAAAAAATAAAACACTTTCCCAAACTTTCATTACTTGTTTACCAAACAACGAAAATATTTACAGGCCGCATTTTCAACGAAAATGTTTTCCCAATCTGCGCTTCTTCAAAACTAAATGCTTTACAAAGCCATACTTCCATGATTTCCGCCAAAAAACATTTTACAAACTGTCTTTCCATACTTTCCTTCTAAAAACAAAATCGTTTTCCAAACTCTATCTCCGTTCTTTTTCCAAAAAAAAAAAACTTATCTATTCGCCAACGCCGGCCCCTTTTTCAAAAACATAAATATGCATCTGTTTCCACACTTTCGAAAACATAAAATAAAAAAATACCAAAAAGAGAGAACTACTAGACGAAAAAAGATTAGAGCGGCAGACCATGCCCAGGCCTACCAAAGAAGGGTGGCAAGGGCATTTGAAAAGAAGGTAATAAAAAGGAAATTTGAAATCGGGGAGTTTGTACTTAAGAAAATCATCCCATCAAGACAGACTCACCCAAGAGGGAAGTTGCAACCCACATGGGAGGGACCCTATGTGATCACCCATGCCTATTCCGGGAATGCCTACCGCCTGGTAGATGCCGAAGGAGTTGAGGTTTCAGGTTCATGGAATGCACTTTATCTAAAGAAATTTCATGCATGAATAGCTTTCAATACTTGAGAACTATTATTCTTTCTTCCTGCAATTTCCAGCATTTAGTACTTGAGGATAGAATTATGAGACTCTCAAAGATAAACTCGTATCTATTTGAACACATCTCCGCCAAATCATGCCACTTCCTTCACACACATATGACTGGACCAGATTTACCTGATAGAAGAGAAATTGTCTACCCCGTAGACTGGGACAATTTAAAACCCCAAAGCAAACCTCCCTTATTTCCGCCCCACTCGTATTAACCCTAGGTCAAAATGAGGAGTTACCTAGACCTGGCATATGTCCCAAAACTGGCTCTGACACTATACAAACACTTCTAGAGGAGAAGCATGAAAAGAATCGGGGTGAAAAATAGAAGAGCCCCCCCCCCTCAAAACAAAAAAAATCAGGCAATGAGAGGCCAACAAAAGAAAAATAACACCCAAGTGAACGGGTTAAACTCTCTATTTTAGCAGGCTTTCACGCCTTTACGCAAAAGTATATGCCAAATAAACGGCTATACTAGTACAGGGTCCAAACAACGGACTGTACTTTCCACCCAAAATAAAGAAGTGATAAAAAGAAGAAAGCCAGAGGGACCTAGAAAGTAGGACATATGCTAGACTGGGACAATTCTAAAATATTGCCTGAAGGGAAGATATTACTCTTACCCCATTCCCCCCCCCCCCTTTTTTATTTTCGCAATGGGATTCAAAATTGAACTATGTCTACCGGGAAAGGCGAAATTTCAACCAAAGATAGATCATTTCTAGGTTTACAACTACACACACTCACATGAGTTCACTTAGAAACTTGCCTATCCAAAGGAAGCTTATTTAACTTGACTCCTGGTACACTCATGGATGTTTCAGCATGTTTAGAATAATACGATCAAGCATTTGAGAACCATGAACCTAGAAAACCGACACCTAAAGCCTATTTCTTTCAAATACAACCCTGGTTTGGACATAGGTGACCACAAGGGCTCCTCCACAGGGGCTTGATGGTATCTTTTACTTAAGAAAGTCGAGAATATTGCCCTCTCACATAAAAGAAAATCATTGAAGAATGAAAATGCCCACGTATGCCACTCATACTTACGCATAAGTTCGCATTTTCCTTTTCCAAAACACCTAGGCATCCGATTTTCTTGAAATGCTAAAATTGACCCCCCATACCAATGATATGATTACCCCCACCTACACTCATTCTACGTCCTTCCGCACATGCTTGAGAGAAAATTGTCCCACTTTCACACGCACTTAAGAGTTTTTTTCGCTCACGCACTTGGAATCCCTTCCTTGCATACTAAAGCATGGTTTCCCGCACTTTCCTTTCTCGCATTCGATTTTTCATTTTACCTTAAGATGGATTGTAGCCCTTGACAATTCAAGCAAGAAAGAGCTCGAAAGTCGGTGCAGGGGCGCAATCCGGATAGATTTAACACTTGGTCCATGGAAAGGATGTTTTTATAGGTCTCGAGAGTCGAAGCGGTCACAAAGGCTTTCAGTAGTAGCAGACAGGAGCAGCAAAACCAGAAGAATTGTCCCAGGCAAGGGGCGGCTAAACCCGACTAGCCGCCTCTTACTGGGCGGCTAGTTTACACTAGCCGCCCCAGCCCTTGGTTTCATATAAACATGCCCCAGGTAGGGGGGGCTAAACCTAACTAGCCGCCCCTCACTGGGCGGCTAGTTTACACTGGCCGCCCCCTGCCTGCACCTATTTCAGTTATGTCAGCCCATGTCCAATCAGCTCTTCAACACTTCTTCACCTATTGAAATTAGTTCTTTCCAAAACTTGCATACACACATTTTCATATACGTAAACATTCACAAGACACACACCAACGCATTTAAAAGTCACCACATTTCAAAAACACCTATCCATCCGTAAACATAACCAAAATCAAACCAAGCACCCATCCATACAATCATCCACCCATAGAACCTCATAAAATCATTCCACATACATCACCCAATTAAAACCAAACAAAACTAAACACCCATGTTTGTTCATAAACCAAAGAAAGAAAAAAAACTGTTCATGAAAAAGAAAGATAAACCCACTTAGAACTAACAACAAAATAGATAAGGATCCGTCCAAAGCTTCCCTCTACGTGTCGTGAGCTATGCATCACCAAAACAATCACCTAAAAACCAAAAGGAAAACAAGAAAAGCATGAATTCCTTGCATATATACCATTCATCTACCTAAAACCAAGACGCAAAGAAACTATACCTCGGCGTATCGTCACCCGCTGGAGGCTGAGTGGGAGGAACGTCCTGGCTTGGCTGAGAAGGGAGCGGCGGCTGAGGAGAGGACTGAACCTCTGGAGCATCAGGAGCGGCAGGAGTCTCTCGAACCGAGGACGCAGCCCTAGCATATATCCCGCGACTCCGAGACGCCGAAGGACGAGAAGCACGGATGAAGGTGGCCCCAGTGGCCAAGGAAGCCGAGAGAGAATGGTCAGGCTTAAGCGGAAGAAGGTCAAGGTCCGCCTCGGTCATAGAGCCCCCTCCAACCAGTTTCCCCCTCATAGTCGCCTCCCAGAGATGGACTTGCTGCATATCTCTGTCTCTCCTCTCCAATCTCTATCGGAGGCGACTCTCAGTCCCCCTAGCCTGATCCTCGACAGCCCTCAACCTCTCCTCCAACTCCCGTGACCTAGCCTCTGATGCCCTGAGTGCCTCTCGATCCCTATCTCCGGCCGCTTGGAGAGAACGAACCAAGTCTCCCATCAAACCTCCAGGAACACCCGCCGAAGCCTCCAACTCCGACACCCTCATCTGGAGGGTGTCCCTCTCGCAGCCTAGGGTGATGAACCCCTCCTCTCTCAAAGCATCATGGACCTCAGCCGGTCCATCTCCTCCTCAGCCCGGGAAGCCCTACCCCTCGCCTGGCCCAGCTCCATCCGTGTAGCCGTCAACTCGCTCCGGGCCGCATCTAACTCCCTCGTCAGCTCGAGCTCTCGCTCAGAAACCATGGAAGGAGGAGGGGTGGAAGAAGAAGAAGCACCATCGGCTTTCGCTCTCAAAAGAGCATCCACCTGAGCCTCAAGGACCCGGACCTGGTCCTGCAAGCGTCTCCATTGTACCTGCAACGCCTCTATCTGCCTGGCCCCCGCTTGGAGGTGCTCATTGGCGGTCTTGAGCCTCTTCTCCATCTCATTCAAATCAACCTGCAAAAGGAAGCACTATTCAGAAAATATTCAAGCAAGGGAGAACGAGGAAAGGAAAAAGGGTTTCCAACTTACGTAAGCGTCCGGGATCTCGTCCTCCATCGTCCCGAGGATACCCGCGTACTCCTGACGATACCAAGCCAGGTATTCATCACTCGAAGTCACATCAGGACGACGCTACATCAAGACGCCTCGGCCCATCCATCCCGCCACATATGTAGCGTAATTCCTCGAGAGGTTCGTGTCCCGAGGAATCCCAGCCACCGGAATCAAGGGGCGCCGCGGCAGAGGATCGGGCACCCACTGATGATACCCAAGCTGGCGGACGACCCGGCTGATCGCTTGAAACACGACCTCATTAAAGTAGATCAACCAGACGTCTCGCGCCAAGGCTTCAGGAACCTCCTCCGGATAAGGCCTCCACGTCATCTAAAAGCATCAAAAGATAGGAAGAGCGCTTAGCTAAAAGAAAACCAAATACAAGCCAAGGAAATTCAGAGAAAAACTTATACCTCTTCCTCCGACAAGACACGAAAGACCTCTCGGAATTGGACGAGGCGGTACAAGCGAGAAGATCCCCGGGGTTCCCATCTCATGGCCCAAGGGAGGGCATGATCAAACGGTGCCAGAGTCGGGCGATCAATGGCGAAGTGCTCGTATCCGAAGATCTAGCAAAGCAAGAGGAAATTATCATAATCAAAGTGAGCTAAACCAAGAGAAGGACATTTATCACTTACACATACCTGAAGAAATGGCGCGAAGCCACCAAGGTTCTTTCCCCCGGCTCTCTTAACTTTCTTCAAGAGCTCTGCGAAGAGATGGGCGACCATCGCCGCTCCCCAAGCATAGCGTCCCATCCCTCCAGGTCCCTCATCAGCAAAACAGAATGCGAGGAAACCTTATCAGAGGCCGTCGAGAAGATGACCCGGCCGAAGAAGTAAAGGAAGAACGCCCTCAACTCCCTCCATGCTCTCTGTGGGCACGCGGCCGCCTCTCTCGCCTCGATCATCGCCCGCCTTCTCTTGAAGCTAGCTGCAGCTTCGCCCTTCTGACGCTCCGTAAAAGAACTGAGGTCATACTGCCCCGAAAGCCTCCCTAAAGGAATCCAGTTCAGCGTCCGCTCCCGCTCCACGAACTCCCATTCCCCAATCAACTCTCGAAACAGCCCCCTATAATCCGTAAGGGTGGCCGCAACCACCGCCTCCCCCAAGACCAGAAGACCGGTGATCCGATGGACGTCCTCAAGGGTCGGCATAACGGCGCCAGTAGGGAGGATGAACGTGCAACTCTCCGGGTCCCATCTCTCCGCCAATGCCTCCACATATGGGCAATGGACGTGGAACGGCTCAATCAGAAAGAAGGAACGGAAGCCCGCTCCGTCCACTAAACTCCTCTCCTCCTGCCTCAAGGCATCGTACCACCGCTTCGTCCCATGTCAAAGAGCCCGAATACGATTCGGCCGCTACAAAACGAAACACACAAAAAGGGGGAACATGGGTTGGTTTAAAAGCGATCAAGAGGTGAGAAACCAAAATCTATGAATTCATTTTAAACCATGCTTAGCAAAATAAAACTTCCATATACTAAAATAAAAGACCGAAACATGAAAATAAGAAACCACACTCCTCATATGACCACGCATGCAAACAAAATATATATCAACATCCCACCGTGGTCACCACTCACACTCTTTCTTGCATCACGGCCTATCATGCTTATGTACTTTCCCTAAACACACCCCAAACATATAGAAAGCACTTGAACCCCATGAAATGCATGCATACAATCTCTCATGCTCTACCACGATCAAGCACACACAAAGACACGCCTTAAAAATAATATGCACATAGAAGAGTATTGCATGCAAGCATACTAGCCAGACCATTCACTTCCTTCTAAAAATAGAACAAACATGGATATATATATGAAAAATTACCCCCTTTCCTAGAAACAAACCCATATCAACATGCTATCCCACCGTGATTACCTTATACACAAAGCATGCTTATTAAAAATACACATATACAAACATGTTCATACCACCAAAACACATGCATATACACCAAAATAAAAAGGCTAAGACTAAAAGGTTAGGAACATACCACGGCTCGTGTGGACCCAAGAGCCCCACCTCGGCCTCGTCGGGATTGTCCATCCCGTCGTCATCCCCCTCCTCCTCATCCTCCTCGAACACGGCCTCCTCAGCCTCAGCCTCAACACCAACACCGGCCTCTGCAGCCCCGGTGCCCATACCCTCGACCTCCCCAGCCTCATCCCTAACCTCTCCTGTCCACTCCACTCTCCCCGAGCCGGAGATAAACTCCGCAAAAGCCCCCATAGCCCTACTTTCCTCCTCCTCAGCCCTGGCTTCTGTGGCCTCCCTGTCCAACATCCCGACGAGGGCATCCAACAACGCCCTCACATCTTCACTAACTCCCTCGGCCCCTACTCCCTCGGTTGCACTCTCAACCGATCGCCCGACCCCCAAAACCACCTCCTCGGCCACCGTCGGTCGATCCCCACCCCTCCTCTTACGTGTATATCCTATCATATTACTCCCAACCTTCGGGGCGGCCCCCAAAGGCAAGTCTCCAACCTCACCCGCGCCGATGTCCACCGGCGGCACCTCCACCACACCCATAACTCCTCCCATGACCTCTACCTCCGGCCTATCACTATCCGACGATGAAGAGCTCGGGCTACGCTCTCCACGAGCCACCCATGGTCGTTTCCCCCTCGAAGCAATCGCCTTCGACATCGTCATCTTCCTCGGATTGAAAAGAAAAAGGAGAACCCAAAAACTAGGGTTTCTAAATCAAGAGAGGACGACGGATCTAGGTCGAAATAGAGGAAGAAAAGGCAAAAAGAATCAAGGTTTTCGGTTTAAAATGAAGAAGAAGAAGAGAGGAGAGAAGAATAACCGTTTTAAAACATATGGGGAGAGAGAGAGGGTCCCTTTTCGGTTATAAGGGACCCAGTCGGGAGGCGGCTACCCGCGAGTAGCCGCCCCCTCTCGGGCGGCTAGTTAACACTAGCCGCCCCTCCCAGTTTCTCTGTTTTCATTTAAAACCCCTTTCCAACCTCTTTTTAGCCCTAAATTCCAAGGTTTTCCATACCAAACAGCCATGTATTGGCTTATTTCCAGACACTACTTGATCAAACATGACTTTCCTGAAGTTTTGCCGCACTTTCAGTACCATTCAAATTCGAATTTCTTCAGTTCTAGTTCTTTTCCAGAGTTCTTATCCTTCAGATGATCCAATTCACCAAATCAACTTTTACTTGCTTTCTGTCGGCGATATCCCCTCCTTGCTGAGTTTTCCCAAGCATGGAAATTGTAGGCATGAGGAAACTGACGCTGGACTGCTCCGCGCACGATAGCTAAGAACCCCGACCGCGGGTTGGATCACTCACCATTCCCCGCCTTCCACCTGGATCATCCTTTCGGCTAAAAATTCTAAGTCAAGACCAATCCTCTGACGGTCTAAATCAACTCCCCTAATAGTACTGTTCGTGTTGGCATAACTTCTTGAAAGTCGGGCCGGCCAAAATAGGGGTCTCTTTCCTTATCATCGGTCGAAGTCTTTCCTGCTTCGCACAAAGACTCCGTCCGATGAGGGACAATTGTAGATACCCCAATTTTGACCATCCAGAAAGACAGAAATACTTCAAGTAACACCCGAAAATATCCCACATTTGGACATCTAGTAGAGAACCAAAGTTTAGGAAACCGGAAACCCTAACCCTAGCCCTAACCTAAACCGGAAACCCTAACCCTAGCCCTAACCTAAACCGGAAACCCTAAACCCAGCCCTAACCTAAACCAGAAACCCAAGACCTAAACCTAAACCAGAAACCCCAAACCTAAACCCTAGCCCTAACCTAAACCGGAAGACCTAAACCTAAACCAGAAAAACCGGAAACCCAAAAACCTTAAGTCCCTGGCAAGGGGCGGCTAGACCTAACTAGCCGCCCCATACCAGGCGGCTAGTTAGCACTTGCCGCCCCCCTGGCCGACCTTTGACCAGTCCCCTGGATGGGACATAAAGCGGTATTAAATGTTGATCATTGCGGCGGGTGATGACCTTTAGCCGCCCTATCTTGGCCGGATCGACCCATGTAACCGACCCAAGCCACCGCTTGTCAGTGATGGAACGTTTGGCAGGTCATGATAGGGGCGGCTACCAGGAAGTAGCCGCCCCATCCTGGGCGGCTAGTTAGAACTAGCCGCCCTACACTTGGTCATGACAGAAGAACCAGAGAATTATGAGGGGTCTAATCACATACACTATTAGCCAAGCCACTCCATTACCCCCTGGATATTCCCCTGCCTCTCTTTTACTATAAATAGAGGGGGTCCCAAGCCTAAATCCAACATCAACAATCTCACAAATCCATCAATTCACATCCACCAAATCCCAAGAGAGAGAGAAAGAGAGTCCCCCTTTTGTGAGAGAAAAATCCATTCCCTACATAAAAACGCCCTCTCATTCCACCCTCCAGAAACCCGGGCTAAACCTAGCTTAGCCTCTGTCCAAGACCGAACCCATTTCCTACCGAAGTTCTGCCCAAACTAGACCAGGCCCCAGACGGCTAAACCTAGTAGCCACCCCATACCCGACGGCTAGATCCCACTAGCCGCCCCCCTATCCACACCTCATTTGCATCCCTATGTCCCAAGACTCCTTTAGTCAAGCCCCGGAAGCAAATAGGATACCTGTTTTTCACCTCTGTGTACGGTATATCCGTGTCTCAGAGCTGAGACCCCACAAACTCCCCCACATAGGAGATTAAATCCAACCCAACCTTTTCCTGCTTTTAGAAAAAGCAGGTGGCGATCACACAAACCCCTGGAATCCTCTTGAGCCGCTGTCGGGCGCCTCAACCAGGAACGACACCTCACCCTTCCGAGAAGACGATCCGATCGAGCTCGCCAGGCACACATCCGATCCGAATCCCCAAAGAACCCCCACACACGCACGCACGTGCACCCGCGCACTGCCGGATCCTTTCCGACACACCGACATCGGAGAATCTGACACACCGACAAGGGCATCAGAGGCGAGGGCACGGGAGTTTGAGGAGAGGTTGAGGGCTGCCGAGGATCGGGCTAGAGGGACAGAGAGTCACCTCGGATAGAGATTGGAGAGGAGAGACAGAGATATGCAGCAGGTTCATCTCTGGGAGGCAACTATGAGGGAGAAATTGGTTGGAGGGGGCTCTATGACCGAGGCGGACCTCGACCTTCTCCCGCTTGAGCCTGACCATTCTCTCTCGGCTTCCTTGGCTACTGGGACCACTTTCAGCCGTGCTTCTCGTCCTTCGGCGTCTCGGAGTCGTGGGATATATGCGAGGGCTGCGTCCTCAGTTTGAGAGACTCCTGCCGCTCCTGATGTTCCAGAGGTTCAGTCCTCTCCTCAGCCGCCGCTCCCTTCTCAACCAAGTCAAGATGTTCCTCCTACTCAGCCTCCAGCAGATGAAGATACGCCGAGGTATAGCTTCTTTGTGTCTTGGTTTTAGGTAGAAGAATAGTATATATGCAAAGAATTCATGCTTTTCTTGTTTTCCTTTTGACTCAGGTGATCATTTCACGGTGTGTAGCTCAAGACTTTGATGGAAGCGTCCGATGGATCTTTATTTAATTTTGATTTCAGCTTTAAGTAGGTTTACCTTTCTTCCTCATGAACAATTTTTCCCTCTCTTTCTTTGGTTTATGAACAAACATGGCTGTTTTAAACTTGGTTTATTGGTGTCAGTTTGGTCGTGTATGTGGAATGGTTCTTATAAGGTTGTATGGGTGGATGAAAGGATGAAATGGACGTATGGTTTTGGTATGTTTATGAATGGACAAGTGTTTTTGGAATGTGGTTATTTTTTAAATGTGTTGGTGTGTGTCTTATGAATGTTTATGTATATGAAATGCGTGTATGCAAGTTTTGGAAAGAATTCATTTCAATAGGTAAAGAAGTGTTGAAGAGTTGATTGGATATGGGCTGACATAGCTTAAATAGGTGCAGGCAGGGGGCGGTTAGTGTAAACTAGCCGCCCAGTGAGGGGCGGCTACTTAGGTTTAGCCGCCCCCTGCCTGGGCATGCTTACCTGAAACAAAGGGCTGGGGCGGCTAGTGTAAACTAGCCGCCCAGTGAGAGGTGGCTAGTCAAGTTTAGCCGCCCCTTGTCTGGGACAATTCTTCTGGTTTTGCTGCTCCTGCCTGCTGCTACTGAAAGCCTTTGTGACCGTTTCGACTTTCGAGACCTATAAAAACATCCTTTCCATGGACTAAGTGTTAAATCTGTCCGGATTGCGCCCCTGCACTGACTTTCGAGCCCTTCTTGCTTGAATTGTTAAGGGCTACAATCCATCTTAAGGTAAATGGAAAGATAATGCGAGAAAATAAAGTGCAGGAAACCATGCTTTAGTACGCAAGGGAGGGATTCCAAGTGCGTGAGCGAAAAACTCTCAAGTATGTGTGAAAGTGAGATAATTTCTTCTCAAGCATGTGCAGAAGGGAATAAAATGAGTGTAGATGGGGGTAATTTTAATATTCGTACAGGAGGTTAATTTTAATTTTTCAAGAAAATCGGATGCCTAGGTGTTTTGGAAAAGGAAAATGCGAATTTATGCGTAAGTAAGAGTGGCATAAGTGGGCATTTTAATTCTTCAACGGTTTTTTACGTGAGAGGACAATGTTTTTGACTTTCTTAAGTAAAAGATACCATCAAGTCCCTATAGAGGAGCCCTTGTGGTCACCTATGTCCAAACCAGGGTTGTATTTGAAAGGCATAGGCCTTAGGTGTTGGTTTTTTTAGGTCCATGGTTCTCAAATGCTAGATCGTATTATTCTAAACATACTGAAAGATCATGAGTGTACCAGGAGTCAAGTTAAATAAGCTTCCTTTGGATAGGCAAGTTTCTAAGTGAACTCATGTGAGTGTGTGTAGTTGTAAACCTGGAAATGATCTACCTTTGGTCGAAATTTCACCTTTCCCGGTAGACATAGTTCAATTTTGAATCCCATTGCGAATTAAAAAAGGGGGGGAATGGGATAAGAGTAATATCTTCCTTTCGGGCAATATTTTAGAATTGTCCCAGTCTAGCATATGTCCTACTTTCTAGGTCCCTCTGGCTTTCTTCATTTTACACTTCTTTATTTTGGTGGAAAGTACAGTCCTTTGTTTGGACCCTGTACTAGTATAGCCATTTGTTTGGCATATACTTGTGCGTAAAGGTGTGAAAGCTTGCTAAAATAGAGAGTTTAACCCGTTCACTTTGGTGTTATTTTTCTTTTGTTGACCTCTCATTGCCTGATTTTTTTTTAATTTGAGGGGGGGGCTCTTCTGTTTTTCACCCGGATTCTTTTCATGCTTCCCCTCTAGAAGTGTTTGTATAGTGCCAGAGCCAATTTTGGGACATATGCTAGGTCCGAGTAACTCCTCATTTTGATCTAGGGTTAATACGAGTGGGGCGGAAATAAGGGAGGTTTGCTTTGGGGTTTACATTGTCCCACTCTACGGGGTAGGCAATTTCTCTTCTATCAGGTAAATCTAATCCAGTCATACGTGTGTGAAGGAAGCGGCATGATTTGGCGGAGATGTGTTCAAATAGATACGAGTTTATCTTTGAGAGTCTTATAATTCTATCATCAAGTACTAAACGCTGGAAATTGCAGGAAGAAAGAATAATAATTCTCAAGTATTGAAAGCTATTCATGCATAGAATTTCTTTAGATAAAGTGCATTCCACGAACCTGAAACCTCGACTCCTTCAGCATCTACCAGGCAGTAGGCATTACCGGAATAGGCATGGGTGATCACATAGGGTCCCACCCATGTGGGTTGCAACTTCGCAGTTGGGTGGGGCTGTCTTGATGGCATGATTTGCTTAAGTACTAACTCCCCGATTTCAAATTTTCTTTTTATTACCTTCTTTTCAAATGCCCTTGCCACCCTTCTTTGGTAGGCCTGGGCATGGTCTGCCGCTCTTAATCTTTTCTCGTCTAGTAGTTCGAGGCGTAGTAGAAGTGCCTCCCTCCTTTCCTCAATTTGGAGGTCTTCTTCTAGTACTTTTTTTAAGGATAGGACGAGAATATCATAAGGTACTACTACTTCGGCCCCAAATGTGAGCGAATAGGGGGTTTGACCAGTGGGTGTCCTAATGGAGGTTTGGTATGCCCAGAGGGCGTCTACCAATTTATCAGGCCAATCGGTAGCCTTATGGGTTTCTACCGTTTTCTTTATAATTTTGAGCAAGGTTTTGTTGGTGGCCTCTGCTTGCCCGTTCCCCTGTGGATAATATGGCGTGGAATGATGAAGTTCTATATGATGTTTATTGCAAAGGTCTTGGAATTCTTGGGAGATGAACTGGGGGCCATTATCAGTTATAATTACTTTGGGGGTGCCGAACCATGCAAGGATGTGAGTGCGGACAAAACGAGCTAGGGTAGAGCTTTTAATTACTACATAGGACTCGGCTTCAGCCCATTTGGTAAAGTATTCTGTAGCGGTGAGGATGAAGGCTTTTTGGGTGGTGTTTTCTACAGTGTCCCGGAATGGTCCTATCACATCTAGCGCCCACATAGAGAAGGGCAATGGTGAGGTCATGGGGTGTAAAGAGGATGCTGGTGCATGTATCTTGTTGCATGGGTTTGACATTGGATACAACGCTTAACGTATTTGTTGCTGTCCCCTTCAAGCATGGGCCAATAGTAGCTCATTCTTAGTACCTTTTTTGCTAGCATCTGGGCGTTGACGTGCCCACCGCATACTCCAGAGTGAGCTTCTTCTACAATGGTATATGCTTCTCCGTCGTCCAAGCATCTGAGTAGTTCTTCATTGAAGGACGCTCGGAAGAGTATCCCCCCTCGGAGGCAGTATTTGACCGCTACCCTTTTAACTATTTTCTGGTCGTTGCTAGTAGCGTAGCTTGGGAATGAACAGCCCCTCTCTGCTCTCAGGAAGACCTGAGGCGCTTCATCATCGAAGTTGTCTTCTTCTCCTTCGTCATCTCCTCCGATTTCGCACAAAGAAAGACCTAAAGAAAAACCAAGGGCTTCGAAATCAAGAAGAAAGGGATGATGGAAGGACGAAAACAAAGGATTCAAGGCGAGTTTTTTCCGGTTTGGAACGAAAAAGAAGAAGAGAGGAGGGAAGAGTAACCGTTTTAAAACGTATGGAGAGAGAGAGAGGGTCCCTTTTCGGTTATAAGGGACCCAGTCGAGGGGCGGCTACCCGCGAGTAGCCGCCCCCTCTCGGGCGGCTAGTTACAACTAGCCGCCACTCCCAGTTTTTCTCTTTCACTTAAAAAACCCCTTTCCAATCTTTTCAGCCCTAAATTTTAAGGTTCTCCATATCAAACAGCCATGTATTGGCTTATTTCCAGACATTACTTGATCAAACACAACTTTTTCGAAGTTTTGCCACACTTTCAGTACCGTTCAAAATCCAATTTCTCCAGTTCTGGTTCTTTTCCAGAGTTCTTATCCTTCGGATGATCCAACTCACCCAAACTCAACTTTTACTTGCTTTCTGTCGGTGATATCCCCTCCTTGCTGAGTTTTCCCAAGCACGGGAACGGTAGGCACGAGGAAACTGACGCTGGGCTGCTCCGTGCACGATAGCTAAGAACCCCGACCGCGGGTTGGATCACTCACCATTTACTTTTCCCCGCCTTCCACCTGGATCATCCTCTCGGATAGAAATTCTAAGTCAAGACCTAGCCTCTGATGGTCTAAATCAACTCCCCGAGTAGTACTGCTCGTATTGGCACAACTCCTTGAAGGTCGGGCCGGCCAAAATAAGGGTCTCTTTCCTTATCATCGGTCGAAGTCTTTCATGCTTCGCACAAAGACTTCGTCTGATGAGGGACAATTGTAGATACCCCAATTTTGACCGTCCAGAGAGACAGAAATACTTCAAGTAACACACGGAAATTTAGTGGACACCAATAGAGAACCGAGGATTCGGTAAACCGGAAACCCTAACCCTAGCCTTGACCTAAACCATAAACCTAAACCCAAACCTAAACCCTAACCTTGACCCAAAACCAAAAACCCTTGCCTTGACCCTAAACCATAAAACTAAACCAAAACCTAAACCCTAACCCTAAGCCAAAACCCCAAACCCTAGCCCAAACCCTAACCCTAAACCAAACCCTAGCCCGGACCTAAACCTAAACCTACCCTAAAACCGAAACCCTAAAAAACCCAAGTCCCTGGAAAGGGGCGGCTAGCCCTAACTAGCCGCCCCTTACTGGGCGGCTAGTTTGCACTAGCCGCCCCCCCAACCGCCCCCTGACCGACTTTGGACCAGTCCCCTGGATGGGACATAAAGCAGCAATAAATGCTGATCATTGCGGCGGGTCATGACCTTTAGCCGCCCTCTCTTGCCTGGATCAATCCAAGTAACCGACCCAAGCCACCGCTTGTCAGAGATGGGACGTTTGGCAGGTCATGATGGAGGCGGCTACCAGGAAGTAGCCGCCCCATCCCGGGCGGCTAGTTAGCACTAGCCGCCCTTCACCTGGTCTCTGACAGAAGAACCAGAGAATTAATGAGAGGTCCAATCGAAGCCACCCACTCCATTACCCCCGGGATATTTCCCTGCCTCTCTTTTACTATAAATAGAGGGGTCCCAAGCCCAAATACATCATCACCAAGTAATCCACAACATCAACAACCCACAAACCCACTTGTCCAACCTTCCCCCACTTGAAATCCCAAGAGAGAGAGAGAGAGAGAGAGAGAGAGAGCCCCTTTTGTGAGAGAAATACCCATTCCCCACATAAAATACCCTCTCATCCCACCCTCCATAAACCCAGGCTAAACCTAGCTTAGCCTCTGCCCAAGACCCCACCCTTTTCCTACCAAACCCCTGCCCAAATCCCCCCAGACCCTGGACGGCTAACCCTACCTAGCCGCCCCACACTTACACACCACCCACACTCCCTTTGTCCCAAGACTCCTTTAGTCAAGCCCCGGAAGCAGAATAGGATTACCAGTTTTTCACCTCTGTGTACGGTATATCCGTGTCTCAGAGCGGAGACCCCACAAACTCCCCACGTAGGCGATCAAATCCGACCCAAACCCTTTCCTGTTTTTAGAAAAAGCAGGTGGCGATCACAAAACCCCTTGAATCCTCTTGAGCCGCTGTCGGGCGCCTCAACCAGGAACGAAACCCTCACCCCTTCCGGGAAGACGATCCGACCGAGCCCGCCAGGGCACGCATCCGATCCGAATCCCCGAAGAACCCTCACACACGCGGATTTTTCGACACCGACAAAATCTGGCGATCACGGTGGGACCTCCCTCGTGAAAAACAACAAAAGGTAATCCTCTTCTGCCCCCTTTTACAAGCTTGACTAAAATGCTATCAACCCTCTAGGAAGGTTAGAGTTTCTCACTCCTTGAATTAAATCCTCTTCTACTGTGCATTATAACATCCTTTACTGCTTTTGTAAGCCGCACACAGCTGCGCAATCCTTTATTGCTTTCGTAAGTCGCACACAGCTGCGCAATCCTTTACTGCTTTCGTAAGTCGCACACAGTTGCGCAATCCTTTACTACTTTATTTACTGCTTTCAATCTGCATTCATCCCCCCACTCTACGTCATGGAATCCCACATAGAAGAGGAGATATTAGAGGAAAGGAATCACCAAGAGGGTCAGGCCACACAGTTCCTGACCCATCTAGAGGAAAGGATGGCTAGTCTAGGGTACCAGACGGTAGAGGACATGTTTCATGACCTCGCTGACTACCGTCATACCAAGACCTCAAGACAGGAAACCCCTGTCGAAACCCCTAAACCCATTCCCAAAACCCCATTCACACCCAGTCACTCGGTCAACCCGAGCGTCTTTTCATTCACCCCCCTTTCCCCCGCGAATCCAATGTTCCCATCTGTTTCCACCCCAGGCCCCTACCAGACCACCCCAAACCCGGGACCGCTAGGCAGCCCTCCCCGGGGAGAAACACTGGACGATACCATCCGGAGAATTCTCTCCGAGACTGGTCCCTCAGCACCCAAACACATGTCTCTACATAACCTGAGACAAATCCCGTCAGTCCACCTACCGGAGGGATTCAAAGTCCCCAAATTCCGCCGGTACAACGGTCGTGGAGACCCAGACATTCATTTAACTGCCTTTTATCTAGACGCACGCCCGTTCCTAGATAATCAACCTCTACTAGTCTTCCTCTTCCAGAAATCATTGGAAGGAGAAGCACTACAATGGTTCTCCACCCTCCCTGTAGATCACTTGTCGAATTTCTCGGTTGTAAGCAAGAAATTCTTGGGCCGCTACGGTTACCAGAGGATTAGGACCCCCTCTATTTCAGATCTAACCGTAGAGAGAATGAGGCCTATGGAGGAATTCGAACAATACGTGTCTCGGTGGCGCACCCTTGTCCACCGAACCGGTCTGCAACACAGAATGTCAAGAAATTGACATGATGTTACAGAGCCTGAGTCCAGAACTTCGTACGAGCCTTTCGTACGGAGACTGTACTACGTATCAACTTCTGATTGACCGCCACAACAGGATTTCCCGTTGTGCAGCCCCAGCGGTCCAAACCCAGTCCCCACCTATCAGCCATAGGGTTGGAAAACCGCCTCGTAAGGCAAACCCCCACGGTAGAGGGGATCATTAACCAAATATCGGCACTCTACCCGAACGGAGCGCGAGTTCCTGACCGAGGAACAGCTCCGAGACAGTACACGCCCGGATCATCCGGATATGCACCGCCTCGGCAAGCAAATCAAAATTTTACCCCTCGATCAGTACCCGTCCCCGTGCCAATACGACAAAACCCCACAGTCCAAAATTTCCCACTCCAAAGCCCTATAATCCAGAGCCAAACTCAAACTCGGCTCCCTTTTACTCTGCTCCCCCAAGAGCACAAAATCCAACCCCTAGGCAGCCCATACAAAGCTCTTATAACGAGGTTAGACCTCCCGCATCCTACGACCAAAGACGAATGGGAAAAAGGGACTCTTACCCTCCCCTCCCAGAAACTTTAACTAGGATCTTTAGGGTGATGTTGGACACAAATAGTATCTCCCTCCCCGACGCCAGGCCCTCACTACCCGGGGCCAGCACGGCGCGTTACTGTCAATATCATCAACAATATGGCCATACCGTAGAACAATGCATTGTTTTTCGGGACTTCGTTTATGATCTTAATGATGACAGGCGCCTTGACTGGGCCATGATCAAAGGCCATCTGAGCCAGGGAAATCCCCAAGCACCCAAGCCACTTGGCATATTGACTGACCCCTTACCAGGACACACCCAAGCCTCCACATCTAGAGCCCACGCGGTCAACATGATCAGGAGAGGGAGACAACCATCGCCAGAACCAAGCAGCTCGGAAGATGCTACTGATGGCAGCCTATCCGAAGAGTCCGAGGAGGAAGAGCAGAACGAGCCCTTCCAGCTGAACCTCGACGACCATGACCTCGCCATACTCTATGGCGAAGAAGAAGACGCAATCCTCGCCCTTCCCGCAGTCATCAACATCGAGTCCGACGAAAGCGGACTAGAGAACCCGGGAGAAGACTAAGAAGAAGAGCCATTCGAGGAGATCCCCGAAGGAGCTAGCGAAGGACCCGAAGGAGGGGAATGCACGTCGGATGATCTGCATCCGGACGACAACGGGTCCTCTAAGAGTACCGACACTGTCAATGGCCCCCGCCGCCCAATGACCATTTCATTCACTGACCAAGACCTCCCGGATCCCAGACTGCGAGTCTACCCCCTACACATCCGCGGACGACTCCAAATGGTGTGGCTAAACAACATCTTTGTAGACCCAGGGTCAGGAATGAACATAATGACGTGCTCCACCTACCAGAAGATACCCGGACTAGGCCGTCCTCCCGTCCACCCGGCCCACCATACTATTCAAGCTTTCAGCCATACCGGGAAGACTCTCCGCGGCCCCGGAACATTCGAGCTATCCGTCGGGCCTATCATCTGCGAAGTAGCCTGCTTCGTGGCCGACATCGACACGAGGTACCCATTGATGCTAGGGCGACCGTGGTTAGACAGCATCCAAGCTATCAGTTCCCCCCGGCACCAATGCCTTCGACTGCCCTTCTTGAATCATGTACTGACAATTTGGGGAGAAGCACGCCTCCAATACGAGAACGAGAACAATTGGGCAATACACAATATGTTCACCTTAGCCCTCCGACCGGGGAACGAGAATGAAGGCGGTAGCCCACCTGGGTCCCCTTATGACAACAACTCTCCCTCAGAAGAAGCAGCCAGGACCCAGCGTCCACCAAGCGATCTTACGGAGCCCAACTCGATCACCTTCCTCCCCCATGAAGTCGCAAAAGCCGGAGCACGTTCCGCACCCCTCGCTATCACCGCCATACTCGGGGGAAGGGAATTCCGGCACATTCTCATCGACACGGGAGCGGAAACTAACGTCCTTACATACTCCGCTACCAAAAGCTAGAAGGCCGGGTTCCCAGATTGGAGCCCTCAGACGAATACATTTATGCCTTCGACAGCACACGCAAGAACGCTTGCGGACTAGTCACGCTCCCACTGAAGATCGGCCCAGTCTCCACCATCGTTAACTGCATGGAGATGAACATTCAATCACCCCACCCTCTGATTGTTGGGAGGACATGGCTCAACAGCATCGAAGCCGTCTCATCCACCCGACACTAATGTCTTCGCTTCCCGTACCGCAGGAAAGTAATATCCATATGGGGAGAGGCGCGCTCTAATAATACTCAGGCTAGGAATTGGAGCGTCTGTGCCATGCGCATCCAGCTAGAGGTGCTCGCATGTTGGCAACCAGGCGCCACAGACGAAGAACTGCTCCATCAAGGGAGACCCCTGAAAAGACTCAGGGAGGGAGAATTTGGGAACAGGGGACCCCCACCAGACATCAGCCGGCCATCAAAAAGAAGCCGACCCGAGGAGGCAATACAAATTCAAGAACCAGGTACCGATCCTCCCGGGTAAGTTTTCATCCTCCTGTACATATTTGTTTACAGCTTTTCCAAAAAAAAAATACAAAAGGCCAAAATATTTGTTTACTAGCTTTCGCTTTCAACTCCTATACATATTTGTTTACCTGCTTCCAAAAAGAAACAAAAATCCAAAAAAATATACATGCTAATCAGCTTTCATTTCTCAACCTTGAACATACTTGTTTCCAAGTATCTTTCTTCAAAACAAAAAAAATGTTTTCTAACTGTCTTTACATCATTTCTAAAAACAACGAAAATATTTACAAACTACATTTTCACACCCTTCTTCACGACGAAAATATTTTCCAAATCTACGCTTCCACACCCTTCTTCAAAACGAAAATATTTTTCGAATCTACGTTTCTTCAAAACAAAAATGTTTTACAAAGCAAGTGTTTTCATGATTTCCACCAAAAACTTTTTTTACAAACTGTCTTCTAAAAAACAAAACCTTTTCCCAAACTTTATCCCCATCCTCTTTCCAAAAACATATCTATTCGCCAACACAGGCCCCTTTTCAAAACCATAAATATACATTTGTCCTACTACGCCTCGAACTACTGGACGAGAAGAGATTAAGAGCGGCAGACCATGCCCAGGCCTACCAAAGAAGGGTAGCAAGGGCATTTGAAAAGAAGGTGATAAAAAGAAAATTCAAAATCGGGGAATTAGTACTTAAGCAAATCATGCCATCAAGACAGCCTCACCCGAGAGGAAAGCTGCAACCCACATGGGAGGGGCCCTATGTGATCACCCATGCCTATTCCGGGAATGCCTACCGCCTGGTAGATGCCGAAGGAGTCGAGTTTCCAGGTTCGTGGAATGCACTCTATCTGAAGAAATTCCAAGCATGAAAAGCTTTCAATACTTAAGAACTATTATTCTTCCTTCCTGCGATTTCAAGCGTTTAGTACTTGATGATAGAATTGTAAGACTCTCAAAGATAAACTCGTATCTATTTGAACACGTTTCCGCCAAATCATGTCATTCCCTTCACACACGTATAACTAGACTAGATTTGCCTGATAGAAGAAAAATTGCCTACCCCGTGGACTGGGACAATTTAAAAGCTCCCCAAAGCAAAATATCTCTTATTTCTGCCCCGCTCGTATTAACCCTAGGTCAAAATGAGGAGTTACCCGGACCTAGCACATGTCCCAAAAACTGGCTCTGGCACTATATAAACACTTCTAGAGGGGAAGCATGAAAAGAATCGGGGTGAAAAACAGAAGAGCCCCCCCCCCCTCAAATCAAAACAAAAAAAACAAAAAGCAAAAGCAAAAAAAAAAGAGAAAATCAGGCAAGGAGAGGCCAAACACCCAAGTGAACGGGTTAAACTCTCTATTTAGCAGGCTTTCCACGCCTTTACGCACGGTATACGCTAAACAACGGCTATACCAGTACAGATCCAAGCAACGGACTGTACCTTTCCACCCAAAAATAAAGAAGTGGTAAAAAGAAGAAAGCCAGAGGGACCTAGGAAGTAAGACATGTGCTAGACTGGGACAATTCTAAAATATTGCCCGAAAGGAAGATATTACTCTTACCTCATTCACCCTCTCCCCTTTTATTTTTTTTGCAATGGGGGTTCAAAATTGAGCTATGTCCACCGGGAAAAGCGAAATTTTGACCAAAGATAGATCACGTCTAGGTTTACACCTACACACACACTCACACGAGTTCACTTAGAAACTTGCCTATCCAAAGGAAGCTTATTTGACTTGACTCTTGGTACATTCATGGATTTTTCAGCATGTTTAGAATAATACGATTAAGCATTTGAAAACCATGAACCTAGGAAAATCGACGCCTAAGGCTTATACCCCTCAAATACAATCCTGGTTTGGACATGAGTGACCACAAGGGCTCCTCCACGGGGACTTGATGGTGTCTTTTTACTTATGAAAATCAAGAACATTGCCCTCTCACCTAAAAAGGGTCATTGAAGAACTAAAATGCCCCCTTATGCCACTTATACTTACGCATAAGCTTGCATTTTCCTTTTCCAAAACACCTTGGCATCCGATTTTCTTGAAATATTAAAGTTAACCCCCCCCCCCAAATTAGAATTGTCCCCACTCATATGAGAATTGTCCCTACAAAATTTAAAATTGTCCCCACTCATATGAGAATTGTCCCCACTCACCTCATGCCTTTCCGCACATGCGTGAGAAGAAATTGTCCCCACCTCCTACACATAAGTTCTTCTTCACTCACGCACTTGGAATCCCTTCCTTGCGCACTAAAGCCTGGTCTCCCGCACTTTACTTTCTCGCATTTATATTTCCATTCCGCCTTAAGATGGATTGTAGCCCTTGACGATTCAAGCAAGAAGGGCTCGAAAGTCAGTGCAGGGGCGCAATCTGGACGGATTTAACACTTGGTCCATGGAAAGAATGTTTTTATAGGTCTCAAAGGATAAAACACTCAGGAGGACTTTCAGCGGCAGCAGACAAGAAGCAAAACCAGAAAATGTCCCAGGCAGGGGGCGGCTAAACCCGATTAGCCGCCCCCCCAGAGACGGCTAGTTTACACTAGCCGCCCCTGCCCCCTACCCTCTTGTCCAGGTAAAAACCCAGGCAAGGGGCGGCTAAATGCAAGTAGCCGCCCCTCACTGGGCGGCTAAACGCAACCAGCCGCCCCTCACCTGCTACCCCATCTGCCCTGTCAATCCCAGTCTCAATCAACTCTTCAACTCCTTTTGAATACCTGTCAAAACATTCCTTTCCCAAACATGCATACACACATTTTAGACACATTCATACACAAAACCTGTATCAAAACCACGCTATAATGATTATATATTAGAATTCTACATCCATCCATAAATCAAAACCTATAAACACCAAGTTCATTCATCCACACACATACACATCCCTATAGATTAGGAAGGCTTTCTAAAAAACATTGAACATCCATGCTAAACTATACCAAACCATCCATACAAAACCAGAAATTAAATTGTCCCACCGAAACCATAAACGTAAATTATCTGCTAAACACTTAAAATATAGAAAAGAGATAGGTCCACCAAGAGTTCTGAACTCCAAAGCCTTGAGTCGTGCATCATCGAAATATCACCTAAAACCAAAAAAAAAGAAGAGGAAGAAAAGCATGAATTCATCGCATATATACTATTCTTCTGCCTAAAAACCAAGACACAAAGGAGCTTTACCTCGGCGTATCATCATCCCCGGGAGGCCGAATCGAAGGAGGAGCGTCCTGGCCTGAAGGAAGTGGCGGCTGAGGGGAAGACTGAACCTCTGGAGCATCAGGAGCAGCGGGAGTCTCTCGAACCGAAGACGCAGCCCTTGCGTATATCCCACGACTCCGAGACACCGAAGGACGAGAAGCACGACTGAAGGTAGCCCCGGTGGCCAAAGAAGCCGAGAGGGAATGGTCAGGCTCAAGTGGAAGAAGGTCGAGGTCCACCTCGGTCATCGAGCCCCCGCCAACCAATTTCCCCCTCATAGTCGCCTCCCAAAGGAGGACCTGCTGAATATCTCTATCTCTACGTTCCAACCTCCCTCGAAGACACGTCTCCACTGCTCTCAACCTCTCCTCGAGCTCCCGTGATCTCGCCTCAGCAACCCGGAGCCTGTCCTCGCTCAATCGAAGTGCTTCCCGATCTCTATCCCCGGCCGCCTGGAAAGAACGAAGCAAATCCCCCATCAAACCCCCGGGAACTCCCACCGAGGCCTCCAACTCTGACACCCTCGCCTGGAGGGAGTCCCTCTCGCGGCCTAGGGTGATGAACCCCTCCTCTCTCAAGGCTACCATGGGCCTCAGCCGGTCCACCTCCTCCTCAGCCCGAGAAGCCCTGCCCCTCGCCTGGCCCAACTCCATCCTTGTGGCCGTCAACTCACTCCGGGCCACATCCAACTCCCTCGTCAATTCGAGCTCTCGCTCGGACACCATAGAAGGAGGAGGAGCGGAAGAAGAAGAAGCACCGTCGGCCCTCGCTCTCGACAGAGCATCCACCTGATCCTCGAGGACCCGGACCTGGTCCTGCAAGCGTCCTCTCTGTGCCCGCAAGGCCTCTATCTGCCTGGCCCGCGCTTGGAGGTGCTCATTGGCGGTCTTGAGCCTCTTCTCCATCTCGTTCAACTCAACCTACAAAAGCAACACCACTCAGAAAATATTCAAGCAAAACGAAGAAGAGAAGGAGAGCTTCCAAACATACGTAGGCGTCCGGGATCTCCTCCTCCATCGTCCCGAGGATACCCGCATACTCCCGACGATACCAGGCTAGGTATTCGTCACTCGAAGTCACCTCGGGGCGACGCTCCACCAAAGCACCTCGGCCCATCCATCCCGCCACGTACGTCGCGTAGTTCCTCGGGAGATTCGTGTCCCGAGGAATCCCAGCCACCGGGATCGAGGGGCGCTTCGGCAGAGGATCAGGCACCCACTGATGGTACCCAAGCTGGCGGACAACTCGGCTGATCGCATGGAACACGACCTCATTAAAATAGATCAGCCAGATATCCCGCGACAACTCCGCTGGGACCTCCTCCTCCGTGTAGGGCCTCCACGTCATCTGTGAAGCATCAAAAGATAGGAAGAGAGCTTAGTCAAACGAAAACCAAATACAAGCCAGAACAAACCTCGAAGGAAAATTTATACCTCTTCCTCCGTCAAGACACGGAAGGCCTCCCGGAACTGAGCGAGGCGATGCAAGCGCGAGGATCCCCGGGGCGCCCATCTCATGGCCCAGGGGAGGACATGATCAAAAGGTACCAGGGTCGGGTGATCGATGGCGAAGTGCTCGTACCCAAAAATCTGGCAAAGAGAGAGGAAAATTATCATGATCAAAGTGAGCTAAACCCAAAAGAAAGCACCCTCTACTCACACATACCTGGAGAAAGGGCGCAAAACCACCAAGGTTCTTTCCCCCAGCCCTCTTAACCTTCTTCGAGAGCTCCGCAAATAGATGGGCCAGCATCGCCGCTCCCCAAGCGTATCGCCCCATGCCCTCTAGGTCCCTCATCAACAGAAGAGAATGTGAGGAAACCTTGTCAGAGGCCGTCGAGAAGAGGACCCGGCCGAAGAAGTATAAAAAAGAACGCCCTCAACTCCCTCCGAGCCCTCTGTGGGCACGCGGCCGCCTCTCTCGCCTCGATCATCGCCCACCGCCTCTCGAAGCTAGCTGCAGCTTCGCCCTTCTGACGCTCTGTAAAGGAGCCGAGGCCGTATTGCCTCGACAACTGCCCAAGGGGGATCCGGTTCAGCGTCCTCACGCGCTCCACGTAGTCCCATTCTCCAATCAACTCCAGGAAGAGTGCCTTATAGTCGGCGAGGGTGGCCGCGATCACTGCCTCCCCAGACACCGGAAGACCGGTAATCCGATAAACATCCTCGAGGGTCGGCATGACAGCACCGGTGGGGAGAATGAAAGCGCAACTCTCCGGGTCCCACCTCTCCGCCAAAGCCTCCACGTAAGGACGGTGGACGTGGAACGGCTCGATCAAGAAGAAGGAGCGCAAGCCCGCTCCATCCACCAAACTCCTCTCCTCCTGCCCCAGGGATTCGTACCACCTCTTCGTCCCATGCCACAGAGCCCGAATGCGGTTCGGTCTCTACAAGACGAACGAAGGGAACACGGGTTAGTTTAAAAAAGCAATCGAGAGGTAAGGGTTCAACTCTACAAGATTATTTTAAAACCATGCTTAGCAAAATGACACTTCCATATGCTAAATACAGAAACAAAAGCATGAAAGTAAGAAGCTACACTCCCCATATGATCACGCATGCTAGACAAACATCAGCACATCCCACCGTGGTCACCACTCACATGCTTTCTTACATCACGCCCTATCATGCTTATACCTTCCCTAAACGCACCTAAGCAATATAGAACTTGGACCCATGAAATGCATGCATACACTCCCTCATGCTCTACCACGATCAAACACGTACGAAGTCACATACACGTAGAAAAGTATCGCATGCAAGCATACTAAGCCGTACCACTTCTCTTTTATATACAACAAGCATGGATGTACATGTAAAAAATTGTCCCCTTCCTTTTTTTTTCTTCTTTCAAACACGAACCCGTTCGCATGCTTACAAAATCCCACCGTAATCAAACTATACAAGCATGCATCTTAGACTCACATATCACTCACTACTACCTACTCATGCATATTAAACACACATATCACACACTATCACCTATTTATAACACGAAAGACATACACATATAAATAAAAGGCTAAGACTAAAGGATTAGGAACATACCACGGCCCGTGTGGACCCAGGAGCGTCCACCTCGGCCTCGTCGGGATCGTCCATCCCATCGTCATCCTCCTCCTCATCCTCCTCAAACACGGCCTCCTCGGCCTCGACCCCAACACCCACGCCAGCCTCGGCAGCCCTAGTAGCTCATTCTTAGTACCTTTTTTGGCATGGGTTTGACATTGGATACAACGCTTAACGTATTTGTTGCAGTCCCCTTCAAGCATGGGCCAATAGTAGCTCATTCTTAGTACCTTTTTTGCTAGCATCTGGGCGTTGACGTGCCCACCGCATACTCCAGAGTGAGCTTCTTCTACAATGGTATATGCTTCTCCGTCGTCCAAGCATCTGAGTAGTTCTTCATTGAAGGACGCTCGGAAGAGTATCCCCCCTCGGAGGCAGTATTTGACCGCTACCCTTTTAACTATTTTCTGGTCGTTGCTAGTAGCGTAGCTTGGGAATGAACAGCCCCTCTCTGCTCTCGGGAAGACCTGAGGCGCTTCATCATCGAAGTTGTCTTCTTCTCCTTCGTCATCTCCTCCGATTTCGCACAAAGAAAGACCTAAAGAAAAACCTAGGGCTTTGAAATCAAGAAGAAAGGGATGATGGAAGGACGAAAACAAAGGATTCAAGGCGAGTTTTTTCCGGTTTGGAACGAAAAAGAAGAAGAGAGGATGGAAGAGTAACCGTTTTAAAACGTATGGAGAGAGAGAGAGGGTCCCTTTTCGGTTATAAGGGACCCAGTCGAGGGGCGGCTACCCGCGAGTAGCCACCCCCTCTCGGGCGGCTAGTTACAACTAGCCGCCACTCCCAGTTTTTCTCTTTCACTTAAAAAACCCCTTTCCAATCTTTTCAGCCCTAAATTTTAAGGTTCTCCATATCAAACAGCCATGTATTGGCTTATTTCCAGACATTACTTGATCAAACACGACTTTTTCGAAGTTTTGCCACACTTTCAGTACCGTTCAAAATCCAATTTCTCCAGTTGTGGTTCTTTTCCAGAGTTCTTATCCTTCGGATGATCCAACTCACCCAAACTCAACTTTTACTTGCTTTCTGTCGGTGATATCCCCTCCTTGCTGAGTTTTCCCAAGCACGGGAACGGTAGGCATGAGGAAACTGACGCTGGGCTGCTCCGTGCACGATAGCTAAGAACCCCGACCGTGGGTTGGATCACTCACCATTTACTTTTCCCCGCCTTCCACCTGGATCATCCTCTCGGATAGAAATTCTAAGTCAAGACCTAGCCTCTGATGGTCTAAATCAACTCCCCGTGTAGTACTGCTCGTATTGGCACAACTCCTTGAAGGTCGGGCCGGCCAAAATAGGGGTCTCTTTCCTTATCATCGGTCGAAGTCTTTCATGCTTCGCACAAAGACTCCGTCTGATGAGGGACAATTGTAGATACCCCAATTTTGACCGTCCAGAGAGACAGAAATACTTCAAGTAACACACGGAAATTTAGTGGACACCAATAGAGAACCGAGGATTCGGTAAACCGGAAACCCTAACCCTAGCCTTGACCTAAACCATAAACCTAAACCAAAACCTAAACCCTAACCTTGACCCAAAACCAAAAACCCTAGCCTTGACCCTAAACCATAAAACTAAACCAAAACCTAAACCCTAACCCTAAGCCAAAACCCCAAACCCTAGCCCAAACCCTAACCCTAAACCAAACCCTAGCCCGGACCTAAACCTAAACCTACCCTAAAACCGAAACCCTAAAAAACCCAAGTCCCTGAAAAGGGGCGGCTAGCCCTAACTAGCCGCCCCTTACTGGGCGGCTAGTTTGCACTAGCCGCCCCCCCAACCGCCCCCTAACCGACTTTGGACCAGTCCCCTGGATGGAACATAAAGCAGCAATAAATGCTGATCATTGCGGCGGGTCATGACCTTTAGCCGCCCTCTCTTGGCCGGATCAATCCAAGTAACCGACCCAAGCCACCGCTTGTCAGAGATGGGACGTTTGGCAGGTCATGATGGAGGCGGCTACCAGGAAGTAGCCGCCCCATCCCGGGCGGCTAGTTAGCACTAGCCGCCCTTCACCTGGTCTCTGACAGAAGAACCAGAGAATTAATGAGAGGTCCAATCGAAGCCACCCACTCCATTACCCCCGGGATATTTCCCTGCCTCTCTTTTACTATAAATAGAGGGCCTCCCAGCTTTTCAAACTAGCCGCCCCTCCCAGCTTTTCAAACTCTCACTTAAAACCCATTTCCAACTTTCTTCCAAGTCCTAAATTCCAGTTTTTTAAAAACAAACAGCCATGTATTTGGCTTATTTCCATACACCACTTGATCAAACACAACTTTCCTGAAGTTTTACCACACTTTCAGTACCATTCAGTTTGAATTTCTTCAGTTCTAATTCTTTTTCAGAGTTCTTATCATTCGGATGATCCAATTCACCAACTCAACACTTTACTTGCTTTCTGTCGGCGATATCCCCTCCTTGCCGAGTTTTCCCAAACACGGAAATGGTAGGCACAAGGAAACTGATACTGGCTGCTCCATGCACGATAGCTAAGAACCTCGACCGCAGGTTGGATCACTCACAATTTACTTTTTCCGCCTTCCACCTGGATCATCCTTTCGGTTGAAAATTCTAAGTCAAGACCTAGCCTCTGACGGTCTAAATCAACTCCCGAATAGTACTGTTCGTGTTGTCATAACTTCTTGAAGGTCGGGCTGACCAAAATATGGGTCTCTTACCTTATCATCGGTCAAAGTCTTTCTTGCGTCGCGCAAAGACTCCGTCCGATGAGGGACAATTGTAGATACCCTAATTTTGACCATCCAGATAGATAGAAATACTTCAAGTAATACCTGGAAATAATCTACATTTGGGCATCTAATAGAAAACCATAAAAAACTGGAAACCCTAACCCTGACCTAAACCCTGGCCCAAACTCTAAACCTGGAAACCATAAAACCTAAGAAACCCAGGAAAGGGGCAGTTAACCAAAGCTAGCCGCCCCACACCAGGCGGCTAGTCCCCCACTAGCCGCCCCTCTGGCCGACCCTGAACCGCTTCCCTGGATGGGACATAAAGCAGCATTAAATGCTGATCATTGCGGCGGGTTGTGACCTTTAGCCGCCTCATCATGGCCTCTTCAAACCAAGTAACCGACCAAGCCACCGCTTGTCAGAGATGGGATGTTTGGCAGGTCATGATGGGGGCGGCTACCAGGAAGTAGCCGCCCCATCTTGGGCGGCTAGTCATAACTAGCCGCCCTTCACCTGGTCTCTAACAGAAGAACCAGAGAATTAATGAGGGGTCTAATCAAACACACTATTAACCAGGCTATTCTATTACCCCCTCGACATTCTTCTGCCTCTCTTTTACTATAAATAGAGGAGGTCCCAAGCCTTTAAACAACATCTAGAATCTCAATTGACAATTCACTCATTTCCCAACCAATAGTTCACATCCCCTTCCACTACTAGAAATCCCTATAGAGAGAAAAAGAGAGCCCATTTTATGAGAGAAAAATCCATTCCCTACACAAAACCACCCTCTCATTCCACCCTCCAAAAACCCAGGTTAAACCTAGTTTAACCCTTGCCAAAACCAAGCCCATTCCCTGCCCAGGTTCTGCCCAAATCCACCCAGGCCCTGGATGGCTAACCCTAGCTAGCTGCCCCTTGTCCGACGGCTGAAACCCACTAGCCGCCCCATATCCACACCCCACCTGCACCCCTTTGTCCCAAGACTCCTTTAGTCAAGCCCCGAAAGCATAATAGGATTACCTGTTTTTCACCTCTATATACGGTATATTCGTGTCTCAGAGCGGAGACCCCACAAACTCTCCCCGCAAGGCGATCAAATCCAACACCCAATTTTTCCTGCTTTTTTGAAAAAGCAGGTGGCGATAACACACACACCAGAATCCCCTTGAGCCGCTGTCGAGCGTCTTGACCAGGAACGATACCCCCCACCCTTCCGAGAGACGATCCAGTCGAGCCCGCCAAGGCATGCACCTGCCCATTGCCGATTGTTCCGTGAAAATGCTCTTACAAGGGCATTTTTGCGGAACAATCGGCAATGGGCAGGGCAATATGTTTGGAGCTAGGTAGTGGAACTTCCATCCACTTCTGGCTCGATCGTTGGTGTGGGGAGGAGAGGTTGGGGTATATAGCACCTGATATCATGAGGATAGCCGCCAACAAAGAGGGCACAGTGGATGAGTTCTTCATCAGGTTGGAGGGCGATGAAGTGTGGAACGTGCCCCTCATGCGGGTGCGCTTAAGCGAGGAGGAAGCTGAGCAGTTTGTGGCTGTGATGGAACGGGTGGAGCATTCCATGGTGCGCCTGGAACGAGCAAACAGACTCATCTGGAGGTCGACATCTTCGGGGGAGTATGTGGTGAAGTGTGGAGATATAGATGGTGGCGCGAGCAAAGCATGGGCACAATTCCAAGACTCCCAAAGCTTAAACAGGTGTGGCAGCCAAAGATGCCTTTGAAGATAAAGGTTTTTATGTGGTTGTTGTTTCAAGGGCATCTCCTAACAAAGGTGTATTGCGCCAAGTGGGTCGTGAATGATCCAACAACGTGCGCATTGTGTGAGGCGGCTTCAGTGACTGTCAACCACCTTTTTTTCCTGTGCGAGTTTGTGAGGCACTTCTGGTTAGAAGTCACGCGGAGCATTGGACTATCAATCCACTTCCAAAGCACTGATGAATTATGGTTGGCGGGGGGGGGGGGGGGCCTGAAGAGGGTTACGCAAAATGGAAGGGCATCGGCAAACTCGCAAGCAATTGTGCAGGCGGCCGCATGGACGATTTGGCGAACAAGAAGTGAGTCGATCTTTTGGGGTGCGACAGCCTACCTAGAGAACATGGGGGACATATTCGGGCTGCTTGTACGCGATTGGGAGAGGTGCTTAGCGGGGGGGAGGGAGCCCACTCCCACGGTTTCAGGAGTAGCGAGGTGCGCGACTCGTGGAGGACGGCAAGCCTTGGTGTAGATACCTCTTCTAACCGGGCCATCGGATCCCTCTGTTCCTGTTTTACTTTTAGGTGTTTTGTTTTATCCTTTCTCTTTATTATCCTCTCTTATTCCCCCCACCATCCCCATCAGAGTTCATAAGTCGGTTTTCAAAAATGAAATTGGTTAAATAATATCTACCTTTTTAAAAAAAAAAAAGTTTTATTTGGTGCAATGTTTGGGGGGGGGGGGTGTTTAAAACTTCTCCACCGAAAAGAAAAAAAAGGTTTGGGTGAATATTTGTTTGAATCTATGTATGAATTTAATTTGGTCATGATTCATATTTAACATCTTTATCATTGTAAAATAACAACCAAAATAATATAAAATTTTAGAAAAAGTCATGATTCATATTAAATTTCATATAAATATTCTTTACTAGTAAATAATTTATGTTAAGAATAAACTTTTAATGGATGTCTTAAGATCTATTTGTTTTCAAAAAGTGTTATCTTTGTAATCTTTTGTTAATCTTTAATTTCTTGTTAACAAGTGAGTAAAAGTCTTCAAAATGTCATCTTTCAGACAAAATTCAACTTGCCAATTCTATGCAATCCACTCTCAGACATGTTATCGAAAGAAGAGATGCAAAAGATGGTAAAAAACTTACACATGTTTATATTATCAGAAAACTATCAAATTAAGGTGGTGGAATTAATAGAATGAAACAACACCTTGCTGGGATTTGTAAAATTGTTCCTCGTGATGTTCCAAATAGAAGAAAGCTTGAAATCAGTTGTTGAAAAAAGAGAAGCACAAGAGATGTATGAATCTAATAATCCATGTGGACCTTCAGATTCAATTCATTATTGGAGAGTGACATGAATGAAGAAAAAGATGTTCAAGAAATGCCTTATCCATCAAAGAAGAGACAAAAAGGCATCTGGATTAACGAGGGAGGTAGTAGTGGTAAGTGCAAGGGAAAAACAACTATTAGAGTACGTGCCTATTTTGCTCTAAGGACTATTGCAGGTTCTCAACCGTCCATTAAGAGTGCTCTAGCTAACAAAGAAGCTATGTGGATGGCAGATATGGGCTATTGCAAGGTTTGTGTATGATACATGCATCTCGATTAATGCTTTGAATTTCATTTGCTTTCAGCCTATGTTGGATACTACGGTTACTACGGTAGCAATTGGTCCAGGGTATAGAGGTTCTTCATATCATGCTATGCTTGCGAGTCAATTTGTTAAGAGATACTAAAAACAGGGGTGGGCCCACGGGTTGGCTGGGCAGCCCGGCCCAGATTTTGTGAAAAAAAATCTTCAAATAGCAGTCCAGCCCACTTTTATTAGAAAACACCCAGTATAGCCCAGCTCATATTTTGTTCAAAAATCATAAAAACACTAGTCCAAACCACCGCTTTTTTTAGAAAAACCCCAAAACAACTTACTCCAATCTACCCTAATCGATTGAGCATCTTTTTTTTAAGAAAATATATTCTGCGGTCGTCATTTACATATTTATGTCCTACGAGATGAAGGGAAGGGTGAGATCCTATTCGGCTATTCCTATCTTTTTTATTTTATTTATACATCCCTCCACATGACTCTTTGGTTATGCCTATATAAATGAATCTTTGGGTCTCCTTCCTACCAATATGCGCGACCTCGACGAGGAATGAACCGGTCGAGTGGAACGGATCGAAGAAACAAAAATAACCATGCTGAATAAATCACCCCTTCACATAACACTAAATGACAAAACAGTTTGCAATGGATTTGATTTTATTTATAAATTCTTTAATTCTTTTGATTTATTATAAGTTTTGTATATGTATTTAGATATTTCATATTTTAACAATGTTTGTTGGTGTGATTTTGAGTTCTTTTGGTGACATTTATTTTTCTTTTATGTAGGAAACAAGGAAAGCATAATTCTATTACTTGATTGATAGATTGATTCGTCTTGTGTTAACTCTTTCTGTTTCCACGGCAACATTTTCTGCTATGAAACTTATTAAGACGCGACTTCGGACTAAGATGGAGGATGAGTTTCTTGCGGATTGCATGATTATTTACATTGAAAGAGAATTTGCGGAAATTATTTATTCGGACTTGATAATAGATGACATTTACTCTTCAAAACACAACAAGGCTCAACTTCAATGATGTTTTATTATATAGTTTTTTTAATTTCTCTTTGTTACTCTCGATTGAACTTTAATTATGAATTTTTCTACTTAGTAGATTTCTTTAAATATAATATTTGATTATTAACTTTTGTATTAAGGAACCTGCTTTATTTTATTTAATCTTTTAATGAACTTATTTTGTTTTAAGTGCATCATTTGACTACAAAAAAAAATTAATATTTTTATCAAAAGAAAAAAAAATTTATGAAATGTTTAATTTAGCCCACCCAAAAATAATGTCCTGGATCCGCCCTGGCTAAAAAGAAGTAAAATTGTTTTCTTGACACATGTAGAACACTTGGCCGGACAATGGATACACTGATGGGTGAGAGATGGTTGGACTGATGGTGGACAATGAACTTTAATTAACTTTCTTATGTACAGTCTCAGAGGACACATATTTGTGAAATTCGTAGATATTTCAGACACTGTGAACGATGCTTTAAATTTGTTTAAGATATTTGAAGGAATTATTGAATAGGTAGGACCAAGTAATGTTGTCCACATGGTTATAGATAATGCATCAAATTATGTAGCAGCTAGAAGGATGATAAATGAGAAATATAAAACTATCAATAGGTCAACATGTGCATGTCATTGTTTGCATTTGATGTTGAGTGATTTACAAAGATGGAGCACGTGAGCGACCTTGCAAAAAGAGCATATAAGATAACAATATCTATATATAATCACAGATATTTGTTGGCTTGGTTGAGAACTTGAGATAGAGATCTGATTGGACGGAAATTGTTCGCTCGGGACCACTCGCTTTGCTACTTTTTTTTAATTTCATTGCACAGCATTTATGAGCGAGTCGTTGATATGCTCGGTCCATTTTACAACGCAGACTACAGTCTCGTACAATATGATAACACAATATATACAATGCTATTATTATATACGAGGTTCTAACACATAGTGTATGACGTAATTTTTTTTATTTTTTCAAAGTAAAAAAAATATATTATATCTTAGTGTATACTTCATTTTATATAACAGCATATACTTCGTTAGCAGAATCGTGAGTGGATTCAGAATTTTTTTCTAACTGGGGCTTAAAAAATATTACTTATATTCACTGATATAAAATTAATTTTTAATAAATATTTTTTTTTTCAATATTAAATATATAATTTTTTACATTTTTTTCAAAAAATGTTCATCAATACCGCTAAGTAATTTAGTAGTGGTATTTTTATAGCACATTTATGCACAATAATTTTTTCAGTATATGCTCAAATTAGCTACCTATGCTCAATTAAAGTGATGCTCGATAGAATTTTTTTACAATTCACTAAAAAATATTTCATTTTTTATAAAACTATATACATTGTTAGATAAAATATTTTTTAAAAAATCAGTATGAACTAAAATGACAATCATGCTTGGAGATGTGGAGTCATATCTCTAGTTCACACCATTTTTTAAAATTTTAAGAAATTACAAAGTCGCCCATTAAAGTACATGTTGTTACGTGAAATGAAGTAGATATTTAGATACAATAGTGTAATTATTTTAGAAATAAAAAAATTAACTTTCACATGTTACGATAAAGCCCATGCACTATGATAGGGCAATAGATATCACACTATAATAGTTTATAGATTGTAGATGGGTTGGAATAAGTGTAACCAGGGTGCAATTTTGATCGGTTAAATCGAATCCGAACCGATTTAAACCAATTTTGATCAGGTTTGAGTCAATAGTTTTATGGTTTGGTTTGATTATGGATTGAAAAATTAATAAACCAATCTACATTGGTTTGGATTTGATCTTACTTTTAAAAAAAACCGAATTAACTGAACCGAACCGAACTGAATTAAATTTAAATACATGATTAATATAATCAATATTCATTTAGAACATTCTTTTTATAATATTAAACATATATTATTGTTATACCATTAATATTCATAAAAATGACTATACTAATTTATACCATCAATCCTATCATTTTGGTATATATATGTAAAGTTGTAAACCAAACCCTCAAAAAACTCCAACCAACCCATCAATTTTTAACAATTTAATTCGGTTCGGTTTAGTTTAGTTTAACCAAACAAAAAACGGTTTGGTTCGGTTTTGAATTCTCAGTTTAGTTTTCAGTTCAGTTCGATTTTCAGATTATATATGAATATAATTTGGTTCAATTTGAACTTGTCAAAAATCGAATCAAACTGATCGAATTGCACCCCTGAGTGTAACACCACTCTTTCCTCTTTTTGCAATCTAGGGGGTCTTAAAATGAGCTTAAATTATTCTTATCTTATTTTATTGTTAATGTTTAATGGCTGAGTTAGAAAATGAAGACAGATAAAAATTTGTAGTTTAATTAAAAATTGCAAACACTTTTTTTTTATTTGATACAGAAGGAAAATTAAGTTGACTTTTTTTAGAATAGATGGTGAGACAGTTTCTTACAAACGTAATTTTAAACTGAATTTTCAAAAAAAAGGAAAACACGAAACCCCTTTCATCAATGTGATCCGATGTCTGGATTTGTAAAGAAATGTCTGAATATTCGCGGATTGCGGGCTCTACGTTACTGTCTCACTGCCTGCTTAAAAGGAAGCAGGTCCTACCGAGTAAGGTCGAGATCCATTTCTCAAGTCACGGCAAACCTCAATCAGACGTTTTGTATTTCACGGTACGCAAAGAACGGACGCGCGAACTGGGGGATCGTGAGGCGTTAAAACAAAGCAGCTCACGTGGCCGATCCCCTCCCCCCCTATTTCACCTTCCTCGCTCGGAGGTTTATTTATTTATTTATTATATCTCCCTTTCACGTGAAGCACCTCAGTTTTTGTCAGCATTTTGGAATTATACCTGATAAATATCTAACCATCTCAGGAAAATCGTCACCTATAGTTGTGAAAGAACAAAACCTGTTTTGATTTGATCGTATCATTTGTTTTCTTACCTTCCCTACCCTTATCAAAATATCTGAGGTTTCCCCCCCTTTCTCTTACCGCGGCGGAGCCACGTGTCAAAAGTGACGTTTCAAAGAGGATAAGGACCGCCCAAAAAATACTGTTGAGTGGTGCAGAGCCCGAGATGTCGCTGTCCCCCGTAAATAAAGCACACAAAAGCAGCACATACGAACGAGTCTCGGTCAGGCATACAGACAAAAAGAGAACAAAATATCTCGTTTTTCTTTCCTTATATATATTAAATATAACCAAAAAAAATTATTAGGAAAACCAGACCCACACAACTAGACCTGTGATTTAAATTCTTTCATATTTCATTTTCAACAACAATGGCGGCAAGTAGTACTACCCAACAAGACCGATTCAGTCTCCTATTTGAAGAGTGGATGCAACAGCAAAAACAGGACCTCCAGGAGCTCCTCCTCGGTCTCACCCAAGAACCCAAAAACGAATCTCGTCTCCGCGAGCTAATCTCAAAGGCCTTGGACCACTTCAAAACCTACACAAACACGCGCTGCATCTACGCCAAAGAGAACGCCTTCGCCTTCTTCTCCCCAAAGTGGTGCACCTCGTTCGAGGCCTCCTACCTTTGGATCTCCGGGTGCAGGCCCACCATGGCGATCCGCCTCGTCTACGCGCTCGTCGGCTCGGAACTCGAGTCCCAACTCGAGGAGTTCCTCAGAGGGGTAATGATGACTTTTATTTTTATAAATAGGATCCCTTTCCATTTTTATCTTCTTTTCTCTGTTGTATTAGTAAATTGAGTAATGAAATCGGCGACAGCAAATTTTTTTCATATTTTAACGTCTAGATGAACTTGTATCAGGTACGAAGGGGGAACATCGCGGAGCTCTCGGCGGCACAGCTGGTGGCAGTGAACAGCCTCCACGGAAGGACGGTTATGGAGGAGGACAAGCTGTCGAGGAAGATGACGAGCCTGCAAGAAGACATGGCGGACAATCCGTTGGTGCAGTTGCGCAGGGTAGGAAGAAGGAGGGTGGTGGTGGTGGTAGTGGTGGTGGTGAACGGGAAGATATGGTGGGGAAGAAAGTGGAGTCGTTGGCGGGGCTGTTGGAGGCGGCGGATAAGCTGCGGGTGGGTACGATGAGGGAGTTAGTGGAGGAGATTCTTACGCCTCTGCAGGCTGTGGAGCTGCTTGTGGCGACTAAGCAAATTCACCTACGCATGCACGAGTGGGGGCGGAATTGGGACCTCTCTCAAGGGAGTAGTACTGGATGAACAAACATGCAATAAAGCTTGGCATTTGGGGGTGTCATGGTTCGTTTTCGTACTGAAAAACTGTGGCCCTGTTTGGATCCGCGTCTGAATGGATTCTGCTGTGAAAATGTCAGACGTGGATTGAGGGTTTGAAACTCACATCTAAACGGGTACCTGAATCAAATTAATTAGATTTTACAATTCTGTTCGTTCGTTAATTGCTTTTGGTATGTATCAGTATATGTGTGGCTTGTGTTCCAGACTGTTTTTCTGGATTAGGATTAGCACTGTTTTTTTGGGGAATTCTATGGGTTTTAACAACCGTGGAAATGTCGGTTGGTCCCACGTTTTGATGGATATTTAATATTGCTTATAATTCCTTTGCTTGTAACATTGGCTACAAATTTTTTTTAAAATTCTTTCTGCTTTTGTTTGTCCGTGACCTTTTTTTATACAATGAATGGTAGGTCTAATTAAGAAAGGAATACCTACCCCAAAAAGGACATGAATACAAGAAAAGCGAAAGAAAAGGAAGAAAGTAAAGTGGTTTGATTAAGAGGTTTAATCAACCAATCAGCCACCATAAACCGCTTATAACAGAATCCCTCCACAGCCTAACCAGGCCCCGGCGTAAGCACCCCCATACCGAAATGAACTCTTTGATATTCTCCCAAATGGCCAAGCCAAAAGTATGAACCAAAAAAGAGTGCATCGTCGCGCCCAAGCCAAAAGGCCAACAGACTCGCCGGAAATAAGAGCTGTAGGACCTTGCCACGGACGCTTCCATCCCGCCTATGAGCCCAGTCTCTCAAAGCTGCTCTAAATATCGAAGACCCCACCTCCTCAAAAGTCTATATAAGATAACCCAACAACTCCTTCCCCACCACACACAGCAAAAATAAGTGGACCGCCGTCTCCACATCCCCACCACACAGCACACAGAAAGGAATCACTAAAATTTGTCACACTTTGACTGTTAGATATTTGGTTGTGTATTACATTTTTGTCCGAAAATATAAAATCCCAGTTTTCGGTTTCACGTCGGTTTGTTTGTACTATCCAAAAATATGGGCGTGACTCATGAGGATATGGGCGTGACTCATGAGGCTTAAGTAATCCCATCGGCATACAGTGTTTCTTCATGCATGTTATAAAAAAAAAAAACAGTTTCTCTTCATGCGTGTTTTTTTTTTTTTTTTTGATAATATGGTAAGCAACCAGCCTTCAAAATTTTATAAATCAAAGAGGGTGCCCAATGCATAAAGTCTTCATGGTGTTACCAAAAAATAATAATAATCATTCATGTAAAGTGATGACTATGAAGGAACGTGACAGGATAATGGTAAGGTAAAAGACAAAAGTAATAATATAAAGCCAAATGATATAAAATCGGCTTTCAGAAAATAAATAAATAAATAAAATCAGCATTTACTGGTGGATATTATTTGCACATATTTTGTTGGCTGTAATCCACCCTCGGCATCTTCTTTAATGATGAATGCCTATGTGAGCACAAATAAAACTCACACAAGGACGTGCTACACCAACATCCCACTCCACTCTATTCAGCGTCACTATTAAGGGAAAAGAAAAAGAAATAGCAGCCAAGCCTAAAAAATCAGAAGTGTCATTTTTATGGGGATTTATGACATACACAGGGCGGTTATTTTCACCTCTTTTTATTGCAACCCCGTTAGTCAACCCACCCGGACCATTTTTTATAAACTATAAATCCACCCCTGTATATATAATACATTTTACACAGTGCAACCCCAACCCCAACAGACTCTCTCTCTCTCTCTCTCCACCAGTCCTGAAGAGGGCATTGAGAGAGTTTCCACCACCGATGAAGTCAATATAGAGGTGTTAATTATGATCAATACACAAGAAGAGTCAAGAGGCTGGCAGTGAAGGTAGTGCATCACTCATTTCAAATTCTTAAATGTTTCAAATATGATTCACATCTGGTGAAGATTACATCATCCACATACAAGTACACAATTAGTAAATCACCTTCTTTGTTTGCTTTTGTGTATGAAGTTTGCTCATAGGAACATTTCACAAATCCAATCTTATTGAACTATACACTATTTTCTGCTATTCCATGCACTTGGAGCTTGTTTCAAATCATCCTTTTCAACTGATAAACTTTGTTTTCCACCCTTTTCTTCACATAACCAAGGGGGGTTGCTCAATATAAATCTCTTCCTTTCGATCACCAATTAGAAAAGCTGATTTGACATCGATTTGGTACATCTTCCACTTATTTTGGGCAGCTAGTGATACAATAGCTCTAACCGTGCAACCAAAGCAAACACTTCTTGAAAATTAATGCCTTTATTCAAACTCCTCTTCATTATCAACAACAACTAATACCTTTTTCTTCTTCTCAGTCCAGTCTCAAAGCTGAGTTTCATCAAATTTTGTATCCCTACTTGTAACAACCTTTTTTTATTATTAGATAGTACAATTTGTAAGCTTTTGAGTATTCACTATACCCAAGAAATATGCATTTTTCAAATTTTGCATCAAGTTTTTTCTTCTTCCACACAGTACACGCACATAAGCAATGCTATCAAACACTTTGAAATAAGTCACACTTGGTTTACGACAGCTCCTTGTCTCTTCCACTATTTTTTTAGCTAGGCTTTTAGTAGCTGATCTATTAACCAAGTAATAAGCACATGTTACAGCCTTAGCCCAAGAAGAATTAGGTGACTTCATAGATTTCAACATACTTCCGATGGACTCGAGGTTCATTCTTTCATCTACTCCAATTTCTTGTGGAGTGTGGTTAGCAATAAGTTGACACTGAATGCCTTGATGTACAAGGAATTTGTTGAACTCCTTTGACATGAACTCATCACCTCGATCTGCCCTCAACGTCATTATTCAACATCCACTCTATTTCTCAACAAGAGCCTTGAAGATTTTTCAACATTCAAACATTTGACACTTTTCTTTTGTGTAGTAAACCCAAAGTTTTTTGTTGAAGTAATCAATAAAAAAAGTAATAATGATTCCCTCCTACTGACGAAATTTACGAAATTTACATGGAGCCGACCACACACATCTAAGTGAATGAGTTGAAGTTGTACTATAGCTCTTCATGCTTTATTCATTGGGGAAAAAAATCCCTATGCTCCCAATCCTACAACCTTCACAAATTTTATTATGTTGTTCTCCTTGAGATATCCCATGAACCATGTTCTTTTTTGTAGATATCCAATCTACGGAAGCCCAGTCCAGTCCACCTTGTACCAGGCCTTCAGCCCTCCACCCCTTTTTGTTCTGGGTTTTCGTTTTTCTATCATTTTTCTCTCATCACCAATTCAGACTTATAATCACTCTTTTAATAATGAAAGTGTTGATAGCAAGATCTAACTTTTCAAAAAAAAATTTGTCGAATAATAGGAAGACTCCAACCCAAGACCCTTCAATGAATAGAGGATACATCCACCAACCCGCCATAAAACAACTCCGTAAAACATGTTTATTTGGCATGGATAAACTGTAACAATGATGTCATGGTATAATAGAATAAGTCCTAATAGTTATACTTGAGGGAGGCAAGTATGGTTTAATCTTCTTTATCCACCAACAACTATAATATAAGTACATTAAGAAAAAAAAAATTAACCAAGCAAAGAAAAGAATAACAATAAAACAAAAAACATCTAATTTTCCAAACTCTTATGAAAGAAAAAGCTATTCACAAACCAAACAAAGGGCTAAACAGATAAATCCAAATGTATGAAATATATGATATAGTAAAATGCAAGATAGAAGCTTTCTATGGGTAATTTCTAGAAGGATAATGTTACGCATAGCCCCTTTTCCAGCCCAATTCCAGTCTACTCGTGTTTTAAAAAATTCAAAAATAATATATTTCATTTAATGAGATATACACTTTCATATAAAAAATATAGTGTATACTCAAATGAATTGTATGATTGCATATATAAAAAATGTGAAAAATATTTATCGAAGCATATACCTCGATAATGTGAGTATATGCTTCGGTGATTTTCAATTGACGCATATGAAGCTAGAATTGGGGTCGGAAAAAAAACCGTGTAACAGCACTATATCTAGGAAGTGCACAATGACTTGTTTTGTCATAGTAGTAACTTTTGTCATACCCATGAGGGTCAAAAACATCTTTACTGAAGCAAGTCCCAATCTGATTTATATCTTGATACCTCACTGTGTGCTGCAAAAAGTCTGGATTCCGATAATCCTTTCTGTTGCGTAGATTTGCGTTGAAACTTTTACCTTGTCTTTTAAGGGAAGAAATTTGTTTATTTTTTCCTGAAGCATAAGATAAAACAGGATAGATGTCATCATAAACAATATTCAATTCTTGGCCTTCGGATAACCACACAACAAACCACTAACAGCACATACCATGATAAAAACATGCACAGAAGTTAAAACTTGAAAAGATAGATTACAAACATGAAAATTTTCAATATGGTAGTGTTTGAAAATATTGCAATGAGCAAAATTCTTCTTATGTTCAGTCTTCCAAGAATCATCCCAAGCACAATTTACATGTAAATGATGTTCGATATAACATGACATCACAGTTTATGTTACTTGATGTGTCATGATTCACAATGATACAAGAAGCAAGGGCAAGATGAAATTACCTAACTCGTGGTTATTTAAAAATTCAAACAAGTTTTTTTTTCTGAATATATATCCATTTCAACAAAGAAAATTCATATATAAAAGAGAGGTAGAATCGTAAAAAACAATGTTAATATTATATGTCACATCCTGAAGAATTACATACAGAGCATCATAAAATCCATATTTGAAATGAAAGAAAAATAGTTTATTTATATATTCAGCTCATAGAAGTTCGGATCATATTCACCCAATCTAATTCTAATTTTTTTTTTAAAATAAGTTAACTTCTTACTTGGAGCTCTTTTGGGCATACATCCGTTGGCGGTGAAGGAACTTTTTCAAAGGATCCACCTCCTCTTGAATTTCTATAGACACGGAAACAGCCAATTCAATGTCAGCTGCTCTGTGTTCCAATTCATTAAATTTCACTGCTGAGTTCAATTCATTCATTGATAGGTCTAGTTGTACAGAAAATTGAAGCGAGGCTGTTCGACTTTGAGCACTCGGTGTTAAAATCTGTACGGTTCCTTGGGGTATTCTTTCTTGATAGTACTTTGTGAATGATAATGAACCTTGAGATAATTAAAGAATTAGAATTGTAATCGACCTTTCTACAAGATTCCTATAACATATCGAGTAGATGTAATTTTAGCAATGCGATTGACAAGAATATTAGTTAGTATTTGATGCAGATCAAATCAAGGGTTGTTTTTGACTTTTTTTAAAATTAGTTTAAATGATTAGTCAAGGTTTTCTCCTTTGTAATTGTAAACCACAGATTTTACTTATAGATTGGATAAGCATGTTAAGGTTGTTAGGTTTAAGAGTGGTATAGTTGGCTTAATAGCTTCTTTGGTGATCCTTGTTCTTCTTTCTTTTATTTTGTGAGAAAATGGGAGGCACTCTACCCCAATTTTTTTTTCAATGAAGAGAATGTGTAATAGAAAAGAGATCAATAAAAAGACAACCCCCCCCCCCCCCCCCCAAAAAAAAAAAAAAAAGGAACCAAAACCCCACACTACTCCTAGGGCAAAGTGATCTGCATGCTCTTAAAAATGGGATAATCAAAATGCTTTGTTGCAAGTAGATTCACCCCTTAGGATGGTTTAGATGCCTATGAATAAGTCTTTTTAAAGTGGGATAAGGCATCCAGGTTTTTAGAATTGTTTCTTTGAGACACTTCTAGCTATTTTTTGGTGGTGTTGAGCAATAAAAGTCTTCTAGTTTGCCCCATGTCTCTCTCTATATCTCTCTCTAGTTCCTCTTCCCCATCAGTTTTCATCTTCTAGGTCCCTGCATCATCTAATATCCAAGCTCGAGCTTCCAATCATCCCTAGATAACAAAAGGTCGAGAAGGAACCACACAAGAAAACACAAATCGTGAAGTCAGAAAATCAGTGATGGAAGAGGCAGATAGGGACTCTTGTTGCATTAGTGTGCGACATCAACTAGAGACTCGTAGATGTGAAGGAGCATCTTGATAATGTCACATTACAGTGCCAACCACCTTAGAGCCCAGAGCACATAGTTTAAAGATATTGATCAATATCTCGAGATATCAATCAACGATCTGTTTTAGAGTGTAAAAAGCCAAATTCAGATAGTTTCGTGAGATTTTCCTGAAGATGAGATTACGTCAATGTGACATCATCAATATATTTTCGATATATCGGCTAATTAGGTTGGGTGGCCAGCACAACTAGATACGAGTTTTTTTTAAATAAAAAAAGTGAAGAACAATTCATTAGGATGGTTTTTTTTTATCAAACAAAAAACTCCCATTTTTTAAACATTTCAACCTCTATTTTCCCTAACCCTATAAATAATCTCAAACTTCCATTTTCACCAGATCTCAAACAACTTCTCTACTATTCAATCATTCTTCTACACTCTCTACTACTCACATTTAGCAAACAAATTCTTCCAAAACCCCTCAATCACAAAAAACGCCCAAAGAACCATCCAAAAAACCCAAATCGATATATCGATCAATATATCTTTGGGAGACATTTCGATATATTGATATTTTTTATATTTTAAAATTGCCAAATCATTTGACACGAGTTCGCGATTTCTACCCAAGACCCCCACATGACGGCACTTCAGAATATTCTTTTGCCAGTTCATCACCATGTTCACATTAAGGATGGAAGGAGAAAACCCCACCTAATCGATTGATCATTTAACGAGGACAGATGATCGTGGAACAACACCATTTCAATTCCATCCAGCAACAACCATGTACAATTCCCCCGAGAGGATAAAAGACCTTTCTTTGAGGTCTCCTCACTAGGAATCGGTTTCCCTGATCCATGTTAAACCATGACGGAAAGAAGGGAAGTGTGCACGTATTCATGGAGGAAGAAAACATTCTGTTCAACTCGTGTTCCACAAGAGACAAGTACCAAGGATATCCCTACGATGAAATACTACATGGAGGAATGCCACGACATCAACATCAACCTCACCAACTTGAGACCATGTCAAGCTCTTGTTAGGATATTGTTCTAAAAGCCATGAATTATGTAATAAACTTTAGCTTCTGATTACTAAGATGGTTTTAGCATTTTATTGAGAATCATCGTTGGCAAATATTTGTATTATATTGTGCTTGTTTTAGTCCTTTAGTTTACACTGTAAATAATCTGATGTGTAGAGTTCGGATTATATACAAAAGATCAGATTATCAGTTCCTTGGACAGAAGCTAAAGTTTACTACATAACTCATGGCTTTTAGAACAATATCCTAACAAGAGACAAGTACCAAGGATATCCATTGGATATTCCGTTGGATAAGGGTTGTAGTACAAGTTATCTTACTTAGTCTATCTTGACTATGGGAAACCGGCTCATAGGTTTCGGGTGATTGCACCAATACACTTATGTGTATTGAACAAATCAGATTTGGGGTAATTTTCTTTGTACTGACTAATTAAAATGATTTACACCCTATGTGTATTATGATTATTTATGCTCTTAATCCTAAAATAGTATTTAAAATAGTTTTTAAAATGTTCATTTGTTATATGTCGTTTTGATTCATGAAAGAGTGAGATTCTTTTAAGGATCAATAGGCTCAGTGAGTTGGGTGACAAACACTTGTATGATTAATATTAGCTATTAACGGAATCCATGACTCCTATAAGAGATCGACGATACTCTATTGAGGATGTTTATAACTTTTGATCATGTCTCACCCGACCGGTGAATTTAATTATCCAACATATCATCAAATAAGTTAAGCGGGAGATCTTAGAGAAAATAAAGATGTGAAAAAATATTGTCAGTAACGAGTATTGAAATCTTAACGTGGGGAGATATTTTGCAATGGAGATATTGTTAGGTCAGGACCCACTAGATTTGTTACATCATTCTTACTTTGCAATCACTATTGAAACATAAGAATGCACTTAGAACTCTCATGGTATCAGAGGAATGTAGGAAAGAGCAAGTGGTGTAACCTAGACCGAAAAACAAACAAAAAGAACTATTCTTTATGTTCAATTCTAAAAAAAATGCACAACAAGCACTTCACACTTAAATTCTTCTACTCCATGTCTTGAGATTAGTTGATGGAGATGACAAGCCCTCCATAGCCTACTTATATCATGCAATGGAAAGGGCCAAACAAAAAAATCAAGGAAAACTATTAGCATAGACCAATGCAATATTCCTTGTTATTGATGCAATGGAGTTGTCAGATGTCGTCTGACCTTTACTATGCATGATTTATCCTTAACCTCGGAGTATGGTTTAAGACCGTGGACCGGGACGCGGCAATCGAAATACATATGCTTCGTTGTGTGCAGGCAATGGGGAAGATGGAACCAAATCCAGAGGTGTAAGACAAAGTACAAAAACAACTAGATTTTTATTTACAGGAAAGTGGACCATTCAGTTAGGGAACCATTAAGGGATAACACAATCCCAGTCAATTGGTGGGATAAATACAGGGGCGATGAGGAAGATCGCTATCAAAATTCTTGGACTCACTTGTTCATCTTTTGGTTGTAAGAGAAACTGGAGCGCATTTGAGAATGTAAGTTATGCTTCTAAATTTGTAAAGTAGGATTTTAAAATTTGGTCTATTTTTTGAAATTTAAATTTAATTTTCTTGCTTTTAACAATTACACACCAAGAAAAGGAACTGGTTGAAGCAATAGATGTTGAATGATTTGATGTTCGTGCATACAATAAAAAATTGCATGAGCATTTCCAAAATCTTCAATGTAACCCAGCACATGAAGATTCAATCAATTTGAATTCCATAGATGACAACAACGAGAAGATTATGGATGTTGACGGCCTGATGTTCTAAGGTGAGTACTTGAAATGGTCTCAAGTGAAGCTTTAGGCATACAGTGAGACCATAGAACAACAACGCCCGCGACGATCCACGCAGCAAATTCAGCAATCACGAGATACAAGACGTCGTAGAAAAAGACCAATCATTGAGGAGCCTGAAGACGAATATGACGAGGATGAAGGAGACGAAGTCATCCCAGCAACCCAATTTTAGGGTCAAGAAGGTGTTGGGTCATCTGATGAAACTAGAGATGCAGATCATGAAATCCAGGAGGAAGACACAGATTCGGATGACAACAATGGTGGACACGACAGCAATGATAGTGGTAGCACCTTTTATGGTTATGGCACACCAATAGGTGGAACCTGTGGAGATTTTGTAACCAATGCAATGGATTATTTATTTAAATAAATTACCTAAATAAATAAATTACCTCACTTTATGTTGTAGTTATCACTTTATGTTATAGTTATGCATTTTTATTTCAAACCAAAATATTCATAACTTCATATGAAATTACAGTTATTCATTTTCCTGTTTTTCACAATTTTCCTTCATTTTTTGCTGTTTTTTTCAACAAAAAAAATGGAATTTTTTTTGTCAAAGAAAAAAAAAACAATTCAATATATCAATCGATATATCGAGTGGGAGGGATTTCGATATATCGAAAAATTCGATATTTAAAACTTAGTAGCACATGGTGTCTAAAATATTGTGGGGTGTCTAAAATATTGTGCGGTGTCTATCCACCTCTAATTCACATGCAACAACGTTATCAGTTACAATTTGAACAACACTTTTTTTTCAATTAAATTTTCAATAACATCAGTTATTTTTTAAAACAAATATGTTGTAGTGTGTGAAGATGCAGATGCATCAATTGATTTTAAAAACATCATTCCTTTAGGAGAATTAGCTAAAAAGTTAATCAATGTTCTTTGTCTCCTGTCTATCCATCCCCATCACACATTAATGTACAACCATAAGTTTCCAATGTCCTTTATGTGTTTTTAAAATCTTACGAGTTTCTCTTACCTCTTCTTGCAATCATGTTTCACTCATCTAATGCATCGTTGGTGGAGCTAAATCAGATCCAAATCTACCTACGACTTCTAATGCAACATGAAGGAACGTGAAGTTAATGCATGAGAAGATATACCTACAGTAATTTGCCCATTTAGCTATCTTTTGGATTGCAATTTTTCTTTCTTCCTTTTTAACCATATTTTCTATAGAAGTTTGAAAGGGCATTCTCTTAATCTTTGTTCAACTATATCTTCAACATTACCTCTACAAAAACTATCCATAGGACCCCTAGTGTTTTTTTTACTTTGTTTGGATGGAGGATGCCTTGAACTAGGACCAACAATTTCTTCTACATCATCATTATCTACATTTATTTGTTTATCTCCTATGTCTGTAGCAAAATACTCATAATAAAATGCACTTCTTCTACATTTATTTTCAGATTTCTTATTCATATGAATTGTTCAATTTCTTTTCTCATTTCCGGTGTTGTTTTAGAGCATGGTCTAGCATTAGCTCATGCTGAATGTAATATATGTTCTTTGAGTATGGCTATGCCACCACTACATAGATATCGGCAAATTAAATATTTTACAATATGCTTTTCATTAACACTTTTATATTCACCATCTTTCCATGCAGAGTTTTTTGTATTAGCTGGTCTTCGATAAGATGAACTAGTTTCAGCGAAATACATTTTTTTCAAAAATCAATCAAAGTTATGTGTTTGATTTTTTTAGGTGTGAAAAAAATTAAATATTGAGTATCTAATTACGTAAATTATAATATTTTAATTACTTTCTATAAAAAAATCTACCTAGTGTAAAGAACAAATATAAAAAAGATTAGAGAAAAATAGAAAGAAGAGAAGTCTTCCACCAAAAGCCTTCATAGTCTCCACCAAAAGCCCCCAAGAACTCCAGCAAAGTCCTCCAAGTAGTCCACCAAAATCTCCACCAAGAAGGGATTTTTTTACGAATATATGGATTTTTTTATGGTTTTTCGGGCTTCTTTTGGGATTGGGGGCTTTTTGGAAGAAGTTGTTTGCTATATGTGAGAGTAGAGATTGTATGAGAGTGATTAAATGGTAGAGAAGATGTTTTTGAGTTGTTGTGGTGAAAGTGAAGATTTGGGGAGTATTTATAGAATTAGGAAAACAAGGTGTTAAGATTAAAAAAAAAGTTCGGGGGGGGGGGGGGGGTTAAGTAAAAAACCATCACTTATAAATGGTTTGGAGCAGTTGGAGTCCAATGGCTTTATGAATTAGGGAAACAAGGGGATAATATTTAAAAAAAAGGTTTTTTTGTTGGGGGGGGGGGGGGGGATCTAAAAACACCATCACTCATTGATGGTTTGGAGCAATTGGGTCTTTTAAAAAAAATATTTAAAGCATAATCAAGTCGGGCTAGCAACTCAACCCAAATCATCGATATATCGACTACCGCAATGACGTGATGCTGACGTCATCGCTGATTCATGATTTCCTCGCGACACTCTGAATTTTGTGTTTTTTTTTTTTTTGTTAAAACTGATATATCGATCAATATATCGATCGTTATTTAAAACTATGGTCCGTGACTCAAAGAAACACGTTGAGTTTATTAGTCTCGGTTCTCCCATCTTCAATGCATACCATGCCAATGACATCATATCTGACGAGAGTCATTTAGACAAATAGATTAATGTTCGGGAAGATGACAAAAATATGACTAAGAACCTCTTCAAAAGGGAATAAAGTTGAGCAGCTCGATAATACCAACCCTCCTCAGAAATTCTATATTCACTGTCATGCCTAAGAACCCTTACTTCGACATCGCGTCTAAAGGCAACTGTGTGGGCTACGATACATTGACGCTTCAATGAACATGTAATGTATCTGTCTGACATTTGTCAGACATGCGACACAACACGACACACGTTGAACACGTGTTACACACATCCCAGATGTGTCCTAAATTCAAAATTATTGTCTAAATTTTAGACACACACTGGGGGCATGATGGAATGGAGTGGACACGTAATGCTTATGCAACACGACATTGTGATTCTTTCTTACTAGTTGTCCATGCATGTTAGGATTTGTTAGGATGGAGTAGTTAAATTGGATTACTATACCCCTTTATTCTTTGTTATTCCGGCATCAAAACACCACCCTATTCCCCTCACCCAAACAGCTTTTCTCCCCTATTCTATTCATATTCTTACTTATTCCCCTCTTATTACTCCACCCAAACAGCCCCTTTAGGGTGGCTTAGATGCCTTGTTCATTTTGAGTAGCAAAAGGCATCCAAGTTTTTTTAATTATTTATTTGAGTTTAAAAGAGATTTTTAAGACTTTTGGCTATTTCGGTGGTGTTGAGCAATAAAAGTCTTCTAGTTTGTCCTATCACTCTCTCTTTTTAGTTCCTCTTCTTCATCGCTATTTATATCTTTTAGGTCTCTGCATCCATCTTCAAGTTTATCAAGCTAGAACTTAGTTCTCAGATTTTACGAGGTAAAAGTCAAACTTTGTTCTTTCTGAATCCAGGCTAAACATCCAAGGATAACAACCTCCAGGCTTTCATAAAACAACAACATCGAAGCAAATCAGAAGCTTAGCTTCAAATTATGTATAAGAACATTGATAACTTTAAGGGCAAAATGTAAACAAAAAAGATAGTGTAAATATATATATATATATATATGCTTTTGACAACTTACTTTAAGTCGTTTGAGATTTGTTTGTCAAATTGAGATATACAAACTTGATAGAACAAGTTATTTCTCCTGTATAGTAGCTAAGTGTCGGCTGCATATAAAACTGCATAACAAGGCAGCAGTTTACACAGATGCTAAAACTGCATTTTGTGAATGCATATTACACATGGTCACACAAATGCCTAACAGCTAGTTTGAGTTCCAATAGCAAGAATAAATTAACCATTTAGAATGAAATCAGCTTGCATCAGCTATTAAATCTATTTGAAATGTGTATAGTCAAATTAGATATATACTTGATGGATCAAGTTACGTCTCATCTATAGTTGCTAAGTGTTGGTTGCATATGCAATTGCCTGGTTAAAACCATAGTTTGAAGTGTGGTTGCACGTACCACATGCTGATGTGTGCCCCTGGGCGCACAACCCTCCCCCCCCCCCCCCTCCATATGCACTGCTTGTGCGCCCAAGTTCGAACTGAATTCGAACAGTCTCTTATCTTTCAAATTCAGTTCGAATTGACTTCGAGCAATAAAACATACCTCTGGGTTAGGATTGAATGTGGGTTCGAATGGCTGCCTTACCTTGTGTGACCGCATGTTCGGTACATGCGGCCGCATATGCCACGTGCAGACCCCACTGCACATGTAGTCCGCACATGGTTTTGAACTATGGTTAAAACTTCATAACACATAAGCATTTTATGTAGACGCTAAAACTGCATTCCGTGAATGCATATTACACATGCCATCAGACAAATACCTAATTTCTTTTTCAAGTCTTAACAGCAAAAATAAATAACCAATAAAAATTGAGGGCATGTTTGAACCATATGTTAAGTCTATTTGAGATGTGTATACTCAAATTGAGATATAAAATTACATCTCATCTACAATAGTTAAATGCCAACTACTGCGACCGTAGTTACAAGTTACAACTGCATAACACGATAACACTTTAAGTGGATGTTGAAGCTGCATTTTGTGAATGAATAATACATATGTGGTCACACAATAATTCTCAGCCTTTTGGCTAAGATTAAGTGTAGAACCATATGTGGTCAAATAAATGCCTAATAAACTATCAGTTAGTTTCAGTCAATGTTTTAAATAGAAATTTTATCGCTATATCGATTGGGCCCCCAATCGATACATCGATTGGTTTTTTTTTTGGCTTTTGTTCAGAAAAAATGAAAAAAAATGGAAAAACAGCAAAAAAAAACATAAAAATTGTGAGAAAAGGGAATAAAAAATGAATAACAATAATTTCATATTAATTTATGAATATTTTACAATAGTGTTGGTTTGAGAAAGATTGTTTGGAACTAATTAACTACAACATAAAAGTAGAAAACTATAAAAAGTGAAGAAATTTTATTTAAATAGATAATCTATTGCATTGATCACAAAATCCCCTCCTTGGGTTCCACCTAATGGTGTACCATAACTAGGCCCACCACCATCATTGCCGTCGTGTCCACCATTATTGTCATATGAATCTGTATCTTCCTCCTGAATTTCATTATCCACATCTCTCGTTTCATCTGATGATTCAACACCTTCTTGGCCCTGAAATTGTGTTGCTAGGATGACTTCATCTTCTTCATCATCGTCGTCATCCTCGCCTTCAGGCTCCTCGATGATCAACCTTTTCCCATGAAATCTTGCACTTGCAACTTGTGATTGCTGAGTTTGTTGCGTGGATCGTCTCAGGCGTTGACGTTCTATAGTGTCGCCATATGCTTGAATCTCCACTTGAGACCATGTCAAGTCATCCCCTTGGAATACTGAGTTATTTTCAGTCCTACCAACAAGCATAAACGGGCTAGTTTGCACTAACCATTAGCAGGTGGCGGGGGAGGGGGGCATGAAGGGGGTTTGGGAGATTGGACTATAATACCCCCTTACCCTAAGGGGGAACTCCATAATGAGGGGAACTCCATAATGATTTGTCAATCTCAAAGTCTCTCTGGAAGACTCCCTTTTTATGAAAGAGTGGGATGTCTTCGCGAACAAAACAAATTCTATAAAAAAAATTACAAATCACTCAACAACAGTGATTTTATCAATTGATTAATCACTCAACAACAGTTTAACCCTAGCCTCTAATTCTATGAGATTGAGAATAACCACACTTTTTTTTCAACATTACATGCTTTCTTCGAAAGATTTTATCAATTCTTCTCAGTCAAAGATCCCAACTAACCACATGAGAAATAAACTTCCCATGAAATCTCATGTCCTCTTTCTTGTTTAACCTCTGCAAACATTCCCACATTTTCTGGACAGATGCAAATTCAAATCCTCTACCTCCATACAATGCTAAGCTTCTTCCACACCTATTGGCTAAATGTGCACCTCATCAACAATGTCACTACCTTTCTTTATCACACAGTTCAGAGGTAATGGCACCCTCATGAGCCTGCCTTGCCATAAATTCCTTTGATAGTACACTGTTCACAGAAAGAACCTTCTGTGGAAATCAAATATTCCACATTTTGTAGAACTTGGGGTCCATATCTAACATATCCAAACAGACAATAAGATCCAAGAAAAATCTAATTGGAAATTCAATCCTATCCCTCCATTTCCAGCACACCTTAACATTGGTTGTTGTGGGCAACCCCAAAAATATTCAATGTCTCTAGATAAATCATATCAAATAGGCTCTTATAATTCCAGGAACCAACACTACATTCCATAGAAAAAAAAAACATAAATACTCTATTTCAAGCCATTTTTATTTGATTTTCCGAAGAGACAAACTCCCTCTTATATTTTCTACACCAAGGAAGGATTGTTTCAACAAAAAAAAATTGTTGGACGTGTGCAATGGATAGCAGATTTTTTGTCTTGGAATGTCATATTTAAAGTCTCTACATTCAACTAAACCTTCCCAGTAAAACTATTACTTTCATATTTCCATATCAGTAAAATCTTCAACTCATACTTGAATCTAAAATAGTTGTATAGACGGAATTACATAAATGGAGAGCTGATAGAACAGAAACAAAATACATGTGAGACATATACATTTCATCAAGTAAAACAACACTAAAATCATCAATGTTCAAAATGAATGTGCGGACCACATTTGCGATCAGGTTCGCATAAGGTACCTGTGACCGTATGTATAGTACATGCAGCCGCACATTGTGTGCAATAATCATTCAAACGGAGTTTGGACGCCTGAAAGCTGGGACGAAAGAACAGGTTCAAACACCTTAAGACTTCCAATCTTCCACAATTCAGCATGTGCGGCCATGGGAGGCCCATGGCTGCATATGCTATTTTTTGCCGCATATGCGGCGCATGTGCATGCCAATGTGCGCCTAGGCGATACTTTGAACTATGGAAATCATCACTAATCTTCAAATTGCGGTTGCAACTAAATTGGATATAAAAAGGACAGAAAGAAAGCACAATGCACCTGAAGTCTGAAACTCCTCCCCAAACACGGCGTACCCACCAGAGCTCGTTATGTCACTCTCCTACATAATATGAATCAGAACAATCATAAAAATAAAAAAATAAACTATTAAACAAACAATGATCCTTTAAAACCCTCAATAAAACCAAAACTCACAAACCCTAGAATCCTCTCCTCGCCTTCTGGGGGCATAATCCACAGTCGCGAGGGACGCGCTCCGATAATTCGATGCACCCGAGACGGGAACCATAGGCGGTGCCGTGGAAGGAATAGACGTCTGGAGGAGATGCGAGGGCGGGACATGTTAGGGTTTGGGAGTCGAAGCTATCAAGGAATGGAGGTGTTTGGGGAGGGGGATTGGATTCGGGAGACGACATGGGGTTGCTGTGGAGATCGACCCCTTCATTTTTTACGGCGGCCGTGGCGAGATTGTCATCTTTTGGTTGCTATTCTTCTTCATATGGTTTTGCGGGAGATCTTGGGCTTAATCGTTTTATTCTTCGTCCATGTACATGGACAACAATGCAATGCCCTCGGATTTCCTCTTCGATGCAGTGAAAGAGACCGAGTGACGTTGAAAATTGAAACACTAATAAGATTAGGGTGCGGTTATTCCCACCAACTATGTTCACAATCCCACCATTGAATATTTAAAAAAAAAAACAACAACAACCCTGGACACCATTTTTCATTATACTGCATTAATCTCACCACCTATACACATCCCACCACCCCATATCAAATACACACACAATCCCACAACCTAAATCAAAATAAAACCAAATCATATCTCTCCTTTTTTCCACTGTCGACGGGAGTTGGCGATCTCGACAGACTGGCCAATCATAGCTGACGCCCCTCCTTCTCTCCGGTGACTCTCTGATTCGTCTCCACCGACATATCGTCTCCTTTTTTTATGTATATGATGCCCTAGATGAAAGAAAAGGGACCCAATGTGAATGTGTGAGACATTCTTGATTTGTGTTTTATTTTTTATTTGTTGTGTTTTCAAGTGGCTCTTGTGATTGTCCTTTTTATGGTGGTTGTGTTAATTGTTGAAGTGGTGGTACATTTAGGGTTTATTGGTGTGGAAATAGTTATTGTATTTGACATTGTGTGGATGTCATTTTTTTAATGGTGTTTAAGGTGGCTCATTTATATGTTGTTGGATATTATAGTAATATATGGATCATTGAATGTTATGGAGTAGTAATGTTGTTGGTGATGATTGTTGTAATGATTATCTTTTTTACACATTCTTGCTATGATCTTGGATTGTTGTTGTAAGGTTTGTTTGGTGTGATGGTTTTGATGATATAAGTGGTGGTGTTGGATGTGATAATAATCGGGTAGTCATTGTATATGTTAATAGAATGGATTGTTTGAAAGTCATTTCTTGTATATTTTAGCATATAATAAATTAATCTGTATGTTGGCCAATTGTTTATAGGTATTAATTATTGAGTCAGGTGGTATTGGAAATCCATCCCTAATAATATCAACAACCTTTTGAAGAATGGATAATGAGGTATGTATGTGTGCTTCCAAACCTATGATTCCATATTCATGACCAAAATCACCCCATTTGCTCTATATGAATGATAAAAAATACTTCATTTACAGCATGTGTGTTTCAATTGCAGAAGTCTATTTTCTATTCAAAATTTTGAGGAGAAAAACCCGAATGTTGAGGAGCCCAACATTGAGGAGAGCATCCCAAACCTCAACGAGCCCGTCCCCAACGAAATCGTCCCCAACATAGACACTACTGAACTGTTTACAACATCATTGATAAATTTCTCTCTAATATGTGCAAACATATCATAAAATGTTCTAACTAATGAATCTTTTATGTTATTCTCTTAGTAGTTTGACCATCGGATGAAATTTATCGATTGGGTGAAGAGAGTTGGCAGGAATTTGGTGTGATTGGAGTGATTGGCCGTTCAGAACTTACAAGCCATTGTCGATAAGCTCATACTGATTTCATTTGTGAAAGAGGGGGCAAATTTGATAACCGACCGAGGAAGAGAGACAAGGAGAAGAAAGACATAGCAAGGCGCCATACTAGTTCAAAAAAATGTGGCTGCCCATTCATGTTGCGTGCTATAGAAAATAAAAGAAAATGGTCGTTGAGGGTTCTTTGTGGGTTACACAATCACTCCCTCACCATGAACTTTGAGGGCCATTCATTCGCAGGAAAACTATTAGAGGATGATTACACTGTTGTGCAATGCATGTCTATCAGTGGTATGTGTCCCCGTGATATACTTACTTGAAGAGTAGAGATCCAACAAATGTGAGTTCAATAAGAAATATTTACAATGCCCAAACGAAGCTACGGATCCAAGAAAGGTGTGGTCGTACCAATATGCAACAGTTGATGAAGTTGATTTATGAGCATGGGTATGTCGAGCGCCATAGAATTGAGGCTGAGGGCGAGATTGTCTCCGATTTATTCTTTGTGCATCCTACATCGGTTCAACTTATTAAAGCATTTCCACTCGTGTTTATGATGGATTGCACTTACAAAACCAACCGGTTTAGATCTCCCCTTCTCCAAATAGTTGGTATTACATCAACAGGGAAAACATTTGTAGTAGCCCTTGTATACCTACGAGCGGAGAAAGAAGATAATTATACCTGGGCTTTGGAGTGCTTCAAATCATTGTTTGATGGATCGCCTCCACCAAAGGTAATAATCATTGATCATGAGCTTGACCTGATGAAGGCGGTGTCTATTGTCTTCCCTTCCACAACCAACTTCTTATGCCGAGTACACATACAAAAGAATGTTTTGAAAAATTGTTGGAAAGCATTCACCGACAACGAAACATGGAAAAAATTCTCACAAGCTTGGTCAGATGTGATTTAGGCCTCAAGCGAAGATGATTACTGCAGAAAATTGCAATGCTTGACTGATGAATATGCTGAATATCCGATAGTGATGTCTTATCTACATGCCACATGATTGGAGAAGCATAAAGAACGCTTTGTCGCTGCATGGACTAATAAACACATGCACCTTGGAAACAACTCCACCAATCGTGTGGAGAGTCACCATGAAAAATTGAAGAGGTGGTTGCAAACTTCTATTAAAAACTTTGTCGACTCATGGCAGACGATCAACAACTTGTTGGAGTTGCTATTTTCTTACATTAGAGGTTCATTCGAGGAAAGCCTTACGAAGATTCCACATAAATATCAAGGTAGTCTCTTCCGAGATCTCATTGGTGTAGTCTCAATATATGCACTTGAGAAGATTGCCGTGAAAATGCAAATGTGTAATGGGGATGGCCCAAGCATTGAGATCTGTGATCATGTTTTGCATACCACATGTGGATTACCATGTGCTCACATGCTAGCCAATCACATACGTGAGGGGTCTCCCATTCCTTTAGCTGACATCCATCCATTCTGGCGTAAACTCGGGATGACTCTATTCGTTGAGGACTATATAGAAGTTGTTGTTATCGCACTGGTGCTTGAGTTGCTCTTGGAAAGGTTCTCAATTGGGAATTTAGTTCAACGAAAGGAGATTAAAAAGTACCTAAAAAGCCTATGTGACCCGACTGCCACCCTCCTACTTGAGCCTACCTTTAAGGTCAACACAAAGGGGCGAAGGAGAAGTGGAAAGAGACGAGCTAAGGCACTCGAGGAGGAATCTACCAAGAGACACCCAAGTGGCTTTGAGTATGTCCTCCAATCTGTTCAGAACATGGAAGAACCAATGTCGGATGAAACAGCCCAAAAAAGACAAGCAGGTGTATTCCAACTAGGGAAACGACCAAAGATGAGGATACAAAGATCATCGGTACTGCAGAGTAGATCGGTGGGTGCTCATAAATACATTGATGAATTACCACCCTTTCTAACGCCGTTCATTCTTAATGTCCATGATGTATTGAGAGACGGCCATTGTGATTTTCGAGTGATTGCAGATTTCTTAAAAATATCAAATTTTGGTTGGAGAGATGTTAGAAATGATCTCCTTATAGAGATCAAGGAACACCCAGATTTGTATGATTGAGTGTTTTACGGGTGGGATCGTGTAGAGGAGGTGAAGAGAAGTCTCTGATGCCAATCTTATACTGTGGGCAAAGAGCATTGGATGATTATGCCATACATGGGATTTGTGATATCGTCTTGTTACAAGATCATGGTTGTTCACATATCGAGACAACAGTGCCTGACATACTTTCCTCTTAGAGATCCTCCCCCGTCGTTGTTGAACACACCGTCTTCTTTCCATTGGATATGTTGGAGGCTATCACTTCGTGGGTTTGGATATGAAGACGGACACTCCATTACCTCCTGTGGCAAGAACATGGGAAAGATTCCATGATCAGATAGCGAGTGCTTGGATTGCGCCTTATATCAAAAGAATGGAACAATTCAGATATCTTGCTGGCACCGACATTGCTGTAATTGATGTCATTGATATCGATTAGTACTCAACAATGTCTCCTGCGGACTTAGGTATTGGGACATATGCTGCTCCTACGCCTGGGGAACGCTTGCACAGGGTCCTCCTCCCTACTGGCGATCCATCAAGGAACTTGCAAGCCTTAGCTCACGCAGCTACCCTTTCCATAGATCATCCGCTGCGTTCTCTCCGTGAAGCTTGCGAAGGTGATGAAGCAGAATATCTTCTGAACTTCATCAGCGGCTATCGCCTGGGCTACTCTCACCACTCGCATGATTTTTGACAGATGAGCAACGAGGATCTGCCCATGTTTTTTAATGCTGTTCAGGATAGCAGACTTCGGGGAAAGGATCGAGCAGAGGATTGAACACTTATTGTATTTTTTTTCCTTTTTTTGTGTAACCTTTATCCACTAAATGAATAAAAATTACTCTTTATGTTCAATGTTGTCTTTATATCTACTGGTTTGTGTATCCTTCCTCGTCATGTGGAACTTCGACTATCACGACACCTCTGAGTATGTATGTCAAGAAGAGATACATGGTTGTTGTTGAGAAAAATCGTGAACAGGACTAATTCACGAACAATCTTCACGATCAGACATCGTGAATAAACTTTACAAACAATGTTCACGAGCAACCTTCATGAATAAATTTTACGAGCAGTCCCCACGAGTAGACTTCATGAATAAGCTTCACGAACAGACTTCACGAACAGCTTTTGTCTGCTCGCAGTAGCATTATCTTCGTGACACGTAAGAAATGCGTAAATAAATGCTTGCCACGTGTACGAAACCGTCGCCTCGCCTCTTGTGCCAGCTGTGCCTCGAATTTCACAGAATATTTCGACGGTAAATTTTCCACAATCTCGGTTTTCGTGCTCCTTCGTCATGATTACGGGGGATTCTCGAGGAGAAATTTTCCTCCCATATAATATGTTTCATTTCAAAGAATAGTAGGCAGATCTTCTGAAAAAGGAGTACCTTCATTTCACCTTCTTTGACTTTAGCCTTCTTTCTTCTTGTCTTCTGCTATGTCGATGGATATAGTCCAGAGGCCGTGGTACTCCCTGTCCATTCCAGACTCCATTGACATCTTTCCAATGCCCTACAAAACCTTTTATGACGTGAAGGACGAAGCTCTTGGCAAGATGTACATGTATCCTTCCCAAATGTTGAGGAGTGCTCTTTCCTTCCCTCTCCCCAAGCTGGTCAGAGACTTCATACGTCGATTTAAGCTTCACCCTCTTCAGTGCTCTCTCAGCTTATTGCGGGTGCTAATGTGCATTGTTGTGATCAACTGCGAGATGTAGCTTGATCTCGGTGTGGATGGCATGTATCATTTGTATGATCTGCGAAAGATAGAGCACGCGTACTACCTGCGAGCGAGTGCCAGCACCGTCCTCCTTGTGGATAAACTTTCCTCCTCCGATAGCGGATGACGGGATGAGAATCTGGTACAGCTGACTGGCCTCTGGGTGCTTCCTGCTCCTGTGGTGGATGGGAAGGCGATAGTCCCATGCTTGTTTCGTCCTGACAGGCTTGATAAGTATTGGGCCAATAATTTACGATTCCTCTGTTTTGTATCAAGCTGACAATCCTCATTCTTCGCAGACGAGGCGGAGAAAAAGACTCTGATCTGTCTGTGGTCAAGCTCGATCATTAAGCCCATGGTCGAGATTTACCGGATAAGGACTTTTGGAGAATCCTCAATTTTCCATCCCCCAGAGCTTCGGGCTCCTCTCGAGGTCTACCGGTCCTAATGTTCCCTCTGCTTCGTCTCCTACGGCTGTCAAAGAGGCGATCGAATGTTCTGCTGCCTCCAAGGGCAAGTCTGCTTACGGGAAGAGGTTGAGGCTGCCGCTTCCTGCAAAGCAAAGAACCAAAGTTCCGCGTCCTGCCACGCCGGCTGAAGATACGAACTTTGTAGATAGAGTTGAGGATTTGTCTGCCGCTGCAACGTCCTCCATTCTAGGAACGGACCTGCTCCCAACCGTCGCTGAGGTGGGTGTTGCTGGAGATGGTGGAGGGAAAGGGGGCATCCGTCTAGTTCCCTGGTTCATCACGCACTGGAGATGGTGGAGGTTGCTTCTTCGCCGGAGGTGGTGATAGTCAACGCTCCTGCCCCTGCACCTCCCGCAGCAACGTTCGGAGTGTCAGCTGGCGAGACCCTTATTGATTCACCTCCTGCAGCTGTAGCATCATCGGGGATGTCCCCAGTCGAGAAGGCTGCTGAGGGGACGCTTCCTGTTGATTCGACTGATGTGTGGATGCCCCCAGTCGTTCCAACTATGGAGGAGGTGTCCTTGGTTGCTCCGAATGCGGGGGAGGGGAACCTCCAGTAATCCCAACTGTGGTGGGGGCATCCCCGGTTGTTCTGACAGAGGTGGGGGTGCCCCCAGTTGTTGTGGTGGGTGCTGACCCACCTTGTGCGAATGCCCCTAATGTGTCTGAGGCTCCTTCAGCTTCAGTCTCCGTTCTTTGTGACTTCAGCTGACACTTCCTCCAGATGTTCCCTCACTGATCGTGCCAGTGGAGAGTATGCTAGTGTCCGACTTAGGGGCTGTCTACTTTAGGACGATTTGATTTGTGATCGCTGGGCTATAACAGATGCGCTTTTTGTTCGGGTCGGTTTGAGTTTTTACAATGTGAGTGATTCAACTTTTTTCCAGGAAGCTCTTTCTTCGATATACTAAACAATTGTTCTCCAGAATTCTGTTATCAGGCAGGTGCTCGACGAGCGGAGCTCGGAGTCTTTAAAGCTCGAAGCCCAGTTAAGGTCGGCCCAAGGACTAGCTCATCGAAGAGAGGCTCAGCTGAAGTCGGTCGATGAGCAATTGGCGATCGCGAACCAAGGTCACCATATATCGGAGCTTGCTGAATACGCGACTCATCGAGATGCCTCCGTCGCTCTGGTTCGGGCTAAAGATGTCAAGGAACGTGTAAGAGAGCTCCTTGAGCTAAGGTTTTCTCATTCCTTCGACCAGACTTCCCTTTCTTTACGGGCATAGACCGCTGAAGAGCGAGTCGAGGCCCTGACTAGGGAATTGCAAGAGCTGCTGGTCAAGCTCTGTGAGCTTCGAGCTGATCGCTTCTCCGCTTTTGATGAGGGCCTGGCGAAGAGTCGAGGTTAAGCCCTGGCTATGCTTATCGATGGATGCGTCCCTCGCGCGACCTCTTACATAGAGTGCTCATCCATTGACCCGAATTGGTCCATCGCGTGACCTCCTTAGAGTGTTATGCTTCGCGACCTCTTTGGAGTGTAACATCCTTGTTGAGAGTGCTTATCTCACAACCTCTTTTAAGAATGTCTTATTTGAAAACCAATTCTATGGCGCGACCTCGATCGGGCATTCATTCACATAACATATTGATAATGAATTGAGATGAAACAAACAAGTTTTATTTTAAAAGTAGTACTTTTTCAAATGCACTACATTGCGAGGTCTTATGAGTGCCTCTCTGTTCATTCATTCTAAATAGTATGCTCCTTTAGGACCAAGTCCGACGACCTTGTAGGGTCCTTCTCAACTAGGTCCGAGCTTACCATTTGATCGTTTTTAGGATTCGGAGAATACCTCTTGAATGACTAAGTCTCCAATCTGAAAGTTTCATCGCGAAACTCTTTTGTTGTAGCTTCGAGTGATCTGGTTCTGGTAATTTGCCATCCTAATGGAGGCTACTTCCCTTCATTCATCCCTTAGGTTGAGTTCAGATGCCAAGACTTCTTCATTAGCCCGAGGTTCAAAGCTCTCAGTTCAAAAAGTTGGGATCCTGAGTTCTATAGGGATCACTGCTTCGACGCCAAAGGCCAAAGAAAATGAAGTCTTCTCTATGGCCCGTCGTGCTGTGGTGCGATATGCCCATAATAACAAGGGAAGCTCGTCCACCCAGTTGCCTTTGGCTGCATCAAGTCGCTTCTTGATCCCGTCCAAGATGGTTCTGTTGGTGATCTCTGCCTGGCCGTTCCCTTGAGGGTAGCGAGAAGAGGAGAAAAGATGTTTGATTCCCAACTCTTCGTAAAAATCCATGATGGTGGCATTGTCGAATTGCATCCTGTTGTCAGAGATTATAGTGTTTGGCATCCCGAACCGACATACAATCTCTTTCCAAAGGAAGCTCCAGACCTTGATGTCGCGGATTCTGGCCAGGGCCACTGCCTCCACCCATTTGGTGAAATAGTCAATGGCGAACAGGAGGAACCTCTTTTGTGATGGCGCTAAAGGCATAGGTCCAACTATATCGAATCCCCATTGCACGAATGGCCAAGGACTTGACAGTGTATTCAAGTCCCCTGCTGGTCGGTGGATCAACGGGTTGAACCGCTGGCATTTGTCGCATTTTCTGACCAGATCAAGCGTGTCTTTTGCCAGGGTGGGCAAGAAATATCTGGCGGTCAGTACGCGTTTTGCCTAGGACCTCGAGGCTGCGTGGCTGCCGCATATTCTGAAATGCATTTCTTCTAATACTTTTCGGGCCTCTTCGATGGTGATGCATCTGAGGAGCGGACCTTTGAAGCTCTGCTTGTACAGTACGCCTTGTTCAGAGAATAGGAACCGAGCGGATCGGGTCTTGATCTTCTTGGCTTCTTCCTTGTTTGCCAGGAAGTGCCCGTCTTTCAAGTAATATAGTATGGGAGCCATCCAAGTCACTTTCCAGGGTTCCGATTCTACCGCCATGACCTGCTCCAGGTGGGCGATGCTCGGTTCCCCCAGGAACTCAACCTGGATTTCCCGAGACGGTTCTCCTTCGAGAGCACTTGAAAGGTTCGCCAGGGCGTCAGCTTGAGTGTTTTATTCGCGATCGATCGCGTGGATCTCCCAGTCGCCGATCTGTGCGAGAAGAGAACGCGCGTAACTTTGATAGGCCGTCATGCGGTCGTCCTTCGTCTGGTATTCTCCGGTGCTCTGGCACACCACGAGTTGAGAATCATTGTAGATTGACAATTTTAGAATGCCAAGATCTACAGCGAACTCCAAACCTGCGATGAGAGCTTCGTACTCGGCTTCGTTGTTGGAAGCCTTAAACCCTAGCTTGATTGCGTGCTCGAATAGAAATCCGTCTTCGCTTCGCAAAATCAGCCTAGCTCCTGACCTTTTTTGGTTGGATGCCCCATCGATGTGGTGTGTCCAACAAACGGGTCTATAGTCAAAGACGACATAGATTTGCTGTTCTGCAGGTGTAAGGTCGGCGATAAAGTCTGCGACCACCAGTCCTTTGATTGTGCTTTTGGGCTGATAGTGGATGTCAAAGGCTGACAGCACCACTGCCCACTTTAGCAATCATCCCGCGACGTCCTCCTTTCGCAACACGGCTTTGAGAGGTGAGTCGGTGACGACATGTATTGAATAAGCCTGGAAGTAGTGGCGTAGTTTCTGGGCAGAAACAAGAAAAGTAAACGCAAGCTTTTTGATACGGGAATATCTGATTTCTGCCCTGCTAAGTGCCTTACTTGCATAGTAAATCGCCCTATGCCCGTGATCGACGTCCTTCAATAGTGCAGAGCTTACGACATGCTTGGACGCTGCAATGTAGAGGGGTAGAGTGTCTCCTATGGAAGGACTCCCCAAGAGTGGCGGCGTGCTGAGGTACTTCTTAATTTCCTTGAATGCTTTCTGACACTTTAGTGTATTCGAATCTGTAAGCCTTTCGCAGCAATTGAAAGAATGGTTGACATTGATCCGTGGCCCTCTAGATGAACCGGTTTAGTGCGGCCAATCTCCCGGCTAACTTTTGCACCTCCTTCTCGTTCCGAGGAGGCTCCATCTCCATAATCACCTTGATCTGATTAGGGTTGACTTTGATTTCTCGCTGTGTCGTCAGATATCCCAAAAACTTGCCCGAGGTGACTCCAAAGGAGCATTAGGTGGTGTTCAGTTTAAGGCGATATTTTCACAACACAACGAATACTTCTTCCAGGTGAGTTAGATGGTCAACTCGGCTCGTGCTTTTGACCATCATATCATCAATGTAGACTTCCACAGTTTTGCTGATCTGGTGCTGAAGACCTTAGTCACCAGCCTTTGATACGTGGCTCCAGCGTTTTTTAACCTGAATGACATTACTTTATATTAGTAGATGCCAGTGGGTGTTATGAACGCCATTTTTTATTGGTCGGGCTCATACATCGGGATCTGGTGATAGCTTGAATAAGCATCCATAAAACTCATTAGTTCGTTACTCGATGAGGAGTTCACCAACTGGTCGATCTTCGAAAGTGGGAAGCTGTCCTTCGGGCATGTGCTGTTCAGGTCGGTGAAGTCCACACAGACTTGCCACTTCTTGTTCTTCTTGGGAACCACCACTGTGTAGGCCACCATTCGGGGTGTCGCACCTCACGGATGAACCCAGCGGCTAGGAGTTTATTCATCTCGTCTCGCACCGCATCGGCGTGGACCGTGGCCATCCATCGTTGCTTCTGTCAGACTGGACGGATGGTCGAAAGATGAACAGTCGGTGATTCGCCACCTTGGGATCGATCCTCGGCATGTCCAGAGGTCTCTAGGTGAACACGTCCTTGTTCTCCACAAGGAGGTCGAGTATCACCATCTTCTCCTCCGCAGAAAGCAAACTTCCGACGAGAAAGTATTTCTCAGGATCAAAGGGGATAATCGGAACCTGCTCAAGGTTTTCAAAGATCCTATCTTTGGGATCGGGTCGGCACTCGTCGGCCTTCACCCGGTCCTGAAGTAATTGCTATCTATTCGGATGAATTTCTCCTTCTTCGGGCAGCTCTTCGAACTCTAGCAGAGCTGACTTTCCTGCTATTACTGTCATATAACAGCGTTTCACGGCCACCTAGTCCCCTGGTATTTCCATTAACCCCTGGGCTATGGGGAAACGGAGTCGTTGATGGTAGGTGGACAGAATCGCCTTCATTATCGCGAGCCAGGATCACCCGATGATCGTGTTGTATGGAGATGGGAGATCCATGATGGTAAAATTCGTCATGGCAGTTTGGTTTCCCACTCAGACCGGTAGCGTGATGCGTCCTGCTGGGACAACCCGCGCCCCATTTAAAGCGACAAAATGATCCTTCGTCGGGTTGAGGTCCGCGGCTTTCAACCCCATCCAGAGGAAGGGTTTCATGAAAAGGATATCCACCGAGCTCCCTGTGTCTACAAGAATCCTTTTCACGTCAAAGTTTGAGATGTGTAAGGTGATTATCAGAGCATCTGAATGTGGGGCCTGGACTCCTTCCAAGTCAGCGTAAGAGAAGGTGATAATGCTATTATCATCACCTCGTGGCCTCTTAACGACCAGTTTTGGCTCCTGGTCGATCTGCATCATCTCGAACAAGACCTGCATTTTCATCGAATCTCGCCGAGCACTCTTCAGCGAGGTGAAGTAGGGTACGCCCCCGATTATGACGTCGATGACCCCGGCAGCGGTGTTGGGGCCGATGTTCATCACGTGTTGCTCGGCGGGACTAGGTGCGCCCTCCAATGTTACATACTCCTTCATGTGACCCTTCCGGATCTAGTTCTCTAAGAACACTCGGAGGATGCGGCATTTGTCGGTGGTGTGGCCGATGCTCTTGTGATAATCGCAGTACAGATTCTGGTCTCGCCTCGACTTGTCACTTTTCATGGGTGCGAGCCACCTGAATTAAGGTTGTCCTTGCATCTTGGATAGGATTTGGGATGGAGGAATGTTGAAATACATCCCTTGCCCCTCACGCACCTCGTTGGTCGAGACACCCAATCTTCTTGCTTTTCCTTTGGGCGAGATTCTCGAGCGGGTTTTGATGATGGAGAAGTGGATGCAGGAGATGACTTGGACACCGCCACCGTCTCCTTCAAGAGCTTGGACTCCTTCACTTTAGCGTACTTTTCAGCACGCCCCATCAAGTTCTGCAAATCAGATGGAGTGCGCATGATTAGCGACTCCTTGAGGTTGTTTCCAGAAGGCAGGCGATTCTGGAAGGCCATGACTGCAACATCCTCACTGCAGTCTTCAACTTCGAACTTCAGGATGTGAAAATGATAGACGTACTGTCGAATCGTTTCTCCCGAGTTCATTTGGATCTTGTTGAGATCCCCCAAATCCTTCTTCCTCCACCTGCTGCAGATGAAGTGCTCAGCAAATATGGTCCCGAGCTCCTCGAAAGTCCTGATCAACGCTGGGGAAAGGAGGTGAAACCAAGTTAATGCGGCCCCTTCCAGGCTGGAGGGGAAGAGGTGGCACATCAACCCATAATACAGCTCGTACAACGCCATGGAATGCCGAAACGCTAGGATATGATCGTATGGATCCGTCGTGCCATTGTACAGCTTGAACTTAGGTTGAACGAACATCTGCGGCAATCATTTTCTGAGGATCTCTATGCTGAATGGGGAAGCAAATCCCCGTATTGCATGCTCTACCATTTCACAACTCGAAATGCGATGCACTTTGGAGCGTAAAGTATGGCGAGGCTGCACGACTGCTCCCCTGATTTGTTGTCGTGGTGGAGAATCACATAGATGACCTTCAGACACTTCGCGCAAGACTGACTACTCCTAGTTCGCTTGCCTTCGCGAAGTTTCCCGTCGGGCGGATCGCTCCCCATGAGGAGAACGAACACACCTCTGATCTTCATGAGGTCGTCGGCCCGCCTGCAGAGTACGCGAGCGTCGTCATGACCGTTGTCTCTGGTTGGAAGAAGAAGTATTTCCTTCCGAGGCTTCAACGTTGTTGGCAGTGGGGTGAGGAAGTACCGGAGCATGTGGCTCGATATCCTCCCAGGCTGGTGGCCTCTGATGCCCATTCGTGTAGGACTGTTGGATAGAAGCCTCAAACATCTGTTGCATTGATCCTTGCAACCGGATGAACAAATTCTCTTGCGAACCTTTCATTGTCCGCATCAGATCCGGGACCTGGCTTTGCAGGGTTCTATGCAAGCCGCCCCCAGTATTAATTGGGAAGCCCTCCCATCTTGCAGGCCCTCCACAGGAAGGTCATTCGGGTTTGACATTGTGAAATTTTAGCTTTTTGTTCCAAGAAAATCCCACAGACAATGCCAAACTGAGGTGGATATTTTCCCACACAGTTAAATTTATAATTTTAGGATTCAAAAATTCAAAGGAATTTAGGTAATGATTTTTGGTGGTAGGCTTAGACAAAATGGGTTTTGGGTGGAAAAGGGAGAGACTGTGCCTGACTATCACAAATGACTATGGTGTCACCGTGATTGTTCTCAATGCCGTAAGAGTGCATATCGTGCGATCTCTTTATAGGCTGCCTACGTACCCGGAGGGATCAAGTTTCACGTAGTTCAGTTTGGTCACATAGTAATTGTTTTTGCCACTAATTGTTAGTGGGCTTTTTTCAAGAGAAACATTTTCCGTAATTACTCTCCACGTCGTCCTTAATACCCACGTTCTGCTGGTAATGAACTTTAAGTACCAACGTGGCGGTTACAGACATTTGTGGTCTTCTGACCGTTTCTACATCTATTCGGTGTCTCTTGATGTACTTGTCCGTGCGTTATGTTTTTGCGTATTTTTCTGAGGAGTAAGGTCGACCGACCAGTCCTGACGTCTGATCGTGCCTTAGACTACCCGTGCTTAAGTAATAAGGTCGTCCGACCAGACCTATCATCTGGTCGTGCCTTAGATTACTCGCTCTTGAGTAGTAAGGTCGCCCGATTAGACTTGACGTCTGGTCGTGCCTTAGACTATCGAGGTGCCAACTTTTCATGAGATATTCGACCGTTCGACTAGATCCTATAGTCGTGTCGTGTCGACATACCAAATGACGTCATCGTCAGGTCACTTTTCGTGGAGCAGACCTAATGGGCCTTACGCCAGATGAACCACGATCGTCCTCTCATGACACTGTCCTAGTACAGATTTTTACCTCCACAGAAAGATAATTAGAACCTCACTTTAAAAAATATGAGAGACTCATTACAACAATGATTAAAAATCAAAATAAATAAATAATAATCACTAAAATATCGAAATGAGTGATTTTTTAACCCCTCATAACCATATACCAATATTTGTATGAAAACAGAACATTTCACAATTGTTTTTATAAATATGACATGCGACTCCATTTCTCAATGGGCACTAATACGCTCAATATTTTGTAACCCAATTTGCATTTCACATGTCTAACGTAATATATAAAATTGGTAACGCAATACATGTTACACTATTATAGAAAATACAAATAAAATATATGCATTTATTTCATATGATTATGTACTTCATTTCTATAAAAGATTAATATACTTTATTATATAGAGTTTTTTATTTTTAAGTCCCCATAAACTACATGATTTAGTGATCAATCCCTCACTTCTTCACATTTCATTTTAATTCCCCCATATTTAAATTATATGTTCCTTTTAGTCCATCCGATAGACTAAAAACAAAATAAAATAATTTGGTAATAGCTCCCTCCCAGAGATTAATAATAAATATACCCTTTAAATCTAGGAACTAAAACTGAAATATGAAGAAGTGAAGGATCGATCACTACATCATATAGTTTACGTGGACTAAAATATAAAAAACCCTATTATATATTTATATAGGCATATACTAAAAAATAATCAAATGTATGCATGTTAACCAGATGCAAGTGGGGCTACACGTAACAATATTTTTTGAATTTTAAACTTACTCATTCAATTATGGTTTTTAAATATATGGCCCTCTGAAGGGTTTAAATTGTACATGAACGCTTTTTTGAAAGATATTCATGTAAAACTTAAAAAAATTATATTGTGTAAAATACCTCTCAAGAAGGCATTCATGCAAAATTTAATTTTTTTTTTGTTGATGAAAATAGAATTTAAAAAAGGATATATTAATAATAAAAAAATTTTAGGGGACCATATGCAAAAAAACACATTTCAATCATTGACACCCATTAGTCCATTACCCATGCATTACAAACCATATCCTTGGGTGGCCCGGGCCCCAGCCTTGCCACCGTAGCCTTGTTGAAGAATCTCTCGCACAGGACACGTTAAACGTGTTTTTTTTTTTTTTTGCTTGGTTCAAACAATCAAAAAACGTGTCCACAATGTTGACTTCATGTGTGGTCTATAAAGGCTTACATATCACATATATATAGAAACACGAGTGGGGGGGTGGGGTGTAAACAAACACGTAGAGGCCCCATGTGCATGCATGGAATCTCAGTGGACAGGTCCAGAAATAATATGGACAAATTTATGGCAACAAAAGTGACGGTTTCGACCAAGTTTCGTTCGTTCAACAAACCTCTGTATTTTTCCTTCGTGGAAACGACACATGATAACTACTTCAAAAAAAAAAAAAAACTCTCGGCTTTTTGCTATTGATTTGTATGTATGTAGCTTTGTAGGTCACATGATATGTGACACCAATATAAAAGTAATATAGATGAAAGTCTAAAATGGCGTCCAAACAAACTGCTTGGAAAACCTAAAAAAAAATTAATATAGATTCCTGTTTTATTCATGTGCTGATTCTAAAAAAAAATGCATGAATATCTTCTTGAACATTTTTTATTTCTTCTTTTTCGTTTTACGCTCTTTTATCTTCTCACCACATTTGAGACGATCTATTTTTTTAACTTTTTTTTTTTTTTTTTTTTTTTTTTTTTTGTTTACAAGGCTCTGTTAAAACCAACAAAGCAGAATGTGTTATCTCCTCAGCTGACTTGGAGATAATCACCGGTGGCTAGTAGCCCCTCATCGACTAACAATCTGAAAGAGTCCTGTTTAGTAGACAAACAGTTTCGTATGAACGAATCCTGTAACGATATAGAACGTCGAGTAACGTGAGAGACTCTAGCCTGCTTGGCGAGTGCATCCACTGCACCCAAATACTGCCGGGGGGTCAACCTAAAACAAACCTGACTCATGGCATGGACATGTTGTTGCCATTGATCCTTCAAATTATGCAAGTGTGGAGGCCCGGGCCCAGGGTCAGTGAAGAGGGTGATCGCTGTCGTGGAATCTGTGCACACCATAACTTCTTTGTATCCCAGCTTCACCATCCACAATGGTTTGCGCCTCCGCTTGTAATGGAGAGGAATAACACCACCAATCACAACCTGCGACAATGATATGAAAAGGAGACTGTTGTAGGAGTACATACGCCCAACCTGCCGCCCGAGTAGTTGGTGAGACGCTCCCATCCGTTAACAATACTAGTGGTTGAGTATGGGGTTGATGCATTGGAAGCAGAGGAGAATGATGTTGAGTGGGAGGGAAAAGTATAGGATGAGCAACTCTATGAAGTATAGCCTCGCGAGCATGCACCCGAATCTGATGAATCATTTTGATTACCGGGATTTCTGGATTCCCATGAACACGAGCATTCCGTAGGCGCCATATCTGCCATAAGCCAAAACCAAACAAAGCTTGTTTCCATTTGCGCTGAGGGCCGGTTCCCCATCCTCTATGTGTTAACATAGCTAGCCATCCTGTATCATTCCAAAGCACTGCTGGTGGAATAAATCGAAACTGTAATTGTCGCCAACATTGAGTTGCCATAGAGCATTGAAGGAACAAATGAATCGAAGTTTCCTCCGAAGTTTGACACATGGGGCAATGAAGTGGAATTGGGACTCCACGGCGGCGTAATGAATCCCGAGTGGGGAGCCGATCACGAGCAAGGAGCCATAAGAAGAACTGCACTTTGGGAAAGACTGGATAATGCCATATCTCCCGCCATTGTCGACGATGGAGAGAAGGAGTCTCAAGGCGAAGCTGCTGATAAATTTCAGCAGTACGGGCTGCTCCATTCAAGGTATTATCCCACCACCAAGAGCTTGCCATTGGATTGACTTCTGGTGTCATACTGTGCTGAATAGCTTGTGCCCAATAAGGGGGGAACACGTCACGCAGTTTGGCAGAGTCCCAGCCATCCGCATGTAAAAAATGGGACAACATCATAGAGGAATTATCCGCTGACATGTTAATTTCAATCGGTAACCGATTAAATGGAATGGAAGACCACCATGGATGCTCCAACATGTGTACCTGGTGATGTGGAGCCCCCAAGAGTCGAGTATGCAAGCGAACCTCCTGCATGCCCAAAGACATCAGACGCCACACCGTGGATGATCGTCGCGGCACATGGAAAGTCCACGGGTTACCGTATCTATTTTTTTAACTTAATGGATGGATATATACTATACCAACTGCTTGATAATTAATTTAGAATAAAAAGACACCGTCTTCTGTAAGTGCTATAAATTTATTTGGAACATATCAATTAGGGATTGAAGAGATGAATATGGATCGGATATGTGTATATCTGTATCTGTATCTGAATTTAATATCCAGAAAAATATTTATATCTGATATTCGATCAATATTGAAAGTAAGTATCTATATCCAATCCGAAAATCTGGATTCAAATACAGATAATTATCTGAAATATCTGAAAATTCAAAATGAACATGGAATTATTAAAATAACCAAAGATCCAATATCAAAAAAATAAAAATCATATATCTAATATTTGAAATATGTAAAAAAAATCTAATACTTACCCAATATAAATTAAATAAAATTATAAATATATACATAAGATATTACATACTTTAGAGTAAAAATAAAAATAAAAACTTATAATAATTGTAAAAATATAAATATACAATTAAATAAATAATAATATTGTGCAGGTAAAAATCTGCGCTAGAACACGTATCAGGGTAAGACAGACATGGAGCTATCTGATGTAGGGCCAACTAGGCCCGGTCTACGAAGGTTGACTTTATATATGGTGACATCATTAGGTGTGTCGACACGACTAAAGGATCTAGTCGGGCGGTCGAACACTTAATGATAATATGTCACCTCAAGTAGTAAGGCACGACCAGACGCCAGGTCTGGTCGGTCGACCTTACTCTTCGGGAACGAGTAGTTTAATGCGACCAAACGCCAGATCCGGTCGGTCGACAGACATACTCGGAAACGTAACGCACAGACGGGTACACCAAGAGACCCCGAGCAGATGAAGAAATGGTCAGAAGACCACAAACGCCTGTAACCGCCAGGTTGGCACTTAAGGCCCACTACCAGCAGAACGTGTGTAATCAAGGGCCGACATAGGGTGTAATTACGGGGAACATTTCCCTGAAAAAAAACCCACTAACAATTAGTGACAAAACGGTTACAACGTTATTATTGGAACTACGTGAGACTTGATTCCCCCACGGTACATAGACAGCCTATAAAGAGGTTGTGCACAAGCACTCTAAAAGGCACAAGTTTTTGTTATTACAGCCAAAGGTCCATATTATTTAAGTTTATTCCTTTTACCTAAAAACTCTTACTCAAATTCCTTTGAAGTTTCAAATCACCAAATTACAAATTTAACTATAGGGAAAAAATATGCACCTCAAATATAATAATATATATTTTTATATACAGATATTTTTTTCTGATCGGATATAAGCATAGCCGTATCTGATCTGATAAGTTCAAATATGGATAATTTTTTCAGAAACGAATACCGATTTTTCAAATATTGGATATTTCTAAATTTTTAAATACAGATTCAAATATTTTTTTAAATAATTGAGAGGCTTAATATTACCAACTTGATCTCAATAAATATTGAAAACTAGCATCGCCTCTCTTAATAAAAAAAAAAAGAGTAAATTAAAGCCTCCGACAATAAAAGAAAGAAAACGAAAGCATTGTAAAAGACGAAGGCGAAGCCACAAAAGTACAACCAGTCAGCCCGAATCGCTGACCCCGGAAACAAAAAAAAAAAGCCCCATTCACATCTACGAATCTCGAGGCATCATCATAAGATTATGATGGAGGAGGGACCACAACCTCGGAAGCCGTGTGCGGTCGGACGTCTTTGAGGAGCCCAACGACCTGCTTCATCGTGGGCCGCTTATCGGGCGACTCAGCCGTGCACAGGTACCCGACCCGCAACGCCTCGACCATCTCGCTCACCCACTCATCCCCTCCCGTGAGCCTTTGGTCCAATGCCCTCAACCCCTTCCCCTCCTTCACCAACCCCCTAACCCAGCCCACCATCTCCTCTGACCCGGCCCGGCCCGTGAGTAGCTCCATCAAAATCACACCGAATCCGTACACATCGGACTCCACCGTGCCCGACCCCTCGGACCCGAAATCGGCGATCCGGGCCTCGAAATCCTCGGCGAGGAGGACATTAGAGGGCACGAGGTGGCCGTGGACCACGGGCCTCGACCCGCCGTGGTGGAGGAATGCGAGCCCGCGGGCTGTTCCCAGTGCGATCCCGTGCCGGGTCGGCCAGCCCATCCTCTCGGGCCGGGCTGTGTGGGTGGGCGGGTCGAGAGTCGATCCGTTCTGATTCTCCCACGTATCGAAGCTCCAGTCGTCCACGTGGGGCTCCAGCTCCAGCGGCTCGTGAAGCATCGGTGGAGGTCGCCCTTCTCCATGTACTCGTACAGCAACAGCTTCTTCTTCCCTGTCAGTGAAAATTTAATTGGACCTTTTAGTTTCATGTCAGAACAAAGTGAATGTACATCTTTTAATGAGATCAGTAATAAATGATCGAAAAATCCCTCACCTGTCATACATTAATAAGGTTGTCAACATTATCAATCATCTATCATGAGCGTTAGATCTTCTTATCTTATGCTTAAGCTGAACATTAATTATCAACCCAATGATCACACCAGACAGTTTAACTTGTGTTCAATTTAACCCGATCCACTTTAAATTTCAAGTTAGAAAACAAATGGAATTAACATTTTTGAATAAGTTCAATAAATGACGGAAATGCCCCTCACCTGCAATACAGTACCCAAGGAGGGGGAGGAGATTGGGATGCCGGAGCTTTGCCAGCTCCACCAGCGCCGCCATCTCTTCCTCCTCCTCCGCCTCTGCCGCCGCGTTCACCACCTTGATCGCCACATGGATGTCACTGGGGAGCACCGCGCGGTAGACAGGACCCCTGCTCAGCCGGTGCTCTCCACCACGGCGGCGGCGCTGCCTCCTCTCCTCCGCCGCGGACGTCCCCTCGGCGAGCTGTGACTCCCTCCCGAACTCGGATGTCGCCGTCATCAGGTCCGAGAAGGTGAGGCTCATGAGCGGCTTCTCGAACATCACCACCGCCGCCGACCGGGCATCCTTGACGTCCGCCACCCACGTTTCGCCAGAGTCCGTCTCAAACGTGAACGGTCCCGACCTATCCGCCGCCGTCCTCCACGACGGCGCCGCAGCCAGCTTCCTCGTCACCGTCCAATTCATCAAGTTCTTCCTCCGCCGCCGCCTCACACACATGACAACAACCCCCAAAACTGCGACCGCTAAAAGAAGCACAAAAGCAGCCGAAACGCCGCAAGCCAACGCCACCACGCGTTTCCTCCTCCGCTTGTGGTAACCATTCGTTCTTGCCTTGGCCGTCCTATGTTTTTTGGGAGACGAATTGTGGGATTTGGAGGATCCAAAAAGCTTTTTATCATACCCAAAAACATTATTCCCAGTGAAGTTGTTGAACGAGACGTTCAAGTAATCTAAACCAGTCAAAGGAGGCAAAGAACCACTCAACAAGTTATCGGAGACGTCCAGGTACTTCAACGAATGGACGACTTTCGATATCGGTTTGAGATCCCCCGATATGTTGCAGCTGGAGAGGTCTAGATGGTGAAGCCTATCGAGACTTTCAAGCCCAGAAGGGAAGGATTTCAGGTCGTTCTTCGAGAGGTCGAGAACCTCGAGATTTGTAAACCCAGTGAGCCGGACCGAGTTGGTGAACCTATTGTTGGATAGATTGAGAGACCGGATATTGGAGGCCGATTCGGATCCGACAATCCCGCCGAGTGAATTCGAGGAGAGATCGACGTCCAGGAGTGATTGGGAGGACCAGAAGGGGCTGGGGATGGAGCCTTCCAGAGAATTCTTAGAGAGGTCGAGCCTCCGGAGATGAGTGAGGTTGGAGAGGAAAGTCCATGACATCGCGCCGCTGAGATTGAAGGATGAGAGCCTGATCTCATTGATCGGACTGCTACAGTCGGTGCGCTCCAAATATTGGGAGGCGTTGAAGCCGGTGACCGAGTTGAAGGCCTTTAGAAAAAGTTGCGCGTCGGATAACGAGAGGTCGCATGAAGAGCGCGCGCGGAGGAAGGACGAGAGGGAGATTAGGAGGAGGAGAAAAAACACAGAGGGACGGTTCATTGTTGTGGAGCACACAGAGAGAATGAAGAGAACAAACGAGTGAATAATATTTGGCGGAGTGGGTTAACGGACATGGAATTTAAGATATGTTGAATTTGGTGGATCTTTGCATTTAATTTCATCTGTGGCTTGCCGACATGAGTCATAAATTCTCTAATTCGAAAAATCAACGATTTGAGGATTTTTTTTAAAGCGAAACGCATCTCGCGTGTGTGGGTGTCATGTATTGGGGCAGTCGGGACATTGGGAAGGAAAGAATCTTAATTTAGTGTGACCTAATACACTAGGATTCGTAAAGAATGACAACTAAGATCGCATTAGTTGATTAACTTTGGATTAAATTAGACAGAAAGATATGCATGCGTTGACCTGAAAGTGAGAAATGTTGGAGGGGTATAGTTTGTCATGTTATGCTTTATTTTGAGATGCTGGGATTAGGTTTTGCTTTGTGTTACGGACCGGCAAGGAAATCGATCCGATAAGACAAGTAGAAGTGTCCGAACTTAAAGGCAGCATTTGACGGTCAATACTTGCGTTGCGGTCGCTTGATTTTCCCGGCACGTCTCTTCTATATTTGTTAGAGGTGTTGAAGGGAAAAAAATTGATTTTTTTTTTACATGTATATCATCTAAAAACATGCTATTTAATTTATTCTATTTATTTGTATATAATTGAAATATATATAACTTATATATATTTTCCATTCTAGTTAACTTCCATTTAAATTTTCATTAAAACCATTAAAGTCTTAAAGAAATGATAAAATCACCCCTTTTTTGCATTTTTTTATCATACCAAATACAATATTTATAAAAAATAAAAATATTAATTTTAACATTAAACTGATAAATTTCATCTAAAATCCAAATACATAAAAATTAATTATACAAACAATTTATTAGTAAAGATATAATAATTATTAATACATACATATATATTACCCCTTTTTTGCATGTTTTATCTTACCAAATACAAAAATGAAATAAAATTATTTGAAAAAATTAATTAGAGGTCCCTGTAGACACTTCTGTAATAACAAAAAGTCTCTTGACTTTTTCTTATTTTCTTTAGGTCCATAAAGTACTGGATGTATTATGTTTAGGTCCCTGACACTAACTGTCATCCCATTTTTGGTCCATTCTCCTCGTTATTCCCTTCGTTAACCTCTGCTCTCTAACTCCCCTCATGGAACCCAAACGTTTTCCTCCCAAAACACTCCCTCTTCCTTCCCTACCATCTCCCAAACCCTAATTTCCCATCCACAACAAAGACCTCCACCAATCCCCCCATTTTCGTCATCCACGCTGTGAAATCCAGCTCTGAGGAGCATCGACGATGACAGATCTGGCTCCGAAGAGCATCGACGGCTCCGAAGGTATGTATGGGAGAGCTTTATATGCTTGTATGTATATTGTCTTTCTTCCATTGGACTTGAAGATAATGAAATCTATGGTTACTCTATTTTTATTGTATAAAAAGATCGTTTTGTGACTTCTCTCTGAAATATAATTTTCATTGGTAATCTTTGGAGGTACACTGATATTCTTCCTATATACACCCAAATTTATTCTTTTGATTATATAGCTCTAGCCCCAGGTGACATTTTGATTAGCAATGAAATATTTATTGTTTATGTTCTATGGATGTTTGATTGGCAATGGTAAATGTGAGATTTATGAGATTTCTCATCCACTGTGCACTGTTAGTTTTCATATGTACACCCTTATGTATTCTTGTCATTGTGTATCCCCAACCCTACGTTACTATGGAATGTTATCTAAACCTAGATTACATGTAGGTTTGTTTATGGAGGTTTGATTGGCATTGGTATTCTTCCTATGTCCCCAAGTACGTGATACGATACCTGTTTATGGTGTTTGAAGGGTTGATTGCCATTTGTTTGTGCTTAAATACGGCGAACACCTCATCAGTAACCAACATAGATTTTCCACAAAAAGACACATTAAGGTTCCGAGGGGAGTACAGAGTCAAAATCATCAAAAGTGTTAAAGAGAGTGAGGATCGCATTAAGAAAATATACGAAGAGTCTGAAATAGTTTTTTTACAGTTTAATGGATATGTGATTGTTTGAAATGTGTTTATGAAGTTTAATTTATATTTGAAATGTGTTTATGAAGTGAAATTTATGTTTTAAATGTGTTTATGAAGTGAAATTTATGTTTAAAATGTGTTTTACAGATTCTGTGTGTTACACTATGTACACGGTTATGAATAGTATGTACATTATTATACCTGTTATAGGTACATTTCAGGTTTACAGGTGATCATATGTACACTGTTATTCTCAATTTGTACAATCTTATACCTATTAGAGGTTCTGTGTGTTACACTATGTACACTATTATACATGTTACAGGTTCTGTATGTTACACTATGTACATTAATATTACTAATGTGTACACTGTTATACCTGTTATAGGCTCTGTATGTTACACTATGTACACTATTATTAATAGTATATACACTGTCATACCTGTTATAGGTGAATATGAAGAAAATACATCATTCTAAAATAAACACAGATTATTCGAAGCCATGTATTGTATGTGTACACTAATAAGTTCACTGTGTACACCCTTACACTTTCAAAATTTTGTAAAATACTCCATAGTTGTGGAACATTCATATAAACATTCCACATTACATTACAACATCTAAAAAGAGGAATACAACATTGCATCAACATTCCATAAAAAACATACATTGGTACCTCAAGGGGTGAGATCAAAGCTCGGGAGAGGTTGAGGTCGCGATAGGGGGGTTGGGGTCACGGGATGGGGTCGGGGCCACTGATGGGGTTGCAGGACGTGGGTGAGGGACGTCGTGGGGGACGCGGGAGACGGTCGGGAGAGGTTGGGGGGGGGGGTGTGATCAGCGTTGTTGGGGGCGAGATCGGCGCCATCAGGGCGTGTGGATGTGGTCTCACAACTTGTTGAGTTGTTTGGGGGAGAAAGAAAAATGTTGGGGGAGAAAGAGAGAGGTTGGAGGAGATATGAAATTCATGTTCACTTGGGGGAAAAGAGGAAGAAAAATAATTAGAATGGATAGAAGTTGGGTGGAATGACCTAAACAAAATACTACCACTAACGTAGGGACCTAAAGAAAATAAGAAAAAGACAAGGAACCTATTGTTATTACAAAGGTGTCCCAAGGACCTCTAATTTATTTCTCCTAATTATTTTGAGAACAATTTATCATATAAATTACAAAATGACAAATTAAAAAAAATAGATTTTGATTGGAAGAAAAGGTAAGGTTGAAAGGCACATGATTGATTTGGAAAGAACATGAAATTAATTAGGTTATTATGTTTAAATATTACATTATGACAAATATTATATGTTAAAAGTTTATTTTTTTCATTTTTACTTCTTGGTTAAAAAGCTATAGTTAAAGTTTATTTTGGTTAAAAGGAGAAAAGAGGGTCAAATTTTTACATTAAGAAAAATTCTACTTGTATAAAAATAAATACGTTATTTGTGGTGGCATAAAAATAAATATCATTTTTTTTATGGTATACATGCAAAAAACCCATTAAAAAAAACAAGGTTTATATTCCAGGATCAAAGGACATTCTAAAAGTATGATTGTGTACAATAATTTAATAAATTTTGATTCTTAGTAAGTTTAGTTTCTTTGTTTTAAAAAAAGCATATTTTTTGTATTAAATTTTGAAATAAATTTTTTAATTAGTAAAAATTTCTTTTTTTTTTTTAGAAACAATTTAGAAATATGTTTAACCTATTCCATTTCTACAAAAGAAAAGCTCAATCCAAATGGATTTTCAAACAATCATTTATGAGAGGTTTGTATTCTCTTATTTTTTAAGCCCATATACTAGGAGTTCAAATTTCTGTATGTGGCAAATACACAGACATTGCCGTATTTAGGATTTTACACTATCGGAGCCGATTATTGAACTTCACGAGTGAAGTTTTAGAAAAAAAAATCAAATTGAAAAAAAAAAAGAAAACAATTCAAATGTCAAAAAAGTATATTTGATTACTACTAAATGTGATATTTAATGTTAATAACTTACTAGATTAAATTATTAATTTATCAGATATAAAAAATTTAATTGATTGTATAAATAAGTTTAAATACATACACAATATCTAACTTGAGATTTCATATTTTTCAATTAAAATTAAAATATCCTTATTTATTACATATCAAGATGGTAAATATATCTTAAATTTTTTTATGTAATCATTCTTCTTCTAAAAGATACAAAGAATAATACAAATCAATATCAAGACAATCGAGAGGTGACTACTCTTATATGGTAGTCACGTTGTCAAGACAATCGAGAGGGGTATATTTACTTTATCGATTAATGAAATGGATTACAAAATAAAAATATGGTATGAAAAAAATATATTTCTTTCTGTTTTTTGTTCCTAAGATGCAATCAAGAAAGAAGAGAAGAGGAGAGGAGAGAGAAAAATGTGATTGGTGGGAATTTGAGAATTATCAAATTGGGGAGTTGGGGGTAATATAGAAATCATATTTCAAAAATGGGTGAATGGGGTTGTATGGTTCTTGGTTGTTCAATGAATTGAAAAAATATGTTTATTTAATAAGTGGGTTGGTTGAGCTGGATACATTAAGAATTATTTTGGGTTGTGCTTGAAAAGTCACACAAGAAATATTGCAAATTGTTTTTAAGTAGGGGTAGCTTCCCCCAACTTGAGTTGGGATTTCCTGTGTCAACCTATGGCAGCCAATGATAAGCTGTCATGTACAGCGTGAGAGTCTATTAAAAAAGTGAACAAAATTTTCGATAGACTCTTACTATTAAAAAAATAAGCATAATTGATTGAGCTGCGCCTATATGTCCTATGGTGAACACGGAGGATCCGAACTCATCCACTGTGCCTTATTGACTCTGCCCCTGGACATATAGGTCCCCTGTGGGAACTAATGAGGAGATTGACCATAAATTTTAACAAAATTGCTCTCATTTTAAGCAATACTTACGTAATAAGTACTCATAGGTGCACTAGTAAAGTCATTATGTACCACTTACGTGATGCGTTGTGAGTGGCTCATACAAAACCATATGACATTACCAACATAAGGAAGTACTCCCATAAACTACATAAAATATATACCTTATCATCTGTACTATCCTTTTGCTCGACCAAGCATCGAATCTGGTAGAGAGAGAAAGATACCTTATCATTTGTAGTATCCTTCTCGATGAAAAATAAATTCTAGCAATCCTTGTTATCCTTGTTTAAATTTCATGAATATACTCAACCACCAATGTTTCATGACAATCCCCTCACAAGAATAACCTGAAGAAGCAAGTGGCAGATATGATCCATATAGACAATGATATAGTATCTATCGAAGGACATTCAACTCTAAGTCAAACGAATAATGTTAGGTCCAACACGCATTTGACAATTTGATTGTCCAACATGATCATAACTATCCGATCTTATTGAGTCATTATGACTAAGATATTATGTCAAATTTCAAAATTAAAAATTAGGATTAATTAAATTCTAATATTTTTTTAGGATAATATTAAATTTGTATCTGATAAGATTAGACAACCACAATTGGATGGACAATCTAATTGTTCAACATGCATTGGATCCAGAACACTTCATAAAGAGGGAAATCATTGAAATACAGGGCAAGTTCGTTGCTATCACCAAAATAAGCCGTCACTAATTATCTTACCAATGACCGGATGAACAGTAAAAAAAGTGTCGCTAGTGATTGTAGATACCCCAATTTTGACCGTCCAGAGAGACAGAAATACTTCAAGTAACACACGGAAATATCCCACAAGTGGACACCAATAGAGAACCGAAGGTTCGGTAAACCAGAAACCCTAACCCTAAACCCTAATCCCAGCCTTGACCAAACCCTAGCCCAAAACCTAAACCTAACCAAACCCTAACCCTAAACCCTAATCCCAGCCTTGACCTAACCCTAAACCGGAAACCCTAAAACTTGACCTAAACCCAAACCCTAGCTCAAACCCTAAACCTAAGCCAAACCCTAACCCAGACCTAAACCAAAAATCAAAACCCTAAAAACCTAAGTCCCTCGAAAGGGGCGGCTAGCCCTAACTAGCCGCCCCTCACTGGGCGGCTAGTTTACACTAGCCGCCCCCCCTAACCGCCCCCTGGCCGACTTTGGACCAGTTCCCTGGATGGGACATAAAGCAATATTAAATACTGATCATTGCGGCGGGTCATGACCTTTAGCCGCCCTCTCTTGGTCGGATCAAACCAAGTAGCCGACCCAAGCCACCGCTTGTCAGAGTGGGACGTTTGGCAGTCATGATAGGGGCGGCTACCAGGAAGTAGCCGCCCCATCCTGGGCGGCTAGTTAGAACTAGCCGCCCTTCACCTGTTCTCTGGCAGAAGAACCAGAGCATTAATGAGAGGTCCAATCAAAGCCAAACCACTCCATTGCCCTCGGGATATTTCCCTGCCCCTCTTTTACTATAAATAGAGGGGTCCCAAGCCCAAATATATCATCAACAAAATCCACAAACAACCATTCCACACCAGCATCCCACAATTCACATTCCCTTTCCACACTAGAAATCCCAAGAGAGAGAGAGAGAGAGAGCCCTTTTGTGAGAGAAACACCCATTCCCCACATAAAATACCCTCTCATCTCACCCTCCAAAAGCCCGGGCTAAACCTAGCTTAGCCTCTGCCCAAAACCAAACCCATTTCCTACCAAACCCCTGCCCAAATCAAACCAGACCTGGGACGGCTAAACCCTACTAGCCGCCCCTGACCAGACGGCTAGATCCAACTAGCCGCCCCCTATACACACCCCATACTCACACCCCTTTGTCCCATAACTCCTTTAGTCAAGCCAGGGAGCAGAATAGGATTACCTGTTTTCACCTCTGTGTACGGTATATCCGTGTCTCAGAGCGGAGACCCCACAAACTCCCCACGTAGGCGATCAAACCCAAACCCTTTCCTGTTTTTAGAAAAAGCAGGTGGCGATCACAAACCCCCCCCTTGAATCCTCTTGAGCCACTGTCGGGCGCCTCGACCAGGAACCACAACCCTCACCCCTTCCGAGGAGACGATCCGGCCGAGCCCGCCAGGGCACGCATCCGATCCGAACCCTCCGGAGAACCCCCACACATCCTTGTGGCCGTCAGCTCATTCCGGGCCACATCCAACTCCCTCGTCAATTCGAGCTCTCGCTCGGACACCACGGAAGGAGGAGGGACGGAAGAAGAAGACGCGCCATCGGCCCTCGCTCTCGACAGAGCATCCACCTGAGCCTCGAGGACCCGGACTTGGTCCTGCAAGCGTCCTCTCTGTGCCCGCAACGCCTCTATCTGCCTGGCCCGCGCTTGGAGGTGCTCGTTGGCAGTCTTGAGCCTCTTCTCCATCTCATTCAACTCAACCTGCAGAAGGAAATACCATTCAGAAGAGTTCAAACAAAAGAGAACGAGGAAAGAAAATGGATTCTTTAACTTACATAAGCGTCCGGGATCTCCTCCTCCATCGTCCCGAGGATATCCGCATACTCCCGACGATACCAAGCTAGGTATTCGTCACTCGAAGTCACCTCAGGACGACACTCCACCAAGACGCCTCGACCCATCCATCCCGCCACGTACGTCGCGTAATTCCTCGGGAGATTCGTGTCCCGAGGAATCCCGGCCACCGGAATCGAAGGGCGCCGCGGAAGAGGATCGGGCACCCACTGATGGTACCCAAGCTGACGGACGACCCGGCTGATCGCATGGAACACGACCTCATTGAAGTAGATCAGCCAGATGTCTCGCGCCAGGGCCTCAGGAACCTCCTCCGAGTAAGGCCTCCACGTCATCTAAAAAAGGGGTATCGAAAGATAGGAAGAGCGCTTAGTCAAAAGAAAACCAAGTACAAGCCAAAGAAATTCAAAACTCATACCTCTTCCTCCGACAAAACGCGGAAGGCCTCTCGGAATTGGGCGAGGCGGTGCAAACGGGAAGATCCCCGGGTTCCCATCTCATGGCCCAAGGGAGGGCATGATCGAACGGAGCCAAAGTCGGGCGATCAATGGCGAAATGCTCGTACCCGAAGATCTGACAAAGCGAGAGGAAAACCATCACGATCAAAGTGAATTGAGCTAAAAAAGGGGACATCTACCAATCACTTACACATACCTGAAGGAATGGTGCGAAGCCACCAAGGTTCTTTCCTCCAGCCCTCTTGACTTTCTTCGAGAGCTCCGCAAACAAGTGGGCAAGCATCGCCGCTCCCCAAGCATAGCGCCCCATGCCCTCCAAGTCCCGCATCAGTAGAAGGGAATGAGAGGAGACCTTATCAGAGGCCGTCGAGAAAAGGACCCGGCCAAAGAAGTAGAGGAAGAACGCTCTCAACTCCCTCCGTGCCCTCTGTGGACACGCGGCCGCCTCTCTCGCCTCGATCATTACCCGCCGCCTCTCGAAGCTAGCTGCAGCTTCGCCCTTCTGGCGCTCTGTGAAGGAACCGAGGCCGTACTGCCCCGAAAGCCGCCCCAAAGGGATCCGGTTCAACGTCCGCTCCCGCTCCACGAACTCCCATTCTCCGATCAACTCTCGGAAAAGCCCCCTGTAGTCAGCTAGGGTGGCCGCGATCACCGCCTCCCCCAGAACCGGAAGGCCGGTGATCCGATGGACGTCCTCGAGCGTCGGCATGACAGCACCGGTAGGGAGGATGAACGTGCAACTCTCCGGATCCCATCTCTCCGCCAAGGCCTCCACATATGGACGATGGACGTGGAATGGCTCGATCAGGAAGAAGGAACGGAAGCCCGCTCCATCCACCAAGCTCCGCTCCTCCTGCCCCAAGGCGTCATACCATCTCTTCGTCCCGTGCCATAAAGCCCGGATACGATTCGGCCTCTACAAAACAAGCGAAGGGAACATGGGTTAGTTTAAAAGCAAGCGAGAGGTAAGAGTCCAAATCTACGAAAGCAGTTTAAACCATGATTAGCGAAATCAAACTCCCACATGCTAAAAGAATGAAAGTAAGAAACTACATTCCTCATATGATCACACATGCTAGACAAACATCAAACACATCCCACCGTGGTCACCACTCACGCACTTTCTTACATCAAGCCTATCATGCGCACCTAAGCAATACAGCAATATAGAACTCGAACCCATGAAACGCATGCACCCCTCATGCTCTACCACGATCAAACACGTACGAAATCACATACACATAGAAAACTATCGCATGCAAGCATATTAGCTATATCATTTCTCTCCTTTACATGCATATGACAAACAATGGATATATATATATAGAAATTGTCCCCCTCCCTATAAAAACAAACCCATGACAGCATGCTTACGCATCCCACCGTGATTAACTTATACACAAGCATGCCTATTTAAAAAAAACACACATATACGAATATAATACACACATACAACCTGTTCATACCACCAACACATGCATATACACCAAAATAAAATGCAAAGACTAAAGGATTAGGAACATACCACGACCCGTGTGGACCCAGGGGCGTCCACCTCGGCCTCGTCGGGATCGTCCATCCCATCATCATCCTCCTCCTCATCCTCCTCAAACACGGCCTCCTCGGCCTCAACCCCAACACCCACACCGGCCTCAGCGGCCCCAGTGCCCATACCCTCGGCCTCCCCGGCCCCGTCCCTAGCCTCTCCTATCCCCTCCACCCTCCCCACGCCGGAGATAAACTCCGCAAAGGCCCCCATAGCCCTACTCTCCTCCTCCTCAGCCCTGGCCTCTGTGGCCTCCCTATCCAACATCCCGACGAGGGCATCCAACGACGCCCTCACCTCCTCGCTAACTCCCTCGACCCCTACCCCCTCGGTTGCACCCTCAATCGATCCTCCAACCCCCGGAACCACCTCCTCGGCCACCACCGGTCGGTCCCCACGCCTCCTCTTGCGTATATAGCCTATCACACTCCCCCCTACCCCCGGGACAGCCCCCGAAGGCAAATCCCCGACCTCACCCACGCCAATATCCACCGGCGGCACCTCCGTCGTACCCATACCCTCCCCCACGGCCTCGACCTCTGGCCTATCGCTCTCCGATGATGAAGAGCTCGGGCTACGCTCTCCACGAGCCACCCGCGGTCGTTTCCCCCTCGAAGCAATCGCCTTCGACCTCGTCATCTCCTCGGTTTGGAAAGGAAAAAGGAGAACCCAAACTAGGGTTTCGAAATCAAGGGAAAGAGAAAGATTGAGGTCGAAATGGAGGAAAGAAAGGCAAAGAAATCAGGGTTTTCGAGTTTGAAACCGAAGGGAAGAAGAGAAGAGGGAAGAGAAACCGTTTTAAAAACATATGGGGAGAGAGAGGGTCTTTTCGGTTATAAGGGACCCAGTCGAGGGGCGGCTACCCGCGAGTAGCCGCCCCCTCTCGGGCGGCTAGTTACAACTAGCCGCCCCTCCCAGTTTTTCTCTTTTGCTTAAAAAACCCCTTCCAATCTTTTCAGCCCTAAAATTCAAGGTTCTCCATACCAAACAGCCTTGTATTGGCTTATTTCCAGACATTACTTGATCAAACACGACTCTCCCGAAGTTTTGCAACACATTCAGTACCATTCAGATTCAAATTTCTTCAGTTCTGGTTCTTTTCCAGAGTTCTTATCCCTCGGATGATCCAATTCACCCAAATCAACCTTTTACTTGCTTCCTGTCGGCGATATCCCCTCCTTGCTGAGTTTTCCCAAGCACGGGAACGGTAGGCACGAGGAAACTGACGCTGGGCTGCTCCGTGCACGATAGCTAAGAACCCCGACCGCGGGTTGGATCACTCACCATTTACTTTTCCCGCCTTCTACCTGGATCATCTTCTCGGATAAAAATTCTAAGTCAAGACCTAGCCTCTGACAGCCTAAATCAACTCCCCGAAAAATACTGTTCGTGTTGGCATAACTTCTTGAAGGTCGGGCCGGCCAAAATAGGGGTCTCTTTCCTTATCATCGGTCGAAGTCTTTCCTGCTTCGCACAAAGACTCCGTCCGATGAGGGACAATTGTAGATACCCCAATTTTGACCGTCCAGAGAGACAGAAATACTTCAAGTAACACACGGAAATATCCCACAAGTGGACACCAATAGAGAACCGAAGGTTCGGTAAACCAGAAACCCTAACCCTAAACCCTAATCCCAGCCTTGACCAAACCCTAGCCCAAAACCTAAACCTAACCAAACCCTAACCCTAAACCCTAATCCCAGCCTTGACCTAACCCTAAACCGGAAACCCTAAAACTTGACCTAAACCCAAACCCTAGCTCAAACCCTAAACCTAAGCCAAACCCTAACCCAGACCTAAACCAAAAACCAAAACCCTAAAAACCTAAGTCCCTCGAAAGGGGCGGCTAGCCCTAACTAGCCGCCCCTCACTGGGCGGCTAGTTTACACTAGCCGCCCCCCCTAACCGCCCCCTGGCCGACTTTGGACCAGTTCCCTGGATGGGACATAAAGCAATATTAAATACTGATCATTGCGGCGGGTCATGACCTTTAGCCGCCCTCTCTTGGCCGGATCAAACCAAGTAGCCGACCCAAGCCACCGCTTGTCAGAGATGGGACGTTTGGCAGGTCATGATAGGGGCGGCTACCAGGAAGTAGCCGCCCCATCCTGGGCGGCTAGTTAGAACTAGCCGCCCTTCACCTGTTCTCTGGCAGAAGAACCAGAGCATTAATGAGAGGTCCAATCAAAGCCAAACCACTCCATTGCCCTCGGGATATTTCCCTGCCCCTCTTTTACTATAAATAGAGGGGTCCCAAGCCCAAATATATCATCAACAAAATCCACAAACAACCATTCCACACCAACATCCCACAATTCACATTCCCTTTTCACACTAGAAATCCCAAGAGAGAGAGAGAGAGAGAGCCTTTTGTGAGAGAAACACCCATTCCCCACATAAAATACCCTCTCATCTCACCCTCCAAAAGCCCAGGCTAAACCTAGCTTAGCCTCTGCCCAAAACCAAACCCATTTCCTACCAAACCCCTGCCCAAATCAAACCAGACCTGGGACGGCTAAACCCTACTAGCCACCCCTGACCAGACGGCTAGATCCAACTAGCCGCCCCCCTATACACACCCCATACTCACACCCCTTTGTCCCATAACTCCTTTAGTCAAGCCCGGGAGCAGAATAGGATTACCTGTTTTTCACCTCTGTGTACGGTATATCCGTGTCTCAGAGCGGAGACCCCACAAACTCCCCACGTAGGCGATCAAACCCAAACCCTTTCCTGTTTTTAGAAAAAGCAGGTGGCGATCACAAACCCCCCCCTTGAATCCTCTTGAGCCTGCTGTCGGGCGCCTCGACCAGGAACCACAACCCTCACCCCTTCCGAGGAGACGATCCGACCGAGCCCGCCAGGGCACGCATCCGATCCAAACCTCCGGAGAACCCCCACACACGCGCGGACCCCCTTTTCAACGCCGACACTGATGCCTCGACCGTTGCTAAGAGCATGTTTGTTTTCCATTCCTAATTCCATTTACATTGGGAGATAAAAAAAAAAGAAGTTTGGTTCTTCATTTGTAACCTCCTTCCTGTCACTCATTCAACTAGGTAAGAAAGAAAAATATATTACTTCTTACTTCCCATTAATCCACATTTTCTAAATTTCTCGCTCATTCCCAGTTCCATCAAACATCTCACCCAAAAAGATGTGAATACCCCCCAATGTTTAGAAAATAATTACATATATGCCATTGTATAAACCACATTCTCCATTTCCCCTCTTTCATCGTTGAACAGCCCCATTTCCCTCTTTCATTAAACAGGTGACAATCTATGCTTTTCTTCCTTTTAGTAGAGATTTTCTTTCTTTCTTGTTATGAATCACTCAAATCAAAAACCACTTCAAGTCTACCAAAACTGGTGAAGAACCATTGCCAAATTCAATTTGTTTACTCTCCGACAAAGGTTAGAAGTAAAGGGCGTCCACCATAAAAAAGGAAGGCATCTAAGGTTTTTAAACCAAGTGGAAAGCAAGTAAAGAAGACTGAAATTTGTAACATACAGAATGTTGATGAAGCTATTGGATCTGCTCCATTTTGATTTTTTCGTCCTCATCTTATACTTTTTCCTTTTCCGAGACATGTTTTGTAGCTTTGTTTGTTTGAATTTGTGTTGTTTGTAATGTGGTAATGGAAAACATTTGCCATATCTTAGTTATATTATCCAAAAAATAGTTACATTTATTTAAGCTAGTTACATTTGCTGTTACATTTTTTGCAGAAGAATAATTACATTTGTTGTAGAAGATTAGTTACATTTTTTGCTCAAAACAGTTCGATACGGAAACAAATCAAAACAACTTCATAAATATATGTTTTAATGCGCAATTAGCTTGAACTGGAATGAATATATATTAATAAATTAACCAAAAAGGTTTTGATTCACATTCTTCAAAGTTGCAAAACGCAAAAGAACTAAAAATTCCTTTTCATATACCATCACTATATATCTGAACTTGTTCTATTTTTCATTTACACATAACAAAATTTGTAGAAAACTAAAATGACAAGCCAGTCGTCAGCATCTCTGAAAACGTGGTCCTCATTTCCAGCCAATGCCTCAACCAACTGCTGTTTGATGAATGGAGCACATGTTCTAGTCACTCCAGCAAACCTTCGTTTGATGAATGGTGTGTCTGGCTTTGTTCCACAGTTCACTGTAGTAAAAAATGTAACTTATAAATTTTATAAATGAAAGTATTTCTTGTAATTCACAAAACATTACTACATAGCTTATTAATTTATCATTTCATTACCTTTAACTTCCTTTTTCCCTAATTGAATGCCCAAGATAAGATCGATTTCATCTTTTGTGATCTTCATAGGCTTCCCTCCAATGACGAAGGACTGGATCTTCTGATCATAAGTTTGAATGATCCAAAGTATATCATCATCCCTTTTCTTTGTTTGATGTGAGTCATATGACTTACCCAACAAACTCTTGAAAAGAAAGATGTTCTTTTAATCATCTCTACATGCATGTCTTTAAGATTAAATTCTGAAAAAATTTCAAAAATCTTCTGAAGTGAAGCTTTAAACTGGGGGTAATATTTTTTCCCTCTCCTCTGTTTGAGATTCTCTATTTTTCTTTGACTTGCAGTGATTGTTAGTTATAACCAATGTTCTGAAATGCGGTATACGGTTTCTGTGCGGGCAGGGTACCGCATAGATTATATGCGACATGCTGGAGTATATGCGGTTCTATATTTTTATTAATAAAAAATATAATTTATAAACATATTAAAATTAATATTAAAAACATATATACAAAGAATATGTTAAAGACTACATGTTTCTATTTTAATCAAAATTTTCTAATATACATTGCATCACTAACAGTCTATATAAGACACGCACACACACATATATCAAATAAAAGAATAACAAAAAAAACTAAAAAAAATTTACTCAAAAGTAAAACTGTCCCATGTCCATCTGTCCCCATCTGTCCCATGTTTATCTGTCCCCATTAACATTTCTAATAAATGCTTTTTGTTGGCACGTCAAGAGAGAGAGAGAGTTTGACTCTCAAGTCTCACAAATAACCAACAAAAAATCTCACCATTACCAGCTCTTTTTTTCATATGTGAGAGGGGGACAACTCTGTGAAGGTAGAGATTGGCAATCGAAGAAGTGGAGGTTGGCGCTGGAGTAGCAGGAGAGGAGGTCACTGCAGTGGGTCGAAGGAGGAGAAGCAGTTGGTGAGGAAGAAGATCACTGCAGTGAAGGTCGGTGGTCGCTACGGTGAAGATCGATGGTCGCTACGGTGAAGGTCGGTGGTCGAAGGAGCAGCAGATGCAGTGGAGGTCGGCGGTCGAAGGGGAGGAGCAGGTCAATTTGTTAGGGTCGGCCATCTAAATTTTTTGAAGTGATCCGCCCGCTTAAGCGGGCGCATACCGCACGTCGGCCCGCTTATGCGGGCCCTGTCCGCATATGAGCATTTTTCGGCCTGCGGGGTTTGGTAGGCATACCGAACCGCTTGTGCGGCCACATATGCGATCGCACATACCGCATATGAGAACAATGGTTGCAACTGATTAACGTAATCATTATATAAAACGATTACATACGCCAATATTTCAATTACATCTGATACATACTGGCACATACATACTAAAAACTCATTCAAATACATACCTTGAATGACTAACCATGAGATGCACATAACAACCTTTGTAATAGTTAGATACATTTATTAACAGTTAGTTACATATTCAACATACAATAGCAAAACTTAATAGGGAATCTGAAAGCTTACACTACAGATTAGTATACCAATTAGTGTATATTATGAGATACTGTGCCTAACTACATATTGAACCAACTTATGATTAGTTACATAATCACTTTTTTGGTATTGGGGATGATCATATAACTTACCAAAGAATACAGTTACGGATAATCCATAATGCAACATTTCATAATGTGTTGAGACAACTACATTAATAATGGTTAGTTACATTGTCATAAACATACAATTGCACAACATTTTTAGGAACTTACATGACATACAAACATAGTTACATTGTGTTAAGTCTGTGTCACTTTTTAGCTGGTAAATATTGGATTTGTTACATTGTGTTAAGTATGAGTGTTGTCATGTAATGCTTTGGATGGTCAGCAAGGATGCATGAGTGTTGTTGTATGTGTTTTTTTCCTTTCCTTGTTGTTGGAAGTCTTGTGTCATAGTAAGGCAGATTTTCTATCTTGTGCAGATCCATATGAAATTAGTAACTAGATGCATGTTATGAAGGTTATGTCATCATGTGATTTGATCATCCATATGTCTAGATGCTATATATAAAATTTGGTGTCATTTGGTTACCTTATTGAAAGTTATAGCCTGATGTTCATGGCCTGTCCAGATTCGCGTAGAAATAGACCTGTTTATGAAAATAATTTATTTCGGGCATTTCAAGATTGAATTAGGATATGATATCTCACGGATTATGATCCTCACATATCAGAGAATGCGTATGATTTATTTCAAAATTTTTGGATGAGTATTTGGTGCTGTGGAGATCAAATCATTAGGGGTAATTGCTGCAGATGAAACAGTTTTGCATGATTGTTTCAATAAGTTAGTTTACATGTTGTATGCAATATTAAGAGTTGGTGTCTTCATGAAGTAGGCTTATATATATGTGTCAGGAAGCTTCATGTTTGATTTGAGATCATTGATTGTGTTTTACAGATTTCATTGGTGGGACTCGCGATGAATGGGTCTTTGGTGAGTGGTTCGATCCACCCCTTTTGGGAAGCGCTTGATGCATGTGATTGTGCATCGCGTACCCATGTGGTTCTATAGCTATATTCATTATTGATTTTCAAATAATATTGCTATTATCACTTTGTAGTAGCATAGAATGTTGGGTATGATATGCTATAGGTGTCCTTTCATAGTATTGCCTTCATGTTGGTAGATGCTTAGTGTGGTTAATTCTCAAATGTTAGGTTCCTTGGACATGTGGTCTATGCACTCTTGTTGTGATAGGAACTCTCATGTGATAATTGTGTGTATGTTTAATTGTTTGTCTTTATCTGTGATAGGTATATCTATGATCTGTTGTTGTCAGGATCATACATGTTTTAGTGTGCAAATATAGTAGCTACCTTGCCTGCATCCGAGTGATGCAACTTTATGGGAATTCATGAGAACTCATTATTGTATTAGTGTTTGTTATCTGATAGCTATGATGATAGAATGTCAGACCTATCTATGTTAGACACATGCATGACCCGCCTTTAGGATCACGTCTTATCATGATTGAGTGCAAGGAATTATTTCCCCGCGTCCGAGCGATGCATCCATGTGGGAATTCATAAGAATTCATTAGCAATGGTATTTGTTAGATGATAGTAGTTGATCCAGGAGGATCATCTTGCGAGCATGGAGTACCCCCTCCCCATATCATCTTGCGTCGAAACTACCCAGCGTTGGAGCTACCCTACATGGTGCCACCATTCCACCAAAAGGCCGCCAGGGGGAGGGCTACCTGGGAGAGGGATACCGGATGATATTGCGAGCGTGGAGTCCTATTTCCCTACATCATCATACGATTGTATTGCGAACATGAAGTGTTTCCTCCCCATATCATTGTGCGTCGAAGCTACCCAGCATTGGAGCTACCCTACGTGGTGCCACCATGCCACCAGAAGGCCGCTAGGAAGATGGCTACCTGGGAGAGGACTACCGTATGATATTGCGAGCGTGGAGTACTGTTTCCCTACATTATCGTGCGTGGAAGTTACTCAGTGTTTGTTACCCGATAGCTATGACAATAGTATGTTAGGTCTACCTGTGTTAAGCGTGTGCATGACCCGTCTTTATGATCATGTCTTGTCATAATTTAGTGCGAGTATTTAACTTCTTTCCCCTGCATCCAAGTGATGCATCTGTGCGGGAATTCAAGAGAATTATGTATAGCAATGGTATTTGCTAGATGATAGTAGTTGATTTGTGAAGATCGTATTGTGAACATGAAGTGCTTCCTTCCCATATCATTGTGCGTCGAAGTTACCCAGTGTTGGAGCTACCCTGTATGGTGCCGCCATGCCATTGGAAGCTGCTAGGGAGAGGGCAACCTGGGAGAGGGCTACCGGATGATATTGCGAGCGTGGAGTACTGGTTCCCAACATCATCGTGCGTTGAAGCTACCCAGCATTGGAGCTACCCTACGTTGTGCCACCGTGCCACCGGAAGGCCACCAGGGAGTGGGCTACCAGATGATATTGTGAGTGTGGAGTACTGTTTTCCAACATCATCGTGCGTCGAAACTACCCGGTGTTGAATCTGTCTTGCATTGTGCCACAATATCGTTAGGAATGCCTAGAGTATGATGTGACTACCATACGAGGCTTGAGTACCGAGCACGGGTGATGCCGTATTATCGGGAATGCCCAGAGTATGATGTCACTACCATACGAGGCTTGAGTACCGACCACAAGTAAATCCATATCATTGGGAATGCCCTGAGTATGATGTGACTATCATACGAGGCTCGAGTACCGACCACAGGTGATGCCGTATCGTTGAAAATGCCCAGAGTATGATGTCACTAACATATGAGGCTTGAGTACCGACCATGGGTGAATCCTTATAGTTGAGAATGCCCAGAGTATGATGTGACTACCATACGAGGCTTGAGTACCGACCATGGGTGATGTTGTATCGTTGGGAATGCCCAGAGCATGATGCCACCAACGTACGAGGCTTGAGTACTAACCATGGATGGCCGTTAGGATGAGGATTACCCGGAAGAGGGGAACTGAATGATGCGAGGGATTTGTATGTATTTATATAGATGTGGAGAATCTTTGTAGCGTGGTATTAGTTTGTCTTACAACTCGTTAGTGTTGATGGATTAGTTATTCCCCAAAAGTCCCAACAGTTTCCCCCTCTCGAGGTGAGGGTGAGGGTGATGTGTGGTGACGTCTCTACATGACATTTATATTTGTCTGTGTTCTCCCATCCATATCTTTCTTGAAAGGAAAATGTGTTAGTGTTATATTATTATTCATGAGTTTGGATTCTTGTCACTCATTGAGCTTGTAGTTCACCCCTCATGTGTTGTTTTCCACCAGGGACAGTGGGGCGTGGAGCCGAAGCATCCCTCTAGCGTAGTTCATGCGTGGAGTGTCCCAACTTTCAATTGACAAGTGCGGGGCTATCAGCAAATCCTATTTTTTGTATGTATTAGCAATTGTGCATGTCGAACATGTGTTTGTATTTGGACTAGACTTTGGCTCTCACAGGACGGTAATTGTGTATTCGAGTTTGTAATAATATTTTTGATTTACAAACTTAATTATATTTTATGCTTCCGCATTATTTTTAGTTACTTATCGCTTTCCTATTGCCTTGTTATTTTTGCGATTATTATTTCATTATTATCAGGGGTCATTGTTAACCTCTTGTGTAAGAGTCAAGATATTGTAGGAGTGTTATGGTCCCGGGAGGATCGTTCCAGGGCGTAACACATTGTGCCCTTAAGTACTGTCTAAATCATGTACAATAAGTAAGTTATATTTTCTACTGATTGATAAAGAAGCTTGACAACATTATTCTTGTGGAGGTAAAAATCAGCACCAGGACACGTGTCATGATAAGGCAGAATGGCGAAACATGGGCCACACGGCAGAAAGCCCATCATGCCCAGTCTACGAAAGATGACGTTACAATGACGTCACCTGGCGAGTCGACTCGACTAGGCCAGAGGATCTAGTCATACGATCGATCAGTCCGTAAAGCAAAATGGATCATCACGGGTAGTCCAAGGCACGATCAGACGACTGGTCCGGTCAGTCGACCTTACTCCTCGGATACGAGCAATGTAAGGCACGACTAGATGACAGGTCTAGTCGGACGACCTTATCCCTCGAGTGATCTAAGGCACGACTAGACGACAGGTCTAGTCGGGCGACCTTATCGCTCAAAGTGTGATCTAAGGCACGACTAGATGACAGGTCTAGTCAGGCGACCTTATTGTTCTGGTATAGATAATCTAAGGCATGACTAGACAGTGGGTCTGGTCGGGCGACCTTGTTATCCATCGACGTTATGCATATTAAGGGCCTCAAGCAGGTCCAGAAACGGTCAAAGGACCGTGAACGTATGTAACTGCCACGGCAGCATTCAAGGCCCATTACTCACAGAACGTGGGTAATAAGGGCGACGTGGAGAGTAAATGCAAGGAACGTTTCCCTAAGAAATAACCCACAACCAGTTATTGGAAAAACGGTTACAGAGTAACTAATAGAACTATGTGAGACTTGATCTCCAAACGGGTACGTAGGCAGCCTATAAAGAGGTCGCGCGACAGCACTCTTACGGCCATCAGATGATCGAGCGATCAATAGATGAGAGATCAATTTAGAGATTACTAACCGAAGGTAATCGATAAGTTGAAAGTTGAGAAGTAGCAACACTGTTACTTCCAATAGCCAGGCATAGTGTAACACCTGTGCATTTTTCTCTTATTTATATATTTGATTTAAATATATAAATAGGATATTTGAATTAAAATTAGTGTGTTTTGTGTGTTTTTAAGTTTTAACCCATTTAGTGTATTCTTATGTACCCATTTCAATTTACAATTTTAAATATTAATTGTTATGTTGAAATATATATATATATATATATATATATATATATATATATATATATATATATATTTTAAAGATCTTTAAGATCTTAAATGGTTACAATCTCATTAACATTGGAGCTCAAAGATTAAGTTTTGAGATTTCATTGTTATTAATTTTAAGGGACCCAATTTTGGAATCGTGAATTTATTGTAATATGCGTCAGGGACCTATCTGTAATTCGTATAGGGACCTATCTGTAATTAGTATAGGGACCTATTTGTAAATAGGAAACAGTACGGGGGTCGTTTTGTAATTTTTGTTAGGTTTAGGTTTCCAACTATATGTATATATTTAGGGTGTGCGGCGGGTGTGTCTTCGGCAGAAACCGAGAGAGAGAGAGAGAGAGAGAGAGAGAGAAGGTATTTATTCTTTTTCTTTTTGTCATTTGATTTTCCTATTATTTATTAGATCAATGTTTAGGTGTTTTGATTTTTTTAAGTTTTAATAAAAAAAAATAGAGTTTTGATTTAAGATTAAATTTATTTTTATGTTATGAGATTTTGATTTTTTAATAAAATTAGACTTTTGATATATATATGTTCATGTTTTTGGATTTCTAAGTTTTTATAAAAACTAGGGTTTTGATATATTATTTATTATTGTTAGATCTATGTAAGGTTTTTTAAATTTTTGAGTCTTCATAAACTTAAGGTTTCGATTCATTATTTATTTTAAAGATTAGATCCATGTTTAGATTTCTAAAATATAAGTTTTTAATAATACTAGGGTTATGTTTTATACCTATACTTAATAAGTTTTATTTATTTTCAATTTTTATTGACTAATAGTTTATTTTATAGAAAAAAAAATGTTTTTATTTTATTTTATGAATTTTCATTATTTTATTATTATTTTAAATTTTCTGGATTTTTGTCTTTTTTGTGTTTTGTCTTTTCTGGTTTTGTCTTTTAGTGACTGGTTATATGTATGGTAGATTTTTATCCTCTTCTTAGGCTCTATTATATTTTCTTTTGTATGATTTATATGAGATAAATTTAGCTCATTAGATATAAAAATTTATACCTATTGATTATGATTAAGGAAATTAGGTCTGGACTTAAATTATAGGTTTTGATTAATAATTTATTTGGTTTATCTAGGTTATAATTTTTGTTGTGGGCTTCATTCTCTGGACCTAGGGTCCATTCGAGGTGAGTAGGCCTATCGATTTATTTCGTGTGAACTTTTACTCTATAACGTTGAATTTCATATACCAATCATATTTGTGTGATATTATGTGTCATCCATGCATTTATATTTTGATAAATTTGCATGATTTGGATATTTTCTTCATATTGATCAAATTGCATTTTGTTGAATGAAGTTGCATGATTTAATTCCTTCATCATGTCATTAAAATAGCATGAATTATGCTATTCATGTTTTAATAATTAACATAATACATTTTTGATGTTTATGTTTTCGAAATAACATTTGGATTAAAGATTTTCATTTCGAGACTTTTGAAAAAATTTAGGACTAGTGGAGACAACTTAGTCCTAGGAGATTTTATCAAGATGCATATCATGACATATTTTCTGGAATAAATCCCCCCGTAGTATTTCGCCTTTGGGGAGGAAGGTCTAGGACTCGAAGAGTCCCAAGATCGGTGAGGGGTGTGGTAAAGCATTCCTTGCAGCGGCGGATTCCTTTGTTTGGAGTCTGCAGCAACCAGGGCATCCTGTGCTGGTGTTCTCGTAGTGATGGCAGCGGCGACCCATCAGCGTCTTTAGATCCGACGTCTCCTCGAGGGAGCATTTTGAGCGATTTAATCGCTTGGGGCTTGGCACACCTGTTTTGGGAAACGGTTCTTCCGATTGAGAACCCTACCTGGTCATATCATTTAAGCTGCATAATTTCTACGACGTGGACAAAGGATTGGGCCACGTGATTGCATTAAAATATATTTTCTATTAAGCTCATGAATTTAAAAGATTTATTAATAAAATTGATTTTCATAAAACTTTATTTTTATATATACTGTCACGTGAGATAATTTGTCAGTGAGCTTATTCACTGAGTTAATCACTCACCCTATTCGATATGGGCTGGTTGTTTCATAACCAGGTATTGCGTATTCTGAGGATTAAGATGAAGTTTGGACTTTTCGCGTCTTTCAGAAATTGCTCCCAGGTAGCGGTCCGAGAGTAAATTATAGTTACGACTGACTATTTATGTTTGTTTAGTTTAGATGGCTCCCACAGGGGTAGTTTGTTATGTATTTTCTTTTTAATATCTTGTCTCCGCAAAAACTCTGATATATTGTAAAGTCATTGATGATTTAAAATCATTGATATTATTTATTTTATTATTATTGGTTTTATTATATTTATATTATATTGGTATCATATAAGAAAAAAAAAAGAGCTGCAAATTTTGGTCTTGTATTTGGATTAAGTTTAGTAGCGACCCATTTACCGTCCGATAAGCGGTTAGGTAAATGTGGGGCGTTACACATAGTCTCTTTCCCCCACCAAAAAATCCCGTTTTCATATAATCCTACCACCAAAAACCCTTTTACCCAATTTCCTTTGAAGTTTCGGATCCTGTGAAATACAAATCTAACTGTGAGGGGAAAATATCCTCCTCAGTTTGGCGCCATCTGTGGGATCCTGGAACAAAAAACCGAGAGTTCATAATGTCTGATCAAAACGACATCCCCGAAGGAGGTCTGCAAGACGGAAGCATCCACCCGCCTAACACTGGGGGTAACCTCCAAGTTGACACTGGAGGTGTCTCACCTGGTACCAAATCAATGCAACAGATTTTCGAGGCCTCGATGCAGCAGTTCCACACGAACGGGCATCAAAGGTCACCGGTATTGGAAGAAGCACACCCACCAGTTCCGGTACTTCCGCAAGCTAACATCGAAGTTTCGGAATGGAATACTTCTTCCTCTAATAAGAGGCAACGGTCCCGGTAGGCGGGCCGCCCACCTCACGAAGATCAAAGGTGTGGTCGTTCTCCCCACAGAAAATGATCCGCTCGAAGAGAAGCTTCGTGTAGACAAGCACACCAGGAGCGGTCTTCTTTGCGCGAAGCATCCGGTAGAAACCAGTGTGATTCACCGCCCCGTCAACCCACCAGGGGGATGGTCACGTTGCCCCGCCACAACTTGCGCTCCGAAGTGCACCGCATTTCTAGTCGGGAAATGGAGGATCACGCGATACGAGGATTCACATCCCCGATCAGCGCAAGGTCCTCAGAGAACGTCTACCACACCGGTTCGTTCAACCCAAATTCAAGATGTACAACGGCACGACGGATCCTTATGACCACATCCTGGCATTCTGTCACTCCATGGCACTGTACAAGCTGTATGATGGGTTGATGTGCCACCTCTTCCCCTCCAGTCTGGAAGGGGCCGCATTAACTTGGTTCCATCTTCTTCCACCCACGACGATCAGAACTTTTGAAGAGCTCGGAACCATGTTCGCCGAGCACTTCATCTGTAGCCGGTGGAGGAATAAAGATTTGGGGGATCTCATGAAGACCCGGATGAATACGGGCGAGACGATTCGACAATTTGTCGATCATTTTCTCATACTGAAGTTTGAAGTGGAGGACTGCAACAAGGATGCTGCAGTCATGGCTTTCCGGAACGGCTTACAGACCGGAGACGACCTCAAGAATCGCTCATCAAGCGCACTCCTCCTGACTTGAGGGACCTGATGGGGGCGTGCTGAAAAGTACGCCCAGGTGGAGGAAGAATCCAAACTCCTGAAGCAAGTAATTACGACTTCCAAGCCAACTCCCATTTCTACCTCTCCTCCAAACAGGTCCACTCGAGAGTTTTGCCCAAAGGAGCAGCGGGGCGAGAGGAACAGGCGACCAGGTACTTTGACCAACGAGGTACGCGAAGGGCAAAGGATGTTTTTCAAGATTCCCCCCTCCCGAATTCCTCCAAGATCCAAGGGCAACCTTGGTTTAGGTGGCCTGCTCCCTTGAAGAGTGACGAGTAAAGGCGAGATCAGAACCTGCGCTGTGACTACCACAAGAGCGTCGGCCACAACACTGACAGTTGCCAGATCCTCTGAGCCTTTTTAGAAGATCAAATCCGGAAGGGCCACTTGAAGGAGTACACTCCAACGGAGATCGCCCCAAAACCCAATGCTCAGCATGTGACAAATATTGGCCCCAACACTGATGCGGGGGTCATCGATGTCATATTTAGGGGAGTTCCTCACTTCACCTCGCTGAAAAGTGCTCGAAAGGGCCCTACGAAGATGCAGGTGTCGTACGAGATGATGCAGATCGACCAGGAGCCAAAGCTGGTCGTTAAAAGGCCACGAGGGGATAACAACAACGTCATCTCTTTCTCTGACGCCGACCTGGAAGGAGTCCAGGCCCCACATTTGGATGCCCTAGTAATTACCTTACGCATCTCTAATTTGACGTGAAAAAGATCCTTGTAGACACCGGGAGCTCGACCGATATCCTTTTGATGAAGCCATTCCTTCGGATGGGACTGAAGGCCGCAGACCTACATCCGACAAAGGACCCCTTGGTCACATTTAATGGTGCACGAGTCGTCCCTGCTGGCCGCATCACACTACCCGTCCGAGCAGGAAATCAGACGACTATGACGGACTTCATAGTCATGGACCTTCCGTCCCCGTATAACGCAATCATCGGGCGGTCCTGGCTAGCGGCGATGAAAGCAATTCCGTCCACCTATCATCAACGTCTCCGTTTCCCCACGGCACAGGGGATAATGGAAATACGAGGTGATTAGGTGGCCGCAAAGCGTTGTTACATGGCGGCGATGGTCGGAAAGTCAGCCCTGCCAGAGGTAGAAGAGCTACCTGAAGAAGGTGAAATTCACCTGAAGAGGTAGCAATTACTTCAGGATCGGGTCAAAGCTAATGAACGCCGGCCCGGTCCTGAAGAGAGGGTCTTGGAAGACCTGGAGCAGATCCCGATAGATCCGCTTGACCCCGAAAAGTACTTTCTTATCGGGAGTCTGCTCTCTACAAAAAGGAGGCAGGCGATACTCGACCTCCTTGTGAAAAACAAGGATGTATTTGCTTGGAGATCACAGGACATGCCAGGGATCGATCCCGAAGTGGCAAGCCACCGACTGTTCATCTCTCCGACCGTTCGTCCAGTCCGACAGAAGCAGAGAAGAATGGCTACAATCCATGCTGAGGCAGTGCAAGAGGAGGTGAACAAACTTCTGGCCGCTGGGTTTATCTGCGAGGTGCGACACCCTGAATGGCTAGCCAATACGGTGGTGGTCCCCAAGAACAATAAGAAGTGGCGAGTTTGCATGGACTTCACCGATCTGAACAGCGCGTGCCCAAAGGATAGCTTTCCACTGCCGAAGATCGACCAGCTGGTGGACTCTTCATCAGGTAACGAACTAATGAGTTTCATGGATGCTTACTCAGGATATCACCAGATCCTGATGTACGAGCCCGACCAGGAGAAAACGGGGTTCATAACGCCCACTGGCATATTTATTGCTATAAAGTAATGCCATTCGGGTTAAAAAACGTTGGAGCTACAACTAGAGGCTGGTTACACGAGTCTTCCGGTACCAGATCGAAAAGACTGTGGAGGTCTACATCGACAACATGATGGTCAAAAGCACAAATCGGGGTGACCACCTGATACACCTCGAAGAAATTTTCACCGTGTTGTGAAAGTATCACCTCAAACTGAACGCCACCAAGTGCTCATTCGGAGTCACGTCGGGTAAGTTTCTGGGGTATTTGACGACACGGCGAGGGATTGAGGCCAACCTTGACCAGATCAAGGCGATCATGAAGATGGAGCCTCCTCGGAGCAGGAAAGATGTACAAAAATTGGCCGGGATATTAGCCGCTCTCAACCGGTTCATCTCCAGGGCCATCGATCGGTGCCAGACATTCTTTCAATTGCTGCGGAAAGGTCAGAAGTTCGGATGGACGCCAAAATGTCATAAAGCGTTCGAAGAAGTCAAGAAGTACCTCAGCACACCACCACTTCTGGTGAGTCCATCCGTAGGAGACGTCCTACTCCTCTACATCGCGGCATCCGAGCATGCCGTGAGCTCAGCACTATTTAAGGACATCGACCACGGGCAGAGAGCTGTCTACTACGCCTGTAAGGCACTCAGCGGAGCAAAAATCAGGTACTCCCTTATTGAGAAACTTGCGTTTTCCTTACTTGTTTCTGCTTGGAAACTACGTCACTACTTTCAGACCCACTCGATACATGTCGCCACTGACTCGCCTCTCAAAGCCGTGTTGAGAAAGGCAGACGTTGTGGGTCGACTGCTAAAATGGACAGTGGAGCTGTCAACTTCTGACATCCACTATCGGCCCAAAAATGCTATCAAGGGACAGGTGGTTGCCGACATCATTGCCGACCTGACACCTGAAAAACAACAAATCTGCGCCATCTCTGACTATAGACCCATTTCTTGGACACTCCATGTCGATGGGGCATCCAATCGGAAAGGGTCAGGAGCTGGGCTGATTTTGCAAAGTGAAGACGGTTTCCTCTTCGAGCACGCGATCAAGCTGGGATTCGAAGCCTCCAACAATGAGGCCGAATATGAGGCTCTCATCGCTGGCCTGGAATTCACGGTAGACCTTGGCATCAAAAAATTGTCAATCTACAGCGATTCCCAACTAGTGGTGTGTCAGAGCACAGGAGAATACCAAACGAAGGACGATCGCATGGCGGCCTATCAAAGCCACGCACGTACTTTCTCGCACGGGTCGACCACTGGGAGATCCGTGCCATTGATCGCGATCACAACGCTCAAGCTGATGCCCTGGCAAATCTGGCGAGCTCTTTAGAAGGAAGACCGTCTCGGGAAATCAAGGTCGAATTCTTGGGGGAACTAAGCATTGCACACCTCAAGCAGGTTATGGCAATGGAGTTAGAAACCCCAGGAACGACCTGGATGGACCCCATGCTGTCGTTCTTGAAGAACGGACACCTCTCGACGGACAAGGAAGAAGCCAGAAAGATCAGAACCCGATCAGCTCGGTTCGTGATCTCCGAACAAGGGGTGCTGTACAAACAGAGCTTCAAAGGTCCGCTCCTCAGATATGTCACCATAGAAGAGGTTCAAAAAGTGTTAGAATAATTGCATTCTGGAATATGCGGTTGCCATACGGCCTCGAGGTCTTTGGCAAAACGCGTATTGACCGCAGTATACTTCTGGCCCACCCTGGTGAAAGATGCACTTAAACTTGTCAGAAAGTGCGACAAGTGCCTGCGGTTCAGCCCGTTGATCCACCGACCGGCAGGGGACTTGAATACCCTATCAAGTCCTTGGCCATTCGCACAATGGGGGTTCGACATTGTTGGACCTATGCCGATAGCACCATCATAGAAAAGGTTCCTCCTTGTCGCCACCGACTACTTCATCAAGTTGGTGGAGGCTGTGGCCCTGGCTAGAATCTGCGACACCGAAGTGCGGGGTTTCCTTTGGAAAGAGATTGTATGTTGATTTGGGGTACTGAACGCTATAATCTCTGACAACGGGACGCAATTTGACAATGCTACGATCAGAGAATTTTGCGAGGAGCTAGGGATAAAACATCTTTTCTCCTCCCCTCGCTACCCTCAAGTGAACGGCCAAGCGGAGATCACCAACCGAACCATCCTGGATGGGATCAAGAAGCGGCTTGATGCAGCCAAAGGCAACTGGGTGGATGAGCTCCCCTCAGTACTTTGGGCATATTCTCTCTGGCCTTCGGCGTCGAAGCGGTTATTCCCGTGGAGATTGGGATTCCAACCTTTCGTACTGAAACCTTTGAACCTCAGACCAACGAAGAAGTCTTGGCGTCCGAACTCGATCTAAGGAACGAACGAAGGGAAGCGGCCTCCATCAAGATGGCCAATTATCATAACCAGATCGCTCGAAGCTACAACAAATGAGTTACATGAGGAAGCTTTCGAATCGGTGACCTGGTCCTTCAAGAGGTATTCCTTGAATCCCAAAAATGATTAGATGGTAAGCTCGGACCTACAAGGTCGTCGGACTGGGCCCCAATGGTGCTTACTATCTAGAACGAATGAATGGTAAGGCACTCATAAGACCTCGTAATATAATGCATCTGAAAAAGTATTACTTTTGAAATAAAAATTAGTTGCATTATCCCTAGTTAGTTCATGCATTGTATGCCATGTGAATAAAAGCCCGTTCGAGGTCGCGCTGTGGCAACTGGTTTTCAGACATGACATTGTTACGAGAGGTCGCGAGTTAAGCACTCTCTAACAGAATGTTGCACTCCTAAGAGGTCGCGAGATATAGCACTCTATGGAGGTCGCGCGATGGACCAGTTCAGATCGTTGGATGAGCACTCTCGCTGAGAGGTCGCGCGGGGGACGCCCCATCCTTCGATTATCACTCGAGTAAAAGGCAAACAGTGAGACACATATGTTACACTCACAAAGGTGAGGTCGTTCGAAGTAAAGCTTCCCCTATGCTCACAAGGTCTAAACGGGTCCAGGCCATACGACCAACATTCGGAGGTCGCGCGGTAGGAACAAACAGAGTTAGCCCTGTCGGTATCGTCGGGAAGGGGTCCGAATGGCCGCGTGGTGTCGGTGCTGTCGGAAAGGATCCCGACGGTGCGCGCGTGCGTGTGTGGGGTTTCTTCAGGGATTCGGATCAGATGCGTGCCCTGGCGGGCTTGGTCAGATCGTCTTCTCGGAAGGGTGAGGGGTGTCGTTCCTGGTCGAGGCGCCCGATAGAATCTCAAGAGGATTCAGGAGGGGTATGTGTGATCGCCACCTGCTTTTTCAAAAGCAGGAAAGGGGTTGGGTTGGATTTGATCGCCTACGTGGGTAGTTTGTGGGGTCTCCGCTCTGAGACACGGATATACCGTACACAGAGGTGAAAAACAGATAATCCTATTCAGCTTCCGGGGCTTGACTAAAGGAGTCTTGGGACATAGGGGGTGTAAGTGGGGTGTGTATAGGGGGCGGCTAGTGGGTTTGAGCCGTCTGGTCAGGGGCGGCTACTAGGGTTTAGCCGTCCAGGACCTGGTCTGGTTTGGGCAGAACTTCGGTAGGAAATGGGTTTGATTTTTGGACAGAGGCTAAGCAAGGTTTAGCCCGGGTTTCTGGAGGGTAGAATGAGAGGGTATTTTATGTGGGGGAATGGGTATTTCTCTCACAAAAGGGGCTCTCTCTCTCTCTCTCTTGGGATTTCTAGTGGGGAATGTGAATTGTGGGTTGTGTTTGCGGGTTGTTGATTGGTTTGTTGATGTTTGGATGTTGTTGTAAGGCTTGGGACCTACTCTATTTATAGTAAAAGAGAGGCAGGGGAAGATCCAGGGGTAATGTAGTGGGTTGGCTTCGATTAGACCCCTCATTAATTCTCTGGTTCTTCTGTCAGGACCAGGTGAAGGGCGGCTAGTCCTAACTAGCCGCCCAGGATGGGGCGGCTACTTCCTGGTAGCCGCCCCTATCATAACCTGCCAAACGTCCCATCTCTGACAGGAGATGGGTTGGGTCGGTTACTTGGGTTGATCCGGCCAAGATTGGGCAGCTAAACGTCATGACCCGCCGCAATGATCAGCATTTAATACCGCTTTATGTCCCATCCAGGGGACTGGTCCAAAGTCGGCCAGGGGGGCGGCTAGTTTTAACTAGCCGCCTGGTATGGGGCGGGGCGGCTAGTTAGGTCTAGCCGCCCCTTGCGAGGGACTCAGGATTTTTGGGTTTTAGGGTTTTTCTTAGGTGGGGTTCTGGTTTGGGGCCAGGGTTTGGGGTTTAGGTTTAGGCCAGGGCTAGGGTTGGGATTTAGGTCAGGGTTAGGGTTAGGGTTTCTGGTTTCGGTCAGGGCTAGGTCGGGTTTTCGGTTTAGGTTAGGGGGTTAGGGTTTCCGGTTTAGGTCATGGTTAGGATTTAGGGCTTCCTGAACTTTGGTTCTCTATTTAGATGCCCAAATGTGGGATATTTCCGTGTGTTACTTGAAGTATTTTCTGTCTCTCTGGACGGTCAAAATTGGGGTATCTACAATTGTCCCTCATCGGACGGAGTCTTTGTGCGAAGCAGGAAAGACTTCGACCTGATGATAAGGAAAGAGACCCCTATTTTGGCCGGCCCGACCTTCAAGAAGTTATGCCGATACGAACAGTACTATTCGGGGAGTTGATTTAGACTGTCAGAGGCTAGGTCTTGACTTAGAATTTTTAGCCGAAAGGATGATCCAGGTGGAAGGCGGGGAAAAGTAAATGGTGAGTGATCCAACCCACGGTCGGGGTTCTTAGCTATCGTGCGCGGAGCAGCCCAGCGTCAGTTTCCTCGTGCCTACCGTTCCCGTGCTTGGGAAAACTCAGCAAGGAGGGGATATCGCCGACAGAAAGCAGGTAAAAGTTTGATTTGGTGAATTGGATCATCCGAAGGATACGAACTCTGGAAAAGAACCAGAACTGAAGAAATTCGAATTTGAACGGTACTGAAAGTGTGGCAAAACTTTGGGAAAGTCGTGTTTGATCAAGTAGTGTCTGGAAATAAGCCAATACATGGCTGTTTGGTATGGAAAACCTTGAAATTTAGGGCTGAAAAGAGATTGAAAAGGGGTTTTAAGTGAAAGTGGAAAACTGGGAGGGGCGGCTAGTTGTAACTAGCCGCCCGAGAGGGGGCGGCTACACACAAGTAGCCGTCCCTGGACTGGGTCCCTTATAACCAAAAAAGGGACCCTCTCTCTTCCCACTTTTCAAAAACGGTTTCTCTCCCTCTTCTTCTTCTTTTCTTCGGTTTCAAACCCAAAAACCCTGATTTCTTTGCCTTTTCTTCCTCCATTTCGACCTCAATCCTTTCTCTTTCTCTTGATTTCGAAACCCTAGGTTTGGGTTCTCCTTTTTCTTTTCAAATCGAGAAAGATGACGAGGTCGAAGGCAATCGTTTCGAGTGGAAAACGACCACGGGTGGCTCGTGGAGAGCGTAGCCCGAGCTCTTCATCATCGGAGAGCGATAGGCCGGAGGTCGAGGCCATGGGGGAGGCTATGAGTATGACGGAGGTGCCGCCGGTGGATATCGGCGCGGGTGAGGTTGGAGACTTGCCCTTGGGGACTGCCCCGGAGGTTGGGAGTAGCATGATAGGCTATACACGCAAGAGGCGGCGTGGGGATCGACCGGCGGTGGTCGAGGAGGTGGTCTTGGGGGTCGGGCGATCGGCTGAGGGTGCAATTGAGAGGGCAGGGGCTGAGGGGGTTACCGAGGATGTGAGGGCGTCGTTGGATGCGCTCGTTGGGATGTTGGATAGGGAGGCCACAGAGGAGGAAAGTAGGGCTATGGGGCTTTTGCGGAGTTTATCTCCGGCGTGGGGAGGGTGGAGGGGATAGGAGAGGCTAGGGATGGGGCCGGGAGGCCGAGGGTTTGGGCACCAGGGCTGTAGAGGCCGGTGTTGGTGTTGGGGCTGAGGCCGAGGAGGCCGTGTTTGAGGAGGATGAGGAGGAGGACGACGACGGGATGGACGATCCTGACGAGGCCGAGGTGGACGCTCCTGGGTCCACACGGGCCGTGGTATGTTCCTAACCTTTTAGTCTTAGCCTTTTTTATTTTGGTGTATATGCATGTGTTTTTGGTTGGTATGAATAGGTTGTATATGTGTGTTTTTAAAAAATAGGCATGCTTGTGTATAAGTTTAATCATGGTGGGACGCGTAGGCATGCCGATATTTTTTATAGGGAGGGGGCAATTTCTATATATATATCCATGTTTGTTATATGCATACAAAGGAGAGAGAAACGATATAGCTAGTATGCTTGCATGCGATACTTTTCTACGCGTATGTGATTCCGTATGTGTTTGATCGTGGTAGAGTATGAGAGAGTGTATGCATGCATTTCGCGGGTTCAAGTGCTTCCCATATGTTTTGGTGTATTTTAGGGAAGGTATATAAGCCTGATAGGCGGTAAAATGAAGCATACGAGAAATGACCACGGTGGGATAAGAGGGTAAAGCATGTGATCTTATAGGTATGTTTTGAAAAATAAAGGAGGGTAAATATTCGTATGAAGTCTCATATTTCATGCCCTTTTTTAGATTTTAATGTGTAGGAGTTTTATTGTGCTAAGCATGGTTTTTAGAAAATGAATTTGTTTAGACTTGGATCCTTACCTCTCGATCGCTTTGGACTAACCCATTTTCGTTTGTTTTGTAGCGGCCGAATCGCATCCGGGCCCTTTGGCATGGGACGAAGCGGTGGTATAATGCTTTGGGGCAGGTGGAGAGGAGCTTAGTGGACGGGGCGGGCTTCCGCTCCTTCTTTTTGATCGAGCCGTTCCATGTTCATCGCCCGTATGTGGAGGCCTTGGCGGAGAGATGGGACCCGGAGAGTTGCACGTTCATTCTCCCTACCAGTGCTGTCATGCCGACGCTCGAGGACGTCCATCGGATCACCGGCTTTCTGGTCTTGGGGGAGGCGATGATTGTGGCCACCCTTGCGGTCTACAGGAGGCTTTTCCGAGAGTTGATCGGGGAATGGGAGTTCGTGGAGCGGGAGCGGACGCTGAACCAGATCCCTTTGGGGAGGCTTTCAAGGCAGTACGGCCTCGGTTCTTTTACAGAGCGCCAGAAGGGCGAAGCTGCAGCTAGCTTTGAGAGCAGGCGGGCGATGATTGAGGCGAGAGAGGCGGCCGCATGTCCACAGAGGGCACGGAGGGAGTTGAGGGCGTTCTTTCTTTACTTCTTCGGCCGGGTCCTCTTCTCGACGGCCTCTGACATGGTTTCTTCTCATTCTCTCCTGCTGATGAGGGACCTGGAGGGCATGGGACGATATGCCTGGGGAGCGGCGATGCTTGCCCATCTATTTGCGGAGCTCTCGAAGAAGGTCAAGGGGCCGGGGGAAAGAACCTTGGCGGCTTCGCGCCATTTCTTCAGGTATGTGTAAGTGGTAAATGTCTTTTTCTTAGTTTAACTCACTTTGATCATGATAATTTCCCTCTTGTTTTGCTAGATCTTCGGGTACGAGCATTTGGCCATTGATCGCTCGACTTTGGCTCCGTTTGATCATGCCCTCCCTTGGGCTATGAGATGGGAACCCCGGGGGTCTTCTCGCTTGCACCGCCTTGCTCAATTCCGAGAGGCCTTCCGTGTCTTGTCAGAGGAAGAGGTATAAGTTTTTCTTCGAATTTCCTTGGCTTGTATTTGGTTTTCTTTTGACTAAGCGCTCTTCCTATCTTTCGATGCTTTTTTAGATGACGTGGAGGCCTTACTCGGAGGAGGTTCCCGAGGCTCTGGCGCGAGACATCTGGTTGATCTATTTCAATGAGGTCGTGTTCCATGCGATCAGCCGGGTCGTCCGCCAGCTTGGGTATCATCAGTGGGTGCCCGATCCTCTGCCGTGGCGCCCCTCGATTCCGGTGGCTGGGATTCCTCGAGACACAAATCTCCCGAGGAATTACGCTACGTATGTGGTGGGATGGATGGGCCGAGGCGGTCTACAGTGTCCCAGAATGGTCCTATCACATCTAGCGCCCATATAGAGAAGCCCATGGTGAGGTCATGGGGTGTAAAGAGGATGCTGGTGCATGTATCTTGTTGGCATGGGTTTGACATTGGATACAACCCTTAACGTATTTGTTGCAGTCCCCTTCTAGCGTGGGCCAATAGTAGCCCATTCTTAGTACCTTTTTTGCTAGCATCTGGGCGTTGACGTGCCCTCCGCATAGTCCAGAGTGAGCTTCTTCTACAATGGTATATGCTTCTTTGTCGCCCAATCATTTGAGTAGTTCTCCATGAAGGACCCTCGGAAGAGTATCCCCCCTCGAAGGCAGTATTTGACCGCTACCATTTTAGCTATTTTCTTGCCGTTGCTAGTATCGTAGCTTGGGAATGAACCGTCTTCAAGGTAATTTTTGATGTCAAAGTACCACGGATTTCCGTCGTCCATATCTCCTAGTTCAAGGGCTAGGATTTTCGTGGTACTAGCATTTTTGTATGTTTGGTTCCTTTTCAGGAGATCTCGTTCTATAGTCACAGAGTTCGGTGGCAGGTGTTTCCAGTCTCTAGATGTTGTTTGGTTCATAAAAAGTTGTTTTTGTTGAAAAAATGTGGTTCAGGTCGTTTTTAGGGCGAAATGGCAATTTGTGCCACAAAATTCTGTCTGCACCCAAACAATGCTGTTTGGGTCGAGAAAATGGTGTCCGGGTCGTGTTTGTGTCGTAAAAATCTGTCTTGGTCCGGAAAATGATGTTTGGGTCGACAAAATATTGTTTGGGTCGAAATAATTCTTTTGTGGTATGGAAAGTGCTGTTTTGGTAAACAAAAAGGATGTTTATGTCGTTTTCGGGTCAAAAATGCAACTTGGGTTACAAAATGCGGTTTGTATAAAAAAAATGCAATTCTTGTCGAAAAATGTTTTTTGGGTCATGTTTGAGTTGAAGATGTTGTTTTGGCCGAAATAATGGTGTCTGGGTCGTAGTTGGATTAAAAAATGATGTTTGGGTAAAAGAAAAGTTGTGCTTGGGTTGAAAAATGTTGTTTGGGCCGGAATTATGGGATTTTGGCCATGTTTTGATCGGGAAATTGTGTTTGCATCGAAAAAATGATGTTCGGTAAAAAAAAATGTTGTTTAGGTCGGAAAATGGGTCGGAAAATACGGTTTGGGTCGAAAAAATGACGTTTGGGTCGTTAAATGCGGTGTGGGTATGAAAATCGTGGTTTGGGTGGAAGAACGCTGTTTGGGCCAGAAAAAACCGTCTCGGTCGAAAAAATGGTGTGTGGGTCGAAAAAATGGTGGTTGGTTAAAAAAAATGATATTTGGGTCGAGAATTCGTGATTATGTAAAAAAAAAATGCTGTTCAGCTCGAAAAACGCTGTTTGCGTTTTGTTTGAGGCAGAAAATGCTGTTTGGCTTGTAGGATGGTATTTGGGTCGAAGAAATGATGTTCGGGCGAAAAAATGTTGTTCGGGACTAAAGATGGTGTTTGAGCCTAAAAACTGTTTTTTGGGCCAAAAAAATATTGTTTAGGTCGAAAAATGCAGCATGCGTAGAAAAAAATGTCGTTGGGGTCGACAAAATTCTGTTTGGTTCTGACGATGCTGTTTTTGACAAAAAAAAAAAGTGGTTTATGTCCTTTTTGGGTCTGAATTGCAATTTGGGTCACAAAATCCGGTTTGCTCCCAGAAAAGGCGTTTCGTTAAAAAAAATCGTGTATGGGTTGTGTTTGAGTCGTAAAATGCTGTCTTTGATCGGAAAATGATGTACGGGTCGACAAAATGCTGGTTGGGTAAAAAAAATCTCCGGAAAGTGCTGTTTTGGTCAATAAAAGGATGTTCATGCCGTTCTTGGGTCAAAAACGCAATTTGGATTACAAGATGCGGTTTTTATAATAAAAACGGCGGTTTTGGTCGAAAAATGCCTTTTGGGTCGTGTTTGAGTTGGAAGATCCTGTTTAGGTCGGAATAACGGTGTTTGGGTCGAACTTCGGTTGAAAAATGATGTTTGGGTAAAAATAAAATAGTGTTTGGGTTGAAAAATGTTTTTTGGGATTAATGGGATTTTGGCCATGTTTTGATCGGGAAATGGTGTCTGCATCGAACAAACAGTGTTCGTCAAAAAATGACGTTTACATAAAAAAAAATTGTCTTTTGGGTCGGAGAGTACTGTTTGGGTCCAAAAATGACGTTTCGGTCATGAAATGCTGTTTGGGTAGAAAATTGATATTTGGGTAGTGCCCGGGTCAAAAAATGACTTTCGAACGAAAATCGCGGTTTGGGTGGCAGAACGCGGTTCCAGTCGAAAAATTGGTGACTATGTAAAAAACAAATTGTTGTTTGGCTCGAAAAATGCTAGTTGGATTTAGTTTGCGTCAAGAAATGCTGTTTGGGTCGAAAAATGCGGTTTGGGTTGAAGAATGATATTTGGGACGAAAAAATGATGTTTGGGTCGAGAAACGCTGTTCGAGTCTAAAAATGGTGTTTGAGTCCAGTAACTGTTGTTTGGGTAAAAAAAAAAATGTTGTGTGGTCGGAAAATGCAGCATGGGTATAACAAATTGATGTTGAGGACGACAAAATGTTGTTTGGTTCATAAAAAGTTGTTTTCGTTGAAAAAATGTGGTTCAGGTCGTTTTTAGGTCGAAATGGCAATTTGTGCCACAAAATTCTGTCTGCACCCAAACAATGCTGTTTGGGTCGAGAAAATGGTGTCCGGGTCGTGTTTGTGTCGTAAAAATCTGTCTTGGTCCGAAAAATGATGTTTGGGTCGACAAAATATTGTTTGGGTCGAAATAATTCTTTTGTGGTATGGAAAGTGCTGTTTTGGTAAACAAAAAGGATGTTTATGTCGTTTTCGGGCCAAAAATGCAACTTGGGTTACAAAATGCGGTTTGTATAAAAAAAATGCAATTCTTGTCGAAAAATGTTTTTTGGGTCATGTTTGAGTTGAAGATGTTGTTTTGGCCGAAATAATGGTGTCTGGGTCGTAGTTGGATTAAAAAATGATGTTTGGGTAAAAGAAAAGTTGTGCTTGGGTTGAAAAATGTTGTTTGGGCCGGAATTATGGGATTTTGGCCATGTTTTGATCGGGAAATTGTGTTTGCAGCGAAAAAATGATGTTCGGTAAAAAAAAATGTTGTTTAGGTCGGAAAATGGACTTTTGGGTCGAAAAAATGACGTTTGGGTCGTTAAATGCGGTGTGGGTATGAAAATCGTGGTTTGGGTGGAAGAACGCTGTTTGGGCCAGAAAAAACCGTCTCGGTCGAAAAAATGGTGTGTGGGTCGAAAAAATGGTGGTTGGTTAAAAAAAATGATATTTGGGTCGAGAATTCGTGATTATGTAAAAAAAAAATGCTGTTCAGCTCGAAAAACGCTGTTTGCGTTTTGTTTGAGGCAGAAAATGCTGTTTGGCTTGTAGGATGGTATTTGGGTCGAAGAAATGATGTTCGGGCGAAAAAATGTTGTTCGGGACTAAAGATGGTGTTTGAGCCTAAAAACTGTTTTCTGGGCCAAAAAAATATTGTTTAGGTCGAAAAATGCAGCATGCGTAGAAAAAAATGTCGTTGGGGTCGACAAAATTCTGTTTGGTTCTGACGATGCTGTTTTTGACAAAAAAAAAAAGTGGTTTATGTCCTTTTTGGGTCTGAATTGCAATTTGGGTCACAAAATCCGGTTTGCTCCCAGAAAAGGCGTTTCGTTAAAAAAAATCGTGTATGGGTTGTGTTTGAGTCGTAAAATGCTGTCTTTGATCGGAAAATGATGTACGGGTCGACAAAATGCTGGTTGGGTAAAAAAAATCTCCGGAAAGTGCTGTTTTGGTCAATAAAAGGATGTTCATGCCGTTCTTGGGTCAAAAACGCAATTTGGATTACAAGATGCGGTTTTTATAATAAAAACGGCGGTTTTGGTCGAAAAATGCCTTTTGGGTCGTGTTTGAGTTGGAAGATCCTGTTTAGGTCGGAATAACGGTGTTTGGGTCGAACTTCGGTTGAAAAATGATGTTTGGGTAAAAATAAAATAGTGTTTGGGTTGAAAAATGTTTTTTGGGATTAATGGGATTTTGGCCATGTTTTGATCGGGAAATGGTGTCTGCATCGAACAAACAGTGTTCGTCAAAAAATGACGTTTACATAAAAAAAAATTGTCTTTTGGGTCGGAGAGTACTGTTTGGGTCCAAAAATGACGTTTCGGTCATGAAATGCTGTTTGGGTAGAAAATTGATATTTGGGTAGTGCCCGGGTCAAAAAATGACTTTCGAACGAAAATCGCGGTTTGGGTGGCAGAACGCGGTTCCAGTCGAAAAATTGGTGACTATGTAAAAAACAAATTGTTGTTTGGCTCGAAAAATGCTAGTTGGATTTAGTTTGCGTCAAGAAATGCTGTTTGGGTCGAAAAATGCGGTTTGGGTTGAAGAATGATATTTGGGACGAAAAAATGATGTTTGGGTCGAGAAACGCTGTTCGAGTCTAAAAATGGTGTTTGAGTCCAGTAACTGTTGTTTGGGTAAAAAAAAAATGTTGTGTGGTCGGAAAATGCAGCATGGGTATAACAAATTGATGTTGAGGACGACAAAATGTTGTTTGGTTCATAAAAAGTTGTTTTCGTTGAAAAAATGTGGTTCAGGTCGTTTTTAGGTCGAAATGGCAATTTGTGCCACAAAATTCTGTCTGCACCCAAACAATGCTGTTTGGGTCGAGAAAATGGTGTCCGGGTCGTGTTTGTGTCGTAAAAATCTGTCTTGGTCCGAAAAATGATGTTTGGGTCGACAAAATATTGTTTGGGTCGAAATAATTCTTTTGTGGTATGGAAAGTGCTGTTTTGGTAAACAAAAAGGATGTTTATGTCGTTTTCGGGCCAAAAATGCAACTTGGGTTACAAAATGCGGTTTGTATAAAAAAAATGCAATTCTTGTCCGAAAAATGTTTTTTGGGTCATGTTTGAGTTGAAGATGTTGTTTTGGCCGAAATAATGGTGTCTGGGTCGTAGTTGGATTAAAAAATGATGTTTGGGTAAAAGAAAAGTTGTGCTTGGGTTGAAAAATGTTGTTTGGGCCGGAATTATGGGATTTTGGCCATGTTTTGATCGGGAAATTGTGTTTGCAGCGAAAAAATGATGTTCGGTAAAAAAAAATGTTGTTTAGGTCGGAAAATGGCTTTTGGGTCGAAAAAATGACGTTTGGGTCGTTAAATGCGGTGTGGGTATGAAAATCGTGGTTTGGGTGGAAGAACGCTGTTTGGGCCAGAAAAAACCGTCTCGGTCGAAAAAATGGTGTGTGGGTCGAAAAAATGGTGGTTGGTTAAAAAAAATGATATTTGGGTCGAGAATTCGTGATTATGTAAAAAAAAAATGCTGTTCAGCTCGAAAAACGCTGTTTGCGTTTTGTTTGAGGCAGAAAATGCTGTTTGGCTTGTAGGATGGTATTTGGGTCGAAGAAATGATGTTCGGGCGAAAAAATGTTGTTCGGGACTAAAGATGGTGTTTGAGCCTAAAAACTGTTTTCTGGGCCAAAAAAATATTGTTTAGGTCGAAAAATGCAGCATGCGTAGAAAAAAATGTCGTTGGGGTCGACAAAATTCTGTTTGGTTCTGACGATGCTGTTTTTGACAAAAAAAAAAAGTGGTTTATGTCCTTTTTGGGTCTGAATTGCAATTTGGGTCACAAAATCCGGTTTGCTCCCAGAAAAGGCGTTTCGTTAAAAAAAATCGTGTATGGGTTGTGTTTGAGTCGTAAAATGCTGTCTTTGATCGGAAAATGATGTACGGGTCGACAAAATGCTGGTTGGGTAAAAAAAATCTCCGGAAAGTGCTGTTTTGGTCAATAAAAGGATGTTCATGCCGTTCTTGGGTCAAAAACGCAATTTGGATTACAAGATGCGGTTTTTATAATAAAAACGGCGGTTTTGGTCGAAAAATGCCTTTTGGGTCGTGTTTGAGTTGGAAGATCCTGTTTAGGTCGGAATAACGGTGTTTGGGTCGAACTTCGGTTGAAAAATGATGTTTGGGTAAAAATAAAATAGTGTTTGGGTTGAAAAATGTTTTTTGGGATTAATGGGATTTTGGCCATGTTTTGATCGGGAAATGGTGTCTGCATCGAACAAACAGTGTTCGTCAAAAAATGACGTTTACATAAAAAAAAATTGTCTTTTGGGTCGGAGAGTACTGTTTGGGTCCAAAAATGACGTTTCGGTCATGAAATGCTGTTTGGGTAGAAAATTGATATTTGGGTAGTGCCCGGGTCAAAAAATGACTTTCGAACGAAAATCGCGGTTTGGGTGGCAGAACGCGGTTCCAGTCGAAAAATTGGTGACTATGTAAAAAACAAATTGTTGTTTGGCTCGAAAAATGCTAGTTGGATTTAGTTTGCGTCAAGAAATGCTGTTTGGGTCGAAAAATGCGGTTTGGGTTGAAGAATGATATTTGGGACGAAAAAATGATGTTTGGGTCGAGAAACGCTGTTCGAGTCTAAAAATGGTGTTTGAGTCCAGTAACTGTTGTTTGGGTAAAAAAAAAATGTTGTGTGGTCGGAAAATGCAGCATGGGTATAACAAATTGATGTTGAGGACGACAAAATGTTGTTTGGTTCATAAAAAGTTGTTTTCGTTGAAAAAATGTGGTTCAGGTCGTTTTTAGGTCGAAATGGCAATTTGTGCCACAAAATTCTGTCTGCACCCAAACAATGCTGTTTGGGTCGAGAAAATGGTGTCCGGGTCGTGTTTGTGTCGTAAAAATCTGTCTTGGTCCGAAAAATGATGTTTGGGTCGACAAAATATTGTTTGGGTCGAAATAATTCTTTTGTGGTATGGAAAGTGCTGTTTTGGTAAACAAAAAGGATGTTTATGTCGTTTTCGGGCCAAAAATGCAACTTGGGTTACAAAATGCGGTTTGTATAAAAAAAATGCAATTCTTGTCGAAAATTTTTTTTTGGGTCATGTTTGAGTTGAAGATGTTGTTTTGGCCGAAATAATGGTGTCTGGGTCGTAGTTGGATTAAAAAATGATGTTTGGGTAAAAGAAAAGTTGTGCTTGGGTTGAAAAATGTTGTTTGGGCCGGAATTATGGGATTTTGGCCATGTTTTGATCGGGAAATTGTGTTTGCAGCGAAAAAATGATGTTCGGTAAAAAAAAATGTTGTTTAGGTCGGAAAATGGCTTTTGGGTCGAAAAAATGACGTTTGGGTCGTTAAATGCGGTGTGGGTATGAAAATCGTGGTTTGGGTGGAAGAACGCTGTTTGGGCCAGAAAAAACCGTCTCGGTCGAAAAAATGGTGTGTGGGTCGAAAAAATGGTGGTTGGTTAAAAAAAATGATATTTGGGTCGAGAATTCGTGATTATGTAAAAAAAAAATGCTGTTCAGCTCGAAAAACGCTGTTTGCGTTTTGTTTGAGGCAGAAAATGCTGTTTGGCTTGTAGGATGGTATTTGGGTCGAAGAAATGATGTTCGGGCGAAAAAATGTTGTTCGGGACTAAAGATGGTGTTTGAGCCTAAAAACTGTTTTCTGGGCCAAAAAAATATTGTTTAGGTCGAAAAATGCAGCATGCGTAGAAAAAAATGTCGTTGGGGTCGACAAAATTCTGTTTGGTTCTGACGATGCTGTTTTTGACAAAAAAAAAAAGTGGTTTATGTCCTTTTTGGGTCTGAATTGCAATTTGGGTCACAAAATCCGGTTTGCTCCCAGAAAAGGCGTTTCGTTAAAAAAAATCGTGTATGGGTTGTGTTTGAGTCGTAAAATGCTGTCTTTGATCGGAAAATGATGTACGGGTCGACAAAATGCTGGTTGGGTAAAAAAAATCTCCGGAAAGTGCTGTTTTGGTCAATAAAAGGATGTTCATGCCGTTCTTGGGTCAAAAACGCAATTTGGATTACAAGATGCGGTTTTTATAATAAAAACGGCGGTTTTGGTCGAAAAATGCCTTTTGGGTCGTGTTTGAGTTGGAAGATCCTGTTTAGGTCGGAATAACGGTGTTTGGGTCGAACTTCGGTTGAAAAATGATGTTTGGGTAAAAATAAAATAGTGTTTGGGTTGAAAAATGTTTTTTGGGATTAATGGGATTTTGGCCATGTTTTGATCGGGAAATGGTGTCTGCATCGAACAAACAGTGTTCGTCAAAAAATGACGTTTACATAAAAAAAAATTGTCTTTTGGGTCGGAGAGTACTGTTTGGGTCCAAAAATGACGTTTCGGTCATGAAATGCTGTTTGGGTAGAAAATTGATATTTGGGTAGTGCCCGGGTCAAAAAATGACTTTCGAACGAAAATCGCGGTTTGGGTGGCAGAACGCGGTTCCAGTCGAAAAATTGGTGACTATGTAAAAAACAAATTGTTGTTTGGCTCGAAAAATGCTAGTTGGATTTAGTTTGCGTCAAGAAATGCTGTTTGGGTCGAAAAATGCGGTTTGGGTTGAAGAATGATATTTGGGACGAAAAAATGATGTTTGGGTCGAGAAACGCTGTTCGAGTCTAAAAATGGTGTTTGAGTCCAGTAACTGTTGTTTGGGTAAAAAAAAAATGTTGTGTGGTCGGAAAATGCAGCATGGGTATAACAAATTGATGTTGAGGACGACAAAATGTTGTTTGGTTCATAAAAAGTTGTTTTCGTTGAAAAAATGTGGTTCAGGTCGTTTTTAGGTCGAAATGGCAATTTGTGCCACAAAATTCTGTCTGCACCCAAACAATGCTGTTTGGGTCGAGAAAATGGTGTCCGGGTCGTGTTTGTGTCGTAAAAATCTGTCTTGGTCCGAAAAATGATGTTTGGGTCGACAAAATATTGTTTGGGTCGAAATAATTCTTTTGTGGTATGGAAAGTGCTGTTTTGGTAAACAAAAAGGATGTTTATGTCGTTTTCGGGCCAAAAATGCAACTTGGGTTACAAAATGCGGTTTGTATAAAAAAAATGCAATTCTTGTCGAAAAATGTTTTTTGGGTCATGTTTGAGTTGAAGATGTTGTTTTGGCCGAAATAATGGTGTCTGGGTCGTAGTTGGATTAAAAAATGATGTTTGGGTAAAAGAAAAGTTGTGCTTGGGTTGAAAAATGTTGTTTGGGCCGGAATTATGGGATTTTGGCCATGTTTTGATCGGGAAATTGTGTTTGCAGCGAAAAAATGATGTTCGGTAAAAAAAAATGTTGTTTAGGTCGGAAAATGGACGGAAAATTTTGGGTCGAAAAAATGACGTTTGGGTCGTTAAATGCGGTGTGGGTATGAAAATCGTGGTTTGGGTGGAAGAACGCTGTTTGGGCCAGAAAAAACCGTCTCGGTCGAAAAAATGGTGTGTGGGTCGAAAAAATGGTGGTTGGTTAAAAAAAATGATATTTGGGTCGAGAATTCGTGATTATGTAAAAAAAAAATGCTGTTCAGCTCGAAAAACGCTGTTTGCGTTTTGTTTGAGGCAGAAAATGCTGTTTGGCTTGTAGGATGGTATTTGGGTCGAAGAAATGATGTTCGGGCGAAAAAATGTTGTTCGGGACTAAAGATGGTGTTTGAGCCTAAAAACTGTTTTCTGGGCCAAAAAAATATTGTTTAGGTCGAAAAATGCAGCATGCGTAGAAAAAAATGTCGTTGGGGTCGACAAAATTCTGTTTGGTTCTGACGATGCTGTTTTTGACAAAAAAAAAAGTGGTTTATGTCCTTTTTGGGTCTGAATTGCAATTTGGGTCACAAAATCCGGTTTGCTCCCAGAAAAGGCGTTTCGTTAAAAAAAATCGTGTATGGGTTGTGTTTGAGTCGTAAAATGCTGTCTTTGATCGGAAAATGATGTACGGGTCGACAAAATGCTGGTTGGGTAAAAAAAATCTCCGGAAAGTGCTGTTTTGGTCAATAAAAGGATGTTCATGCCGTTCTTGGGTCAAAAACGCAATTTGGATTACAAGATGCGGTTTTTATAATAAAAACGGCGGTTTTGGTCGAAAAATGCCTTTTGGGTCGTGTTTGAGTTGGAAGATCCTGTTTAGGTCGGAATAACGGTGTTTGGGTCGAACTTCGGTTGAAAAATGATGTTTGGGTAAAAATAAAATAGTGTTTGGGTTGAAAAATGTTTTTTGGGATTAATGGGATTTTGGCCATGTTTTGATCGGGAAATGGTGTCTGCATCGAACAAACAGTGTTCGTCAAAAAATGACGTTTACATAAAAAAAAATTGTCTTTTGGGTCGGAGAGTACTGTTTGGGTCCAAAAATGACGTTTCGGTCATGAAATGCTGTTTGGGTAGAAAATTGATATTTGGGTAGTGCCCGGGTCAAAAAATGACTTTCGAACGAAAATCGCGGTTTGGGTGGCAGAACGCGGTTCCAGTCGAAAAATTGGTGACTATGTAAAAAACAAATTGTTGTTTGGCTCGAAAAATGCTAGTTGGATTTAGTTTGCGTCAAGAAATGCTGTTTGGGTCGAAAAATGCGGTTTGGGTTGAAGAATGATATTTGGGACGAAAAAATGATGTTTGGGTCGAGAAACGCTGTTCGAGTCTAAAAATGGTGTTTGAGTCCAGTAACTGTTGTTTGGGTAAAAAAAAAATGTTGTGTGGTCGGAAAATGCAGCATGGGTATAACAAATTGATGTTGAGGACGACAAAATGTTGTTTGGTTCATAAAAAGTTGTTTTCGTTGAAAAAATGTGGTTCAGGTCGTTTTTAGGTCGAAATGGCAATTTGTGCCACAAAATTCTGTCTGCACCCAAACAATGCTGTTTGGGTCGAGAAAATGGTGTCCGGGTCGTGTTTGTGTCGTAAAAATCTGTCTTGGTCCGAAAAATGATGTTTGGGTCGACAAAATATTGTTTGGGTCGAAATAATTCTTTTGTGGTATGGAAAGTGCTGTTTTGGTAAACAAAAAGGATGTTTATGTCGTTTTCGGGCCAAAAATGCAACTTGGGTTACAAAATGCGGTTTGTATAAAAAAAATGCAATTCTTGTCCGAAAAATGTTTTTTGGGTCATGTTTGAGTTGAAGATGTTGTTTTGGCCGAAATAATGGTGTCTGGGTCGTAGTTGGATTAAAAAATGATGTTTGGGTAAAAGAAAAGTTGTGCTTGGGTTGAAAAATGTTGTTTGGGCCGGAATTATGGGATTTTGGCCATGTTTTGATCGGGAAATTGTGTTTGCAGCGAAAAAATGATGTTCGGTAAAAAAAAATGTTGTTTAGGTCGGAAAATGGGACGGACTTTTGGGTCGAAAAAATGACGTTTGGGTCGTTAAATGCGGTGTGGGTATGAAAATCGTGGTTTGGGTGGAAGAACGCTGTTTGGGCCAGAAAAAACCGTCTCGGTCGAAAAAATGGTGTGTGGGTCGAAAAAATGGTGGTTGGTTAAAAAAAATGATATTTGGGTCGAGAATTCGTGATTATGTAAAAAAAAAATGCTGTTCAGCTCGAAAAACGCTGTTTGCGTTTTGTTTGAGGCAGAAAATGCTGTTTGGCTTGTAGGATGGTATTTGGGTCGAAGAAATGATGTTCGGGCGAAAAAATGTTGTTCGGGACTAAAGATGGTGTTTGAGCCTAAAAACTGTTTTCTGGGCCAAAAAAATATTGTTTAGGTCGAAAAATGCAGCATGCGTAGAAAAAAATGTCGTTGGGGTCGACAAAATTCTGTTTGGTTCTGACGATGCTGTTTTTGACAAAAAAAAAAAGTGGTTTATGTCCTTTTTGGGTCTGAATTGCAATTTGGGTCACAAAATCCGGTTTGCTCCCAGAAAAGGCGTTTCGTTAAAAAAAATCGTGTATGGGTTGTGTTTGAGTCGTAAAATGCTGTCTTTGATCGGAAAATGATGTACGGGTCGACAAAATGCTGGTTGGGTAAAAAAAATCTCCGGAAAGTGCTGTTTTGGTCAATAAAAGGATGTTCATGCCGTTCTTGGGTCAAAAACGCAATTTGGATTACAAGATGCGGTTTTTATAATAAAAACGGCGGTTTTGGTCGAAAAATGCCTTTTGGGTCGTGTTTGAGTTGGAAGATCCTGTTTAGGTCGGAATAACGGTGTTTGGGTCGAACTTCGGTTGAAAAATGATGTTTGGGTAAAAATAAAATAGTGTTTGGGTTGAAAAATGTTTTTTGGGATTAATGGGATTTTGGCCATGTTTTGATCGGGAAATGGTGTCTGCATCGAACAAACAGTGTTCGTCAAAAAATGACGTTTACATAAAAAAAAATTGTCTTTTGGGTCGGAGAGTACTGTTTGGGTCCAAAAATGACGTTTCGGTCATGAAATGCTGTTTGGGTAGAAAATTGATATTTGGGTAGTGCCCGGGTCAAAAAATGACTTTCGAACGAAAATCGCGGTTTGGGTGGCAGAACGCGGTTCCAGTCGAAAAATTGGTGACTATGTAAAAAACAAATTGTTGTTTGGCTCGAAAAATGCTAGTTGGATTTAGTTTGCGTCAAGAAATGCTGTTTGGGTCGAAAAATGCGGTTTGGGTTGAAGAATGATATTTGGGACGAAAAAATGATGTTTGGGTCGAGAAACGCTGTTCGAGTCTAAAAATGGTGTTTGAGTCCAGTAACTGTTGTTTGGGTAAAAAAAAAAATGTTGTGTGGTCGGAAAATGCAGCATGGGTATAACAAATTGATGTTGAGGACGACAAAATGTTGTTTGGTTCATAAAAAGTTGTTTTCGTTGAAAAAATGTGGTTCAGGTCGTTTTTAGGTCGAAATGGCAATTTGTGCCACAAAATTCTGTCTGCACCCAAACAATGCTGTTTGGGTCGAGAAAATGGTGTCCGGGTCGTGTTTGTGTCGTAAAAATCTGTCTTGGTCCGAAAAATGATGTTTGGGTCGACAAAATATTGTTTGGGTCGAAATAATTCTTTTGTGGTATGGAAAGTGCTGTTTTGGTAAACAAAAAGGATGTTTATGTCGTTTTCGGGCCAAAAATGCAACTTGGGTTACAAAATGCGGTTTGTATAAAAAAAATGCAATTCTTGTCCGAAAAATGTTTTTTGGGTCATGTTTGAGTTGAAGATGTTGTTTTGGCCGAAATAATGGTGTCTGGGTCGTAGTTGGATTAAAAAATGATGTTTGGGTAAAAGAAAAGTTGTGCTTGGGTTGAAAAATGTTGTTTGGGCCGGAATTATGGGATTTTGGCCATGTTTTGATCGGGAAATTGTGTTTGCAGCGAAAAAATGATGTTCGGTAAAAAAAAAATGTTGTTTAGGTCGGAAAATGGGACGGCTTTTGGGTCGAAAAAATGACGTTTGGGTCGTTAAATGCGGTGTGGGTATGAAAATCGTGGTTTGGGTGGAAGAACGCTGTTTGGGCCAGAAAAAACCGTCTCGGTCGAAAAAATGGTGTGTGGGTCGAAAAAATGGTGGTTGGTTAAAAAAAATGATATTTGGGTCGAGAATTCGTGATTATGTAAAAAAAAAATGCTGTTCAGCTCGAAAAACGCTGTTTGCGTTTTGTTTGAGGCAGAAAATGCTGTTTGGCTTGTAGGATGGTATTTGGGTCGAAGAAATGATGTTCGGGCGAAAAAATGTTGTTCGGGACTAAAGATGGTGTTTGAGCCTAAAAACTGTTTTCTGGGCCAAAAAAATATTGTTTAGGTCGAAAAATGCAGCATGCGTAGAAAAAAATGTCGTTGGGGTCGACAAAATTCTGTTTGGTTCTGACGATGCTGTTTTTGACAAAAAAAAAAGTGGTTTATGTCCTTTTTGGGTCTGAATTGCAATTTGGGTCACAAAATCCGGTTTGCTCCCAGAAAAGGCGTTTCGTTAAAAAAAATCGTGTATGGGTTGTGTTTGAGTCGTAAAATGCTGTCTTTGATCGGAAAATGATGTACGGGTCGACAAAATGCTGGTTGGGTAAAAAAAATCTCCGGAAAGTGCTGTTTTGGTCAATAAAAGGATGTTCATGCCGTTCTTGGGTCAAAAACGCAATTTGGATTACAAGATGCGGTTTTTATAATAAAAACGGCGGTTTTGGTCGAAAAATGCCTTTTGGGTCGTGTTTGAGTTGGAAGATCCTGTTTAGGTCGGAATAACGGTGTTTGGGTCGAACTTCGGTTGAAAAATGATGTTTGGGTAAAAATAAAATAGTGTTTGGGTTGAAAAATGTTTTTTGGGATTAATGGGATTTTGGCCATGTTTTGATCGGGAAATGGTGTCTGCATCGAACAAACAGTGTTCGTCAAAAAATGACGTTTACATAAAAAAAAATTGTCTTTTGGGTCGGAGAGTACTGTTTGGGTCCAAAAATGACGTTTCGGTCATGAAATGCTGTTTGGGTAGAAAATTGATATTTGGGTAGTGCCCGGGTCAAAAAATGACTTTCGAACGAAAATCGCGGTTTGGGTGGCAGAACGCGGTTCCAGTCGAAAAATTGGTGACTATGTAAAAAACAAATTGTTGTTTGGCTCGAAAAATGCTAGTTGGATTTAGTTTGCGTCAAGAAATGCTGTTTGGGTCGAAAAATGCGGTTTGGGTTGAAGAATGATATTTGGGACGAAAAAATGATGTTTGGGTCGAGAAACGCTGTTCGAGTCTAAAAATGGTGTTTGAGTCCAGTAACTGTTGTTTGGGTAAAAAAAAAAATGTTGTGTGGTCGGAAAATGCAGCATGGGTATAACAAATTGATGTTGAGGACGACAAAATGTTGTTTGGTTCATAAAAAGTTGTTTTCGTTGAAAAAATGTGGTTCAGGTCGTTTTTAGGTCGAAATGGCAATTTGTGCCACAAAATTCTGTCTGCACCCAAACAATGCTGTTTGGGTCGAGAAAATGGTGTCCGGGTCGTGTTTGTGTCGTAAAAATCTGTCTTGGTCCGAAAAATGATGTTTGGGTCGACAAAATATTGTTTGGGTCGAAATAATTCTTTTGTGGTATGGAAAGTGCTGTTTTGGTAAACAAAAAGGATGTTTATGTCGTTTTCGGGCCAAAAATGCAACTTGGGTTACAAAATGCGGTTTGTATAAAAAAAATGCAATTCTTGTCCGAAAAATGTTTTTTGGGTCATGTTTGAGTTGAAGATGTTGTTTTGGCCGAAATAATGGTGTCTGGGTCGTAGTTGGATTAAAAAATGATGTTTGGGTAAAAGAAAAGTTGTGCTTGGGTTGAAAAATGTTGTTTGGGCCGGAATTATGGGATTTTGGCCATGTTTTGATCGGGAAATTGTGTTTGCAGCGAAAAAATGATGTTCGGTAAAAAAAAATGTTGTTTAGGTCGGAAAATGGACTTTTGGGTCGAAAAAATGACGTTTGGGTCGTTAAATGCGGTGTGGGTATGAAAATCGTGGTTTGGGTGGAAGAACGCTGTTTGGGCCAGAAAAAACCGTCTCGGTCGAAAAAATGGTGTGTGGGTCGAAAAAATGGTGGTTGGTTAAAAAAAATGATATTTGGGTCGAGAATTCGTGATTATGTAAAAAAAAAATGCTGTTCAGCTCGAAAAACGCTGTTTGCGTTTTGTTTGAGGCAGAAAATGCTGTTTGGCTTGTAGGATGGTATTTGGGTCGAAGAAATGATGTTCGGGCGAAAAAATGTTGTTCGGGACTAAAGATGGTGTTTGAGCCTAAAAACTGTTTTCTGGGCCAAAAAAATATTGTTTAGGTCGAAAAATGCAGCATGCGTAGAAAAAAATGTCGTTGGGGTCGACAAAATTCTGTTTGGTTCTGACGATGCTGTTTTTGACAAAAAAAAAAGTGGTTTATGTCCTTTTTGGGTCTGAATTGCAATTTGGGTCACAAAATCCGGTTTGCTCCCAGAAAAGGCGTTTCGTTAAAAAAAATCGTGTATGGGTTGTGTTTGAGTCGTAAAATGCTGTCTTTGATCGGAAAATGATGTACGGGTCGACAAAATGCTGGTTGGGTAAAAAAAATCTCCGGAAAGTGCTGTTTTGGTCAATAAAAGGATGTTCATGCCGTTCTTGGGTCAAAAACGCAATTTGGATTACAAGATGCGGTTTTTATAATAAAAACGGCGGTTTTGGTCGAAAAATGCCTTTTGGGTCGTGTTTGAGTTGGAAGATCCTGTTTAGGTCGGAATAACGGTGTTTGGGTCGAACTTCGGTTGAAAAATGATGTTTGGGTAAAAATAAAATAGTGTTTGGGTTGAAAAATGTTTTTTGGGATTAATGGGATTTTGGCCATGTTTTGATCGGGAAATGGTGTCTGCATCGAACAAACAGTGTTCGTCAAAAAATGACGTTTACATAAAAAAAAATTGTCTTTTGGGTCGGAGAGTACTGTTTGGGTCCAAAAATGACGTTTCGGTCATGAAATGCTGTTTGGGTAGAAAATTGATATTTGGGTAGTGCCCGGGTCAAAAAATGACTTTCGAACGAAAATCGCGGTTTGGGTGGCAGAACGCGGTTCCAGTCGAAAAATTGGTGACTATGTAAAAAACAAATTGTTGTTTGGCTCGAAAAATGCTAGTTGGATTTAGTTTGCGTCAAGAAATGCTGTTTGGGTCGAAAAATGCGGTTTGGGTTGAAGAATGATATTTGGGACGAAAAAATGATGTTTGGGTCGAGAAACGCTGTTCGAGTCTAAAAATGGTGTTTGAGTCCAGTAACTGTTGTTTGGGTAAAAAAAAAAATGTTGTGTGGTCGGAAAATGCAGCATGGGTATAACAAATTGATGTTGAGGACGACAAAATGTTGTTTGGTTCATAAAAAGTTGTTTTCGTTGAAAAAATGTGGTTCAGGTCGTTTTTAGGTCGAAATGGCAATTTGTGCCACAAAATTCTGTCTGCACCCAAACAATGCTGTTTGGGTCGAGAAAATGGTGTCCGGGTCGTGTTTGTGTCGTAAAAATCTGTCTTGGTCCGAAAAATGATGTTTGGGTCGACAAAATATTGTTTGGGTCGAAATAATTCTTTTGTGGTATGGAAAGTGCTGTTTTGGTAAACAAAAAGGATGTTTATGTCGTTTTCGGGCCAAAAATGCAACTTGGGTTACAAAATGCGGTTTGTATAAAAAAAATGCAATTCTTGTCCGAAAAATGTTTTTTGGGTCATGTTTGAGTTGAAGATGTTGTTTTGGCCGAAATAATGGTGTCTGGGTCGTAGTTGGATTAAAAAATGATGTTTGGGTAAAAGAAAAGTTGTGCTTGGGTTGAAAAATGTTGTTTGGGCCGGAATTATGGGATTTTGGCCATGTTTTGATCGGGAAATTGTGTTTGCAGCGAAAAAATGATGTTCGGTAAAAAAAAAATGTTGTTTAGGTCGGAAAATGGACGGAAAATTTTGGGTCGAAAAAATGACGTTTGGGTCGTTAAATGCGGTGTGGGTATGAAAATCGTGGTTTGGGTGGAAGAACGCTGTTTGGGCCAGAAAAAACCGTCTCGGTCGAAAAAATGGTGTGTGGGTCGAAAAAATGGTGGTTGGTTAAAAAAAATGATATTTGGGTCGAGAATTCGTGATTATGTAAAAAAAAAATGCTGTTCAGCTCGAAAAACGCTGTTTGCGTTTTGTTTGAGGCAGAAAATGCTGTTTGGCTTGTAGGATGGTATTTGGGTCGAAGAAATGATGTTCGGGCGAAAAAATGTTGTTCGGGACTAAAGATGGTGTTTGAGCCTAAAAACTGTTTTCTGGGCCAAAAAAATATTGTTTAGGTCGAAAAATGCAGCATGCGTAGAAAAAAATGTCGTTGGGGTCGACAAAATTCTGTTTGGTTCTGACGATGCTGTTTTTGACAAAAAAAAAAAGTGGTTTATGTCCTTTTTGGGTCTGAATTGCAATTTGGGTCACAAAATCCGGTTTGCTCCCAGAAAAGGCGTTTCGTTAAAAAAAATCGTGTATGGGTTGTGTTTGAGTCGTAAAATGCTGTCTTTGATCGGAAAATGATGTACGGGTCGACAAAATGCTGGTTGGGTAAAAAAAATCTCCGGAAAGTGCTGTTTTGGTCAATAAAAGGATGTTCATGCCGTTCTTGGGTCAAAAACGCAATTTGGATTACAAGATGCGGTTTTTATAATAAAAACGGCGGTTTTGGTCGAAAAATGCCTTTTGGGTCGTGTTTGAGTTGGAAGATCCTGTTTAGGTCGGAATAACGGTGTTTGGGTCGAACTTCGGTTGAAAAATGATGTTTGGGTAAAAATAAAATAGTGTTTGGGTTGAAAAATGTTTTTTGGGATTAATGGGATTTTGGCCATGTTTTGATCGGGAAATGGTGTCTGCATCGAACAAACAGTGTTCGTCAAAAAATGACGTTTACATAAAAAAAAATTGTCTTTTGGGTCGGAGAGTACTGTTTGGGTCCAAAAATGACGTTTCGGTCATGAAATGCTGTTTGGGTAGAAAATTGATATTTGGGTAGTGCCCGGGTCAAAAAATGACTTTCGAACGAAAATCGCGGTTTGGGTGGCAGAACGCGGTTCCAGTCGAAAAATTGGTGACTATGTAAAAAACAAATTGTTGTTTGGCTCGAAAAATGCTAGTTGGATTTAGTTTGCGTCAAGAAATGCTGTTTGGGTCGAAAAATGCGGTTTGGGTTGAAGAATGATATTTGGGACGAAAAAATGATGTTTGGGTCGAGAAACGCTGTTCGAGTCTAAAAATGGTGTTTGAGTCCAGTAACTGTTGTTTGGGTAAAAAAAAAAATGTTGTGTGGTCGGAAAATGCAGCATGGGTATAACAAATTGATGTTGAGGACGACAAAATGTTGTTTGGTTCATAAAAAGTTGTTTTCGTTGAAAAAATGTGGTTCAGGTCGTTTTTAGGTCGAAATGGCAATTTGTGCCACAAAATTCTGTCTGCACCCAAACAATGCTGTTTGGGTCGAGAAAATGGTGTCCGGGTCGTGTTTGTGTCGTAAAAATCTGTCTTGGTCCGAAAAATGATGTTTGGGTCGACAAAATATTGTTTGGGTCGAAATAATTCTTTTGTGGTATGGAAAGTGCTGTTTTGGTAAACAAAAAGGATGTTTATGTCGTTTTCGGGCCAAAAATGCAACTTGGGTTACAAAATGCGGTTTGTATAAAAAAAATGCAATTCTTGTCCGAAAAATGTTTTTTGGGTCATGTTTGAGTTGAAGATGTTGTTTTGGCCGAAATAATGGTGTCTGGGTCGTAGTTGGATTAAAAAATGATGTTTGGGTAAAAGAAAAGTTGTGCTTGGGTTGAAAAATGTTGTTTGGGCCGGAATTATGGGATTTTGGCCATGTTTTGATCGGGAAATTGTGTTTGCAGCGAAAAAATGATGTTCGGTAAAAAAAAATGTTGTTTAGGTCGGAAAATGGTTTTGGGTCGAAAAAATGACGTTTGGGTCGTTAAATGCGGTGTGGGTATGAAAATCGTGGTTTGGGTGGAAGAACGCTGTTTGGGCCAGAAAAAACCGTCTCGGTCGAAAAAATGGTGTGTGGGTCGAAAAAATGGTGGTTGGTTAAAAAAAATGATATTTGGGTCGAGAATTCGTGATTATGTAAAAAAAAAATGCTGTTCAGCTCGAAAAACGCTGTTTGCGTTTTGTTTGAGGCAGAAAATGCTGTTTGGCTTGTAGGATGGTATTTGGGTCGAAGAAATGATGTTCGGGCGAAAAAATGTTGTTCGGGACTAAAGATGGTGTTTGAGCCTAAAAACTGTTTTCTGGGCCAAAAAAATATTGTTTAGGTCGAAAAATGCAGCATGCGTAGAAAAAAATGTCGTTGGGGTCGACAAAATTCTGTTTGGTTCTGACGATGCTGTTTTTGACAAAAAAAAAAGTGGTTTATGTCCTTTTTGGGTCTGAATTGCAATTTGGGTCACAAAATCCGGTTTGCTCCCAGAAAAGGCGTTTCGTTAAAAAAAATCGTGTATGGGTTGTGTTTGAGTCGTAAAATGCTGTCTTTGATCGGAAAATGATGTACGGGTCGACAAAATGCTGGTTGGGTAAAAAAAATCTCCGGAAAGTGCTGTTTTGGTCAATAAAAGGATGTTCATGCCGTTCTTGGGTCAAAAACGCAATTTGGATTACAAGATGCGGTTTTTATAATAAAAACGGCGGTTTTGGTCGAAAAATGCCTTTTGGGTCGTGTTTGAGTTGGAAGATCCTGTTTAGGTCGGAATAACGGTGTTTGGGTCGAACTTCGGTTGAAAAATGATGTTTGGGTAAAAATAAAATAGTGTTTGGGTTGAAAAATGTTTTTTGGGATTAATGGGATTTTGGCCATGTTTTGATCGGGAAATGGTGTCTGCATCGAACAAACAGTGTTCGTCAAAAAATGACGTTTACATAAAAAAAAATTGTCTTTTGGGTCGGAGAGTACTGTTTGGGTCCAAAAATGACGTTTCGGTCATGAAATGCTGTTTGGGTAGAAAATTGATATTTGGGTAGTGCCCGGGTCAAAAAATGACTTTCGAACGAAAATCGCGGTTTGGGTGGCAGAACGCGGTTCCAGTCGAAAAATTGGTGACTATGTAAAAAACAAATTGTTGTTTGGCTCGAAAAATGCTAGTTGGATTTAGTTTGCGTCAAGAAATGCTGTTTGGGTCGAAAAATGCGGTTTGGGTTGAAGAATGATATTTGGGACGAAAAAATGATGTTTGGGTCGAGAAACGCTGTTCGAGTCTAAAAATGGTGTTTGAGTCCAGTAACTGTTGTTTGGGTAAAAAAAAAAATGTTGTGTGGTCGGAAAATGCAGCATGGGTATAACAAATTGATGTTGAGGACGACAAAATGTTGTTTGGTTCATAAAAAGTTGTTTTCGTTGAAAAAATGTGGTTCAGGTCGTTTTTAGGTCGAAATGGCAATTTGTGCCACAAAATTCTGTCTGCACCCAAACAATGCTGTTTGGGTCGAGAAAATGGTGTCCGGGTCGTGTTTGTGTCGTAAAAATCTGTCTTGGTCCGAAAAATGATGTTTGGGTCGACAAAATATTGTTTGGGTCGAAATAATTCTTTTGTGGTATGGAAAGTGCTGTTTTGGTAAACAAAAAGGATGTTTATGTCGTTTTCGGGCCAAAAATGCAACTTGGGTTACAAAATGCGGTTTGTATAAAAAAAATGCAATTCTTGTCCGAAAAATGTTTTTTGGGTCATGTTTGAGTTGAAGATGTTGTTTTGGCCGAAATAATGGTGTCTGGGTCGTAGTTGGATTAAAAAATGATGTTTGGGTAAAAGAAAAGTTGTGCTTGGGTTGAAAAATGTTGTTTGGGCCGGAATTATGGGATTTTGGCCATGTTTTGATCGGGAAATTGTGTTTGCAGCGAAAAAATGATGTTCGGTAAAAAAAAATGTTGTTTAGGTCGGAAAATGGGACGGAAAATTTTGGGTCGAAAAAATGACGTTTGGGTCGTTAAATGCGGTGTGGGTATGAAAATCGTGGTTTGGGTGGAAGAACGCTGTTTGGGCCAGAAAAAACCGTCTCGGTCGAAAAAATGGTGTGTGGGTCGAAAAAATGGTGGTTGGTTAAAAAAAATGATATTTGGGTCGAGAATTCGTGATTATGTAAAAAAAAAATGCTGTTCAGCTCGAAAAACGCTGTTTGCGTTTTGTTTGAGGCAGAAAATGCTGTTTGGCTTGTAGGATGGTATTTGGGTCGAAGAAATGATGTTCGGGCGAAAAAATGTTGTTCGGGACTAAAGATGGTGTTTGAGCCTAAAAACTGTTTTCTGGGCCAAAAAAATATTGTTTAGGTCGAAAAATGCAGCATGCGTAGAAAAAAATGTCGTTGGGGTCGACAAAATTCTGTTTGGTTCTGACGATGCTGTTTTTGACAAAAAAAAAAAGTGGTTTATGTCCTTTTTGGGTCTGAATTGCAATTTGGGTCACAAAATCCGGTTTGCTCCCAGAAAAGGCGTTTCGTTAAAAAAAATCGTGTATGGGTTGTGTTTGAGTCGTAAAATGCTGTCTTTGATCGGAAAATGATGTACGGGTCGACAAAATGCTGGTTGGGTAAAAAAAATCTCCGGAAAGTGCTGTTTTGGTCAATAAAAGGATGTTCATGCCGTTCTTGGGTCAAAAACGCAATTTGGATTACAAGATGCGGTTTTTATAATAAAAACGGCGGTTTTGGTCGAAAAATGCCTTTTGGGTCGTGTTTGAGTTGGAAGATCCTGTTTAGGTCGGAATAACGGTGTTTGGGTCGAACTTCGGTTGAAAAATGATGTTTGGGTAAAAATAAAATAGTGTTTGGGTTGAAAAATGTTTTTTGGGATTAATGGGATTTTGGCCATGTTTTGATCGGGAAATGGTGTCTGCATCGAACAAACAGTGTTCGTCAAAAAATGACGTTTACATAAAAAAAAATTGTCTTTTGGGTCGGAGAGTACTGTTTGGGTCCAAAAATGACGTTTCGGTCATGAAATGCTGTTTGGGTAGAAAATTGATATTTGGGTAGTGCCCGGGTCAAAAAATGACTTTCGAACGAAAATCGCGGTTTGGGTGGCAGAACGCGGTTCCAGTCGAAAAATTGGTGACTATGTAAAAAACAAATTGTTGTTTGGCTCGAAAAATGCTAGTTGGATTTAGTTTGCGTCAAGAAATGCTGTTTGGGTCGAAAAATGCGGTTTGGGTTGAAGAATGATATTTGGGACGAAAAAATGATGTTTGGGTCGAGAAACGCTGTTCGAGTCTAAAAATGGTGTTTGAGTCCAGTAACTGTTGTTTGGGTAAAAAAAAAAATGTTGTGTGGTCGGAAAATGCAGCATGGGTATAACAAATTGATGTTGAGGACGACAAAATGTTGTTTGGTTCATAAAAAGTTGTTTTCGTTGAAAAAATGTGGTTCAGGTCGTTTTTAGGTCGAAATGGCAATTTGTGCCACAAAATTCTGTCTGCACCCAAACAATGCTGTTTGGGTCGAGAAAATGGTGTCCGGGTCGTGTTTGTGTCGTAAAAATCTGTCTTGGTCCGAAAAATGATGTTTGGGTCGACAAAATATTGTTTGGGTCGAAATAATTCTTTTGTGGTATGGAAAGTGCTGTTTTGGTAAACAAAAAGGATGTTTATGTCGTTTTCGGGCCAAAAATGCAACTTGGGTTACAAAATGCGGTTTGTATAAAAAAAATGCAATTCTTGTCCGAAAAATGTTTTTTGGGTCATGTTTGAGTTGAAGATGTTGTTTTGGCCGAAATAATGGTGTCTGGGTCGTAGTTGGATTAAAAAATGATGTTTGGGTAAAAGAAAAGTTGTGCTTGGGTTGAAAAATGTTGTTTGGGCCGGAATTATGGGATTTTGGCCATGTTTTGATCGGGAAATTGTGTTTGCAGCGAAAAAATGATGTTCGGTAAAAAAAAAATGTTGTTTAGGTCGGAAAATGGGACGGAAAATTTTGGGTCGAAAAAATGACGTTTGGGTCGTTAAATGCGGTGTGGGTATGAAAATCGTGGTTTGGGTGGAAGAACGCTGTTTGGGCCAGAAAAAACCGTCTCGGTCGAAAAAATGGTGTGTGGGTCGAAAAAATGGTGGTTGGTTAAAAAAAATGATATTTGGGTCGAGAATTCGTGATTATGTAAAAAAAAAATGCTGTTCAGCTCGAAAAACGCTGTTTGCGTTTTGTTTGAGGCAGAAAATGCTGTTTGGCTTGTAGGATGGTATTTGGGTCGAAGAAATGATGTTCGGGCGAAAAAATGTTGTTCGGGACTAAAGATGGTGTTTGAGCCTAAAAACTGTTTTCTGGGCCAAAAAAATATTGTTTAGGTCGAAAAATGCAGCATGCGTAGAAAAAAAGTCGTTGGGGTCGACAAAATTCTGTTTGGTTCTGACGATGCTGTTTTTGACAAAAAAAAAAAGTGGTTTATGTCCTTTTTGGGTCTGAATTGCAATTTGGGTCACAAAATCCGGTTTGCTCCCAGAAAAGGCGTTTCGTTAAAAAAAATCGTGTATGGGTTGTGTTTGAGTCGTAAAATGCTGTCTTTGATCGGAAAATGATGTACGGGTCGACAAAATGCTGGTTGGGTAAAAAAAATCTCCGGAAAGTGCTGTTTTGGTCAATAAAAGGATGTTCATGCCGTTCTTGGGTCAAAAACGCAATTTGGATTACAAGATGCGGTTTTTATAATAAAAACGGCGGTTTTGGTCGAAAAATGCCTTTTGGGTCGTGTTTGAGTTGGAAGATCCTGTTTAGGTCGGAATAACGGTGTTTGGGTCGAACTTCGGTTGAAAAATGATGTTTGGGTAAAAATAAAATAGTGTTTGGGTTGAAAAATGTTTTTTGGGATTAATGGGATTTTGGCCATGTTTTGATCGGGAAATGGTGTCTGCATCGAACAAACAGTGTTCGTCAAAAAATGACGTTTACATAAAAAAAAAATTGTCTTTTGGGTCGGAGAGTACTGTTTGGGTCCAAAAATGACGTTTCGGTCATGAAATGCTGTTTGGGTAGAAAATTGATATTTGGGTAGTGCCCGGGTCAAAAAATGACTTTCGAACGAAAATCGCGGTTTGGGTGGCAGAACGCGGTTCCAGTCGAAAAATTGGTGACTATGTAAAAAACAAATTGTTGTTTGGCTCGAAAAATGCTAGTTGGATTTAGTTTGCGTCAAGAAATGCTGTTTGGGTCGAAAAATGCGGTTTGGGTTGAAGAATGATATTTGGGACGAAAAAATGATGTTTGGGTCGAGAAACGCTGTTCGAGTCTAAAAATGGTGTTTGAGTCCAGTAACTGTTGTTTGGGTAAAAAAAAAAATGTTGTGTGGTCGGAAAATGCAGCATGGGTATAACAAATTGATGTTGAGGACGACAAAATGTTGTTTGGTTCATAAAAAGTTGTTTTCGTTGAAAAAATGTGGTTCAGGTCGTTTTTAGGTCGAAATGGCAATTTGTGCCACAAAATTCTGTCTGCACCCAAACAATGCTGTTTGGGTCGAGAAAATGGTGTCCGGGTCGTGTTTGTGTCGTAAAAATCTGTCTTGGTCCGAAAAATGATGTTTGGGTCGACAAAATATTGTTTGGGTCGAAATAATTCTTTTGTGGTATGGAAAGTGCTGTTTTGGTAAACAAAAAGGATGTTTATGTCGTTTTCGGGCCAAAAATGCAACTTGGGTTACAAAATGCGGTTTGTATAAAAAAAATGCAATTCTTGTCCGAAAAATGTTTTTTGGGTCATGTTTGAGTTGAAGATGTTGTTTTGGCCGAAATAATGGTGTCTGGGTCGTAGTTGGATTAAAAAATGATGTTTGGGTAAAAGAAAAGTTGTGCTTGGGTTGAAAAATGTTGTTTGGGCCGGAATTATGGGATTTTGGCCATGTTTTGATCGGGAAATTGTGTTTGCAGCGAAAAAATGATGTTCGGTAAAAAAAAATGTTGTTTAGGTCGGAAAATACGGTTTGGGTCGAAAAAATGACGTTTGGGTCGTTAAATGCGGTGTGGGTATGAAAATCGTGGTTTGGGTGGAAGAACGCTGTTTGGGCCAGAAAAAACCGTCTCGGTCGAAAAAATGGTGTGTGGGTCGAAAAAATGGTGGTTGGTTAAAAAAAATGATATTTGGGTCGAGAATTCGTGATTATGTAAAAAAAAAATGCTGTTCAGCTCGAAAAACGCTGTTTGCGTTTTGTTTGAGGCAGAAAATGCTGTTTGGCTTGTAGGATGGTATTTGGGTCGAAGAAATGATGTTCGGGCGAAAAAATGTTGTTCGGGACTAAAGATGGTGTTTGAGCCTAAAAACTGTTTTCTGGGCCAAAAAAATATTGTTTAGGTCGAAAAATGCAGCATGCGTAGAAAAAAATGTCGTTGGGGTCGACAAAATTCTGTTTGGTTCTGACGATGCTGTTTTTGACAAAAAAAAAAAGTGGTTTATGTCCTTTTTGGGTCTGAATTGCAATTTGGGTCACAAAATCCGGTTTGCTCCCAGAAAAGGCGTTTCGTTAAAAAAAATCGTGTATGGGTTGTGTTTGAGTCGTAAAATGCTGTCTTTGATCGGAAAATGATGTACGGGTCGACAAAATGCTGGTTGGGTAAAAAAAATCTCCGGAAAGTGCTGTTTTGGTCAATAAAAGGATGTTCATGCCGTTCTTGGGTCAAAAACGCAATTTGGATTACAAGATGCGGTTTTTATAATAAAAACGGCGGTTTTGGTCGAAAAATGCCTTTTGGGTCGTGTTTGAGTTGGAAGATCCTGTTTAGGTCGGAATAACGGTGTTTGGGTCGAACTTCGGTTGAAAAATGATGTTTGGGTAAAAATAAAATAGTGTTTGGGTTGAAAAATGTTTTTTGGGATTAATGGGATTTTGGCCATGTTTTGATCGGGAAATGGTGTCTGCATCGAACAAACAGTGTTCGTCAAAAAATGACGTTTACATAAAAAAAAATTGTCTTTTGGGTCGGAGAGTACTGTTTGGGTCCAAAAATGACGTTTCGGTCATGAAATGCTGTTTGGGTAGAAAATTGATATTTGGGTAGTGCCCGGGTCAAAAAATGACTTTCGAACGAAAATCGCGGTTTGGGTGGCAGAACGCGGTTCCAGTCGAAAAATTGGTGACTATGTAAAAAACAAATTGTTGTTTGGCTCGAAAAATGCTAGTTGGATTTAGTTTGCGTCAAGAAATGCTGTTTGGGTCGAAAAATGCGGTTTGGGTTGAAGAATGATATTTGGGACGAAAAAATGATGTTTGGGTCGAGAAACGCTGTTCGAGTCTAAAAATGGTGTTTGAGTCCAGTAACTGTTGTTTGGGTAAAAAAAAAATGTTGTGTGGTCGGAAAATGCAGCATGGGTATAACAAATTGATGTTGAGGACGACAAAATGTTGTTTGGTTCATAAAAAGTTGTTTTCGTTGAAAAAATGTGGTTCAGGTCGTTTTTAGGTCGAAATGGCAATTTGTGCCACAAAATTCTGTCTGCACCCAAACAATGCTGTTTGGGTCGAGAAAATGGTGTCCGGGTCGTGTTTGTGTCGTAAAAATCTGTCTTGGTCCGAAAAATGATGTTTGGGTCGACAAAATATTGTTTGGGTCGAAATAATTCTTTTGTGGTATGGAAAGTGCTGTTTTGGTAAACAAAAAGGATGTTTATGTCGTTTTCGGGCCAAAAATGCAACTTGGGTTACAAAATGCGGTTTGTATAAAAAAAATGCAATTCTTGTCCGAAAAATGTTTTTTGGGTCATGTTTGAGTTGAAGATGTTGTTTTGGCCGAAATAATGGTGTCTGGGTCGTAGTTGGATTAAAAAATGATGTTTGGGTAAAAGAAAAGTTGTGCTTGGGTTGAAAAATGTTGTTTGGGCCGGAATTATGGGATTTTGGCCATGTTTTGATCGGGAAATTGTGTTTGCAGCGAAAAAATGATGTTCGGTAAAAAAAAATGTTGTTTAGGTCGGAAAATGGAAAATTTTGGGTCGAAAAAATGACGTTTGGGTCGTTAAATGCGGTGTGGGTATGAAAATCGTGGTTTGGGTGGAAGAACGCTGTTTGGGCCAGAAAAAACCGTCTCGGTCGAAAAAATGGTGTGTGGGTCGAAAAAATGGTGGTTGGTTAAAAAAAATGATATTTGGGTCGAGAATTCGTGATTATGTAAAAAAAAAATGCTGTTCAGCTCGAAAAACGCTGTTTGCGTTTTGTTTGAGGCAGAAAATGCTGTTTGGCTTGTAGGATGGTATTTGGGTCGAAGAAATGATGTTCGGGCGAAAAAATGTTGTTCGGGACTAAAGATGGTGTTTGAGCCTAAAAACTGTTTTCTGGGCCAAAAAAATATTGTTTAGGTCGAAAAATGCAGCATGCGTAGAAAAAAAGTCGTTGGGGTCGACAAAATTCTGTTTGGTTCTGACGATGCTGTTTTTGACAAAAAAAAAAAGTGGTTTATGTCCTTTTTGGGTCTGAATTGCAATTTGGGTCACAAAATCCGGTTTGCTCCCAGAAAAGGCGTTTCGTTAAAAAAAATCGTGTATGGGTTGTGTTTGAGTCGTAAAATGCTGTCTTTGATCGGAAAATGATGTACGGGTCGACAAAATGCTGGTTGGGTAAAAAAAATCTCCGGAAAGTGCTGTTTTGGTCAATAAAAGGATGTTCATGCCGTTCTTGGGTCAAAAACGCAATTTGGATTACAAGATGCGGTTTTTATAATAAAAACGGCGGTTTTGGTCGAAAAATGCCTTTTGGGTCGTGTTTGAGTTGGAAGATCCTGTTTAGGTCGGAATAACGGTGTTTGGGTCGAACTTCGGTTGAAAAATGATGTTTGGGTAAAAATAAAATAGTGTTTGGGTTGAAAAATGTTTTTTGGGATTAATGGGATTTTGGCCATGTTTTGATCGGGAAATGGTGTCTGCATCGAACAAACAGTGTTCGTCAAAAAATGACGTTTACATAAAAAAAAATTGTCTTTTGGGTCGGAGAGTACTGTTTGGGTCCAAAAATGACGTTTCGGTCATGAAATGCTGTTTGGGTAGAAAATTGATATTTGGGTAGTGCCCGGGTCAAAAAATGACTTTCGAACGAAAATCGCGGTTTGGGTGGCAGAACGCGGTTCCAGTCGAAAAATTGGTGACTATGTAAAAAACAAATTGTTGTTTGGCTCGAAAAATGCTAGTTGGATTTAGTTTGCGTCAAGAAATGCTGTTTGGGTCGAAAAATGCGGTTTGGGTTGAAGAATGATATTTGGGACGAAAAAATGATGTTTGGGTCGAGAAACGCTGTTCGAGTCTAAAAATGGTGTTTGAGTCCAGTAACTGTTGTTTGGGTAAAAAAAAAAATGTTGTGTGGTCGGAAAATGCAGCATGGGTATAACAAATTGATGTTGAGGACGACAAAATGTTGTTTGGTTCATAAAAAGTTGTTTTCGTTGAAAAAATGTGGTTCAGGTCGTTTTTAGGTCGAAATGGCAATTTGTGCCACAAAATTCTGTCTGCACCCAAACAATGCTGTTTGGGTCGAGAAAATGGTGTCCGGGTCGTGTTTGTGTCGTAAAAATCTGTCTTGGTCCGAAAAATGATGTTTGGGTCGACAAAATATTGTTTGGGTCGAAATAATTCTTTTGTGGTATGGAAAGTGCTGTTTTGGTAAACAAAAAGGATGTTTATGTCGTTTTCGGGCCAAAAATGCAACTTGGGTTACAAAATGCGGTTTGTATAAAAAAAATGCAATTCTTGTCCGAAAAATGTTTTTTGGGTCATGTTTGAGTTGAAGATGTTGTTTTGGCCGAAATAATGGTGTCTGGGTCGTAGTTGGATTAAAAAATGATGTTTGGGTAAAAGAAAAGTTGTGCTTGGGTTGAAAAATGTTGTTTGGGCCGGAATTATGGGATTTTGGCCATGTTTTGATCGGGAAATTGTGTTTGCAGCGAAAAAATGATGTTCGGTAAAAAAAAATGTTGTTTAGGTCGGAAAATGGGACGGAAAATTTTGGGTCGAAAAAATGACGTTTGGGTCGTTAAATGCGGTGTGGGTATGAAAATCGTGGTTTGGGTGGAAGAACGCTGTTTGGGCCAGAAAAAACCGTCTCGGTCGAAAAAATGGTGTGTGGGTCGAAAAAATGGTGGTTGGTTAAAAAAAATGATATTTGGGTCGAGAATTCGTGATTATGTAAAAAAAAAATGCTGTTCAGCTCGAAAAACGCTGTTTGCGTTTTGTTTGAGGCAGAAAATGCTGTTTGGCTTGTAGGATGGTATTTGGGTCGAAGAAATGATGTTCGGGCGAAAAAATGTTGTTCGGGACTAAAGATGGTGTTTGAGCCTAAAAACTGTTTTCTGGGCCAAAAAAATATTGTTTAGGTCGAAAAATGCAGCATGCGTAGAAAAAAATGTCGTTGGGGTCGACAAAATTCTGTTTGGTTCTGACGATGCTGTTTTTGACAAAAAAAAAAAGTGGTTTATGTCCTTTTTGGGTCTGAATTGCAATTTGGGTCACAAAATCCGGTTTGCTCCCAGAAAAGGCGTTTCGTTAAAAAAAATCGTGTATGGGTTGTGTTTGAGTCGTAAAATGCTGTCTTTGATCGGAAAATGATGTACGGGTCGACAAAATGCTGGTTGGGTAAAAAAAATCTCCGGAAAGTGCTGTTTTGGTCAATAAAAGGATGTTCATGCCGTTCTTGGGTCAAAAACGCAATTTGGATTACAAGATGCGGTTTTTATAATAAAAACGGCGGTTTTGGTCGAAAAATGCCTTTTGGGTCGTGTTTGAGTTGGAAGATCCTGTTTAGGTCGGAATAACGGTGTTTGGGTCGAACTTCGGTTGAAAAATGATGTTTGGGTAAAAATAAAATAGTGTTTGGGTTGAAAAATGTTTTTTGGGATTAATGGGATTTTGGCCATGTTTTGATCGGGAAATGGTGTCTGCATCGAACAAACAGTGTTCGTCAAAAAATGACGTTTACATAAAAAAAAAATTGTCTTTTGGGTCGGAGAGTACTGTTTGGGTCCAAAAATGACGTTTCGGTCATGAAATGCTGTTTGGGTAGAAAATTGATATTTGGGTAGTGCCCGGGTCAAAAAATGACTTTCGAACGAAAATCGCGGTTTGGGTGGCAGAACGCGGTTCCAGTCGAAAAATTGGTGACTATGTAAAAAACAAATTGTTGTTTGGCTCGAAAAATGCTAGTTGGATTTAGTTTGCGTCAAGAAATGCTGTTTGGGTCGAAAAATGCGGTTTGGGTTGAAGAATGATATTTGGGACGAAAAAATGATGTTTGGGTCGAGAAACGCTGTTCGAGTCTAAAAATGGTGTTTGAGTCCAGTAACTGTTGTTTGGGTAAAAAAAAAAATGTTGTGTGGTCGGAAAATGCAGCATGGGTATAACAAATTGATGTTGAGGACGACAAAATGTTGTTTGGTTCATAAAAAGTTGTTTTCGTTGAAAAAATGTGGTTCAGGTCGTTTTTAGGTCGAAATGGCAATTTGTGCCACAAAATTCTGTCTGCACCCAAACAATGCTGTTTGGGTCGAGAAAATGGTGTCCGGGTCGTGTTTGTGTCGTAAAAATCTGTCTTGGTCCGAAAAATGATGTTTGGGTCGACAAAATATTGTTTGGGTCGAAATAATTCTTTTGTGGTATGGAAAGTGCTGTTTTGGTAAACAAAAAGGATGTTTATGTCGTTTTCGGGCCAAAAATGCAACTTGGGTTACAAAATGCGGTTTGTATAAAAAAAATGCAATTCTTGTCCGAAAAATGTTTTTTGGGTCATGTTTGAGTTGAAGATGTTGTTTTGGCCGAAATAATGGTGTCTGGGTCGTAGTTGGATTAAAAAATGATGTTTGGGTAAAAGAAAAGTTGTGCTTGGGTTGAAAAATGTTGTTTGGGCCGGAATTATGGGATTTTGGCCATGTTTTGATCGGGAAATTGTGTTTGCAGCGAAAAAATGATGTTCGGTAAAAAAAAATGTTGTTTAGGTCGGAAAATGGGACGGAAAATTTTGGGTCGAAAAAATGACGTTTGGGTCGTTAAATGCGGTGTGGGTATGAAAATCGTGGTTTGGGTGGAAGAACGCTGTTTGGGCCAGAAAAAACCGTCTCGGTCGAAAAAATGGTGTGTGGGTCGAAAAAATGGTGGTTGGTTAAAAAAAATGATATTTGGGTCGAGAATTCGTGATTATGTAAAAAAAAAATGCTGTTCAGCTCGAAAAACGCTGTTTGCGTTTTGTTTGAGGCAGAAAATGCTGTTTGGCTTGTAGGATGGTATTTGGGTCGAAGAAATGATGTTCGGGCGAAAAAATGTTGTTCGGGACTAAAGATGGTGTTTGAGCCTAAAAACTGTTTTCTGGGCCAAAAAAATATTGTTTAGGTCGAAAAATGCAGCATGCGTAGAAAAAAATGTCGTTGGGGTCGACAAAATTCTGTTTGGTTCTGACGATGCTGTTTTTGACAAAAAAAAAAAGTGGTTTATGTCCTTTTTGGGTCTGAATTGCAATTTGGGTCACAAAATCCGGTTTGCTCCCAGAAAAGGCGTTTCGTTAAAAAAAATCGTGTATGGGTTGTGTTTGAGTCGTAAAATGCTGTCTTTGATCGGAAAATGATGTACGGGTCGACAAAATGCTGGTTGGGTAAAAAAAATCTCCGGAAAGTGCTGTTTTGGTCAATAAAAGGATGTTCATGCCGTTCTTGGGTCAAAAACGCAATTTGGATTACAAGATGCGGTTTTTATAATAAAAACGGCGGTTTTGGTCGAAAAATGCCTTTTGGGTCGTGTTTGAGTTGGAAGATCCTGTTTAGGTCGGAATAACGGTGTTTGGGTCGAACTTCGGTTGAAAAATGATGTTTGGGTAAAAATAAAATAGTGTTTGGGTTGAAAAATGTTTTTTGGGATTAATGGGATTTTGGCCATGTTTTGATCGGGAAATGGTGTCTGCATCGAACAAACAGTGTTCGTCAAAAAATGACGTTTACATAAAAAAAAATTGTCTTTTGGGTCGGAGAGTACTGTTTGGGTCCAAAAATGACGTTTCGGTCATGAAATGCTGTTTGGGTAGAAAATTGATATTTGGGTAGTGCCCGGGTCAAAAAATGACTTTCGAACGAAAATCGCGGTTTGGGTGGCAGAACGCGGTTCCAGTCGAAAAATTGGTGACTATGTAAAAAACAAATTGTTGTTTGGCTCGAAAAATGCTAGTTGGATTTAGTTTGCGTCAAGAAATGCTGTTTGGGTCGAAAAATGCGGTTTGGGTTGAAGAATGATATTTGGGACGAAAAAATGATGTTTGGGTCGAGAAACGCTGTTCGAGTCTAAAAATGGTGTTTGAGTCCAGTAACTGTTGTTTGGGTAAAAAAAAAATGTTGTGTGGTCGGAAAATGCAGCATGGGTATAACAAATTGATGTTGAGGACGACAAAATGTTGTTTGGTTCATAAAAAGTTGTTTTCGTTGAAAAAATGTGGTTCAGGTCGTTTTTAGGTCGAAATGGCAATTTGTGCCACAAAATTCTGTCTGCACCCAAACAATGCTGTTTGGGTCGAGAAAATGGTGTCCGGGTCGTGTTTGTGTCGTAAAAATCTGTCTTGGTCCGAAAAATGATGTTTGGGTCGACAAAATATTGTTTGGGTCGAAATAATTCTTTTGTGGTATGGAAAGTGCTGTTTTGGTAAACAAAAAGGATGTTTATGTCGTTTTCGGGCCAAAAATGCAACTTGGGTTACAAAATGCGGTTTGTATAAAAAAAATGCAATTCTTGTCCGAAAAATGTTTTTTGGGTCATGTTTGAGTTGAAGATGTTGTTTTGGCCGAAATAATGGTGTCTGGGTCGTAGTTGGATTAAAAAATGATGTTTGGGTAAAAGAAAAGTTGTGCTTGGGTTGAAAAATGTTGTTTGGGCCGGAATTATGGGATTTTGGCCATGTTTTGATCGGGAAATTGTGTTTGCAGCGAAAAAATGATGTTCGGTAAAAAAAAATGTTGTTTAGGTCGGAAAATGGGACGGTTTTGGGTCGAAAAAATGACGTTTGGGTCGTTAAATGCGGTGTGGGTATGAAAATCGTGGTTTGGGTGGAAGAACGCTGTTTGGGCCAGAAAAAACCGTCTCGGTCGAAAAAATGGTGTGTGGGTCGAAAAAATGGTGGTTGGTTAAAAAAAATGATATTTGGGTCGAGAATTCGTGATTATGTAAAAAAAAAATGCTGTTCAGCTCGAAAAACGCTGTTTGCGTTTTGTTTGAGGCAGAAAATGCTGTTTGGCTTGTAGGATGGTATTTGGGTCGAAGAAATGATGTTCGGGCGAAAAAATGTTGTTCGGGACTAAAGATGGTGTTTGAGCCTAAAAACTGTTTTCTGGGCCAAAAAAATATTGTTTAGGTCGAAAAATGCAGCATGCGTAGAAAAAAATGTCGTTGGGGTCGACAAAATTCTGTTTGGTTCTGACGATGCTGTTTTTGACAAAAAAAAAAAGTGGTTTATGTCCTTTTTGGGTCTGAATTGCAATTTGGGTCACAAAATCCGGTTTGCTCCCAGAAAAGGCGTTTCGTTAAAAAAAATCGTGTATGGGTTGTGTTTGAGTCGTAAAATGCTGTCTTTGATCGGAAAATGATGTACGGGTCGACAAAATGCTGGTTGGGTAAAAAAAATCTCCGGAAAGTGCTGTTTTGGTCAATAAAAGGATGTTCATGCCGTTCTTGGGTCAAAAACGCAATTTGGATTACAAGATGCGGTTTTTATAATAAAAACGGCGGTTTTGGTCGAAAAATGCCTTTTGGGTCGTGTTTGAGTTGGAAGATCCTGTTTAGGTCGGAATAACGGTGTTTGGGTCGAACTTCGGTTGAAAAATGATGTTTGGGTAAAAATAAAATAGTGTTTGGGTTGAAAAATGTTTTTTGGGATTAATGGGATTTTGGCCATGTTTTGATCGGGAAATGGTGTCTGCATCGAACAAACAGTGTTCGTCAAAAAATGACGTTTACATAAAAAAAAAATTGTCTTTTGGGTCGGAGAGTACTGTTTGGGTCCAAAAATGACGTTTCGGTCATGAAATGCTGTTTGGGTAGAAAATTGATATTTGGGTAGTGCCCGGGTCAAAAAATGACTTTCGAACGAAAATCGCGGTTTGGGTGGCAGAACGCGGTTCCAGTCGAAAAATTGGTGACTATGTAAAAAACAAATTGTTGTTTGGCTCGAAAAATGCTAGTTGGATTTAGTTTGCGTCAAGAAATGCTGTTTGGGTCGAAAAATGCGGTTTGGGTTGAAGAATGATATTTGGGACGAAAAAATGATGTTTGGGTCGAGAAACGCTGTTCGAGTCTAAAAATGGTGTTTGAGTCCAGTAACTGTTGTTTGGGTAAAAAAAAAAATGTTGTGTGGTCGGAAAATGCAGCATGGGTATAACAAATTGATGTTGAGGACGACAAAATGTTGTTTGGTTCATAAAAAGTTGTTTTCGTTGAAAAAATGTGGTTCAGGTCGTTTTTAGGTCGAAATGGCAATTTGTGCCACAAAATTCTGTCTGCACCCAAACAATGCTGTTTGGGTCGAGAAAATGGTGTCCGGGTCGTGTTTGTGTCGTAAAAATCTGTCTTGGTCCGAAAAATGATGTTTGGGTCGACAAAATATTGTTTGGGTCGAAATAATTCTTTTGTGGTATGGAAAGTGCTGTTTTGGTAAACAAAAAGGATGTTTATGTCGTTTTCGGGCCAAAAATGCAACTTGGGTTACAAAATGCGGTTTGTATAAAAAAAATGCAATTCTTGTCCGAAAAATGTTTTTTGGGTCATGTTTGAGTTGAAGATGTTGTTTTGGCCGAAATAATGGTGTCTGGGTCGTAGTTGGATTAAAAAATGATGTTTGGGTAAAAGAAAAGTTGTGCTTGGGTTGAAAAATGTTGTTTGGGCCGGAATTATGGGATTTTGGCCATGTTTTGATCGGGAAATTGTGTTTGCAGCGAAAAAATGATGTTCGGTAAAAAAAAATGTTGTTTAGGTCGGAAAATGGGTTTGGGTCGAAAAAATGACGTTTGGGTCGTTAAATGCGGTGTGGGTATGAAAATCGTGGTTTGGGTGGAAGAACGCTGTTTGGGCCAGAAAAAACCGTCTCGGTCGAAAAAATGGTGTGTGGGTCGAAAAAATGGTGGTTGGTTAAAAAAAATGATATTTGGGTCGAGAATTCGTGATTATGTAAAAAAAAAATGCTGTTCAGCTCGAAAAACGCTGTTTGCGTTTTGTTTGAGGCAGAAAATGCTGTTTGGCTTGTAGGATGGTATTTGGGTCGAAGAAATGATGTTCGGGCGAAAAAATGTTGTTCGGGACTAAAGATGGTGTTTGAGCCTAAAAACTGTTTTCTGGGCCAAAAAAATATTGTTTAGGTCGAAAAATGCAGCATGCGTAGAAAAAAATGTCGTTGGGGTCGACAAAATTCTGTTTGGTTCTGACGATGCTGTTTTTGACAAAAAAAAAAAGTGGTTTATGTCCTTTTTGGGTCTGAATTGCAATTTGGGTCACAAAATCCGGTTTGCTCCCAGAAAAGGCGTTTCGTTAAAAAAAATCGTGTATGGGTTGTGTTTGAGTCGTAAAATGCTGTCTTTGATCGGAAAATGATGTACGGGTCGACAAAATGCTGGTTGGGTAAAAAAAATCTCCGGAAAGTGCTGTTTTGGTCAATAAAAGGATGTTCATGCCGTTCTTGGGTCAAAAACGCAATTTGGATTACAAGATGCGGTTTTTATAATAAAAACGGCGGTTTTGGTCGAAAAATGCCTTTTGGGTCGTGTTTGAGTTGGAAGATCCTGTTTAGGTCGGAATAACGGTGTTTGGGTCGAACTTCGGTTGAAAAATGATGTTTGGGTAAAAATAAAATAGTGTTTGGGTTGAAAAATGTTTTTTGGGATTAATGGGATTTTGGCCATGTTTTGATCGGGAAATGGTGTCTGCATCGAACAAACAGTGTTCGTCAAAAAATGACGTTTACATAAAAAAAAATTGTCTTTTGGGTCGGAGAGTACTGTTTGGGTCCAAAAATGACGTTTCGGTCATGAAATGCTGTTTGGGTAGAAAATTGATATTTGGGTAGTGCCCGGGTCAAAAAATGACTTTCGAACGAAAATCGCGGTTTGGGTGGCAGAACGCGGTTCCAGTCGAAAAATTGGTGACTATGTAAAAAACAAATTGTTGTTTGGCTCGAAAAATGCTAGTTGGATTTAGTTTGCGTCAAGAAATGCTGTTTGGGTCGAAAAATGCGGTTTGGGTTGAAGAATGATATTTGGGACGAAAAAATGATGTTTGGGTCGAGAAACGCTGTTCGAGTCTAAAAATGGTGTTTGAGTCCAGTAACTGTTGTTTGGGTAAAAAAAAAAATGTTGTGTGGTCGGAAAATGCAGCATGGGTATAACAAATTGATGTTGAGGACGACAAAATGTTGTTTGGTTCATAAAAAGTTGTTTTCGTTGAAAAAATGTGGTTCAGGTCGTTTTTAGGTCGAAATGGCAATTTGTGCCACAAAATTCTGTCTGCACCCAAACAATGCTGTTTGGGTCGAGAAAATGGTGTCCGGGTCGTGTTTGTGTCGTAAAAATCTGTCTTGGTCCGAAAAATGATGTTTGGGTCGACAAAATATTGTTTGGGTCGAAATAATTCTTTTGTGGTATGGAAAGTGCTGTTTTGGTAAACAAAAAGGATGTTTATGTCGTTTTCGGGCCAAAAATGCAACTTGGGTTACAAAATGCGGTTTGTATAAAAAAAATGCAATTCTTGTCCGAAAAATGTTTTTTGGGTCATGTTTGAGTTGAAGATGTTGTTTTGGCCGAAATAATGGTGTCTGGGTCGTAGTTGGATTAAAAAATGATGTTTGGGTAAAAGAAAAGTTGTGCTTGGGTTGAAAAATGTTGTTTGGGCCGGAATTATGGGATTTTGGCCATGTTTTGATCGGGAAATTGTGTTTGCAGCGAAAAAATGATGTTCGGTAAAAAAAAATGTTGTTTAGGTCGGAAAATGGACTTTTGGGTCGAAAAAATGACGTTTGGGTCGTTAAATGCGGTGTGGGTATGAAAATCGTGGTTTGGGTGGAAGAACGCTGTTTGGGCCAGAAAAAACCGTCTCGGTCGAAAAAATGGTGTGTGGGTCGAAAAAATGGTGGTTGGTTAAAAAAAATGATATTTGGGTCGAGAATTCGTGATTATGTAAAAAAAAAATGCTGTTCAGCTCGAAAAACGCTGTTTGCGTTTTGTTTGAGGCAGAAAATGCTGTTTGGCTTGTAGGATGGTATTTGGGTCGAAGAAATGATGTTCGGGCGAAAAAATGTTGTTCGGGACTAAAGATGGTGTTTGAGCCTAAAAACTGTTTTCTGGGCCAAAAAAATATTGTTTAGGTCGAAAAATGCAGCATGCGTAGAAAAAAATGTCGTTGGGGTCGACAAAATTCTGTTTGGTTCTGACGATGCTGTTTTTGACAAAAAAAAAAAGTGGTTTATGTCCTTTTTGGGTCTGAATTGCAATTTGGGTCACAAAATCCGGTTTGCTCCCAGAAAAGGCGTTTCGTTAAAAAAAATCGTGTATGGGTTGTGTTTGAGTCGTAAAATGCTGTCTTTGATCGGAAAATGATGTACGGGTCGACAAAATGCTGGTTGGGTAAAAAAAATCTCCGGAAAGTGCTGTTTTGGTCAATAAAAGGATGTTCATGCCGTTCTTGGGTCAAAAACGCAATTTGGATTACAAGATGCGGTTTTTATAATAAAAACGGCGGTTTTGGTCGAAAAATGCCTTTTGGGTCGTGTTTGAGTTGGAAGATCCTGTTTAGGTCGGAATAACGGTGTTTGGGTCGAACTTCGGTTGAAAAATGATGTTTGGGTAAAAATAAAATAGTGTTTGGGTTGAAAAATGTTTTTTGGGATTAATGGGATTTTGGCCATGTTTTGATCGGGAAATGGTGTCTGCATCGAACAAACAGTGTTCGTCAAAAAATGACGTTTACATAAAAAAAAATTGTCTTTTGGGTCGGAGAGTACTGTTTGGGTCCAAAAATGACGTTTCGGTCATGAAATGCTGTTTGGGTAGAAAATTGATATTTGGGTAGTGCCCGGGTCAAAAAATGACTTTCGAACGAAAATCGCGGTTTGGGTGGCAGAACGCGGTTCCAGTCGAAAAATTGGTGACTATGTAAAAAACAAATTGTTGTTTGGCTCGAAAAATGCTAGTTGGATTTAGTTTGCGTCAAGAAATGCTGTTTGGGTCGAAAAATGCGGTTTGGGTTGAAGAATGATATTTGGGACGAAAAAATGATGTTTGGGTCGAGAAACGCTGTTCGAGTCTAAAAATGGTGTTTGAGTCCAGTAACTGTTGTTTGGGTAAAAAAAAAATGTTGTGTGGTCGGAAAATGCAGCATGGGTATAACAAATTGATGTTGAGGACGACAAAATGTTGTTTGGTTCATAAAAAGTTGTTTTCGTTGAAAAAATGTGGTTCAGGTCGTTTTTAGGTCGAAATGGCAATTTGTGCCACAAAATTCTGTCTGCACCCAAACAATGCTGTTTGGGTCGAGAAAATGGTGTCCGGGTCGTGTTTGTGTCGTAAAAATCTGTCTTGGTCCGAAAAATGATGTTTGGGTCGACAAAATATTGTTTGGGTCGAAATAATTCTTTTGTGGTATGGAAAGTGCTGTTTTGGTAAACAAAAAGGATGTTTATGTCGTTTTCGGGCCAAAAATGCAACTTGGGTTACAAAATGCGGTTTGTATAAAAAAAATGCAATTCTTGTCGAAAATTTTTTTTTGGGTCATGTTTGAGTTGAAGATGTTGTTTTGGCCGAAATAATGGTGTCTGGGTCGTAGTTGGATTAAAAAATGATGTTTGGGTAAAAGAAAAGTTGTGCTTGGGTTGAAAAATGTTGTTTGGGCCGGAATTATGGGATTTTGGCCATGTTTTGATCGGGAAATTGTGTTTGCAGCGAAAAAATGATGTTCGGTAAAAAAAAATGTTGTTTAGGTCGGAAAATGGCTTTTGGGTCGAAAAAATGACGTTTGGGTCGTTAAATGCGGTGTGGGTATGAAAATCGTGGTTTGGGTGGAAGAACGCTGTTTGGGCCAGAAAAAACCGTCTCGGTCGAAAAAATGGTGTGTGGGTCGAAAAAATGGTGGTTGGTTAAAAAAAATGATATTTGGGTCGAGAATTCGTGATTATGTAAAAAAAAAATGCTGTTCAGCTCGAAAAACGCTGTTTGCGTTTTGTTTGAGGCAGAAAATGCTGTTTGGCTTGTAGGATGGTATTTGGGTCGAAGAAATGATGTTCGGGCGAAAAAATGTTGTTCGGGACTAAAGATGGTGTTTGAGCCTAAAAACTGTTTTCTGGGCCAAAAAAATATTGTTTAGGTCGAAAAATGCAGCATGCGTAGAAAAAAAGTCGTTGGGGTCGACAAAATTCTGTTTGGTTCTGACGATGCTGTTTTTGACAAAAAAAAAAAGTGGTTTATGTCCTTTTTGGGTCTGAATTGCAATTTGGGTCACAAAATCCGGTTTGCTCCCAGAAAAGGCGTTTCGTTAAAAAAAATCGTGTATGGGTTGTGTTTGAGTCGTAAAATGCTGTCTTTGATCGGAAAATGATGTACGGGTCGACAAAATGCTGGTTGGGTAAAAAAAATCTCCGGAAAGTGCTGTTTTGGTCAATAAAAGGATGTTCATGCCGTTCTTGGGTCAAAAACGCAATTTGGATTACAAGATGCGGTTTTTATAATAAAAACGGCGGTTTTGGTCGAAAAATGCCTTTTGGGTCGTGTTTGAGTTGGAAGATCCTGTTTAGGTCGGAATAACGGTGTTTGGGTCGAACTTCGGTTGAAAAATGATGTTTGGGTAAAAATAAAATAGTGTTTGGGTTGAAAAATGTTTTTTGGGATTAATGGGATTTTGGCCATGTTTTGATCGGGAAATGGTGTCTGCATCGAACAAACAGTGTTCGTCAAAAAATGACGTTTACATAAAAAAAAATTGTCTTTTGGGTCGGAGAGTACTGTTTGGGTCCAAAAATGACGTTTCGGTCATGAAATGCTGTTTGGGTAGAAAATTGATATTTGGGTAGTGCCCGGGTCAAAAAATGACTTTCGAACGAAAATCGCGGTTTGGGTGGCAGAACGCGGTTCCAGTCGAAAAATTGGTGACTATGTAAAAAACAAATTGTTGTTTGGCTCGAAAAATGCTAGTTGGATTTAGTTTGCGTCAAGAAATGCTGTTTGGGTCGAAAAATGCGGTTTGGGTTGAAGAATGATATTTGGGACGAAAAAATGATGTTTGGGTCGAGAAACGCTGTTCGAGTCTAAAAATGGTGTTTGAGTCCAGTAACTGTTGTTTGGGTAAAAAAAAAAATGTTGTGTGGTCGGAAAATGCAGCATGGGTATAACAAATTGATGTTGAGGACGACAAAATGTTGTTTGGTTCATAAAAAGTTGTTTTCGTTGAAAAAATGTGGTTCAGGTCGTTTTTAGGTCGAAATGGCAATTTGTGCCACAAAATTCTGTCTGCACCCAAACAATGCTGTTTGGGTCGAGAAAATGGTGTCCGGGTCGTGTTTGTGTCGTAAAAATCTGTCTTGGTCCGAAAAATGATGTTTGGGTCGACAAAATATTGTTTGGGTCGAAATAATTCTTTTGTGGTATGGAAAGTGCTGTTTTGGTAAACAAAAAGGATGTTTATGTCGTTTTCGGGCCAAAAATGCAACTTGGGTTACAAAATGCGGTTTGTATAAAAAAAATGCAATTCTTGTCGAAAATTTTTTTTTGGGTCATGTTTGAGTTGAAGATGTTGTTTTGGCCGAAATAATGGTGTCTGGGTCGTAGTTGGATTAAAAAATGATGTTTGGGTAAAAGAAAAGTTGTGCTTGGGTTGAAAAATGTTGTTTGGGCCGGAATTATGGGATTTTGGCCATGTTTTGATCGGGAAATTGTGTTTGCAGCGAAAAAATGATGTTCGGTAAAAAAAAATGTTGTTTAGGTCGGAAAATGGACTTTTGGGTCGAAAAAATGACGTTTGGGTCGTTAAATGCGGTGTGGGTATGAAAATCGTGGTTTGGGTGGAAGAACGCTGTTTGGGCCAGAAAAAACCGTCTCGGTCGAAAAAATGGTGTGTGGGTCGAAAAAATGGTGGTTGGTTAAAAAAAATGATATTTGGGTCGAGAATTCGTGATTATGTAAAAAAAAAAATGCTGTTCAGCTCGAAAAACGCTGTTTGCGTTTTGTTTGAGGCAGAAAATGCTGTTTGGCTTGTAGGATGGTATTTGGGTCGAAGAAATGATGTTCGGGCGAAAAAATGTTGTTCGGGACTAAAGATGGTGTTTGAGCCTAAAAACTGTTTTCTGGGCCAAAAAAATATTGTTTAGGTCGAAAAATGCAGCATGCGTAGAAAAAAATGTCGTTGGGGTCGACAAAATTCTGTTTGGTTCTGACGATGCTGTTTTTGACAAAAAAAAAAAGTGGTTTATGTCCTTTTTGGGTCTGAATTGCAATTTGGGTCACAAAATCCGGTTTGCTCCCAGAAAAGGCGTTTCGTTAAAAAAAATCGTGTATGGGTTGTGTTTGAGTCGTAAAATGCTGTCTTTGATCGGAAAATGATGTACGGGTCGACAAAATGCTGGTTGGGTAAAAAAAATCTCCGGAAAGTGCTGTTTTGGTCAATAAAAGGATGTTCATGCCGTTCTTGGGTCAAAAACGCAATTTGGATTACAAGATGCGGTTTTTATAATAAAAACGGCGGTTTTGGTCGAAAAATGCCTTTTGGGTCGTGTTTGAGTTGGAAGATCCTGTTTAGGTCGGAATAACGGTGTTTGGGTCGAACTTCGGTTGAAAAATGATGTTTGGGTAAAAATAAAATAGTGTTTGGGTTGAAAAATGTTTTTTGGGATTAATGGGATTTTGGCCATGTTTTGATCGGGAAATGGTGTCTGCATCGAACAAACAGTGTTCGTCAAAAAATGACGTTTACATAAAAAAAAATTGTCTTTTGGGTCGGAGAGTACTGTTTGGGTCCAAAAATGACGTTTCGGTCATGAAATGCTGTTTGGGTAGAAAATTGATATTTGGGTAGTGCCCGGGTCAAAAAATGACTTTCGAACGAAAATCGCGGTTTGGGTGGCAGAACGCGGTTCCAGTCGAAAAATTGGTGACTATGTAAAAAACAAATTGTTGTTTGGCTCGAAAAATGCTAGTTGGATTTAGTTTGCGTCAAGAAATGCTGTTTGGGTCGAAAAATGCGGTTTGGGTTGAAGAATGATATTTGGGACGAAAAAATGATGTTTGGGTCGAGAAACGCTGTTCGAGTCTAAAAATGGTGTTTGAGTCCAGTAACTGTTGTTTGGGTAAAAAAAAAATGTTGTGTGGTCGGAAAATGCAGCATGGGTATAACAAATTGATGTTGAGGACGACAAAATGTTGTTTGGTTCATAAAAAGTTGTTTTCGTTGAAAAAATGTGGTTCAGGTCGTTTTTAGGTCGAAATGGCAATTTGTGCCACAAAATTCTGTCTGCACCCAAACAATGCTGTTTGGGTCGAGAAAATGGTGTCCGGGTCGTGTTTGTGTCGTAAAAATCTGTCTTGGTCCGAAAATGATGTTTGGGTCGACAAAATATTGTTTGGGTCGAAATAATTCTTTTGTGGTATGGAAAGTGCTGTTTTGGTAAACAAAAAGGATGTTTATGTCGTTTTCGGGCCAAAAATGCAACTTGGGTTACAAAATGCGGTTTGTATAAAAAAAATGCAATTCTTGTCGAAAATTTTTTTTTGGGTCATGTTTGAGTTGAAGATGTTGTTTTGGCCGAAATAATGGTGTCTGGGTCGTAGTTGGATTAAAAAATGATGTTTGGGTAAAAGAAAAGTTGTGCTTGGGTTGAAAAATGTTGTTTGGGCCGGAATTATGGGATTTTGGCCATGTTTTGATCGGGAAATTGTGTTTGCAGCGAAAAAATGATGTTCGGTAAAAAAAAATGTTGTTTAGGTCGGAAAATGGCTTTTGGGTCGAAAAAATGACGTTTGGGTCGTTAAATGCGGTGTGGGTATGAAAATCGTGGTTTGGGTGGAAGAACGCTGTTTGGGCCAGAAAAAACCGTCTCGGTCGAAAAAATGGTGTGTGGGTCGAAAAAATGGTGGTTGGTTAAAAAAAATGATATTTGGGTCGAGAATTCGTGATTATGTAAAAAAAAAATGCTGTTCAGCTCGAAAAACGCTGTTTGCGTTTTGTTTGAGGCAGAAAATGCTGTTTGGCTTGTAGGATGGTATTTGGGTCGAAGAAATGATGTTCGGGCGAAAAAATGTTGTTCGGGACTAAAGATGGTGTTTGAGCCTAAAAACTGTTTTCTGGGCCAAAAAAATATTGTTTAGGTCGAAAAATGCAGCATGCGTAGAAAAAAATGTCGTTGGGGTCGACAAAATTCTGTTTGGTTCTGACGATGCTGTTTTTGACAAAAAAAAAAGTGGTTTATGTCCTTTTTGGGTCTGAATTGCAATTTGGGTCACAAAATCCGGTTTGCTCCCAGAAAAGGCGTTTCGTTAAAAAAAATCGTGTATGGGTTGTGTTTGAGTCGTAAAATGCTGTCTTTGATCGGAAAATGATGTACGGGTCGACAAAATGCTGGTTGGGTAAAAAAAATCTCCGGAAAGTGCTGTTTTGGTCAATAAAAGGATGTTCATGCCGTTCTTGGGTCAAAAACGCAATTTGGATTACAAGATGCGGTTTTTATAATAAAAACGGCGGTTTTGGTCGAAAAATGCCTTTTGGGTCGTGTTTGAGTTGGAAGATCCTGTTTAGGTCGGAATAACGGTGTTTGGGTCGAACTTCGGTTGAAAAATGATGTTTGGGTAAAAATAAAATAGTGTTTGGGTTGAAAAATGTTTTTTGGGATTAATGGGATTTTGGCCATGTTTTGATCGGGAAATGGTGTCTGCATCGAACAAACAGTGTTCGTCAAAAAATGACGTTTACATAAAAAAAAATTGTCTTTTGGGTCGGAGAGTACTGTTTGGGTCCAAAAAATGACGTTTCGGTCATGAAATGCTGTTTGGGTAGAAAATTGATATTTGGGTAGTGCCCGGGTCAAAAAATGACTTTCGAACGAAAATCGCGGTTTGGGTGGCAGAACGCGGTTCCAGTCGAAAAATTGGTGACTATGTAAAAAACAAATTGTTGTTTGGCTCGAAAAATGCTAGTTGGATTTAGTTTGCGTCAAGAAATGCTGTTTGGGTCGAAAAATGCGGTTTGGGTTGAAGAATGATATTTGGGACGAAAAAATGATGTTTGGGTCGAGAAACGCTGTTCGAGTCTAAAAATGGTGTTTGAGTCCAGTAACTGTTGTTTGGGTAAAAAAAAAATGTTGTGTGGTCGGAAAATGCAGCATGGGTATAACAAATTGATGTTGAGGACGACAAAATGTTGTTTGGTTCATAAAAAGTTGTTTTCGTTGAAAAAATGTGGTTCAGGTCGTTTTTAGGTCGAAATGGCAATTTGTGCCACAAAATTCTGTCTGCACCCAAACAATGCTGTTTGGGTCGAGAAAATGGTGTCCGGGTCGTGTTTGTGTCGTAAAAATCTGTCTTGGTCCGAAAATGATGTTTGGGTCGACAAAATATTGTTTGGGTCGAAATAATTCTTTTGTGGTATGGAAAGTGCTGTTTTGGTAAACAAAAAGGATGTTTATGTCGTTTTCGGGCCAAAAATGCAACTTGGGTTACAAAATGCGGTTTGTATAAAAAAAATGCAATTCTTGTCGAAAAATTTTTTTGGGTCATGTTTGAGTTGAAGATGTTGTTTTGGCCGAAATAATGGTGTCTGGGTCGTAGTTGGATTAAAAAATGATGTTTGGGTAAAAGAAAAGTTGTGCTTGGGTTGAAAAATGTTGTTTGGGCCGGAATTATGGGATTTTGGCCATGTTTTGATCGGGAAATTGTGTTTGCAGCGAAAAAATGATGTTCGGTAAAAAAAAATGTTGTTTAGGTCGGAAAATGGCTTTTGGGTCGAAAAAATGACGTTTGGGTCGTTAAATGCGGTGTGGGTATGAAAATCGTGGTTTGGGTGGAAGAACGCTGTTTGGGCCAGAAAAAACCGTCTCGGTCGAAAAAATGGTGTGTGGGTCGAAAAAATGGTGGTTGGTTAAAAAAAATGATATTTGGGTCGAGAATTCGTGATTATGTAAAAAAAAAATGCTGTTCAGCTCGAAAAACGCTGTTTGCGTTTTGTTTGAGGCAGAAAATGCTGTTTGGCTTGTAGGATGGTATTTGGGTCGAAGAAATGATGTTCGGGCGAAAAAATGTTGTTCGGGACTAAAGATGGTGTTTGAGCCTAAAAACTGTTTTTGGGCCAAAAAAATATTGTTTAGGTCGAAAAATGCAGCATGCGTAGAAAAAAATGTCGTTGGGGTCGACAAAATTCTGTTTGGTTCTGACGATGCTGTTTTTGACAAAAAAAAAAGTGGTTTATGTCCTTTTTGGGTCTGAATTGCAATTTGGGTCACAAAATCCGGTTTGCTCCCAGAAAAGGCGTTTCGTTAAAAAAAATCGTGTATGGGTTGTGTTTGAGTCGTAAAATGCTGTCTTTGATCGGAAAATGATGTACGGGTCGACAAAATGCTGGTTGGGTAAAAAAAATCTCCGGAAAGTGCTGTTTTGGTCAATAAAAGGATGTTCATGCCGTTCTTGGGTCAAAAACGCAATTTGGATTACAAGATGCGGTTTTTATAATAAAAACGGCGGTTTTGGTCGAAAAATGCCTTTTGGGTCGTGTTTGAGTTGGAAGATCCTGTTTAGGTCGGAATAACGGTGTTTGGGTCGAACTTCGGTTGAAAAATGATGTTTGGGTAAAAATAAAATAGTGTTTGGGTTGAAAAATGTTTTTTGGGATTAATGGGATTTTGGCCATGTTTTGATCGGGAAATGGTGTCTGCATCGAACAAACAGTGTTCGTCAAAAAATGACGTTTACATAAAAAAAAATTGTCTTTTGGGTCGGAGAGTACTGTTTGGGTCCAAAAATGACGTTTCGGTCATGAAATGCTGTTTGGGTAGAAAATTGATATTTGGGTAGTGCCCGGGTCAAAAAATGACTTTCGAACGAAAATCGCGGTTTGGGTGGCAGAACGCGGTTCCAGTCGAAAAATTGGTGACTATGTAAAAAACAAATTGTTGTTTGGCTCGAAAAATGCTAGTTGGATTTAGTTTGCGTCAAGAAATGCTGTTTGGGTCGAAAAATGCGGTTTGGGTTGAAGAATGATATTTGGGACGAAAAAATGATGTTTGGGTCGAGAAACGCTGTTCGAGTCTAAAAATGGTGTTTGAGTCCAGTAACTGTTGTTTGGGTAAAAAAAAAATGTTGTGTGGTCGGAAAATGCAGCATGGGTATAACAAATTGATGTTGAGGACGACAAAATGTTGTTTGGTTCATAAAAAGTTGTTTTCGTTGAAAAAATGTGGTTCAGGTCGTTTTTAGGTCGAAATGGCAATTTGTGCCACAAAATTCTGTCTGCACCCAAACAATGCTGTTTGGGTCGAGAAAATGGTGTCCGGGTCGTGTTTGTGTCGTAAAAATCTGTCTTGGTCCGAAAATGATGTTTGGGTCGACAAAATATTGTTTGGGTCGAAATAATTCTTTTGTGGTATGGAAAGTGCTGTTTTGGTAAACAAAAAGGATGTTTATGTCGTTTTCGGGCCAAAAATGCAACTTGGGTTACAAAATGCGGTTTGTATAAAAAAAATGCAATTCTTGTCGAAAAATTTTTTTGGGTCATGTTTGAGTTGAAGATGTTGTTTTGGCCGAAATAATGGTGTCTGGGTCGTAGTTGGATTAAAAAATGATGTTTGGGTAAAAGAAAAGTTGTGCTTGGGTTGAAAAATGTTGTTTGGGCCGGAATTATGGGATTTTGGCCATGTTTTGATCGGGAAATTGTGTTTGCATCGAAAAAATGATGTTCGGTAAAAAAAAATGTTGTTTAGGTCGGAAAATGGCTTTTGGGTCGAAAATGACGTTTGGGTCGTTAAATGCGGTGTGGGTATGAAAATCGTGGTTTGGGTGGAAGAACGCTGTTTGGGCCAGAAAAAACCGTCTCGGTCGAAAAAATGGTGTGTGGGTCGAAAAAATGGTGGTTGGTTAAAAAAAATGATATTTGGGTCGAGAATTCGTGATTATGTAAAAAAAAAAATGCTGTTCAGCTCGAAAAACGCTGTTTGCGTTTTGTTTGAGGCAGAAAATGCTGTTTGGCTTGTAGGATGGTATTTGGGTCGAAGAAATGATGTTCGGGCGAAAAAATGTTGTTCGGGACTAAAGATGGTGTTTGAGCCTAAAAACTGTTTTTGGGCCAAAAAAATATTGTTTAGGTCGAAAAATGCAGCATGCGTAGAAAAAAAATTCCGTTGGGGTCGACAAAATTCTGTTTGGTTCTGACGATGCTGTTTTTGACAAAAAAAAAAGTGGTTTATGTCCTTTTTGGGTCTGAATTGCAATTTGGGTCACAAAATCCGGTTTGCTCCCAGAAAAGGCGTTTCGTTAAAAAAAATCGTGTATGGGTTGTGTTTGAGTCGTAAAATGCTGTCTTTGATCGGAAAATGATGTACGGGTCGACAAAATGCTGGTTGGGTAAAAAAAATCTCCGGAAAGTGCTGTTTTGGTCAATAAAAGGATGTTCATGCCGTTCTTGGGTCAAAAACGCAATTTGGATTACAAGATGCGGTTTTTATAATAAAAACGGCGGTTTTGGTCGAAAAATGCCTTTTGGGTCGTGTTTGAGTTGGAAGATCCTGTTTAGGTCGGAATAACGGTGTTTGGGTCGAACTTCGGTTGAAAAATGATGTTTGGGTAAAAATAAAATAGTGTTTGGGTTGAAAAATGTTTTTTGGGATTAATGGGATTTTGGCCATGTTTTGATCGGGAAATGGTGTCTGCATCGAACAAACAGTGTTCGTCAAAAAATGACGTTTACATAAAAAAAAATTGTCTTTTGGGTCGGAGAGTACTGTTTGGGTCCAAAAAATGACGTTTCGGTCATGAAATGCTGTTTGGGTAGAAAATTGATATTTGGGTAGTGCCCGGGTCAAAAAATGACTTTCGAACGAAAATCGCGGTTTGGGTGGCAGAACGCGGTTCCAGTCGAAAAATTGGTGACTATGTAAAAAACAAATTGTTGTTTGGCTCGAAAAATGCTAGTTGGATTTAGTTTGCGTCAAGAAATGCTGTTTGGGTCGAAAAATGCGGTTTGGGTTGAAGAATGATATTTGGGACGAAAAAATGATGTTTGGGTCGAGAAACGCTGTTCGAGTCTAAAAATGGTGTTTGAGTCCAGTAACTGTTGTTTGGGTAAAAAAAAAATGTTGTGTGGTCGGAAAATGCAGCATGGGTATAACAAATTGATGTTGAGGACGACAAAATGTTGTTTGGTTCATAAAAAGTTGTTTTCGTTGAAAAAATGTGGTTCAGGTCGTTTTTAGGTCGAAATGGCAATTTGTGCCACAAAATTCTGTCTGCACCCAAACAATGCTGTTTGGGTCGAGAAAATGGTGTCCGGGTCGTGTTTGTGTCGTAAAAATCTGTCTTGGTCCGAAAATGATGTTTGGGTCGACAAAATATTGTTTGGGTCGAAATAATTCTTTTGTGGTATGGAAAGTGCTGTTTTGGTAAACAAAAAGGATGTTTATGTCGTTTTCGGGCCAAAAATGCAACTTGGGTTACAAAATGCGGTTTGTATAAAAAAAATGCAATTCTTGTCGAAAAATTTTTTTGGGTCATGTTTGAGTTGAAGATGTTGTTTTGGCCGAAATAATGGTGTCTGGGTCGTAGTTGGATTAAAAAATGATGTTTGGGTAAAAGAAAAGTTGTGCTTGGGTTGAAAAATGTTGTTTGGGCCGGAATTATGGGATTTTGGCCATGTTTTGATCGGGAAATTGTGTTTGCAGCGAAAAAATGATGTTCGGTAAAAAAAAATGTTGTTTAGGTCGGAAAATGGCTTTTGGGTCGAAAATGACGTTTGGGTCGTTAAATGCGGTGTGGGTATGAAAATCGTGGTTTGGGTGGAAGAACGCTGTTTGGGCCAGAAAAAACCGTCTCGGTCGAAAAAATGGTGTGTGGGTCGAAAAAATGGTGGTTGGTTAAAAAAAATGATATTTGGGTCGAGAATTCGTGATTATGTAAAAAAAAAATGCTGTTCAGCTCGAAAAACGCTGTTTGCGTTTTGTTTGAGGCAGAAAATGCTGTTTGGCTTGTAGGATGGTATTTGGGTCGAAGAAATGATGTTCGGGCGAAAAAATGTTGTTCGGGACTAAAGATGGTGTTTGAGCCTAAAAACTGTTTTTGGGCCAAAAAAATATTGTTTAGGTCGAAAAATGCAGCATGCGTAGAAAAAAATGTCGTTGGGGTCGACAAAATTCTGTTTGGTTCTGACGATGCTGTTTTTGACAAAAAAAAAAGTGGTTTATGTCCTTTTTGGGTCTGAATTGCAATTTGGGTCACAAAATCCGGTTTGCTCCCAGAAAAGGCGTTTCGTTAAAAAAAAATCGTGTATGGGTTGTGTTTGAGTCGTAAAATGCTGTCTTTGATCGGAAAATGATGTACGGGTCGACAAAATGCTGGTTGGGTAAAAAAAATCTCCGGAAAGTGCTGTTTTGGTCAATAAAAGGATGTTCATGCCGTTCTTGGGTCAAAAACGTAATTTGGATTACAAGATGCGGTTTTTATAATAAAAACGGCGGTTTTGGTCGAAAAATGCCTTTTGGGTCGTGTTTGAGTTGGAAGATCCTGTTTAGGTCGAAATAACGGTGTTTGGGTCGAACTTCGGTTGAAAAATGATGTTTGGGTAAAAATAAAATAGTGTTTGGGTTGAAAAATGTTTTTTGGGATTAATGGGATTTTGGCCATGTTTTGATCAGGAAATGGTGTCTGCATCGAACAAACAGTGTTTGTCAAAAAATGACGTTTACATAAAAAAAATTGTCTTTTGGGTCGGAGAGTACTGTTTGGGTCCAAAAAATGACGTTTCGGTCATGAAATGCTGTTTGGGTAGAAAATTGATATTTGGGTAGTGCCTGGGTCAAAAAATGACTTTCGAACGAAAATCGCGGTTTGGGTGGCAGAACGCGGTTCGAGTCGAAAAATTGGTGACTATGTAAAAAACAAATTGTTGTTTGGCTCGAAAAATGCTAGTTGGATTTAGTTTGCGTCAAGAAATGCTGTTTGGGTCGAAAAATGCAGTTTGGGTTGAAGAATGATATTTTGGACGAAAAAATGATGTTTGGGTCGAGAAACGCTGTTCGAGTCTAAAAATGGTGTTTGAGTCCAATAACTGTTGTTTGGGTAAAAAAAAAATGTCGTGTGGTCGGAAAATGCAGCATGGGGTATAACAAATTGATGTTGAGGACGACAAAATGTTGTTTGGTTCATAAAATGTTGTTTTCGTTGAAAAAATGTGGTTCAGGTCGTTTTTAGGTCGAAATGGCAATTTGTGCCACAAAATTCTGTCTGCACCCAAACAATGCTGTTTGGGTCGAGAAAATGGTGTCCGGGTCGTGTTTGTGTCGTAAAAATCTGTCTTGGTCCGGAAAATGATGTTTGGGTCGACAAAATATTGTTTGGGTCGAAATAATTCTTTTGTGGTATGGAAAGTGCTGTTTTGGTAAACAAAAAGGATGTTTATGTCGTTTTCGGGTCAAAAATGCAACTTGGGTTACAAAATGCGGTTTGTATAAAAAAAATGCAATTCTTGTCGAAAATTTTTTTTTGGGTCATGTTTGAGTTGAAGATGTTGTTTTGGCCGAAATAATGGTGTCTGGGTCGTAGTTGGATTAAAAAATGATGTTTGGGTAAAAGAAAAGTTGTGCTTGGGTTGAAAAATGTTGTTTGGGCCGGAATTATGGGATTTTGGCCATGTTTTGATCGGGAAATTGTGTTTGCATCGAAAAAATGATGTTCGGTAAAAAAAAATGTTGTTTAGGTCGGAAAATGGCTTTTTCGTCGGAAAATACGGTTTGGGTCGTTAAATGCGGTTTGGGTATGAAAATCGTGGTTTGGGTGGAAGAATGCGGTTTGGGCCAGAAAAAACCGTCTCGGTCGAAAAAATGGCGTGTGGGTCGAAAAAATGGTGGTTGGTTAAAAAAAATGATATTTGGGTCGAGAATTCGTGATTATGTAAAAAACAAAATGCTGTTCAGCTCGAAAAACGCTGTTTGCATTTTGTTTGAGGCAGAAAATGCTGTTTGGCTTGTAGGATGGTATTTGGGTCGAAGAAATGATGTTCGTGCGAAAAAATGTTGTTCGGGACTAAAGATGGTGTTTGAGCCTAAAAACTGTTTTTTGGGCCAAAAAAATATTGTTTAGGTCGAAAAATGCAGCATGCATAGAAAAAAAGGACGTTGTGGTCTACAAAATTCTGTTTGGTTCAGACGATGCTGTTTTTGACAAAAAAAAAGTGGTTTATGTCCTTTTTGGGTCTGAATTGCAAATTGGGTCACAAAATCCGGTTTGCTCCCAGAAAAGGCGTTCCGTTAAAAAAAATCGTGTATGGGTTGTGTTTGAGTCGTAAAATGCTGTCTTTGATCGGAAAATGATGTACGGGTCGACAAAATGCTAGTTGGGTAAAAAAAATCTTTTGTGGTCCGGAAAGTGCTGTTTTGGTCAATAAAAGGATGTTCATGCCGTTCTTGGGTCAAAAACGTAATTTGGATTACAAGATGCGGTTTTTATAATAAAAACGGCGCTTTTGGTCGAAAAATGCCTTTTGGGTCGTGTTTGAGTTGGAAGATCCTGTTTAGGTCGAAATAACGGTGTTTGGGTCGAACTTCGGTTGAAAAATGATGTTTGGGTAAAAATAAAATAGTGTTTGGGTTGAAAAATGTTTTTTGGGATTAATGGGATTTTCGCCATGTTTTGATCAGGAAATGGTGTCTGCATCGAACAAACAGTGTTTGTCAAAAAATGACATTTACATAAAAAAATTGTCTTTTGGGTCGGAGAGGTGTTTCCAGTCACAGAGTTCTCTAGGTGTTTCCAGTCTCTAGAGGTGTTTCCAGTCTCTAGGTAGTGCTTCTCCTTTCAATGATTTCTGGAAGAGGAAGACTAGAAGAGGTTGATTATCTAGAAAGGGGCGGGCGTCAAGATAAAAGGCAGTTAAATGGATGTATGGGTCTCCACGACCATTATACCGGTGGAATTTGGGCATTTTGAATCCTTCCGGTAGGTGGACTAACGGGATTTGTCTCAGGTTATGTAGAGACATGTGCTTGGGGCTGAGGGACCAGTCTTAGAGAGGATTCTCTGGATGGTTTCATCCAGTGTTTCTCCCCAGGGAGGGCTTCCTAGCGGTCCCGGGTTTGGGGTGGCCTGGTAAGGGCCTGGGGTGGAAATGATTGAGAACATTGGATTTGCGGGGGAAGGGGGGCCTCCTGTCTCAAGGTTTTGACCTGACGGTAGTCGGCGAGGTCATGAAACATGTCCTCTACGGATTGGTATCCTAGACTAGCCAACTTTTCCTCTAGATGGGTCAGGAATTGCGTGGCCTGACCCTCTTGGAGGATTCTCTCCTCTAGTATCTCCTCCTCTATGCGGGATTCCATGATGTGTGTGGAATGATTTAAGGGAATGAATGCAGATATAAAGTAGTAAATAAAGCGGTAAAGGATTGCGCCGCGACGTGCGGCTTACAAAGCAGTAAAGGATTGAGTAGCGGTGTGCGGCTTACAAAGTAGTAAAGGATTGCGCAGCGGTGTGCAGCTTACAAAGCAGTAAAGGATTGCGCAGTGGTATGCGGCTTAGAAAGCAGTAAAGGATGCTGTGATGCGAAGTAGAGGAGGATCTGATCCGAGGGGTGGGAAACTCTAACCTTCCTAAAGGGTTGATATTATTCTAGTCAAGCTTGTAAAAGGGGGGCAGAAGAGGATTACCTTTTGTTGTTTTTCACGAGGGAGGTCCTACCATGATCGCCAGATTTGTCAGCGTCGGATTCCGTTGGTGTCGGAAAGAATCCGCGATGGGGGGTGTGGTGTGCGTGTGTGGGGGTTCTTCGGGGATTCAGATCGGGTGCGTGCCCTGGCGGGATCGATCGGATCATCTTCTCGGAAGGGTGGTGTCGTTCCTGGTTGAGGCGCCCGACAGCGGCTCAAGAGGATTCCAGGGTTTATGTGATCGCCACCTGCTTTTTCTAAAAGAAGAAAAAGGTTGGGTTCGATTTGATCACCTACGTGGGGAATTTGTGGGGTCTCCGCTCTGAGACACGGATATACCGTACACAGAGGTGAAAAACAGGTAATCCTATTATGCTTCCGGGGCTTGGCTAAAGGAGTCTTGGGATAAAGGGGGTGCAAATGGGGTGTGGATATGGGGCGGCCAGTCGGGTCCAGCCGTCGGGTATGGGGCGGGTACTAGGGTTTGGCCGTCCGGGGCCTGGGTTGGTTTGGGCAGAACTTCAGTAGGAAATGGGTTTGGTTTTGGACAGAGGCCAAGCTAGGTTTAGCCCGGGTTTCTGGAGGGTGGAATGAGAGGGGGTTTTTGTGTAGGGAATGGATTTCTCTCTCACAAAAGGGGCTCTCTTTCTCTCTCTCTTGGGATTTCTAGTGGGGGAAGGATATGGATATCAAGTGGATTGGGACTTGGTGGATGTGAATGGTGTGTTTGTTGATTGTGGATGTTGTTTAAAGGCTTAGGACCTCCTCTATTTATAGTAAAAAAGGCAGGGGAATACCCAGGGGGTAAAAGGATGGCTTGGTTAATAGTGTGTTTGATTAGACCCCTCATTAATTCTCTGGTTTTTCTGTCAGGAACAGGTGAAGGGCGGCTACTTCCTGGTAGCCGCCCCTATCATGACATGCCAAACGTCCCATTTCTGACAAGCGGTGGCTTCGATCGGTTACTTGTGTTGATCCGGCTAAAGTTCACAACCCGCCGCAATGATCAGCATTTAATGCTGCTTTAGGTCCCATCCAGGGAAGCGGTTCAAGGTTGGCCAGGGGGCGGCGGCTAGTTAGGGCTAGCCACCCCTTGCCAGGGACTTGGGGTTTTTGGGATTTCGAGTTTCTCTTAGGTGGGGGTTCCTGGTTTGGGCCAGGGTCTGGTTTAGGGTAGGGTTTAGGTCAGGGTAGGGTTTTAGTGTTAGGGTTTAGGTTTTCAGTCAGGCTAGGGTTTAGGATTTCCTGAACTTTTGATTTTCTATTAGATGTCCAAATGTGGGATATTTTCGGGTGTTACTTGAAGTATTTCTGTTTTTCTGGACTGTCAATATTGGGGTATCTACACAAGTGACCTCGAGATGCTGGTCGTATGGCTTTAGCCCATTTAGACCATATGAGCATAAGGGATGTTTATCTGTTTCACCCTCATCGTATGACAGTGGAGTGCTCAGGATGAGAGGGCCTAAACCCTTTCAGAATTCTACGCCCGGAGGCTAATTTTGTTCATCCCTACCGCGCGACCTCCAATGCTGGTCGTATGGCCTAAGCCCGTTTAGACCTGTGAGCTTGAGTCCTTGATCGCCGGTAGATCTCTATTCTTTTCACCCTTATCGTCCAAGGATGTCCTACGCGCTCCTTGTCGTGCTATGATGGTGGAGTGCTCGGGACGAGAGGGTCTGGACCCTTTCAGAATTTAAGCCCTTAGGCTAATTCCACTCGTCCCTACCACGCGACCTCCAAATGTTGGTCGCATGGCCTTAGCCCGTTTAGACCGTGTGAGCATAGGGGAAGCTAGTACTTCAAACGATCTCACCTTCGTGAATGTAACCTATGTGCCTCACAGAAGTAAGCCTTTTACTCGAGTGCTAAGCAATGGACGGGGCGTCCCCCGTGTAACCTCTTATAAAGAGTGCTCATCCATCGACTTGAACTGGTCCATCGCGCGACGTCCATAGAGTGTTATGTCTTGCGACCTCTTAGGAGTGCAGCATCCTTGTTGAGAGTGCTATTTCTTGCGACCTCTCTTAAGAATGCCTTACCTGAAAACCAGTTCCACAACGCGACCTCGAACGAGCGTTCATTCACAAGGCATATAATGAATTGAAAAGATGCAAATAACTTTTTATTTCAAAAGTAGTACTTTTTCAAGTGCATTACATTACGAGGCCTTATGAGTGCCTCTCCATTCATTCGTTCTAAATAGTAAGCACTTTTGGGGCCCAGTTCGGTGACCTTGTATGGTCCCTCCCAACTGGGTCTGAGTTTACCATCTAATCATTTTCAGGATTCAGGGAATACCTCTTGAATGACCAAATCACCAATTTGAAAGCTTCATTGCGAAACTCTTTTGTTGAAGCTTCGAGCGATCTGGTTCCGATAATTGGCCATCCTGATGGAGGCTGCTTCCCTTCGCTCGTCCCTCAGATCGAGTTCAGACACAAGGACTTCTTCATTAACCTGAGGTTCAAAACTTTGGGTTCGAAAGGTCGGGAGTTCTATAGGGATCACCGCTTCAATACCAATAGCCAGAGAGAACGGGGTCTCCCCTGTGGCCCGTCTTGCTGTGGTGCGATAAGCCAATAGCACCGATGGGAGTTCGTCCACCCAATTTCCTTTAGCCGCATCAAGTCACTGTTTGATTCCTTCCAAGATGGTTCTATTGGTAATTTCTGCCTCACCATTACCCTGGGGGTAGCGAGGAGAAAAAAACAGATATTTTATTTTCAACTCTTCGCAAAACTCCTTGATGGTGGCGTTGTTGAACTGCGTCCCATTGTCAGAGATTATAGTGTTCGGTACCCCGAAATGGCATACAATCTCTTTCCAAAGGAAGTTGCGCACTTCGATGTCGCGGATCCTGGCCAGGGCCACAGCTTCCACCCATTTAGTAAAGTAGTCGGTGGGGACCAGGAGAAATCTCTTTTGTGTTGGAGCTAATGGCATAGGTCCAACGATATCGAACCCCCATTGAGTGAAGAGCCAGGGACTTGATAGTGTGTTCAAGTCTCCAGTTGGTCGATGAATAAATGGGCCGAACCGCTGGCACTTGTCACACTTCCTTACTAGGTCAAGTGCGTCTTTTGCCAGGGTGGGCCAAAAGTATCACGCGGTCAGTACATGCTTTGTCAGGGACCTTGAGGCCGTATGGCAACCGCATATACCATAATGCATTTCCTCAAGCACTTCTTAGGCCTCTTCTATGGTAACGCATCTGAGAAGTGGACCTTTAAAGCTTTGCTTGTACAGAACACCTTGTTCGGAGATCAGGAACCGAGCTGATCGGTTCTTGATTTTTTTGGCCTCTTCCTTGTTCGTAGGGAGGTGTCCATCTTTCAGATAAGACAGTATAGGATCCATCCAGGTCACCTCTTGGGTTCTGACTATACCGCCATAACCTGCTTGAGGTGAGCGATACTCGGTTCCTCCAAGAATTCAACTTTGATCTCGTGAGATGGTTCTCCTTCCAGAGCACTTGCCAAGTTTGCCAGGGCGTTTGCTTGAGTATTCTGCTCGCGATCGATGGTGTTGATCACCCAGTGGTCGATTTGCGCAAGCAGAGTGCGTGCGTAGCTTTGATAGGCCGTCATGCGATCGTCCTTCGTCTGATATTCGCCTGTGCTTTGACTTCCACAAGTTGGGAGTCACTGTAGATTGATAGCTGGGTGACGCCGAGATCCACAACAAACTCCAAGCCTGCGATGAAAGCTTCGTACTCAGCTTCATTGTTGGAAGCCTTGAACCCCAACTTAATGGCATGCTCGAACAAGAATCCTTCTTCACTCTGCAAAATTAGCCCATCTCCCAACCCTTTCCGATTGGATTGTCCAAGTGATAGGTCTGAAGTCAGAGATGGCGCAGATCTGCTGCTCTTCTGGTGTGAGGTCAGCGATAATGTCCGCGACTACCTGCCCTTTGATTGCGTTTCTGGGCTGATAGTGGATGTCGAAAGCTGACAGCTCCACCGTGCATTTCAGTAATCGACCAGCGACATCCACCTTCCGCAAGATGGCTTTGAGAGGTGAGTCGGTGATGACATGTATTGAATGGGCTTGAAAGTAGTGACACAGTTTTCGGGCAAAAACGAGTAAAGCAAACGCAAGTTTTTCGATACGGGAGTACCTGGTTTCCGCCCCACTAAGTGCCTTACTTGCATAATAGATGGCTCTCTACCCGTGGTCGACGTCTTTCAATAATACTGAGCTCACAGCATGCTCGGATGCTGCAATATAAAGGACTAAAGTATCTACTATGGAAGGACTCACCAAGAGCGGCGGTGTGCTGAGGTACTTCTTGATCTCTTCAAAAGCCTTCTGGCATTCCAATGACCATTCAAATCTTTGAGCCTTTTGCAGCAATTGCAAGAATGGTTGACATCGGTCCATGGCCCTGGAGATAAAACGATTGAGCGCAGCCAATCTCCCAACCAGCTTTTGTACTTCCTTCTTGTTCCGAGGAGGCTCCATCTCCATGATCGCCTTGATCTGGTCGGGGTTAGCCTCGATTCCCCGCTGTGTTGTCAAATATCCTAAAAATTTACCCAAGGTAACCCTGAATGAGCACTTGGTGGCGTTGAGTTTAAGGCAGTATTTTCGCAACACAGTGAAGATTTCTTCCAGGTGGCATAAATGATCAACTCGATTCGCACTTTTGACCATCATATCGTCAATATAGACCTCCACGGTCTTGCCGATCTGATGCTGGAAGATTTTGGTCACCAGCTTCTGATATGTGGCTCCAACGTTTTTCAACCCGAACGGCATTACTTTATAGCAATAAATACCAGTGGGTGTTATGAACGTTGTCTTCTCTTGGTCGAGCCCGTACATCAGGATTTGATGGTAGCCTAAATAAGATCCATGAAACTCATTAGTTCATTATCCGATGATGAGTCCACTAGCTAGTCGATCTTTGGAAGTGGGAAGCTGTCCTTCGGGCACGCGCTATTCAGGTCGGTGAAGTCCACTCATACTCGCCACTTTTTATTATTCTTCAGGACTACCACCGTGTTAGCTAGCCACTCAGGGTGTCGCACCTCGCGGATGAATCTGGCGGCTGAGAGTTTGTTCACCTCATCTCAGACCGCATCGGCATGAACATTGGCTATCCGTCGTTGCTTTTGTCGAATAGAACGGACGGTCGGAGAAATGAACAGGCGATGATGTGCCACTTCGGGGTCGATCCCTGGCATGTCCTGTGGTTTCCAGGCGAACACGTTCATGTTTTCCACGAGAGGTCGAGTATCGCCTTTCTCTCCTCTGCAGAGAGCAAACCCTGACGAAAAAATATTTATCGGGGTTAAGTGGGTCTATTGGGACCTACTCTAGGTCTTTAAGAACCCTGTCTCCTAGACTGGGTCAACGCACGTCGGCCTTGATCCTAACCTGAAGTAATTGCTACCTTTTATGATGGATCTCCCCTTCTTCAGGTAGCTCTTCTACTTTTGGAAGGGCTGACTTTCCTGCCATCGCCGCCATGTAACAACGCTTCACGGCCGCCTGATCTCCTCATATCTCCATTATCCCCTACGCCGTGAGAAAACGGAGGCGTTGATGATATGTAGACGGAATCGCCTTCATCGCTACGAGCTAGGATCGCCCGATATTCGCGTTGTACGGGGATGGGAGGTCCATGACTGTGAAATCCATCATAGCCGTCTAATTCCCTGCTCAGACGGGTAGCGTAATTCGGCCAGCAGGGACAACTCGCGCTCCATTAAAGGTGACCAGGGGGTCCTTCGTCGGATGGAGGTCTGTGGCCTTCAGTCCCATTCGAAAAAATGGCTTCATGAAAAGGATGTCGGCCGAGCTCTCAGTATCTACTAGGATCCTTTTCACGTCGAAGTTTGAGATGTATATGGTAATTACCAGGGCATCCAAATGTCAGCATCAGAGAAGGTGATTACATTGTTGTGGTCCCCTCGCGGTCTTTTTACGACCAGTTTAGGCTCCTGGTCGATCTGTATCATCTCGAATGAGACCTGCATCTTTGTGGATTCCCACCGAACGCTTTTTGGTGAGATGAATGGGGCACGCCTCCGAATATGACGTCAATGACCCCGGCAGCAGTATTGGGGCCAATATTTGTCACATGTTGATCGCTGGGGTTGAGAGTGATCTCCGCAGGAGCGTACTCCTTCATGTGACCTCTTCGGATCTGTTTCTCCAAAAAAGATCGGAGGATCCGACAACTGTCAGTGGTATGGCTAACGCTCTTATGATAGTCGCAATGCAGGCTCTGGTCCCTTTTTGACTCATCACTCTTCATGGGCGCAGGCCACCTGAACCAAGGTTGTCCCTGAATCTTGGACATGATTTGGGATGGGGTAATCTTGAAGTGCATTCCCTGTCCCTCGCGCACTTCGTTAGTCGAGGTGCTTGGTCTTCTCGTCTTCTTGCCATGTTGCTCCTTCGGGCGAGCATCTCGGACAGACTTTGCAGATAGAAAGGTCGATGCGAGAGATAACTTGGAAGCTACCGCCGCCTGCTTCAGGAGTCTGGATTCCTCCTCTACCTTTGAATATTTTTCAGCGCGTCCCATTAGATCCCGTAAATCTGATGGAGTACGCTTGATCAGCGACTCCTTGAGGTCGTTGCCGGATGGCAGTTCGAAATGCCATGATCACCGCATCTCGTTGCAATCCTCCACTTCGAACTTCAGGATGCGAAAGCGATCGACGTACTGTCGAATCATTTCTCCTGAATTCATTTGAATCTTCATGAGATCCCCCAAATCCTTCTTCCTCCATCTGCTACAAATGAAGTGCTCCACAAATGTGGTTCCCAGCTCTTCGAAAGTCCTGATCAACGCTGGAGGAATGAGATGAAACCAGGACAACGCGGCCCCTTCCAAGCTGGACAAAAAAAGGCGGCACATCAACCCGTCGTACAGCTCGTAAAACGCCATGGAGTGTCGAAACGGCAGGATATGATTGTATGGATTTGTGGTGCTGTTGTACAGCTTGAACTTGGGCTAAACGAACCTATGCGATAATCGTTCTCTGAGAATGTCTGAGCTAAATGGGGAAACAAATCCCCGTATAGCATGCTCTACCATTTCACGACCCGAAATGTGGTGCACTTCGGAGCGTAATGTATGGTGTGGCTGAATGACTACTCCCCGGGTCTGCTGATGCGGGGGAGAATCACGCCGGTGACCTTCTGACACTTCGCGTAAGGCTGACTGCTCTTGGTCTGCTTGCCTCCGTGAAGTCCCTGATCGGGTTGATTGTTCTCTATGAGGTGAACGACCGTGCCCCTGTCCTTCGTGATGTCGGCGGCCTGTCCATGGAGTGCGCAAGTGTCGTCGTGATCGTTGTCTCTGATTGAAAAAAGAAGTACTTCCTTCTGAGACCTCAATGTTATTGGCTACATCGTGAGGGAGCGCTGGCAGCGGTGGTTGGACTTCCCTCGTTGCCAGTTGCCTTTGATGACCGTTCGTGTTGAAATGGTGCATAGAGGCTTCGATCATCTGTTGCATCGATTCTTGCAATCGCATGAACATATTTTCTTGTGACCCCTCCATTGCCCTCATGAGGCCCTCGACTTGGCTTGCCAGGGATCCCGGCGAGTCATCCCCAGTGTTAATTTGAAGGTCACCCCCAGTGTTTGTTTGGTGGACACCTCCATCTTGTAGGCCTCCTTCAGGAATGTCATTCAGGTTGACATTACACAGTTTTGGCTTTTCATTCTGGATCCCACAGACGGTGCCAAACTGAGGAGGATAATTTACCCTCACAGTTAAATTTGTGATTTTACGGGATTCAGAACTTCAAAAGGGATTTGGTTAATAGGTTTTTGGGTGATAGGATTATGCAAAAAGGGATTTTTTGGTGGAAAGGAGAGACTGTGCCCGGCTATCACAAATGATGGAATTGTCACCGTGACTGTTCTTGATTGCCTTGAGTGAGGAATTTTGAATTTGATCTCTTTGGATCTGCCATATGATAGTCATAAGAGTGCTGCCGCGCGACCTCTTATATAGATTGCCTACGTACACGCTGGAGGATCAAGTATCACATAGTTCAGTTGGTTATTTTGTAACCGTTTTGCCACTAATGGATAGTGGGCTATTTCTTAGGGAAACGTTCCCTGCATTTAATCTCCACGTCGTCCTTAATTACCCATGTTATGGTGGTAATGGGCATTAAGTACCAACGTGGCAATTATAAACGTTTGCTGGTCTTCTAACCGTTTCTAGTCTGTTCGCGTGTTACATTTCTGGTACTTTACCGAGGAGTAAGGTCGACCGACCAGACCTGATGTCTGGGCGTGCCTTAGACTGCTTCGTATCTGAGTAATAAGATCGACCGACCAGACCTGTCGTCTAGTCGTGCCTTAGATTAGTCGCACCTAAGTGATAAGGTCGCCCGACCAGACCTGTCGTCTGGTCGTGCCTTAGATCACTTGAGGTGTCACTTCTTCTCGAGACATGACTGTCTGAATAGATCTTTAAGTGAAGTCACGTCAGTACCAGGGATGACGTCGCGTTTTCATGGATCGGGCCTAATGGGCCTTTCGCCAGGTGGCCCACATATCGCCTTAATACGACACGTGTCCTAGTGCAGATTTTTACCTCCACAATAGTGTACTAAAATAATTGGACATGGGGCATTTTCGGTATTTTTGAACATCATCGAATTGGGGGACAATGATAATTTTTCACTGCCTTAGGGATCTAAGATAATTGAAAATTCCATGGATCTAAAAATAATAGACGGGTGACCTTAGGGACCCTTAATTAATTTTCCCATAATAATATATTGGTGTTATCATTGTTGTATTAGAGGATTCTCATTTGAATTGAGGAGCTCATCTATGTTCACCGCTAGCACATCGAGTGACCCATCAAGTATTCTCTCATTTTCACGACCTAGAGATCCTCCATCAAGTATTCTCTCATTTTCACGACCTAGAGATCCTCCATGCATTTCCCACATATTTGTGAGGGCAAATTTTTAATAGCCGATGAGGTAACTAGCCGATCGGTGGTGTTGATTAACCTTCTTAAGCACAACTCCCGTATAATCACCATGGGTTGCTCCTCTCAAAGACACTCTGCTGAAAAAGTTATTCTCTTAGCATGATCGAGTTAGGAATAGAGTATTACCTTGTTATTCGTTCCTCCAACTTTTTATTTCCTCCCATCGCTCTGATATCCTCCAATCTGTTTGCCAGGTGTAACTAACCCGACATTTGCTGGTGTTACGCATTTTGAGGGGTCGCATGATTTTGCATTGGAGAAAAATCATTGGTGATACCCAGGCCCCAAAAAATAAGCCCCACTCATAGGCCCCATGAGGTGTCATCACCTTATTGGTTCTTATTAATTGGTTTGTTGACTTTTCAAAAATGGTAAAATGTCAAAATACAAATTTGCTCTTCATTAAAAATCTATCCCATTAACCCAAATCCCCCCATTTTCTCTATTCGGTTACTCTTCCAAGTGAATCTTGAAATCCATTTATTCATTTCAAATTTTGAATTTTGAAATCCTTACCTAAATGACAATTAAACCTAATTTACATCAAAAGTTATCTAAATTGTTTTAGTCAAAATTCTTCTTCAAAGTTATATTCTTATCATACACATTTTTTTTTTTAAGAATGTTATTAACTGAACATTAAAAAAATTTAGGTATTTATTGTATTCAAATTTAAATAAAAAAACATATATAGTTATTTTATGAAACAATTACATCAATTACATTTCTTAAATATTTATATTTCTTACAACGATTTGTTACATTTACATAAAAACTGTTACATTTACCTAAATGTAACAAACAGTTACATTTACCTAAATATTTTAGGTTCCATGCAATATTTAAACAATTTAGAAACAGATTCTATTTTCAATAGTTAGTTATATTTTATAAAAAGTGTTAAAACACTTTTTTTGTTGTGTGATACATTTAACAAATTTATGAATTTGACTGTTACATTAATAAATGTAACAAAAATAAATTACCATTTTCATTGAAACAAATGCAATACATGAATAAATGTTATATTTCAGACTGTTACATTTATGAAGTAACAAAAATTAGAATATGAGTATGTTCGATGTCAGAAATGTAACATTAACATCATACAAATCATATATAAATTAAATATAACTAACCTACAATAGAACAAAGAAACAAAAGATTTTGCAGCATCCTCCACCATTGTCATCATCTCCTCCTTTCTATGTTGATCTGATCACAGCCTATAATTGACTTCTTTTGCATATTATAATACTCTATGTAGTTGGGGTTTTTTGGGGAGATCTTTTGAAAGTTTAGGTTGGAAGAGAAGATACCATCTCAACAGAAGGGTTTGATTAAAAAGGGTTTATGTTGCATCCGTCCATACTCACCTTCACTTTTTATTTATTTAAAGATATGTTTTTGTTTTTATTTTATTAATCATGATTGTCTCCTTATTTTGTGGAGTTCAATTATCAAGACATAAAATAATCAATAAGAGTATGTCAAGTATTAAACACATGCCACCTCATGGGGCCTGTGAAATTGGGGTCTAGAAAACATTATTCGAGAAAAATATAACGCCATCCGATCATGGCGATGTGCCTGCTATTTTATAAGATGGGCCATAATCGGTGACACGTAGAGTCTTGAAATTTGCCCAAACCAAATCAAATTTGCCCAAGCTAAAACAAATGTAATTAATTATAATTCTCATTAAACATAGAATCCAATAGGATTATAAAAATCCCACCAAAATGCCATCGAATTTTCTTACATACCCATTCTAAATTCTAGTGGGCTCACATTTACCAAGCAAATAGGGACTAATTGCTGATAAGGAGAACTACATCGATCAGTGCCTTCATTAAATTTTGATTTGACCAATTGATCGATGATAAACTGAGGCCAGATGTAATACTCTATTTGCCCTTTTTTATAATTTTTATTTATTTATTTATTTATTTTGTAAACAAGGTCCACAAAAGACAAGTATACACATGCCACAAGGTCCAGAGCCCAATTAAAACTTTCCACAAGAGGGGTATGTTAGAATATATCTTAAAGTGACCCACGTAAAGAGATCACACGTGTAATATTTGAATTTTAAATATTGGGTTTATCACTTATGAATATCCTCATCTAAACTTGGTCAAAGATGAGATATTTATATATCCTAACAAACTCCTTGATAGGAGGATTATAACTGATTTCAGGGATTGGATTGGGTCATCTCTCCACCTTATAAATAGAGCACATACCCCATCGATTGTGTATCATAATTAAAAAGCACGTACGAAAGGTGCCTAAGGTGAGGAGAGAGAAACCCTATTCCATAATTGAAGACTCAAGACTCAAAAGGCATCATCAATGGAGCCAGGTATGTTATTATACTATTTACGATTGTGAAGATCACGAAAGTTTAAGATCTAGGACATCATGAAATATATTAATGCTTACATGTGGTATCAGAGCCTGTGTTTTGAATTTCATGATCTTCCTATAATGATGAAAAATAATGATCTATTTTATGAATTAAATTGGATCATGTGTGTTAATAATAATTATTTATATTTAGATCATGTATGTTTAATGATCATTATGATGGCTCAAAATTATTGAAAAATATTTTGAGTTTAATTTCTATTTTCGGATTTAATTTATTTGGATTTTTTATGTGTATAAATCCATTGATGTATGTGAAGATATTAATCCGAAAACAAAAGAAATTAATTAAATATATAAATTTTGGATAGAATTGTTATAATCAAATTTTTAGTTTAATTTAAGATGAAAGATGATGATGTTTAAGTATTTTTATGGGATATTTCTTCCACTGCATATATGTTAATATATGCCGTATGAATATCATGAGGATCTGATTTGATTTAATCCAATTAAATCAATTATTATAAGGGCTATGCATGTATGGAGCCAGATTTCATCATGAAAGTAAATTATGTTCCATTGGATTTGTTATAATGGATTCTTAGATAAGAGATTATGATGATGATGATAATATGTTCTGTTAGTCTTATCCAGCTATACTTATCCACAAATAACAAACTACCACGGTTTGGTTTTAATTTTATTTACGACATGTGTAAGGGCTTATTTATTTGAGAATGAAGTGGTGATATCCCCGCACCCATATGATTAATCAAATAAATAATAAAGCTTGATCGGTTAATGAACATGAGAATCTGCATGGGTTTGATGGCAATTATGTAATTTCTTATATGGTTTGTTACGGTAGAATTTGGATTGTTATCATGCACTTTATGTTGAAGTAGTCGTTTCTTCCGTATGATCCGATCAAGTGAATATTTATATATATAATCAGGTTGGATGATATTTTGTCAATATGTCTTATGTTTTATGAATCTATAAAGTTTGATGTTTATTATTGTTCAGGCCCAGTAGTTTTATTATTGTATTTGGATTACATAAAAGCCAACGTAAAATTAAAAGCCGATTAAGTTATTTTCTGTTTTTATTATGAGGACATGTTTATAAATAATTTTATTATAGGGTTCTAAAGTAAACAAAAATTTATGAATTTGTTTTATGATTTATTTATGATGTTAAATTAATATTATGATGTTGATATTCTAAATTATGTTTAAATTGTTGAACATCATATTATGATTTGTTTTTCCGCATTTTTGTTAATGATGATGATGATGTAAATAATGCATGAGCAATAGTCATTAACATGCATTTTGGGTTCAAGGTTTGGACTAATTGCGAGTCACCAAAGTAGCCCAGTTGGAAAGAGCTGAGGATACCGAAACATATAATCGATATTCAATATATATTATTTTGTATTGAATTAAATGACATTGCAATCGCGGTTTCTTTAATCATGAGATTGTATGGATTCGCCCAAAGGAGGATCAATTTTCAATTGATTAAGAAACTGGAATAGGGTAATTGGTATTATATACTTGTTAGGATAGGAACTAGATACCCAAAGGTAATAGACCTACCTAATTGAGTCATATATATAGCCAATTAGCCCTATTAGGTGAAGTTTTCACCGTATGAATAAATAGGCTATAGGTGTGTTGTGGTATTCACCCAAAGGTGAAATCACGATGATACCACTTGTCTATTATTTTAAATAATACGTGTAACTCAAAGCATTAATATTGTGAGCATTTATTTTATGCAGTTGCAAATGCCGTCTCACTGCATTCGCATGCTTCATCTATTTCGATGTTTAATGGAACAAATCTTTCAGAATGGTCTGAACAAATCCAATTTCACTTGGGCGTTTTGGATCTTGATTTAGCACTTCAAAAAGATAAACCCACTGCTCTTACTGATTCAAGCAGTGTGGATGAGAAAGCTTTGTTCAATGCATGGGAAAGATCGAACAGATTGAGTTATGTTTATGTGAATGACAGTAGCTAGCAATATTAAGTCTACACTTCCTACTACTGAGAATGCCAAAGAATTCTTTAAAAATATCAAAGACCGGTTCAAGACTTCTGATAAATCATTAGCCGGAACATTAATGGCCCAGCTAATAACAATGAAGTATGATGGGGTTAGAGGAATGCATGAACATATCCTTCAAATGACAACCCTCGCTGCAAAATTAAAGACTTTAGGATTGAACGTGGATGATTCCTTTCTTGTACAATTCATTCTGAATTCATTGCCTCCTCAGTATGGTCCATTCCAGATACATTACAATACTATTAAAGAGAAATGGAATGTGAATGAATTAACTAGTATGGTTGTTCAAGAAGAGGCAAAGCTTAAGCAACAAGAAAATCATTCAGTTCATATGGTCACTCAAGAAGCTAGGAAGAATGGGAGGAAACCCAGTAAAGGCAATAAACGAGGATCACCAAAGAATGATGGACCTGCTGAAGAAAACAAGGTCATTAAGAAAGGGAAGGGCAAAGGTAGAAAGTGTTTCTTTTGTAAGAAAGAAGGCCACTTTCAGAAAGATTGCCATAAACACATAAGTTGGTTCGAAAAGAAGGGGATTCCTTATGACCCAGAGCATAAGCCCAAATGGGGAGTTTCTCCACACGGAGATTCAAGTTAAAGCTCCTATTAAAGTTATAAGAACTTATGTTTATTCTTAGATTGTGGTTTTCAGCTAGTTTTATATCACACATTTTATGTTTCTTATGTTATTAGGAACCTTATTTTATTTTCAGACTTAACATTAATGGCTATTTGTTTAAGTTTGGCAAAAGATGTTTTATTATGTTTAAGAATACGTCTTTTATTGGTTCTGATATTTTGTGTGATGATTTATACAAGATTAATCTTGATAATGTGTTTGCTGAGACCCTTTTGACCCTGCATTTTTATGTTGGAACTAAATATGGGTTAATGAATGAAAATTCCTCATACTTGTGGCACAGATGTTTAAGGCATATCTCCAGAGAGATATTGATATTATTAATGAGAGATGGGGTTCTCCGAACTCTAGACTTTACCGATCTCGGTATCTGTATGGATTATATTAAAGGAAACAAGCCATATACACAAAGAATGATGCCACAAATAAAGTATAGAGTTTCTTGAGATTATCCATATGGATAATTATAGACCAATAATCTCCACTTTGTGTTTCAATAGAGAAAAATATCTTATTATTATGTTTGTCAAATTCCTAGAAAAGCTATATGATTATGGTTAGGAGTATGTTGAGTAATTTTAATTTACCCATAATGTTGTGGATAAAAGCTCTTCCACATGAAAAGAAATTAGACTTTAGAATGATTAATTGTTACTTTATTAGTTACCCAGAAAAGTCCAAAAGGTATATGTTTTACTATCCTGACCATAGTACGAAAATTATTGAAACCAAATTTGTTAGATTCCTTAATCGTGATGAGACTAGTGGGAGTGTTGAATCATGAATTATGGTTATTTAAGAGGTTATGTTATATATCTATTTAACCATAACCTCTAAACAAATTGTTGTTCTTATGATTGTTGATTCCTTCAATAACGTAAAACAACAATTGAATGAACTAACACTCCATAATGAGGTTTATCTATAGGATCTGAATGTAACAGAGAATAGATATGATGTGGTTTCATGTTTACAAGCCATTGAATGTTTTGATTCTACTAAATGGATCAATATCATGAAAGAAGAGATGAAATCAATGGACCAAAATGAAATGTGAAATCTTGTTGAATTGTCTAATGTATGCAATATCGAATGATATAAAGGTAGATTTGTGGTCAAATGTTTCAATTAGAAAGAAGATGTTAATTGCAAGGAGACTTTCTCATATGTAACCAAGAAAGACTCATTTAGAATCATTATGGCATTGGCGACTCATTATGATTTAGAGTTACACCAGATAGATGTAGAAGAAAACTTTTCTGAATGAGAATTTGGATGAAGATGTATAAATAGAGCAACCTGAAGGTTTCTCATTAAATAATAAGAAATACATGATTTGCAAGCTTAAGAAATAATTATACATACTTATGCAAGTCTCCCAATAATGATATCCAAAGTTCAACGGTACCATAACATTCCTTATTGCTTATGGAAAGTATCGTTGATTGATGTTTATATCTGAAGGTCAGTGGGAGAGAATTTATATTTTATTTGTATATTGATGATATTTTACTTGCAAGCAGCGATTCAATATAAAAAAATGTTTAGCTGATGTTATGCCTATTATGTATAGGAATGTAAGTAAATAAAAGGAATTCATTATGTGTTGGCCATAGAAAGTCTAATATATGCTCACATTTATGAAGTTGGATTGCCTGAAAGTAATTGGTTATTCCGATTCATATTTGATGATTGTCCCGATAGTAAGAATAAAATCTTGGCTACATATTTTACTAGTATGAGGGACAATATTATGAAAATATAAAGTTTTATGTAATTGCTTTATATATTAAGGATTGTGGCATGCTTTGAGGCCACAATTAATGGTTTATGGTTGCAGAACTTTATCTCAAGTTTTGGAATTGTCGACTCTAATTCCAAATCGTTGAGAATTTATGCCGCAACTGGCTTCTCCTCAAATAATGACAAGTATTATAATGATGCCAAGCTTATGGAGCTAAAATACTTGTTTATAAAGAAGGAGACTCAGAAACAATGAGTGTCGATAGAAAATCTTTTAAAGCTCATGGTTGTCGATCCATTAATGAAGGGGTTACTACCAAAGATATTTATGGAACATGTTGATAACATGGTTCTTGTGCATAACCCATAACGTTTATCATTTATGTTTATATGGATCTTATGATTGTTTATTCTATTGACATGTAGAGATCTCATTATAATATGTTTCTGATGTTTCCATTTTCCATTATGGTGTATACATTATGTTGTGATTGGATGAATAATAATGGGAACAGTCTTGACAAGACATTATGGGACCCGATGGACTGAATGATATTAGTCCATACTCCTCATTTATGAGTCATGTTAGATGGATTATTAGTGTTGTAGTACATGGAAGGGACTGTGTCGTATTCATTGATGCACGACCGCCATGACTCACATTGATAGACTGTTTAATTATGACATTATGATGGTGACCAATTAAGAATGATGAGGATTATATGTTTTCAAAAGGCTAGCCATAACAGTTGTTTTCTCTTTGATAAACCCATGAGAGTCATTTCCAAAATAAAAGTTTTGTTTTAAACTTGAATGATTGATTTTGAAAAATGTATTTCATGTGGGTCAAGTGGGAGAATGTTAGAATATATCTTAAAGTGACCCACATAAAGATATCCCACGTGTAATATTTTGAATTTTAAATATTGGGTTTATCACTTATGAATATCTTCATCTAAACTTGGTCAAAGAGGAGATATTTATAAATCCAAACAAACTCCTTGATGGGAGGATTATAACTGATTTCAGGGATTGGATTGGGTCCTCTCTCCACCTTATAAATAGAGCACATGCCCCATCGATTGTGTATCATAATTAAGAAGCACGTACGAAAGGTGCCTAAGGTGAGGAGAGAGAAACCTATTCCATAATTGAAGACTCAAGACTTAAAAGGCATCATCAATGGAGCCAGGTATGTTATTATACTATTTACGATTGTGAAGATCATGAAAGTTTAAGATCTAGGGCATCATGAAATATATTAATGCTTACAGGGTATACATATCGGGATCGAATCCGGATCGTTCACTAGGGACGTGCGCATCTCTTTCACCTTGCTAGGTCACTTCGCTAGGCAAGGGGACGTGCCTTTTTATCATTTTTATTTGGCTTTATTATATGGAGCTTGTGAAATAGAAAATGTTATTTGAATTATTCTGTGTATATATGCATATAGACATGTTTTTCTAGATATAAAAAAAATAAGGTCTACTACTCCAATGATTCCAGGAAATTATATATCTGAATAGAATATGTATATATATATATATATATATATATATATATATATATATAGGGACATGATTAGGTGCGGCATGTGCGGTCCGTGCGAACCGTGTATATACATCATTTATCAAGATATATGCGTCGATAAAGAAAGCATATCAACTCATTGAAGCATATACCTCACTGGACTATATGCATCATTTATCGACGCATATACTTTAAAGGGGTGTATATACTTTAAAGGGGCATATTATCATTTGTATAACATGGTTCGCACAGACCGCATGGACCGCATATTATCATTTCGCTATATATATATATATATATATATATATATATATATATATATATATATATATCGGGGGGGCTATATATATATATATCAGGGGGGTTGATGAGGTGCGACCGTGCGCCCGGTGCACCCCATCGTGCGCCCCGTGGAAGGACCGTTCGATCGCTGATCCCGCGATCGAACGGTCCGCGTATTTTAAAAAAAAACAAAAAAAAAACTCTGATGGGATCTCTCTCTCTCTCTCGCTGTCTCTCTCTCTCGCACGAGCTCTCTCTCTCTCTCTCTCTCTCTCTCTCTCTCGATCACACATATATTTGGTCAGATCTGACCAAATCGGCGACTGCGACCCCGGCGACTGCAACTCCCGACGACTGCGACCCCGGCGACTTCGACTCCCGATGACTGCTACCCCGTCGACGATCCTCCAACGTCCCTCTTGGTGACCCTCTCCACGTCCCCTGCTACGACCCCTTCGACGACCACCCGACGATCCTGTGACGTCCCCCCTTGGCGACCCCCTCCACGTCCCCTGCTGCGACCCCATCGACGACCCCCCTGCAACCCCATCGACGACCATCCTCCGGTCTTTCCTATTTCCCTCAAACATTTTTTTGAATTTCATCTGTCTGTGAATCTGTGTGAATATTTTTGTATGTGTATGATTTTTGTTGAATTTCATCTCCCTGAATATATGTGATTTTCTTACCACAATTTTTTTTGTTGAATGAATTTGTGTCTATGTGTTTTTTTTTTCCTTTTTTAAAGCTTGATTTCATGCAATTCTTGATTCCATAGTTGGTCTACACCAAGTTTTGTTCACATTTGTGATTATCTACACTTTCAAAGGTGTTGTTATAATCACAGGGTCGATGCACATTTGTATGACATTCAACTCTCGCATCTATTCCATTAAACACAATCAATCAGTGATGGGCAAAAAAAATTTTGGATTTAAGCCTCATGGACCACATTTTTTTTCCTGGTTGAAAGTATAAGTACACAATTTTATTCTTCCACTTTTAGTAGTATTTCAAGATCTATTCTTGAAGTGTTTGATTCAAAATTTGTTATGGATATCACCCATGGTTTTTTAAGATGCAAATTTTTTGCATTTGTAGGGCGAAGGTTTAGGCTCTCTATCTGATGTTGATGATCTTACAACTGCTTTTTCAAGGGTAACATTCAGATATCTTCACTTGTAGTTTGGCACTGGTATGGTTGCTATGGTAATTGAATATTTCTCTTATATATATTTGACTATTCAACCTCTGTTTTGAAATACTCTTGATCCTAGTGAATAATTTTTTCAATCACAAATTCACAATTTTAACTAGCCATCTTTCATTCATAGGATCACAACATGATCATTGAAATTGAGAAGTGTTGTGACCTCAAAATACCCATGAAACTGAAGGGAAATCTATAAGATATATACAAGGACAACAATGCTTTATGGGTGAGAGTTTTGGATAATTAACTAATTAAGAAACAACGTGTTCGAAAAATGAGTGTAACTTGGATATGAATGTTGACATGAATGAGTGATGAGATAACAAAGGATGGAATAATAAAATTTTAAAATTTGTGGAAATGTACAAATTGCTCCAATAGATAAGACGAGAGAAAAACATTTGAGATGATTTGGATTTATGCACCTGTTAAGAGGAGCAATGTGGTCATCGTTGTAGCCTTGTAGGGGCTCCAAGGACATGGGATAGACCAAAACAAATTTGGTTGGTGATGGTAAGAAAGGACATGACTGTAGATATCTCAAAGGACATGATCTTAGTAGAGTTGAATGAAAAGGATTCATCATGGCAATCCCAAATTTTAAATATAAAAGCGATGTTGTTTTATGCTCAATTCTTTCCCACTGTATATGGAGAGAAGAAAGTAAGAACTAGGGCATGGATCTGCGATATTGCTGCAAATCAATATATTTTCCTTCACTGTACAAGATCTGTAATATCAATTGATATGTAGGATTCATTTATTAAAATCACTCCAGGATTTTGGATCTTCAATGTAAAAGAAAACAACACAGGCCTCCAACTTTGGATTTAACTACTTTAGGAATCTCTAACTTAAATGCTTAACTGAATATGCTGTTTGAAATGGTAGTTGGATCGCGTCTTGTCTTTGGAATGAAGTGTGTTTTTGAAGATTTGTTTGCTTTTAGATATACATTTTGTATTGTATATCAACCACTTAATTTGTGGTCCGTTCACACTTTTTCCTCTGCATTCTTCCTGTTTTTTGGTTGAATTATCTGGGATTTGCATATGGCGCTGATAGAATATTGTTGCCTACTTGTGTCTTGGGTGGTTTTGCATTGAAAATGTTATACTAATACATTTCAGTTTGGATTATTTCAGGTTATCACATAATGAAACTCAAGCTTTTAATACATTAACATCAACCAATTTAATACATTAACATCAACCAATTTAATACATCAACCAACTAAAATCTCCAGGTGAAACAATATCTAAAGCACCACCCTTTTTCTAAATAGCACCATCTGAGAAGCACCACCCTTTTTCAAGCATTCCTGAAATAACAAATGAAACATCACTGCTTTTATGGAACAATAGGACAAGGAAATTAAACTTTAAAGTATAACCTGATCACTGGCTTATGCAATCTTATCTATCAACTATACATCAACAAATGTATATTCATATTCTTACTCTAATGCATGTTAAATACATCACTCATGTGAAATGAAACTCTAACAACTGTGAATCATATTTACTGCAAAATCAGTCAATAGAAGCTTGGGTTTTCATTAAAATGTTGAGTTTCATTCAGTGATAACCTGAAATAATCCAAATTTCAATTTATTAGTATAATGACTTATTAACATTTTCGTTGCAACAAAAAAAAAAACTATGCTAACATTGTCCTTGAGAACGAAAAATAGAAAACCAATCCCAAATATTCTCAATCACTCAAAACTATTGAACTGCTAAGTGTAGTGGGACCAGAAAACAATTTTTTTCTACTACCTAATCAAATCCATGAGCCTTTTTTACACCACCAGTGTAATAAAAAAAAATCTGCCAGTGGTCGATCATTGTATCTCAAAGACAGCCACTCTGGAAGTGCACATCCCAGTAAAAGAGAAAAATGGCTGTAGACAAATTATTTTGGCATGCAAAATACAACGCCATTTAGACATGTATACAAATATCAGAATTTTGAGGCATGGACAATGAACAAATAGAATACCTGACAATGAATATATCTGAGTCACGATGATCAAGAGTATTTCAAAACAGAGGTTGAATAGTCAAATATATATAAGAGAAATATTCAATTACCATAGAAACCATACCAGTGCCAAACTACAAGTGAAGATATCTGAATGTTACCCTTGAAAAAGCAGTTGTAAGATCATCAACATCAGATAGAGAGCCTAAACCTTCGCCCTGCAAATGCAAAAAATTTGCATCTTAAAAAACCATGGGTGATATCCATAACAAATTTTGAATCAAACACTTCAAGAATAGATCTTGAAATACTACTAAAAGTGGAAGAACAAAATTGTGTACTTATACTTTCAACCAGGAAAAAAAATGTGGTCCATGAGGCTTAAATCCAAAAAAATTTTTGCCCATCACTGATTGATTGTGTTTAATGGAATAGATGCGAGAGTTGAATGTCATACAAATGTGCATCGACCCTGTGATTATAACAACACCTTTGAAAGTGTAGATAATCACAAATGTGAACAAAACTTGGTGTAGACCAACTATAGAATCAAGAATTGCATGAAATCAAGCTTTAAAAAAGGAAAAAAAAACACATAGACACAAATTCATTCAACAAAAAAAAATTGTGGTAAGAAAATCACATATATTCAGGGAGATGAAATTCAACAAAAATCATACACATACAAAAATATTCACACAGATTCACAGACAGATGAAATTCAAAAAAATGTTTGAGGGAAATAGGAAAGACCGGAGGATGGTCGTCGATGGGGTTGCAGGGGGGTCGTCGATGGGGTCGCAGCAGTGGACGTGGAGGGGGTCGCCAAGGGGGGACGTCACGGGATCGTCGGGTGGTCGTCGAAGGGGTCGTAGCAGGGGACGTGGAGAGGGTCACCAAGAGGGACGTTGGAGGATCGTCGGCGGGGTAGCAGTCACCGGGAGTCGAAGTCATCGGGGTCGCAGTCGTCGGGAGTCGCAGTCGCCGGGGTCGCAGTCGCCGATTTGGTCAGATCTGACCAAATATATGTGTGATCGAGAGAGAGAGAGAGAGAGAGAGCGAGAGATCCCGTGAGACGGTGAGAGAGATAGAGAGAGAGAGAGAGCTCGTGCGAGAGAGAGAGACAGCGAGAGAGAGAGAGAGAGATCCCATCAGAGTTTTTTTTTAAAAAAAAAAATACGCGGACCGTTTGATCGCGGGATCAGCGATTGAACGGTCCTTCCACGGGGCGCACGGTCGCACCCCATCAGCCCCCTATATATATATATATATATATACATATAGTGATACGATTAGGTGCGATGTGCGGTTGGTGCGGTGTGCGACGTGGGCCGTCCGATCGCGGGTCCATCGCATCCAACGGTCGACGTGAATCGCACCCGACCGTCCGATGCGATGGACCCGTGATCGACGGCCCGTGATCGCACACTGCACCTAATCGTAATATATATATATATATATATATATATATATATATATATATATATATATATTCAAGGGCGTAATTCAATACTACTATATTATTTCTATTTCAAAAAACAATATAAAACATGAGATTAAATTTTTATAAATGTATATTGCTTGAAAAGATAATTACAAATATCATTTAAATTGTATTTTGTTGGTGTTGTCTTATCTGGGAGTGCGAGTTCTATAGAGGGGTGAGTCTTTGTTCCTGAGAGATAATTCTAAAACTATGGATACAAGAAAGTACATAGAGAATGTAAAGAGATGAGAAAAAAAAACACGCACACATTTATATATATAGTAACTAGGTATTAAACCGCTCCTAAGATCATTCAATCACAACCATTTTTATTCAAAAATTCAAGCAAGGGTTTGAGCCCCTCCTTCTCAGGATGGGATCGCCTGTAGCACACTACAAGTTCCTCTCTCTGGCAACCATGATAATGACACAAGTAAACGTCAAGTGTAAACTCCACTGAATGATTATGCTAGTCTTTAAAAAATTTATATTAAATATAGCCAATACATTATTGTCGTCTCTTACTGTTAAGAATTTACACGTGATAACAATATATTGATTGTTATAAGAAATTAAAGAGCATGTAGTGTACTACCGACGATCAAATCCCTTGCCCTTCTCCATGGTGCCTACGCCCCTGACTATGCCCATCCCTTTAATTTAACTGCTTTACGTAATGACACAAGCATGATTACACCAATTTTGCAATACTTTTGAATGCAGTAAAAGCAAATAAACAAGAGTTTCTTTGATTAAGGACTCTAATATCTATCACTCTCAAGAAACCACAAAATCAAATAGCACTAGAAGACGATTGCGCCTCTATACACGAAACAAAGGAAAAAAATATTGACCAAAAACATAGAAGATCGTTGATATGCAGTCATTTGAAACTCTATAGGCCCATATACTATGATATATATTGCGTTATCATAGTGTATGGATTCTATCTTAATGTATGAGACTAAAAATTTTATTTTTATTTTTTTTTAAATTATAATTTATTTATATATATATTTCAATTCATATAATAATACGTATTTCAATGAACGGGCGCATATTTTTTTTATATAAAAGAGCACATAGAAACACATGGCTCTATGTGCTCTAACCCATTTAACATAGCAAGTAGACGTGATGTTCAGGTGTAAACTCCACTGAATGATTATGCTAGTCTTAAAAACTTTATATTACATATCATTATTAAAATTCATGAATTAGAATTCACCATGTCCTCACACTCAAATAGTGGCTGGTGCGCAACAGGACTTTTTCGTTGCACGCTCTTCCGGGACACTCTTTTGAATCGTTGCCCAAACACACCAACCAACAAAGCCGCGCCAAATTTGACCAAAAATAAAGGGCAAATTTATTTTCACTACCTAACTTAATCTTTTTTACTATCCAAAATTACAAAAATATCATTAATTTTTTTCTCTCTTTTCCACTACCCAGTTTGACAAGGCCCAGTCAAAATCTTTTTCACTGGGACGACAGAGGTCCATCGAACTATCTAAACAAATGTCGACAGGGACCCAATCAAAATCTGTTTCACATGGACGACAGAGGTCCTTCGATCTGTCTGACGTGTCGATCCCTTTAAAACAACATCTATCTTTTAAAAATAAATTACTTATACAGTCATTTAAGTCCTTACAAAAACCAAAAATTCCATTTAAGTCATTTAAGTTCTTTTAAAAATTATTCACTTATTTTGTCATTTTAAATACAAGGTGTAAAAATGAAAAAACAAACAGTCATATAAATGAAATAAACATTAAATATTCCATATACACAAGTGGAGTATCAAGAAACATTCCATATACTTTCGACATGATACTTCACTTGTTTAGAAAAGAAAATAATGTTTTTTGTCTATATGAAATGTTTATAGTTTATTTGGTCCAAATAACTCTTTGTTTGATATTTTTGTTTCTTATACTTAAATATATATATGTGAATAATTTTCAAAAAGACTTAAATAACTTAAATGATATTTTTGTTTTCCATAAAGACTTAAATGATTGTATAAATGATTGATTCTTATAAGAAAGTTGTTGTTTTGAAGGGTTAGACACATCCATGTCGACACTTGCTCAGACAGATCGACGGATCTCTATAGTCCTAGTGAAACATACTTCGATTGAGCCTCTGTCGACACTTATTCAGATAGATCGACGAACCTCTATCGTCCCAGTAAAGAAGACTTCGATTGGACGCTGTTGAACTGGGTAGTGAAAAAGGGAGACAAAAAATAAAACAAATAATGACATTTTGATAATTTTGGATAGTGAGAAAGATTAAGTTGAGTAGTGGGTCTATCCTTGCCCAAAAAAGAATGAAGGGGAAACTAATTCGAATTCCTTCGAGGAACCTTGAATTAATTTTAGTCTCTAAAACATCTAAAACTTATTTTTAGATCATCAAATTATTGAAGTATTATTTCTGTATCCTTTCATTTAATGGGAGTTGTCTTTTATCTTTTTTTTTCAATTTTGCACATCTTCACATTTTGAACAGTGTACACAGACACATTAACAATGTACATAGACGATAGAGGGTAAAAATAGTTTTCAACTCAGAAACTGGGGATTAAACAATAAGTCTCGATGTTTCAGTGACTTAAAATAATTAAGTTGTTTCTTCAAGGACGCAGAATTAATTATTCATGAAAGAAAGAAAAAAAGGACGCAGCAATTGTCAACACTGAAAAAAATGACATTTGCCTGCCACTTCAGTCAGGGCCACACGTACCCCGTGATGTCGCTAATATGCTACAATCTTTTTTGACCACCACCTCCCCCACCCATTATCAAGGATTTAGAAATGATGATTCATGATGATTCATAAACCAAGATCAGATTCTGTACCCCACATTTGCTCTCACCAAACACATCCAAATTTGAACACTTTCATCACAGCTTGCTTTACTTACAAGTCAAAACCACAATGAATAGTAATATGATATAGTGATGGTATAAAGTTCAAATAATTATTCTAACTCATTTTGGCAACAAAGATTTTCAGAATATCTGTCATTATAATATTATTTTTGACTCTCAAAAAGTTGTTTAAATAGTCCAATTGAAAGATGGTTTGGGATTTCCATCACTTTTCACTCACTAGTATAGAAAAAGGAAATACCCATATAGATAAAGTATTAGATGATGATGATGATATCTTATAATAATAAATTTAATCCATATCATCTAATAATCATACTAAATTACTAATAATACTAATACTAATAAAATGATTAATAATAGTAATATTAATAGTAATCAAATAATAATATTATTATTTGTAATAATATTATTAATAATAAAACCTAATTCTTCTCTACTACTACTACCACCACCACCACCACTAATAATAATAATAATAATAATAATAATAATAATAATAATAATTAATAATAAAATTACAAATAATAAATAATATTAAAAATGCCTAAAAATATTAATAGATGCATTAATCACTTATTGTCTAATCACTTATTGTCTATCTTTTACATTAGCAAACATTTCTATTGTGGGGATTTAACCACCAATGCCGTGAAGTTGGACCGACGTCTAAAAAGCTACTTGGGGAAGAAGTAACAAGTGATGTTGGGCCTCTTTCTTTCGATTGAAAACATATGGGATTTAAAGTTGACGCGATTACTCTTGTTATTTGTTAAGAAACCCCGGGAGGCAAGGAACCATCAAGGAACATGTAGTGGGGGGTGAAGGTGACGAAGTCCCAAAATACTTCATTCAATCATTCAAGAGTTCTCGCAAGTTCTCTTACAAGACATGGAACGAGATTGAGAACTTTAGAAATAGAACTCCTTTCCAAAAGGATGACAAGTCACACAGTACTTCAGAGGTTCACTCCGAGAGACACACAGTACTTCAGAGGTTCACTCCGAGAGATTGCATCATCAGTTGATCCTCCACAACAATTAGTATAGACCATGATAAAATAGTCTACTCATCCCATATAGAAAAAGGATTAAAAAGGATGCATACAAAACTCTGTGAGGAAACACCCCAGGGGTCCCCAACTGCTCCACTCATTCTGTCAAATAAAGGACTCCAGGAAGAAGCATTCCCAAGACCTAGTCTTCTAGCCATATAGCCCCAAGGAGATTCACTTAAGGTCACAAGATGCATCCGCCATTGATTAATAATCAACACTAACCCTCTTAGGAATGCACGTGACTAGACCTATCAACTGGTCAGGTCCATGTGTAATGTACATGATGATATAGACCTACCTCGATGGACCCAAACAATAAATTGGGTTGGGTCCAAATCCTCCTCCACCCGATGGACCCGTACCTTACTGAGGTGGATATATTTCCTATTCAGTTAAATTTGTAATTCTTTTGGGATTGAAACGTCAAAGGATAATTGCAGTATGGATTTTGGTGGTGGAATAAACTAAAACAATATGGGTTTTTGGCTGTACCCTTAGAGTGTTTGCGCATGACCACTTTATAGGCTGCCTACATACACCTGAAAGATCAAGCCACACGTAATTCCCAAAATGTCCTTATAACCGCCTTGCCACTAAGTGTTTATTGGGCTTTTTCTAGGGAAACATCCTTAGTAATTATGCTCCACTTCGGCCCTTGATTACCCACGTTCTGCTAGTAGTGGGCCTTAAATACCGACGTGGCGGTTACATGCGTTAGTGGTCTTCTAACCGTTTCTCCATTCTACTCATGGTATCTTGGTGTAATCGCCCGTGCGATGTCTTTCAGGTAAGATAGGATGAGATCCAACCAGGTCATCCCCTGTGGTTCCGACTCTACCGCCATGACCTGCTCGAGATGAGCGATACTAGGTTCCCATAAGAACTCGACCTAAGTTTCTTGGGATGGTTCTCCTTCTAGAGCACATGTCAAATTTGTCAGGGCGTCAGCTTGAGTATTCTGCTCATGTTCAATTGCGTGGATTTTCTAATCACCGATCTGTGTGAGCAGAGTACGTGCATAGCTCTGATAAGCTGCCATGCGATCGTCTTTCATCTGATATTTTCCAGTGCACTGGCATACTATGTGCTGAGATTCGCTGTAGATCGTCAGTTTATGGACGCCAAGATCTACTGCAACTCCAAGCCAGCAATGAGAGCCTTGTATTCTGCTTCGTTGTTGGAAGCCTTGAAACCTAGCTTGATCGCGTGCTCGAACAGGAATCCGTCTTCACTTTGCAAGATCAGCCATGCTCCTAACCCTCTTTGATTGGACGCACCATCGACTTGGAGTGTCCAAGAAATTGGTCTGTAGTTGGAAACGGCGCAAATCTGCTGCTCGATAGGTGTAAGGTCGGCGATAATGTCCGGGACCACCTGTACTTTGATTGTGTTCTTGGGCTGGTAGTAGATGTCAAAAGCTAATAACTCCACTGCCCATTTAAGCAACTGTCCTGCGACATCCGCCTTTCACAACACAGCTTTGAGAGGCGATTTGGTGATGACATGGATCGTATGGGGTTGAAAGTAATGGTGCAGTTTTCGTGCAAGAACGAGTAAGGCAAACACAAGCTTTTTCGATGCGGGAATACCTGGTTTCTGTCCTGTTGAGCACCTTACTTGCATAGTAGATCGCCATCTGCCCCGGTCGATGTCCTTCAGTAGCACGGAGCTGACAGCATGCTTGGAGGCTGCAATGTAAAGGAGCAGGATGTCTCCTAAGGAAGGATTCACCAGAAGTGGTGGCGTGCTAAGGTACTTTTTTATTTCCTCGAACGCTTTCTGATATTCTAGCGGCCATTCAAACCTCTGAACTTTTCGTAGCAGCTGGAAGAATTGCTAGCATTGATTGGTGGCTCTGAAGATGAACCGGTTAAGAGTGGCCAACCTCCCGGCTAGTTTTTGCAACTCTTTTTGTTTCGCGGATGCTCCATCTCCATTATTGACTTAATCTGATCAGGATTGGCTTCGATTTATCGCTCTGTAATCAGATACCCCAAAAACTTCCTCGAGGTGACTCCGAAGGAGCATTTCGTGGCATTTAGTTTAAGGCGGTACTTACGCAGCACAATGAAGACTTCTTCCAGGTGGGCTAAGTGATCAACTCCGCGTTCGCTTTTGATCATCATGTCATCGATGTAGACTTTCACAGTTTTACCGATCTGGCACTGGAAGACTTTAGTCACCGGCCTCTGGTAAGTGGCCCCAGCATTCTTCAACCCGAATGGCATCACTTTATAGCAATAAATGCCAGTGGGAGTTGTGAACGTTGTTTTCCCCTGATCGGGCTCATGCATCGGGATTTGGTGATAGCCTCAATAAGCATCGATGAAACTCATTAGCTCATTACCCGATGAGGAGTCCACCAGCTTGTCGATCTTTGGAAGCGGGCAGCTGTCCTTCGGGCATGCATTGTTTAGATTGGTGATGTTATATATGTGTCACTTTTTAGCCTACGGGTAACCTTTGGGTCATTTTTGGCCATTTTTGATATTTTCTTTTTTCGATCGGAGCCGCTAAAATTTTGGCTTTTAGTTATCTGCGTGAGCTGAAGTACTCCGATTGAAAATCTGACTGCATATTATGGGTCCTGGTATTATTCTGTACTACCCATAAAAATTTCATTAAATTCCGGTAACGTTTGGAAAATTATACAGTTCTGAATCGTATCAGGGTTTTCTTCGAAACTGATTCGTTAAGTGGAATAGTATTGGGATATTTATGTGTATATGGTGACCCTAGGTAACCTTACCCCCACCTTGCTTAGTAGTGAAGAAACCATTGGTTTTTATTTATGTTAGAGGGTGAGTTTAGGCCTATGTGTACCTCCCTCTTTTCCCTTGTGTTCACCCCCCCCCCCAATAGGTGACTTTTGTCACTCTCTTCTCCCCTCTCTCCCTCTCAACGTGGACCTCTCTTTGGCCTCTCCTTCACACCCCCCCCCCCCAAAGTGTTTGATTTTATGTCACAAAGAGAACGAGAAGTAGATCAAGGAAGGAAGTGGTGCTAGAGTGGAGATCTTGGGGTGGGTTTTGTGTGCATGTGTTCTTAAGTGGCTATCCCTCTCTCTTTCCCACTAGTCCAGCCCTGTTGTGTGGATGTTTTTAGTGAAAAGGTGGCACAAGAAGAAGTGTAATAGTGGAGGTTAGTGAGTGAGTGTTGTGTGTGTATTGATTATAGCACTTTGATCTTCCCTTTCCTCTTCTCCCCCTCATGTCCATGGGTTCCTTGCCCTATTTTCCAGCCAAGAAAGGAAGAGGAGGAGCTGAAGAGGAGGCGTAGTGGTGGTGGTTGAGGTGGTCGTGGGTGCATCGAGAGCCCCGAATCTCCCCCTTTTCCTTCCCCTATTTTGGTAAGTCTTTTCCCTCTTCTTTTGTGATTTTCTTTGGCTTAGGAGCTTTGGAGGGTCTTGCATGCTTGGTGGTTGAGTTTGGGTGACAGAGGAGGGTTGGGGAGGGGTTAGAAGAGGCTGGGCGCGCGCGCGGGTCTGTCCGCGCGAGTGCGCGTGCAGGCGCGCGCGAGCCTCTGCGCGGAGTATTGGCAGGCGCACGGTGTGCGCGAGCGCACGCGAGAGTGTTCGAGGGGAGTTGGTCAGGCGCGCGAGTGTGCGCGGGTCTGGCGCGCGGCAGCGTGTCTGGGCGCACGGATGGGGCCGCGGCAGTGCACCAGAAGGTGCGGGAGTGCGTGCACGTGCGTATGTGTGCGGGGGCCACGCGTGTGGCTGCCCGGGGGGCACGGGTAGGTGTCAGGGAGCTCGGATATGCATGCGTACGCGCATACTCGTATGCGTGCGAGCCCGTATGCGTGCATATCTAAGTCTTTGGTATTTTTAGGTAATTTTAAGTGTTTCTATGTAGTTATACTCACCATTTGATGCCCTTGTCATGCAGATCTTGGCAAACGGTCATGCATCGACCCGGGTTGCGGTGAGTGGGGCAATCCAACCCAGTTGAGAGGTGTTCAATGCACGTTGGAGTGCATTGCCCTCCCCTGGGGCACCATAATTGCATATAAACTTGATGTATGCATGCATGTTGTTACCTAGCTTGCTAAGCATGTAATCATGTCATGCTAGATATTGAATGTTAGGGACTATATGTTCATGTATCATGTATAGGAGCCATACATGCTAGATATCATGTCATATGTTAAGATAACCACCACTATGCATGTCCCCACCTAGTTAATTTGATTAACTTATATGATTATGCATAGAATAGCATGTCTTAAAACAATATGTTGTTGTATTGTATTAATTCATTTGAGATGCTACCATGATTAATTCCTTAATATATTCTTCATTATATATTAATCCCTATTTTCCTACTCGGGATTAAGGAGCCTTGCGAGGTCATCATTGAGACCCAGGCTAGGGTGTTCCGTGTTCCTTGTTTGGTTGTTGGGATATCCTATACCGAGACCTCAAGGTGCCCTCCCAAGGGGTTCTTTCCCCCAGGTAGGGAATATCTTGAATAATTCTTCATTTAATTATATGTTGTATATTTATTTATACCTGTATGAGCCATGAATCTTGTCTAAATGAGTTTGGACAAGTGTATGACCTATTTGGGGGTCATACCATGGCATAGTCATTACGAATGATAGAATTTCTCTGCATCAGAGTTATGCGCCCTGGAGGGAATTCTTGAGAATTCGTTACCGTACCGGTGCGTAGTCACCGATGACGATGGATCCAAGGGGATCATATTCGCGTGTATAGATTGACTTCTTTCCTTCGTTGGATCCGCGTAGGGACTTCCTGGTTGAGACAGCCGGCCTGACAAAGGGCTCCCATCCGTAGGTGCTGCCGATTTGTGAGGATGTGCTGATCATGGGAGTATACTAGGTATGGGCTTCCCTGGATAAGGGCTACCGGTGGACCAAGGGCGTAGAAACAATCTAAATTCCTCCCAAGAGCCTATGTCACCCCGAGGAGGGGGTGAGGGTGAGGGTGTAGTGGGTCGGCGTTGGTTCGATCTGCCAGTTTGTGCAATTTTCCAAAGCCTAAGTCATCCCTAAGGAGGGTGAGGGTGAGGGTGAGGGTATTGCTTTGTAAAGTCCTATGTCACCCTGTGGGGGTGAGGGTGAGGGTGCGGGAGTGGTGGGCTCGGGTTGATACTCGACCCACCAGCTTAAGGAGTTGTTTCTATCTGTTGGAACTTAAATTACTTGAAAGGATTTATATGAGTTGTGTTGCATGGATTGTTCCATTCACTGAGCGTGTGGCTCACCCCTCGCATATGTTTTCTCCAGTTGACGCTGAGTCGGATCCAAGAGAAGAGCTCCCCTTGACGCAGTACGAGTAGGAGACCCGCGTTCGCGTTGGATGTCTTGCGAGTGAGAGGCCATCAGCATTCCCTTTTCCTTGTATGTATACTTGTGCTTGTGCACGGTATGTGGACTGTTGATTTCTTTTGTTGTGAATATTGGCTCTCATGGGACAGTTGATTGAGTACTCTAGTCTGTAAATATGTCTTTGAATTACAGACTTAGTTGTTTGAGCTTCCGCTATTTGTATATATTTGATGTCAGTTACTTGGTTATTGCTTTATTGCCTTTGATGTTGTGGAGTCCTTATTTGATCTCGTGTATAGATTGCTGATATCATATATATTTGCCATGTCTCAGGGACGGCCGCCCTGGGGCGTGATAGGTGAAGTCCATGCAAACCCGCCACTTCTTATTCTTCTTTGGAACCACCACGGTGTTGGTCAGCCACTCAAGGTGTGGCACCTCGCAGATGAACCCGGCGGTCAAGAGTTTGTTCACCTCGTCTCGCACCACTTCTGCATGGACCGCGGCTATTCGTCCCTGCTTCTGTAGGACTAGACGGATGGCCGGCAAGATGAACAATCGATGATTTGCCACTTTGGGGTCGATCCCCGGCATGTCTTGAGGCTTCCAAATGAAGATATCCTTCTTCTCGATTAGGAGGTTGAGTATCGCCTTTCTCTCTTCTATAGAGAGCAAACTCTCGACTAGAAAGTATTTCTCGGGATCAAGGGGATCTATCGGGACCTACTCGAGGTCTTGAAGAACCCTATCTTCGGGATCGGGTCAGCGTTCGTCGCCCTTGTCCCGGTCATAAAGTAATTGCTACCTTTTTGGATGAATTTCTCCGTCCTCGGGCAGCTCCTCGAACTCGGCAGAGCCAACTTTCCTTCCATTACCGCCATGTAGCAATGTTTTGTGGCAACTTAGTCTCCTCGTATCTCCATTATCCCTTGGGCTATGGGTAATCGGAGACGTTGCTGGTAGGTAGACGAAATCGCCTTCATAGCCGTCAACAAGGTGCGTCCGATGATAGCGTTGTACGGAGACAGGAGGTCCATGACAGTGAACTCCATCATGGTGGTCTGGTTCCCTGCTCGGACTGGTAATGTAATGCGTCCTGCCGGGACGACTCGTGCTCCATTGAAAGCAACCAGTGGGTCCTTCGTTGGGGGTGAGATCAACAGCTTTTAACCCCATCCAAAGGAAGGGTTTCGTAAAGAGAATGTCAGCCGAGCTTCCTGTGTGGACAAGAATCCTCTTAACTTTAAAATTAGAGATACGCAAGGTGATTACCAGCGCATCTGAGTGCGAGGCCTGGACTCCTTCTAGGTCGGCGTCAGAGAAGGTGATGACTCCTTCATCACTACTTCTTAGTCTTTTCACGATCAGCTTCGGCTCCTGGTTGATCTACATCATCTTGAATGAGACTTGCATCTTCTTCGAGTCTTGTTGGGTGCTTTTTGGCGTGACGAAATGCGGTACGCCCCCGAATATGACATCATGACCCCCGCCAAAGTGTTGGGGTCAATATTCATCACATGTTGCTCGCCGGGAGCTTGAGTATTCTCCACAGGAGCGTATTCCTTCAGGTGACCCTTTCGGATCTAGGTCTCCAGGAACGTCCGGAGGATGCGGCAATGGTCGGTGGTATGGCCCACACCCTTGTTGTAGTTGCAACGGAGATTTTTATCCCGCTTTGACTCGTCGCTCTTCATGGGTGCTGGCCATCTGAACCACAGTTGCCCCTGGATCTTGGATAGAATCTGAGACGGGGGATCTTGAAAAACATTCCCCGTCTTTCTCACACCTCGTTGGTTGAGAAGCTAGACTTCTTGCCCCTCTCGCCCCGTTGGTCCTTTTGACGTGGCTCCTGCATGTGTTTTGTTGCTGGTGTTGAGGTGGCCGTCATTGGTGAAGACTTGGGCGTAGTCACCGCTTGCTTCAGGAGTCTGGACTCCTTTTCCACCTTGGCGTACTTTTCAGCATTCCCCATCAATCTCGCAAGTCGAAAGGAGTGCGCTTGATAAGCGACTCCTTGAGGCAGTTTCTGGATGGCAGGTCATTCCAAAAAGCCATGACCGCAACGTTCTCATTGCAGTCTTCAACTTCAAACTTCAGGATGCGGAAGCAATTAACGTACTGCCAAATCGTTTCTCCTGATTGTATTTGGATCTTCATTAGATCCCCTGTATCCTTCTTCCTTCGTCGGTTGCAGATGAAGTGCTCGACAAGCATGGTATCAAGCTCTTCAAAAGTTATAATTGTCGCAAGCGGAAGAAGATGGAACTAGGTCAATGTGGCCCCTTCCAGGCTGGAGAGGAAGAGGCGACACATCAACCCATCATAGAGCTCATACAACACCATTGAATGTCAGAACATAAGAATATGATCGTAAGGATCCGTTGTGCCCTTGTATAGCTTGAATTTGGGTTGAACGAACTTACGTGAAAGTTGTTCCCTGAAGATCCTCGCGCAGAACGGGGAGGCAAATCCCCATACTGCATGCTCCACCATTTCATGACTCGAAATACGCCGTACCTCAGAGTGCAAGGTGTAACGAGGAGTGCTCCCCTGGTTTGCTGACGGGGTGGAGAGTCGTGCCGATGCCCTTCGGATACTTTGCGTAAAGCTGACCATTCTTGGTGTATTTGCCTCCGCGAGGCCTCCCGCAGGGCGGAGCGTTCTACGTGAAGGGAACGCCCGCGCCTCTGTTCTTCGTGAGGCCATCGACCCACTCGAGGGGTGCGCGAATGTCGACGGGACCGCTGCCTTTGGTTGGAGGAAGAGGTATTTCTCTCCGAACCCTCATCATTGACGGCTGAAGGGTTGGACAGCACATGAGCTGGTGGCTGAATTTCCTCCTGAGCTGGTTGTTGTTGATGCATGTTCGTATAGAACTGCTGCATCAAGGCTTCAATAATTTGCTGCATTGATCCCTGCAGACGGATGAATAAAGTTTCTCGCGAAGACTCCATCGCCTGCTTGAGGTCCTGAACCTGACTGGCCAAGTTTCCTGGCGAGCCATCACCGGCATCAGTTGGGAGGACGTCTCCTTCTTGTTGCCCCTCTGTATGGATATTATTTGGAACAAACATTGCAAACACTGACTTTTTGTTTAAGAGTCCCATAGCTAGAGCCAAACTGAGGTGGATATTTTCCCCCTTCAGTTAAATTTGTAATTCTTTTGGGATTGAAACTTCAAAGGATAATTGCAGTATGGATTTTGGTGGTGGAATAAACTAAAACAATATGGATTTTTGGCTGTGCCCTTAGAGTGTTTGCACGCGACCTCTTTATAGGCTGCTTACGTACCCCTAAGGGATCAAACCACACATAGTTCCTGAAATGCCCTTGTGATTGCCTTGCCACTAAGTGTTTAGTGTGTTTTTTTTTTCATGGAAACGTCTCTAGTAATTATGCTTCACGCTGACCCTTGATTATCCATGTTCTACTGGTAGTGGGCCTTAAATGCCAACGTGGCGATTACAGGCGTTATTGGTCTTCTGACCGTTTCTCCATTTTGCTCGTGGTCTCTTGGTGTACTCACTCGTGCGTTACATTTTCAAGTATATCAACGAGGAGTAAGGTTGACCGACCAGACCTCATGTCTGGTCGTGCCTTAGACTGCTTGTTCTCGAGTATTATGATCGACTGACCAGACTTTATGTCTCGTTGTGTCTTAAACTACTCGATGTGACATTTGCTTACGAGGTGTTTGACCGTCCGATTAGACCCTTAGCCTAGTCGTGCCTACACACCTAATGATGTCATCATGAGGTTGTCCATCCTGGATCGGGTCTTGTGGGCCCAAGTCAAATAGCCCATGTCCGTCTCGACTTGACACGTGTCCTAGCGCAGATTTTTACCTCCACACCAACTATTAAAAAAATTATTTTGATTTATGTATGCTTTATGTCCCTACTCCTACCAAACTTAACTATTAATGGGCCAACCCAACGTGGCAATGTAGAAATTAATGGGCCAACCCAAATGTAGCCATTAATGGGCCTGGGAATGTGATCCAAGTCACTCAACCCAACCATACATATGTAGGAAAAAGACAGCCACCATTTCAGTCTCAATTACAGTCCATCTTGTTTTTCTTTTTTTTTAAAAATCATACACTCATCCTTTAAAGTGCATGCTGTTATATGAAAGGAAGTATATACTGAGATACATTAATGTATTTTTTTCATAGTGAAAAAATGAAAAAAAAATTAGATCATATACTATGATATGACTCATACACTATTGTGGAGGTAAAAATCTACGCTAGAACACGTGTCAGGACAAGACAAACATGGGTCATTTCATTTGGGGCCCACAAGATCCGATTTGGATCCACAAACATTATGATGACATTCTCGGGTGTGCTGGCACGACTAGACTAAGGGTCGAACAGTCAGACATCTCGTGGGCGAATGTCACCTCGAGCAGTTTAAGACACGATCAGACTAAAGATCTGATCGGTCAACCTTACTCTTCAAGAACGAGCAGTTTAAGGCACAGCCAGACTAGAGGTCTGGTTGGTCGACCTTACTCCTCACAGACATGCTCGAAGACATAACGGACGGACGAGTATGATAATGAGCCTCGAGCGGGTTGAAGAAACGGTCAGAAGACCACTAACGCCTGTAACTGTCAAGTTGACAATTAAGACTCACTACCAACAAAACGTGGGCAATCATGGGCCGACGTGGAGCATAAATACTAGGGACATTTTCCTGGAAAAAACCCACTAAACACTTGATGGCAAGGCGGTTATAGGGGTAACTAGGGAACTACGTGTGGCTTGACTCCCAAGGGGTACGTAGGCAGCCTATAAAGAGGTCGCGCGATAGCATTCTAAAGGCACAATAAAAAAATTCATGTAGTTCAAGTTCTTTCTACCACTAAAATTCTCTAAAAATTTATCCTTTGAAGTTTATTTCCCAAAAAGATTTACAAATTTAACTAAAGGAGGGAAAATATTCACCTCACATATCTTTAGCATTTTATTTTTTATATTAATTTTTAATTTAATAATAATTAATATATCACAAATAAGATAAATATCTTATTGATTTATTTTTTATTTAATGATTATTTCTGTTATATTTATTATTAAATGGAAAGTAACCTAGTTTCATTTCCACTTTTATACTCAAAATTTTAAATTAATTATCATGAATTGTATTGAGTCTCGTTTTAGATGAGAGACAAAATAAAACAAAAAAGATAATAGATTTTTCTAAATCAGATAAAATCATATCCCTCGCAATCTTATTTTTTATTTTAATTGTTAATTTTATATTAAATAAATATAAATATCTTACACACACGGTATACAACGTGATTTAGCACGTTCATAATAACTTATATATATATATATATATATATATATACAAAAATGAAAATCAAAATTCGAATAACCAAAAGTGGAAGTGGTATGGCTTTGAATAAGACCTCTTTCCTTTAAGTAAGGTAAAATAGATATAATAGATCAGCTTCTATGAAGGAAGCTCCTTTTTCACAAAAATAGAGCTGCAATCAGAAAATTTTCAAGATCCCAATTACATGAAAAGAGACCCCCTATCTTGTGGTGTGGACAAAATTAGATTTGAACTAAGTACTCCCCTGTTTTTGGAAGGCTGATTTCTTCTACTCTTCATCCCAAACCCCTCTTTTTTCATTTTTGTTTGTTTGGAAGAAAAACAGGCAAAGATCTAACACTTGGGTCTCAGATTTCTCTCAATCCCTATTCTAATGGATTCAGGACACACAATTTATTTTTAAAAAATAACAACAAATATATATATATATATATATATATATATATATATAGGGAAGTGATTACATGCGAACGTGCGGTCGTTGCGCACGCGATCATGGGCCGTCGATCACGGGTCCATCACACTGGACGGTCAGGTGCGAATCACGTCGACCGTTGGATGTGATGGACCCGCGATCGGACGGCCCGCGATCGCGTGCGCACGTCCGCACGCCAGCATTTCACTATATACACACACACACACACGCTCGCGAATAGGTGCGGCGAACGGCGGGTGCGGCCGCAACGTGGGCCATTCGATCGCGAGTCCATCGCATCCAACGGTCGACGTGAATCGCACCCGACCGTCTGATGCGATGGACCCGTGATCGCTGCCGCACCCGCCGTTCGCCGCACGTAATAATTTATATATATATATATATATATATAGTGAAGCGATTAGATGTGGCGAACGGCGGGTGCGACCGCGACACGGGCCGTCCGATCACGGATCCATTGCATCCGACGGTCGATGTGAATCGCATTCGACCGTCGGATGCGATGGACCTGTGATCGCCGTCCGATGCGATGGACCCGTGATCGACGGCCCACGATCGACGCCGCACCTGCCGTTCACCGCAGGTAATCGGCCCCCTATATATATATATATATATATATATATGATTAGGTGCGGCCTGGGCGGTCCATGCGAACCGTGTATATACATCATTTATCAAGGTATATGCGTCGATAAAGAAAGCATATCAACTCATTGAAGCATATACCTCACTAGACTATATGCATCATTTATCACGCATATACACTTTAAAGGGGTGTATATGCATGGTTCGCACAGACCGCATGGACCGCATATTATCATTTCACTATATATATAGGGACATGATTAGGTGCGGTCTGTGCGGTCCGTGCGAACCGCGTATATACATCATTTATCTAGGTATATGCGTTGATAAAGAAAGCATATCAACTTATTGAAGCATATACCTCACTGGACTATATGCATCATTTATCGACGAATATATACTTTAAAGGGGTGTATATGCATGGTTCGCACAGACCGCATGGACCGCATATTATCATTTCGCTATATATATATATACACGCTCGCGATTAGGTGCGGCGAATGGCAGGTGCGGCCGCGACGTGGGCCGTTCGATCGCGGGTCCATCGCATCTGACGGTCGATGTGAATCGCACCCGACCGTCCGATGCGATGGACCCGTGATCGCTACCGCACCCGCCGTTCGCCGCACGTAATCGCGTCCCTATATATATATATATATATATATATATATATATATATATATATATATATATATATATATATATATATGGAGGTTATTGCGTGCGGTGAACGGCGGGTGCGATAGCGATCACGGGCCGTCGATCACGGGTCCATCGCATCGGACGGTTCGGTGCGATTCACCACGACCGTTGGATGCGATGGACCCGCGATCAAACGGCCCACGTCGCGGCTGCACCTGCCGTTCGCCGTACGTAATAATTTATGTATATATATATATATATATAGAGGGCCGATTAATGCGGCGAATGGCAGGTGCGGCGTCGATCGTGGGCCGTCGATCACGGGTCCATCGCATCGGACGGTCGGGTGCGATTCACGTCGCCCGTTGGATGCGATGGACCCGCGATCGAACGGCCCACGTCACCGCCGCACCTGCCGTTCACCGCACCTAATCGCCCCCGTATATATATATATATATATATATATATATATATATTTTCGATAATATTTTCGATAATATGCGGCCTGTTATCGAAAATATATATATATTTTCGAAAAAATATATATATTTTCGATAACAGGCCGGATCACAGACGGACGTCCGCAAAATTGAATTTGCGGACGTCCGTCCTGACCGTCCGATCTAAAAAAACAAAAATTGTGATGGTATTGAGGACCACCACTTATATGGGATACATATAATCTCATCCGTCGATCGCGCTCGATCGGACGGTGAAGAATCAAAACAATTTTTGTTTGGTCCAAATAAAAATAATAAAAATAAAATAATCATTAATATGATATTGCCACGACCACGAAATGCATAGTCCACACCCCTCTCTCTCCCTTCTCCGCAAACACTTAAAACCCCATAAAAAAAACCTCCGACCAAGACCCTCTGCGACCCCGACCGTCTGGGACCCCGTCTCTCCATGCGACCCCCGACGGCCCTCCCTGTCTCTCGGCTTCAGGTCTCTCTCTCTCTCTCTCTCGATCAGTCGATTTGTTGGTCTTTTCTTGTTTGTTAGGGTTTGTAAAATGTAATGCTTGAATGATGTAAGAGTTTCTTTGAATGCCGACTGAATGATGTTAGGGTTTCTTTGAATGGCTTCTTTGAATGATGTGTAGATCTAGGGTTTATGAAATGTGATGCTATTTTTTTTTCAATCCTCTGGTTTTCTTTTCCTTTTAGTCATTAGTTATATGTTTATTCTCATTTTACATTTGTTGGAAGATGAATTAAATCATACATCTTCTGACCACTTGATTATCTTGACAGCAATTCTTAAGAAAGAAAAAAAATTCCCTTTCATTAGTTAGTACTCTTGATGCACTGTATATATATATTTTTCTTGGAACACATAGATTTGCAGAGGAATCCCTAATCAGGGGACTCATGAATTGCTATGTGTGGTCCTTTAATTTTGCTCTATTTCTGTCCTTCTGTGCTTGTCTCATGGATTTATGTATAGTCAGTGCTTTTCTCATGGATTAATGTCTTTAATTTGTATTTCTTATGTTGTGTTCGTGGCCATCACCCAGGATAACTATTTCATGCTTCATCCATATAATTATGCAATTCCAACCTATATAATACCCTGTGGTGTCAATTCCAACTTACTATGCTATTGTAAATCTGCAATTCCAACCCATGAGCTGCTGAGGATCCTTTTTTTTGTGGGCATGAAAGCTTTTTCCTAAGAACCTTTCATGTTATACACTTATTTCCTTATGTGTGTTTGTTGTATGAAACCTAGACATTGAAGTGCGAAACATAGTTTGAAACCTAGACATTGTGTGTGTTTGTTGTCAATATCATTTTTTGTCATCTCATTCTTGTTAACACTTCTTGGTTTGTATCTTGCATTTTCATCATTTACATCTAGAAAAAATATTTAATGCATGTGTAAATCTTAATGATGACATTGTTTGTTCAGGAGAAGACTGAATATAAGGCACCCATTGGAATATTGAAGAACTTATGGCGAGACAGTTGGTCAATCCGTGCTGCTGGATCAGATAGTTTTGGTGGAAGATAATAATTTTAGTTTTGTTTGGGTTGAAGTTTGTGTGAATTAATTTAACTAATTGTGATGATGCTTAGAGCTTTTTGTGGTTGAGGTTGAAGTTGAGGTTCATGTTTCCATTAAAAACTGGTATTAGTTTGTAAAACAGGTTGATTGAAACCATTTCAGTTGAGTTGGTTTGTAAACTGGGATTAGTTTGTAAAATAGGTTGGTTAATCGAAGGTTTTCTGTTATTCCCTTTGATCATGCTCCTTTGGCTTTTGAATATTGAATGGTTGGCCATGTTAAAGCACCACAATGTTATTCTATCACTTTATTGAGATACTCAAATTTATGTGAGTTGGTGGTATTGAGAGGACGGTCCTGGAGCACCGCAATAATATTGCAGTCCATGGTATTTCAAATTAACCATATCCTAGTCAGTATCAGTAAATAAGTGATGATCCTAACAATTGATCTACATAACACCTAAGTAGCATGGACCTTTCATTTACCACCAGAGGTACTATTAATCAAAATAGATAGAATTTAAGTATATCTAGAGAAGAAAACATTGTTGGAACATGGACTGAAACATCAAACAGCACCTGAACCTGTTATTCAATTTAAAAAACACTTGGATTGAAAACAAGTATTGGAACAACATTCACATAGTGCATCTGAAACCTGTAATAGTGGAATTACAAAATAGAACCAACAAAACATAAACTAAACCATAACACAGGATTGAAAAAAATAACCATCCCAAAATAAAACACATGAATAACAAATTACAACAAGACAAAATATATCTTCATCACTTTTAGGGCACTGTTGTTGGAATAATCTTATCATTCAAGACAATTATAATCTTAGCCCTCAATAATCCCCCCCTTCAACCTCTCTCAAATGTCTGCCCTTCAAAGCTCCAGAACTAGAGACCCTTCAAAAGAACATGTCCACAAGCAACTCTGAAAATCCACCTTTCGCATTCGCCTTCAAAGCATCGTCGAATGGATGAAACTCAAATAATTACTAACTCAAATACTCGCAAATATGAATCACTGGAACAGGTGGGCTTGTCAAAATTACCTGGGAGCATGAATTCCACGCCCGAAAGAGCTCTCCTGTCAAGACCATTGGCGGAAATAAGAATGGGAGCCCAACAACGGTTGAGCAAAAGAGCATTTCCATCTGAAAACAGGGAAATAATTACTGCTTCTCTCACAAGTCCCACCAACAAAACAAGCACAATTAAGGTAGAAACACAAAGAGAATGCCAAACAATTTAAATTTTTGAAAGTATGGAAGTCACAACAAAGAGACACACACTCATTAGAAGCATTCACATTAGGCATTTTCCCTGTTATCTCCCTCAATCAACTCGCATTTCAAACCAGTCTCCCTAGTTTTCTCAGATATTGATAAAATTTTACCATTTTAAGATAAAGAGACAGGTAGAATTTCTTAACGAGAAGCAATGTTATGGTAGTTATCTTTTACCAGTTCACAACAAGCGATGGAGGGAGCTCTTGAACAATAAACGCATAAACTACCACTAATATCCAATAGTCAAATGTATGTAGTACTATGACACAAGACATACATTTTAAGAGAGATTGATATTATAATATATCAAGTTGCAAGCTGTAGTAGTCATCATACCTTGGTGGATTTGAACATTAGTTGAGCAGGGTAGTTGAGGAAAGCCAGAGATCCCTTGGCGAGGCCATGAGACCCCATTAAGACCACAGTGAGCTTCACGTATGTCCTCCAAGGATTCACCATCTGTTTCACAATGAAACCTTGTAGGTATATGAGAGCCAGGTAAACGAAGCCCTGAACGAACGTGAAATACCATCCGTAGCTGAAATACCCACATAAAAATTAGAGGAATTCATAATGCTAATGGAATCGAATAAAACTGGTGAGTGACGATAATGGGAATCACCTGAATTTGAGACGATTATACACGTATTCCTGAAGTTTTATGAAATGGGACACAAGAAACAGAAAAGTTGATTTCAGTTTGAAGTCTAAAATATACGAAATTTTGAATCACAAACTAGTGAAAAATAACAATAAAATTCTTGAGATTCCATGTTTTTCATTCAAAAGAGAGTTCCTTTTTCTTCCTAACAGAGCAATGGAACAGTGCCCACATCCGTAACCTCAAAAAAAAAAAAATCAAAAGTTCAAGAAAATTATATTAAAACAATCAGCGTATACATACTTGAATCAGACACACACCCTAGATGGTAAAACAATCAGAGTGTATATACTTGAATCAGACACACACCCTAAATGAAAAACTTCTAATCATCACAAACCCTAGATGATAAAACCCTAATCATCACAAACCCTATATAAAAACCCAAATCATAGAGAAAGGAGAGAGTGGAACCTGAATCGGGGTCACCGTTGGTCGCGGTGGTCGCCGATGGTCGTCGGAGTTTGAGGGTGGTCACTGGAGTCGTTTGTGGTCGACGGGGCTCGCTGGGGGTCGCAGAGGATCTCGGAGGGGGTGGTTTTCGTTTCAGAGAAGAGAGGAGAGGAGAGAGAGAATCGAGAGAAATTTGGGTTTTAATCGGGGTGGCAGATTTATTTTTTTATTTGACCGTCCGATCACATCTGATCGGACGGATAAGATCAAAGACTGCATATTAAGTGGTGGACCTTTTCTTTTAAAGTTATTTTTTTGTTTTCTGGAACCGTCCGATCGCGCGTGATCGAACGGTCAGGACGGACGTCCGCAAATTCAATTTTGCGGACGTCCGTCTGTGATCCGGCCTATATATATATATATATATATATATATATATATATATATTTTACACGGGCGATAATAGGTGTGGCGTGCGGTCGTGCGGCGGCGACGTGGGCCGCGATCGCGGGTCCATCGCATCCAACGGTCGACGTGAATCGCACCCGACCGTCCGATGCGATGGACCCGTGATCGATGCCGCACCTGCCGTTCGTCGCACCTAATCGGCCCCCTATATATATATATATATGCGCGCGCGCACGATAAGGATTGGATCGATGTGAATTGGATGTGAGGCCCACTAAATTTGATTACGTGTGTCAGTTTTGAAAAAAAAATAAAAACATACAAAATCTATCAGAGTCAGGGTCAGGTAGATGTGCAATTCTCCTAATTTTTTTTCTTCCGTCGATGTACTTGCATGTCACTGATAGATAGACACACAATATGCTGACTGTTCCAAGGTGCAAAGAGAACCGGCAACGTGGATGCCCGTATCCCAAAAAGCTTCCCCGAAATCAGGATACAACCGGAGGGATTGAATTAAGTTAGGGCCCGTTTGGGGTGTGACATAAGGTTATTCGTCCTTGATAGTTATACTGGGATAGATAACAATCCATGTTGAATATGTAAATTTTTGTTTGGCTGTCTTTTCTGTTATTCTCATTGGGAAACGTAAAATTGATTTTTTTGTTGTTTGGTTCACCTTGAATAAAGTAAGGATAAGTGGTAGATAAGAGATGGATAAAAGTTTATGATTTTTAAATGACAATTATACCCTTGCATAAATTATTTGTGATTGGGAATAAGTATAAGAGATATGAGTGTGATATGATAAGATGTGACAGTTTTTGGAATGTGTGCAGAGAGTGTTAGGTGAGATAAATATTTTAAAATGACAGAGAATGATATATTTATCCATTGGCATAGATAAGCCCTGATAAGCAATTCCACCATTTTCTTAGAATAGTTATCAGGCCTTATTCTAGCTTATCCAGACATAACTATCAAGGTTTATTCTTGTCAAACAAACAGCTGTTTGTGGCTTATTCTACTGTATTCTCCCCAATTCTTGGTTATTCTTCACCCCAAACGGGGGGTTAGTGTTCTATTTTTCAGTAGTTTATGTCAGTATTCAATCAGGGGTTGTCATACGTTTCAAAACATTTTAGCCCTCGTTTGGGAAATAGAATAAGCGAGTATAAGGATAGTATAAAGATTGTATAAGAATGAATATGAAAAATGGTTGTTTGTTTGCAGGGTATAACTTAGTATTATTAAGTCAGTTTAAACGAGTATAAGAGAGTATAATAATTCTAAGTAACCCTTAAGATAAGCTATACTCAATTTTTCTATTCACATGGACCCACATATCAAATCAACTTTTTACATTTTATCACATCAAATCAACTATCAATACCTCTTATACATCAAAGAACTCACATGTCAAATCAATTTTTTTACATTTTATTTATATTTTATTCTTTATCAACTAAACAATTCAACATTTATTCTTATGTTTTTCAATGAGAATAAAAAAAAAACACAACCAAATAGAAAATCTCCTATTCCTGTAGATTTGTTATTTATACTAGCATAATTATTTATCTAGAATAACTCAATATTATGTAATTGGATATGTGACGGTCCTTAATTGAAAATGGACAAACACTTTATATAGAATTTACTGAATCTCAACCATTGCAGTAAAAAAAAAAATCATAATGAATTTCACGTGCATCTCAACCGTCCATCCGTGAAAGTTCCAGCAAGTCCAAACACGCTTTTTCATATAGTCGACTGGTCAAGCATCCGTAATAGAATAGAAAATCGGACGGCAAACGTATTATTATTAATATTAATTAAAATATCAATATCGGACCGACCAAACAACCGTTGCGTAAGAAGTCCCTTTGTTGTCCACCAAGTTCTTTTTTTTTTAAGAAGTCCCTTTGTTAATTTTTTTTTCCTTTTTTTTTATAAAAAAAGTCAATCATGAAACGTGGACAACCTACCATCGGTAATCTAGCTAGGTTTCAGTCGCTCCTTACGTCTTCTGACGGAATCCGTTAAAGTCGGTCTTTTGCCGTTAGAAACATTTCAACCCTATAGATATTAATAATCTTATACAAGTCTTTACCAAGTTGGAGCAGACAAACAATTCTCTAAAAAAAAACACCACACAACTCAAATACATCCCTGATATCAATGAATATTAATCATAGCCCAAATCATGATATAATTTAATTACCCCTTACTTTCTATGGAAATAATAGTCGTGAGTGGTAATTTGATCTTTTACAATTACTAATATTTATTATTATTTTTAAAGACTATAATGATTACACAAATTAAATTTGATAGAAGATTCTTTGAATATTTTATCGATTTGGATGGAATATTTAACCAAGATGATATCAAGGTTTTTAAAAAATTTTAAATACTTTAATAGGGACTTATAATCTAATTTAATACAAGTGTCGTAGTAAGATCTATATTTAAAAAAAAAAAAACTTTAATAAGGACCTGTGTGAGATTACTCATATTGTTAAGGACATAGCTGTCTTTGACCATTCAAAATAATACAATCCCACCGTCTGTCGTTGTCTCCTCTCCTGTTCCAAACAAAACAGAGAAACCCCCAAATAAAGTCCGAAATCCGGACTCCCGGAGCTCCATAAGACGAGCTCCGATGGAGAAACCCTGATTTTAATTTTAAAAAATTCTGGATATGGCGGAGAGTAACAAGAAGAAGGACGGCCCGGCTTTGCTGCTGGGGCGGTACGAGGTGGGGAAGCTATTAGGGCACGGGACGTTCGCGAAGGTCTATTACGCTCGGACCGTCGGATCGGGGGAAAGCGTGGCGATCAAGGTCCTCGACAAGGAGAAGATCCTCAAAGGGGGACTGATCGCCCACATCAAGCGCGAGATCTCCATCCTCCGCCGCGTCCGCCACCCGAACATCGTCCGTCTCCACGAGGTCATGGCGACCAAGGCCAAGATCTACTTCGTCATGGAGTTCGTCCGCGGCGGAGAGCTCTTCAACCGCGTCGCCAAGGGCCGGCTAAAGGAGGAGACGGCGAGGCGGTATTTCCAACAACTGATCTCCGCCGTCAGTTTCTGCCACGCGAGGGGGGTCTACCACAGGGACCTCAAGCCGGAGAACCTCCTCCTCGACGAGAACGGCGATCTAAAGGTCTCGGATTTCGGGCTCAGCGCGGTCTCCGATCAGATCCGCCAGGACGGGCTCTTCCACACCTTCTGCGGGACACCGGCGTACGTCGCGCCCGAGGTCCTCGCGAGGAAGGGATACGACGCGGCGAAGGTCGATATCTGGTCGTGCGGGGTCGTGCTTTTCGTTCTCATGGCGGGGTATCTCCCCTTCCATGACCAGAACTTGATGGCCATGTACAGGAAGATCTACAAGGGGGAGTTCCGGTGCCCCAGGTGGTTCTCGTCCGAGCTCACGCGGTTGCTCACACGCCTGCTTGACACGAATCCCGAGACGAGGATCACCATCCCGGAGATCATGGAGAACAGGTGGTTCAAGAAGGGGTTCCGCCACGTCCGGTTCTACATCGAGAACGACAGTTTCATCCATGTTCCGGACAATGAGGAGGCGGAGTCCGCGGTGCAGTCTGAATCGGAATCTGAAGCGGAGTCCGAGCCATCTTCACCTGTCCGGCGGCCGAGCGGGCTGGGGTTGCCGAGGCCGGCGAGCTTGAATGCATTCGACATCATATCGTTTTCGCCTGGGTTTGATCTCTCGGGGTTGTTCGAGGAGACGGGGGATGAGGCGAGGTTTGTGTCCGGGGAGCCGGTGGGAAAGATTATTTCGAAATTAGAGGAGATTGCGAAGGTGGTGAGCTTCACGGTGCGGAAGAAGGACTGCAGAGTGAGCCTAGAAGGATCAAGGGAGGGGGAGAAAGGCCCGTTGACAATTGCTGCGGAGATTTTTGAGCTCACGCCATCGCTTGTCATGGTGGAGGTGAAGAAGAAGGCTGGGGACAGTGGGGAATACAAGGAATTCTGCGCCCGTGACCTGAAGCCTGGGTTGCGGAACCTAATGTATGGAGAGTCCACTGCCTCAGTAGCCGCTGCTTCTGCCGACACCAGCAGTGTGCCTCTCATCGCCGATGTGCCCCCCAATATTGCTTCAGATACCGAATAGAAGTGGAAGGGTACCTCGCTCTTCTCTCTTACTCTGGTGGTTTCTTGATTCAGGATTTGTGTATTATATTATTGCTTCATGGTCCTGTTACTCTTGTCGATATGCGGAAAAAGAAAAATCTATTGTTGTTTATGTTTTCGTGTGTTCTATTTTTTTTCTTTAAAATGATAGTAGTATGATATATTGTCATAACACACTTAAAATCAATACATGTAGTGAATACACAATTGTTTGCGACTTCGATATGTTATATGTTAATTTAGGTATCTGGTGATTATCCAGACAGGAGGGTATCAATATCATTCATGTTCCAATCGGAACTTCTTCTAAGTTGACATGGTATACGGAAATGTAGTAGTTTTACATGAGCAATCATTACTCAGAAGAATCCCTGATACCAATGATGTTTTTAATAGCTTAATTTATTATGCAGAAAAACTTCTTTTGTGTGATAACCCTTCGTCATGTCAATCTCATTTCCAAGATCTTCTGGGATTTTCCTCTAAGACCAAATGTGTTGAATTTGGGTAGAGATGGAAGTTCTTTTCATTGACTAAAAGATTGTCTTATGTTTTGGGAATTGGTAGTGTTGGTATTCCCATTTGGGGTACATGGGGGTTAGATTGAACTGTATGGGGTGACACAGCATGTTTACCCTTCTTGTATTGTATTTTGTTTGGGTTTATTCCGTTTCAATTGGGTTGATGGATATTCACCATTCGTTCAAAAGTAAAAGATAGTCCTCTTGGATGCGCTTTCTTCATGTCAATCTTGTCTAAAACGTCCTTATGGATGTTCTTCCAGGATTTTGGGTAGAGATGGGAGTTATTTTTATTGACCCAAATTTTTTCTATGTTTTAGTAGTTGGACGTGTAGGATGTTTCAATGTTGGGTAAATGGGACTAGTTTGAATTGTATGGTGACAGAGATTTTGTATTATCTTCTTATATTGTATCTTATATGTGTTGTTCCATTTTAATTGCTTTGGCGGATATCTCACCAGTGTTACAAAAATAAAAGGTCCTCTTGGATGGTTTTTATTAAAGGGTGGGATCAACTCATCAAAGAGCAAATATGTTGAGCCTAGGTAGGGATGAGAGCTGTGTGAAAGCAAACTGGGTTGTCTTGCATGGAGAGACATCTCATTTCTAATTCGCAATTTTTTTTTTTGGATATCCTTCATTCTTAGTGAAATTGTGGACATTAAACTTATTTTTAAAAAGTTCCTCAAGAAGATTTTACATGCCTGGAATGGGGATAATTGCAATTGTTCTATTTTGTTTTTAAATTAGAGGGTAAAAATTGCCTTGAAATGACATATTTGATCTATGCCATATGTGGAGAGTGATTAATCTATCCTCTGTCCCCTAAATTATGTTTCTATCTTTTTAACAGCAGATGTTAACTACTTAAGAGTAATTATTAGTAGAAGTGATAGGACATCATGATCATGTGCATAACTAGTTGAATGTAGGCATTTGATATATCTGGGACCATACTCTTTCTTTAGAGTAGAAGAGTTTCACCTATAGGAAAAAGATACAATGCTTGCTTAAATATAGGAGTTGTCATTGTATATCTTCTAGTAGTGGAAATGTTTTCATTGAAAAGTGGAGTATGATCCACATGGGCATGTGGATGGTTGGAGTTCCAGAGACAGATAGCCAGAATTTTTTCCAGCAATTCGATGAGTGTCTGGAACGAAGCAACAGCATCCAAATGACCAAATGTCTATACTGTTCTACTGGTTTTGGCAAATCTTAAATCTCTTGATTTAGATAAAGAGGTGAGAAATAAAGAGATAGATGGTGGAAGATAGAATAGGTTATTTTTTTAGATTAGTGAGCCTTTTCATTCTTCCACCTTTAGAGTGGATTTGGAAGTGTTGTCTGTGGACGTACATCACATTAAGGGAACTCCACCTTATATTTTTGTTTGTTTCATTTTTTTCTTCCTTTTTTTTTAATGGGCACTGCTGGTCCCTTTTTCCAGACCTCCATGCAGTCTTTCATGATGGAGGCATATGTTTTGTTAGATGAAAGCATATAATTTTTTTTTTTTTTTGCATAAATGGGTATTATATACAACTCATTGGAGTATATACATGCTTTTTTACATGAAATAAAGTAGGCTGTTTAATATCTCGGGAAACCTACTTCCAAGTTCAAATTCAATTAAATACCTAAAATTTTAAATTTAAATTTGAAATCAATCAAAAAGCCTTTCGTAATTGATGTGAGGAAATAAAGGAGGCTGTTTAATAAAGATTTTGTTGTAGTGGACAGATTGTCAAGAGAATCTAAATCTAATTGTTGGATTCTGATGTATTTACTGATGTAGCCATTGACTAGCAATGGATGGAGACCCCTAGAGTTCCACAATCAAACCATCTTATCTTTACTTGAGGAGATTTTGGGGTTTCTAACTTTCTTAGGTAGGTTCATCAAGTGTTATATTTCAGTTTATCTAGTTAAGTGTTTAGTTCTTCTAGATTTTTAATGCTTCTAGTTTGAATTATTTTGCTTGTAGTATTTTGATAGGGTAGTTTGTTTAAGAGAGATATATTGTCACTTGTTTATAGAGCTTTCTCTTGTTCAATTCAAATTCCCATCTTTTCATTTTTGTTCCATTGATCCTTTTGGATTTAGGATATACCCTACATTATTATAGGTGTTTTTAGAGTCAAATTGCATGATGAACCTGCCTTTAAACTGGTTCAAGTATGAAATTCAAAATTCTGATGCAATTAAATGCCATAGGCCTTCTCTTGTCAGAGGTGATTGAAAAAGTAACTTGGAGGTACAAGAGGTCAATGTTAATGAATTAATGAGATCCAATGTAGGCCTTGTATCGAAGATGCCCTTATGCAGGGAGGGGTCTGGTTTTTCCATTGAAAGGTTATCTAGTTTGCTAGACTGAATTTCAATACCACAGACATGAGATAGAAGATGATGCCATCTCCTCTTATAGCTTCTCTGTATGGTCTTGTTCAAGCTGAAATTGAGCAGATCCTTCACTCATGAAGAACCCTTCTTTTGGACCCCTTTCTTTGTACCACTGATGTTTATTCTTTCCTCGAGCACACACTGAGGGTGTGTTTGGAAACCAGTTTGAAAAACATCTTTTAGTTTTATATACAATTTTTTAGGATGTAATCGTGAGGGCTGTTTTTGTTAGAATAAACACAATTTTCAAGGCACCTTTTTTGTTGTAATCATGAGGGCAGCTTTTCAATTAAGTGGGCTTGTTTGATAACTTGTTTGAGGCTTTTATCTTTTAAAGAAGCTAAAAGCAACTTAAAAGCAACTTATGTGGCGGTTCACCGTGGAAGCAACAGGAGGTGCTCCCTGTGGCTTTGCACAGACTATCTGAGATCCTTCCTCTTCATAGTGCTTCTATCCCTCCTTTTTTTCCCTGCATTCTACATTCGATGGGGGTGTGCACCTTTGACTTCCTGTTATCCATCCTTCACCATTACAAAAAGTGTATGTTGTACTTCTTTTACAATACCTTCATAACATCTTCAAGATAGTTTCTAAAACAAAGCCATTTAACAATAGAGTGGATACGGCTTGTTTCAAGATAGTTTCAAGGAGGATCATTTTGTTTTGAGTAGGTGTAGGACATGGTGGAAAAACTCATATCGGAATGGGGCCGATTCTGTGTCGAGGCCTCCTCTGTCCGTTTCGTGTGGGGTAAACTTGTAATTGAGGAATAAGGTTGAGTTGTTTAAGATTGGGGACTGGGGGTTGGGGAAAGGCGTCTTCTTGCATTCCCCTTTTCCTTTCCTTTTCCTTCCCTTTTCTTTTTTTGTGACCCCGATATTGTATTGCCCATGCCGTTGTACTTTGTTTACTTTGAACTAGTATGATGCCATTCATTAGTTTTTTTTTTTTTTTTTAAAAAAAAAGGGAAAAAAAAAAGAAGGAATGGATACTGATAACCCATCACAATGCCATAAAAAATTACTGATAGCATGGGACAGAACAGGAGTGAAGTTTGAAACCCATGGAGGCAGTCTTGAACACCACCTTGGTTGTTATACTTGTTCATCCCTGCCTGCTCATATCAGTGTGAGCTGTATCATTGACAACCAAGCATCCTAGACATCAACTGCATCAGTCAGGTTGCAATGTTCATACTTAACAGCTGACTCTACATGATGCCATTTACAACACTGAGGACATTGGTACACTTTGTTTCATTTGCCAATGCCTCTCCTATATCCTGATATGTTTCCAGTGCTCGACAAACTAGAAATTTGTTAAATATCCTTTGCTTCCGGGAACCTGCAAATGTATAATCTAAACCACTACCTTAGAAGTGTTTCATATTGGTCGTTTTTGTGTCGGGTCGAGTCATTGTTTGCTTTGTTATGCTCGACATTGACCGTGGTCTTCTTGTCCAATGGTGTATAAACCCTTACAACCAACAGATTTGTTGATGAGGCATCATCACCTCATAGCTTATTATCTTGCAATATTGATTGCTGCATTGTATTGTCTTTGATGCAGTTGTTACAGTATGCCTATAAATTGATGCTTTTGAGCTTCCTATATTACGCTGATTGACTATCTTTGTTTTTGTTACATGCAATTAGCACATTCAATTGTATTAAACTACACTTATTAATCAACACTTAACTATGATGATTTTCTGATCTTTGGGGGCAATATGTTGGACTTAAGATTTTTGAAGTTTCTCACAATCATGTTTTCTGAGACTTGTGGTGCTGTACAAATATGTACATGATTATCCTTTGGTTGCAATTGGAACATCTTGGTACGTAGTTTGGAAAGTATGTAGATATTTTCCCTCCAAGATACATTGAGATGATTTACTACTTAGGCCATTAACAGCTCCAATGTAAGTGGTGAACTCATTGATCTTTGTGATGTTTTGGAGATATTAATTCCAAGAATTAGCTTAAGTTGAGGGTGACGCGATAGATAATACCCATCGCGGCACCTTGCCATAATTATATTATATGCTAAGTGTATCTCAACATATTAGTTCATTGATTACAATGAGGTGGCTTTCTAACTCCAGTATATTTAAGATTGCAGTTCTATGGAATGTTTTTAATGGTTAAAGTAAGTTTATCAATATAAAGATCATCTTGTCCTTAAAAAAAAAATTCAATGTAGATGAAACTAGTTGGTCTTGAGAAAAAGATGGCCTCATTAGCCCTCAAATATTGGTAAGTGCTATGTTTGTTTTCCCCCTTTCGAATCTAACCGCTTCGTATGAATATTCCATTTTCCATCTTCAGTATTTATTGCTCTCTGCAGCTTGTCATCATAAGGTTCCACAATTTTATATTATTCTATTAACTGAGATGTAAAAGAGCAGCTGAGATGAGGGTGTATCTTGAGTTTTGTTATCTGTTATACTGGATTATAGTTCCTGATCTCTCTAGCATTATGATTGAGGGCTGAAAAAAAGAAAAAGATAGTGCTTTGCAAGTTTATTTGTGATGATGATAGGGTTGTTTTTTTTTTTATTTATCATAATGATGATAGGGTTGTTTAAAGCAATGAATGAGCACTTTTTTAAAGATAAAAAACACCCGGGAAAATAAATTAGGGTTGTGGGGGCCATGGAACTTAATCCTTAATGCTTATGCTGATTAAGGTTGCCGTTTGATTTTAAAAGTAGCATCCAAGTGAAACTTTCAAAACTCCCAGTTTGGATGGTTTGGATAGAGGGTTAAGTTATTCTTAGATTTATGACTATTCTAGTATAAATAAGAATAAAATGATTTTTTATTTGGTTATTTTTTAAATTATTTTTATTGAAAAATGTAATAATAAATTTTTTGTTGTTTTGATATAATGTGGATAAAGATTTATAAAAAGTGAAAAAATGATAGTTAATTTGACATTTGATTTATAAGAGGTGATAATTGTTACTATGTTGATTTGACAGTAGGTTCACATTCTTGAATAACCTGGAATAATTTAATTTCAGCGGTTGACTTGAATATATCTATCAGTTAATTCTGTCATGCACATTCTCATTTATTTCAGCCTTTTAAACATTCATTTTAAGGTTATTCTGATTAATTTTCACTTATTTTGAACCCTATTTCATTTGCAGTGTGGGATACATGCTCAAGCCGTGGGAGTAACCTATATGACATGCATGACTCATAAATTTTAAATAATAGGGTTCAATGGTTATAGTCCCCTGAGAGTTAGGGTATATACAAAAAAAACCCCTCATTTCTACGGATATCCATATAACCCCTTCAAAGGTATCGATTAATATAAATACCCCTCTACCGTTATCTTGTCAAGTAACTACGGTGGTTAAGTTAACTCAACATAATAAAATTACCACTACACCCCTCTCCTATTTTAACCTAACTTCTCTCTCTTCTCTCCCATCTCTCCCAAATCGAAAACCCCTTTCGTCGCCAGTTCCACCCCTTTCTCTACAAACTCTACCTCCACCACCTCATCTCCTTCTCCCTGCGTCACGTCCTCCAAAGCACCCTCAAAGTCACCGGATCTACCTCCCTGACCTCCTCCCCTCTCTTCATCAGATGCATTTCTTTGTTTTATATATATTTTTTGGATTCATTGTTCTTTTGTATTTTTACATCCATTGATAATGTACTTGTTACATTGAACTTTAATATGGTTAAATGGAGGAGGTGGATGTGATTTTGGGTAATGGACACATACACGAAACACTATGATTATCATTGCCTCTAAATGATATGAGGATCACTGGCTAAGAGAGAAAATAAAAGAACACAGTGGAAAGGGCAACCCTCAAACCAACATGCTCCTCTGTTTTTTTCCCCCCAAATCATCCTCGCCCACAAATAAATGGCTGCAAAAAACTGGTTGCCCAAAACAAAAATGACAGCCGGGAAGAAGAAGAAGAATGGGTCCTTTTATATTTTTTGTGTTAAGTAGGGGGTTAAATAAGAATATGTGAAATAAAAAAGTGGATCCTTGGCACAAATCAGGGGGTTATATGAATATTTTACATAGCTTCGAATAACAAGGATATTTTGGTAATAGATTTGAGTCCTTTTGGATTTATTAAACAAATCAGGAGGTTATATGAATATGTAAATTAACAGCCGACAGAATATTCTCATAATATTCTTTTTTTAACAGAAAGTTAATTATGGGGCTAAATGCTTAACCATGTCAACTTTGAGAGGGTTATATGGATATTCGAATAAATGAGATTTTGTTTTATATATACGACTTCCAGGGGGGTATATATGCATTTAACCCTAAATAGTATTCACGTACATGCATTCTTTATTCTAAAGACCTTTAAGTGGCCGAGAGACGGTATAACATGGATCAAAGTCAACTCTCACTCTCAATTATATATATATATATATATATATATATATATATATATATATATATATATATATATATATAGGGCCGATTAGGTGTGGCGAACGGCAGGTGCGGCATCGATCGTGGGCCGTCGATCATGGGTCCATCGCATCGGACGGTCGGGTGCGATTCACGTTGACCGTTGGATGCGATGGACCCGCGATCGAATGGCCCACGTCGCCGCCGCACCTGCCGTTCGCCGCACCTAATCGCCCCCGTATATATATATATATATATAGAGTCGTGATATTATACGGTCGTGCGGTCGCGATCACGGGTCCATCGCATCGGACGGTCGGATGCGATTCACGTCGACTGTTGGATGTGATGGACCCGCGATCGCGACCGCACGATCGCATATTATCGACGACTGTTTTTTATATAATGAAGACTAGCTACAAGTCCCTCCAACATACAACAACAACAGGCCCCTAAGAAGCCTTACAACGTACTGGGCTACCGCCCATGAAACCAAGCCCAACTGGGCTGTCATACTGGGCACTGCCCATGAAACACCAAGCCCAACAGGGTTGTTCATCCACTTTTTTTTTTCTCCTTGCTAGATGCAAGGCTTGAGCTGCCCACCTCTGCTAGAGGTGGGGTGTCCCTTGACCACCCGAGCAAAGGCTCGCGAGACCTCAATCATATATCTTGATAATGTAGATTTTAAGGAAACAATAATGAGGGCACCGTTAAAAATTGGATTTTTTTTGTTAAAGAGTACCCTTGAGCCCCCGTTTTGACACATCATATGACTTATTCTTAGATATACAATTATTCTAGCATAAATGAGTATAAATAAGGATAAAACGATTTTATCTTTGATTGTTTTTGAATTATTTTAATTGGGAAACGTAATAATAAAAATTTTGTTGTTTGGATAAAATGCGAATAAAGTGTGGATAAAGATTTATAAAATGTGAAAAAAATGATGATAGTTGATTTAACATGTGATTTATAAGAGGTGATGACAATTAATTTGACAGTGAACCCACATATTCTGTGTAGAATAACTTGGAATAACTTTAATTTTAGGGGTTGGCTGAAATATATATACCATTTTATACCAATTTATCCGAGCATACATTATCCTTAGTATTCTGGGCATTCAAACACCTTGTTTAACATATTCTACCTTATTCCAAAATTTATTCGATGTCATACTGCATCCAAATGGGGGCTCAGGGTATTTGTGATTCCATATTTATTACTAACTTTTTAGGTAACCAAATATATTTAATTATGATATCGATCAACAAAATATAAGATTTTTTAAAATACCAATAATACCCTTAATAATTTCATTACTTTTTTTCTTCTTCCCTTCCATACCCAATTTTCTCTCCCATGCTCAATTTTTTCCCTCCACTTTCCCTCCTCTCCCACAAAAGTTTCCCCTTTCATTTTGCTCTTATCTCATATCTCATATGATTGTGATATTTTTTTTAATATTGTTTATGTGAAGATATTTTTTGTGTGGTATACAAAGTACTTTATTTTCATTCTTTGATTGAATTAATCTTTTGTTTTAAATATTTTAATTATTTAAACCAATAATAATACGTGATGTTGCATCACTTGACCGTGCTTATGGGAGAAGAAAGTCAAAAGAAATTATTTATAAGCTTTAATTAGTTTCTTACGAATTCTTTCATTTCAACGTATGCTGTGTTAATCCTTTTTTAATTAAGTCGGGGACGATAATAAATTCTCTAAACTAATGTGAATATGCGATACAATGTTTTGTAGGATTCTTTTTAACATGTTAATTATCTTCTATACCAAAAAGTGGTGAAATTATTGAGTATTATTGATATTTTAAAAAATATTCTATTTTGTTGATTTATATTATAATTAGATTTGTTGAATTATCTAAAAAATTAATAATAAATATGGATTGACAAGTGTCTTAAGAGCACTCGTTAACAAAACCTTTAAAAATTAGATGTTCAGGTGTCAACTTGTTAAGTTGTAATTGAATTATTTTGTAATCCCAATAAATTTTGACCATTAATCATCTTGCGTATCGATATGAATTCTCATTGCATCTATCATATTGTATTGGCCCCAATAAAGGAAGTGCTCGTAAACTTCTGCACGCAGGGTGCAAATAATTTGATTTAGAAGACTGAGTACAACCCAGAAACAAATTACACATACATGCAATACTGTAAGATAACTAGATATTTGCTTCAGTTTGTCCGAAATACAACTCCTAGTGGCCCATACAGATGTGCAAAGGAAGCAAGTCAGCAACTCTCAACCAACAAAACTAATCTTGTCATTTTCCACAAGACATTTCAGATTTACTATTGGGATAAGTAGGGCCGGTAAACAAGCCGAGCCACTTGGGCTTGGCTTGGACTCGGCTTGGTTAAAGTTCGTTTAGGTTCGTTCGATTAGACAAACGAACCGAGCTTGAACAATTTTTAAAGTTCGGTTTATAAATGAGTTGAGCCCAAACCGAGTCGGAGCCTAGACGAACTCGTTTTCTTAACATAAAAAAAGGAAACGAGCTGAGCCTGAGTCGAGTCCAAGCTTATGTCACTTTCACATGTATAAGATATTGTGATTTGTGAAATATGACTTCTCAAATGCTAAACAAGATTTTTTTTATTTAAACAAGCCCGAGCCAAGCCTTGGTTCGAACTTTGGCTTGGCTTGTTTAATAAACGAGCCGAGTCGAGCTTCAACCGAGCTTTTTACAAACCCAATGAGCCGAGCCTGAACACGAAATGAAGCTCAGTTCTGAACCGAGCTAAGCCGAGTCTGATACTAAATGAGCCGAGCTTGAACATGTCAAAGATCGACTTGTTTGACTCATTTACCACTCCTAGGGATAAGCCCAATAAGGATGTGGACTTATCACAATATATAGTGCAATGCAGGATTAGGGGTGATATATAGCGGAGGCGGCGGACATCCAATTTCGCAACGTACAAATCGAGAGACATAAAAATGAAGAAAATATGAATGAAGAACCTAATTTTGAATAACATAATAATATAGAACATAATAATGGAAATGAAAATAAAAATAGTAAAAAATTATGAAACTGAAAATTTGACTGAAGAACATGAAAAAATTTCTTCAAACATATATGATCCAGAAAATTGGACAAGCATTGATCAAAATTTAAAAGACTTATTAGTAGAAAAATGTCTTATAAGAGATAATGATATTATTTTTCCTAAATACTTTTGTAGCTCAAAATGCAAGAAGAATAATTTTCAAGTGATATTTATTTGATTAATTTTTTTTTGCTATTGTACCTTTCTATTTGATTGATCTTAGTACGAATATAATTTTGCATGGATATTTATGCGTTTTCTGATGTTGTTACAAGAAATTTTTATTTTAAGAGGTTTTAATTTTAATGATTGTACAGTGTTGTATTTATAATTTATAACAATTGTAACTTAAAATAAGATACTATTTAAAAACATTTTTCTTTTAATGTATACAGAGACCCACTTTAAAAGTTCGCCTAGGGCCCCACCAAAAATACAATTCTCAGAGCCGACCCTATTTACAGTTCATAATAAAATTTTATTTATCTCATTAGGAATCCAGTGAAATGAACGATGTATATAAAAAATGAAAATATGTATGATTTGAGTTTTAAACTGTAAAAATTACTGAGTCTAACATCTCTCCACAAAAGCGGGTGCCCCGTTAGGCCCAACTTAGGTGTCAACCCAACCCACATATAATCACACCATCCTTTTTTCATTGAACTTTCAATGTAGGACAATAGCTTTTTCCCTCAACCACCAACCAATGTTACCGTGTTTTTAGAATTTACTTTGGATTCAATTTCTCATTTACTTAGAAACAATTTTGATAATGTAAATATACTACGTTCATCTTATCAACGAGAGAAACGTAATCCAATACATATTCACTTCCAAAAATTAGTGGAACTCAAAGTGATTTTGTTCTAAATTATAATACAAAATACAAATCTAACTATATTACCGTTGTGCAATGATAAATCTTTCTTACAATCTCTCCGAGTGGCAGATATACATTCATACAAAATACAAAGCTCTAATAACTTGTAAATAAAAAAAAACCATACATAAATAATGTACGTTCATTCAAAATACAAAACTATTCCTAAATTAGTAAATTCTCCCAGTGGTTGTGGTTTGAATGATATCAACCGCCACCAACGGTAAAGAAAAAATTAAAAATCTGGGCGAAGGAATTGAAAGGGGCATTTTCGTCACAAAAGAATCAATTAGCCCTATTTGCAGCGACACAAAACAAAAGTGTCACCAAAGAAAATGAAATTTCAGGTTCCAATATGATCACTACTGGTAACCCATGATATACCCCTTCAGCCTCATCCACCAATTTCTTCTCAAAACAGACCAGACAAAAAACCAATCAAATCAGAGTGAGATGAACATAAAATGGAACACAGCATTACAAACAGGAAAAAATGGGATAAAAAAAAAGGACAAAAAAGTGAGAGGTGGGTAGCAAGGTTGCCATCCTAAAAGGCTTTATATCCAAACCCCATGCCAGTGACACTTCTTTTTTCCTTCACTTCTCTTTTCCTATCCAATCCTCACAAAAACTTCTTCTTCTCTCTCTCTCTCTCAATCTTTTCACTGTTCCAATAATTCTTCAGCTTTTCTCAGTGGAATAAGCCCTCCAAACCAATTTTTGAAGTTGTTCACTCAGACCATTTTCTGATACAGACCCACTTAACAAGAAGTTCAAAATGAATATGGCAGAATATAAACTAGAAGACATGATGCACCGGCCAATGGATCAACTCCAAGGATTCGAGTATTGTATCGACTCGAACCCGAGATGGGGTGTGTACTTCTTTCCAAAGTTTGTGATCATCTTTGAATGGAAAAGTAAAAAACACTAATCCCTGATTTGGGTTTTGTATTGGCAGGTGAAGCCGTTGCTCTTGGTTTTCAACACTATATTCTGGCTCTAGGAACTGCAGTGATGATACCCACTATTCTTGTTCCATTGATGGGAGGTGATGATGTGAGTTGCTTCTCTGTTTTTCTCCTCTGTTTCAAGTTGCCTACTCTAATGATTGATCAATCTGTTTCAACATTGATGGAACAGAGACTTGTTTTCATATTTTCTCAAATAGGCTTTAAATTAAGTTCTACCCACAGTTGCATAGTTTGATTCGTTCACGAAATATGCTAACAATAAAAAGATTTTGAAAATAGTTTTCCATAATACATACTTTTTTTCAGATTCCTAGAAAGTTGTTTTGAATAAATAAAGGTAGTTTTTCACTTTCTACGAAAGCTGTGATCTATGGAGACATTTGAAAACCAGTTTGAATTAAATATGATTCCTACAAAAGCAAAACTACCCAAATCCTTTTTCAAATGTGCAGAATGACAAAGTGCGTGTAATCCAAACATTGCTCTTTGTGGGAGGAATCAATACGCTGTTGCAGACACTCTTTGGAACTCGTCTCCCTACAGTCATGGGGGGATCCTACGCGTTCATTGTTCCCGTCATCTCTATCATCCATGACTCCAATTTGACCCGGATAACCGATGACCACGATGTTAGTCACTGATAATTCCAAGATTCATAATAATTATTGTTTTTTGTAAAAGATATAGAAGACTGATGTGCGTAAAAAATTTATTTTCTGTTGGTTATCAGAGATTCATACAAACTATGAGGGCTATCCAAGGTGCAGTGATAATATCATCCTTCGTACAAATCCTCCTGGGCTACAGCCAGCTCTGGGGCATCTGTTCTAGGTACTCTTTTTGTCGTGCTCTTCAAAATCATCTTGGGCTTTCTTGTTCAATCATGTCTAATACAATATAAAAGGTGCTATTACAAGCAATCTCTTATATACAATCTTATATCCGGTCCTGCTTAAGGTACCATTTTGCTAACGAAACATATGTTTCATTAGATAAAATATGTGGATTATGTGAAGCATGTGAAAACTGTATATAAGGCTGCACGTAAAACTATCCCTAACTTTATCCTAGAAAAGCAATCTTTCAGATTCTTCAGCCCATTGGGGATGGTTCCAGTCGTTGCATTGTTAGGCTTCGGCCTCTTAGACAGAGGATTCCCACAAGTTGGGAAATGCGTGGAGATCGGTGTTCCCATGCTAATTCTCTTCATTGTCCTCTCTCAGGTATCGTTTGCACAATTTTTTATTTTAACTACAAATGGTTTCATAATAAGATATGATACACCATACATTCATTGATGGGATCGGATTAGGTCCCAAGCGTGTTGGATGTTCAACATGATCGTGACTGTTCGATCTTATTGATGCATTTATTACTTAGATATGCTATGAGATTTCAAAATTAAAATTAGGATTAATTAAATTCTAATATTTTTTTTAGGATTCAATTAAATTTGATTGTCTAACACACGTTGGATCTAACCTAATCCCTTAATTGATGCAGTACATGAAGCATCATCGATATCACACGCGGCACGTGCCGATACTGGAGCGGTTCGCGCTGATGATCTCGATGATATTAATATGGATCTACGCCTTCATATTGACTTTGAGTGGCGCTTACAACCACCGCCCTGAGCTCACCCAGGTCCACTGCCGCGTCAATAAGTCTAACCTCATCTCCTCCGCCCCATGGTACAAACACAATTCCTGTTTTGTTTGTTTGTTTTTTTTTTTTTTTTATACATTCAGCCGTTTTTTTAATGCAGTCCCTATTTCTCGATAAATTTTTCTACATTTGTTAAAAATTGTCCGTTCAATTTGAAATAAAATTATATACATTTTTTTATCAAAACATATATATCATTAGATGATGTTTATTATTTTTTAAAAATTAAAACATGTGTGGACTCACTTTAATTTTTCACTCAATGTGGTACAGTTTTTGTCACTAAACTGTCTAACGCGCAATGTTCGTCTAACAGGATAAAAATCCCTTACCCGCTTCAGTGGGGTGCGCCAATATTTTACGCCGGACATTCCTTCGGCATGATCGCGGCTGCGCTCGTCTCCCTCATCGAGGTAATTAACACGATATTTCTCAGTAACAAAAAAAAAATCAAGGTGCATTTTTGCTTAAGCCTATCAAGTATATGAGAAACATTCATTCTGAATCCATATCTAAAAAATCAGAAATATCTTGTTTCAATATTCGGAATGCGGTTTGACATTCATCGCAGAACTACGAATGCTTATATCATGGCATGACTTATCATAATCTTGAATGTTTAAAATAATTATTGTATTATCTTTGCATGATCTCTAAAGAGACTAGAAATCATAAAATCTTGATTTAATTTGCCAATCTCTTCATATGTCACTAGATCACCAAAATTAATGTCCATATTTAAACATATCAATTATCTTACTTTGAATTTTAAAAAATCCTAATTCAACTAAATAACCAGAATGATTTAAAATATAATACGAATATGAAAATATATGATCCGTCCACTGGCTTAATTTTGTTTTCTCCAATATAGTCAACAGCTGGATACAAGGCGGCAGCTCGGCTGGCGAGCGCGACGCCACCCCCTCCTTATGTGCTTAGCCGGGGAATCGGCACCCAAGGGATGGGGCTATTGATCGACGGGCTGTTCGGGACATCCACCGGCTCCACTGTGTCGGTGTAAGTACTGAAGCATAACTTACAAATAGATTTCTGAGACCTGTTGCATGAATTGGCTGGTCTGTGAATGCAGGGAGAACGTTGGCCTGCTCGGTGCCACGCGAGTGGGGAGCCGAAGAGTCATCCAGATCTCGGCCGGTTTCATGATCTTCTTCTCCATCTTAGGTGATTTACCTTATGCTCTTATGTTATTCAAATGGTGCATGTACTATGTTAGATGAAACTGAGTATATGTTGCAACAAAAACAGGGAAATTTGGAGCACTCTTTGCTTCCATACCCTTCACAATCTTTGCAGCAGTGTATTGTGTTCTCTTTGGACTTGTGGGTATGTTTTTCAATGGTCTCCCTCTCATGCATTTGGTTCCAAGTGTTTGTGTGTGTGTGTGTGATTATGTTATCTGTGTCATATCTACAGGTGCCGTAGGACTCTCTTTCTTGCAGTTCACCAACATGAACTCCATGCGAAACAAATTCATCTCCGGTGTCTCGTTGTTCCTTGGCCTATCAGTTCCTCAGTATTTTCAACAGTTCACCACAAGTGCTCAACATGGCCCTGCTCACACTAATGCAGGATGGGTGAGTTCACTCATTACAAACCCAAATGAACATCAGAAGCCAATTTTTATGACTGGGTGACAGTTTTGTTTTGTTTTGTTTATTTTATTTTATTTATTTTATTTTATTTATTTTTATTTTTTTTGCATTTCAGTTCAATGACTACATCAACACCATCTTCTCATCCCCTCCAACAGTCGCCCTAATGATTGCTGTTTTCCTTGACAACACCCTGGACTACAAGGATGCGGCCAGAGACAGAGGTATGCCATGGTGGCTCAAATTTCGCACATTTGAAGGAGATAGTCGGAACGAGGAGTTCTATAACCTCCCGTTCAATCTCCACCGTTACTTCCCTCCTATATAAACCTAATGCCTATGGCTGATGCACCTCACAGTGATCTCATTTGGTATTCATAAAAGTGTATGCCAGATTTTGTGTAAATGAAAATCATACAATGGGCTCATCTAATGGTATAGTAAGCTTCTGTACTATTGTTTTCTCAAGATGGCAATTTCCTGTGAGAGATTTTGAATATAGATTGTAAAAATAAGACATATATGGTATATGTTCGTATCAGAATGTACAAAATGGAATGCCAAAATTGGGCTTTTTAGGAAAAAATAAAACGAAAAAGAAAACGAGAATTGTGTTCTTAGGTCTTACACATGCACTCAGGGGACCTAGGTTGCTTGTAGATACTCCGACCCCTCCCCCTCGGGCGCACTCTTTGAGCCTCTTCGATCATCTTCCGTACCCTCTCCTCGAATTCAAACCATTCGATGGTGCTGTTTTCTGACATGATACTCGCAAGCCGCTTTTTATTGGGCCGTAATGTTGGGGCACGCCCTTCACCGTAATAAACACGGTAACCAGAGACGAGAGATGAAAGCTGGCTTCCTGAATCAGTAATGGCAAATACATCGGCAGTGGCACAGGCAATAAAATCCAGGGCCGCCATCTGCATCCATATCAGAAGAAAAGCCAGAATTATATGACAATTTGAACAGTGAAAAATGGATGGATCAGTCACAGCAAATGCATTGGCAGTGGCATAGGCAATATAAGCAAGTTCTGCCATCCGCATGCATATCAGATGAAAAAGATGAACAGGAATTACATGTGGTAAATTGATCAATTGAAAATTAATAACACAGAACCAGTAATTAAAAAGTGTTGATGAATTCTCTGTGCTGGCTGTTCAGTATAATTTTTATCCCATCTCCAATGTTTAAAACCACTACAAATGTAGCTCACAATCAGAGAAAAATATTGTTAAGCTTTCTCAAAATCGACAATATGGAGCATGCAAACAGGATTACGGAAGAACTTTTGGATGGCATGCTCATGGAAGCGTATAATAATTAGTAACGTGTTAGTTGTTAATGGCTATTTAGCAACTGTGTGTATGATAGGAAGCATGGAAAGTCTCAGAAACCTAAGATGATGTACTTTTAACCATGCACACACTCTTGCCCAGAAAAGTATGGAAGCGTATAATAATTAGTAACATGTTAGTTGTTAATGGCTATTTAGCAACTGTGTGTATGATAGGAAGCATGGAAAGTCTCAGAAACCTAAGATGATGTACTTTTAACCATGCACACTCTCTTGCCCAGAAAAGTCAATATGCCAAAATTAAAGTTCAATGAAGAGCTCAATTCAGACATTCAAGTAGAAGCTGTGCTCATGGAAATTGGTCAGACCATATTATACTTAACATACTAACATAAAAAAAAAAGCCAAAAGTTCCGGTTACAATTACCTGTGAGGAGAAATTTCTAAAAGGTTCAAGTTCACTTTGAGAAAGGAGATCTTCCTTTGTGACCAAGTTTGGGTAGAGTTTAGAGAAAGGAAGCATCCTTGACACACCCCCATATATATCAGATCCAGCAAGATAAATATAGGTTCCATGATTGAAACCAAGGGCAGCGAGAACAAGTGCTGCTTCTTCTGGTGTCAATGGACATCTTCCATCCTTCCTCAGATCTGCTGGAGAAACAGATCTGCAACAATCATCAATAATGGGCAAAGAAAATCATAGAAAAAAAGCATCCTCTGGAAGATGATAAAATGGATGATTTTAACTAAAAATTACTTCTAAATTACAATACCCATCGCTTACTTGTTTTTCATGCGCATGACAAGTGTAGGGAAGTGAATTTCCCTGTATGCCTGCAATTCATTTTGTTCTCTTTCACCGCCACCAAATCCACAGAGAGAGTACGCTACCATGTCCATTTCAAACCTCAAGTGTAGAGCAAGATAATTTGGTGGCCCATTAGAACCATTATAGCCTTTTAAGGGAACGCTTGGTAAGTACTCTCCTAGTAATTGCTTGTCCAACAAACTCTGTCTTGCATCATACCTTCTGATCCTTCTAACTAACAGTGAACCAAGTTCTTGAATTCTAGGCACGAACTGTAATGCATGAAAATTACATTTGCACCTTAATCTCTGCCAAAAAAAATTTGAGGAGTTTAGCATAGGTACATGCATAAAGATATGTGTGCGCGCCAGTGCTCAGATGCCGTGTGTGTGGGAGCATGACTATGAGAACATAGGATAAACTTAAATTTGAATGATGCTAGCTAAAATTTGATGAAACACAGGATTCTTGGGGCATGAAATAACGATTTTAACTAAATCTATATAAACATGCTGGGGCCTCCATGGAAACACAGCTCCTCTGCCTCATGGAGAATTTCTTTCTTTTTATGCACCTCTTAACAATTGGATATCTAGGATGTGACAATGCTAGCATAATCTGAAGAATATGATGCTTGACCCCAACAAAAACGTCATATGAATCTATACCTGTCCTGCACAGAGCCAATGAGTTCCACATGGTAAATCCATTCTTTTCTTGTGAATATGTTACACATGTTAAACATGACAAAGCTCAATTACAAATATAGACCCTTCTTGATAAAGGTCATTATTATCTAGAATTTTTTTTTCCATATTCTATGGAGACCAACATATTTCCATGCCAATCAAATCATAGAAGAAAATCTACAACCATGCTATATCCAGCCACAGTTTGGCCGGATAGCAACAGTTTAAAACTGTATTTTTTTATAAATTAATGAAAAGAAGACCATTCGATTAAAGTTGGCGGTCAATAAGCAAGTTAAATTGAACACTAATATAATCAACATTTGTGAATGCATCCATAGCATTGAAAAACCTGTATGTTTGAAGGCAATGGATCAAATGCTAGACGGTTGCCAAATCCAAGGAAGTGAACCACTCCATTGCGCAGAAGAAGAGGAAGAATATTTTGAATAAAATGGTCAGGCGTTGCTTCTTTCATAATATCCTTATCAGTAATCTGAATAAATAGAAAAACAGTACAATGTAACAGCTATTTATTTAAAGGCACATGAAGTACATGATCATTTAAAATATATGCATGAATTAATTTAACATACCAAACTACCAACTGCTTCGATGTCCAGTGCTTGCAGATGGGATGGCAATTCTTTCACGATATTGACATCATCTTTCAAAATATTCATGAAATACTCCTCTTGATATATATCCCCAAACTGGCTGCATCAAAATTAAAACCATAATTTCTTCTAGTAATCAAGCAATTAGAAATAACTCGAGTGGGTGCTGCACAAGAAATGCCTGAATTCAATTCTAGAGGATAGCCCCTGTATGAGGATCTAGAACACATGCATTAGTGCATTATTCTCATACTTATGATTACTCAATAAAGACGATTTTTAAAATCATTGAGCATTTACTTTTGAAGAAACAAAGATATTGAAGAGATCGATGTTAAATTAAGAAAATCTGTCATTTTGAAACATAAACCAGGCCTAGACAATCTACAAAAGGAAACACACACTTAATTGATTACATAGAGCATCTCCAGAACAATGTAAAGAGAATCAGTAATTTTAGCTTTTGTTCCTTTATATATCTCAAAATTTACTATAAAGGGTTTAAAGGTTTTTAAAAGAATTCACAAGTGCAACAATTTACATCAGATAAGCATTCTTCTAATTATCCCTTGAATAAGGAGGTAAGCTGGCAATTTGAAGAATTGAATTGCACCAAGATAGTCATGTGCCAGTGAGCTAGGAGAATTTGTGGGGAAATATTAATCAACACATTAGCAAAAAATTACTTGATTAAGGTTTAATGATAATGCATTTTCCCACCGAAAATAGGTACTTGATTTAGCAGATAATTGAACGGCAGTAAATTTTGAAATATCCTTATTTCCAAGTAGATGTATGCACCGGGAGAAATGATAGAACTAATAATGGAATAAAAGGGAAAGAAGGAAGAGAGATCTGAAATCTTATTAAGAGAAGATACAATAAATAGACTCCTGCTACAAAGCAAACTCAAGCATACTCATAGCTGTTCTATAAAATCTCATAGTTAATATGGATCAAGGTCCAATAGTAAACCCACATTCCCTAGCAGTCAACAATAGGTAAAGGAAGAGCTTTTTTTATTATTGCAAAAAAATAAAAAAAAGTTCAACCTGGAATCTTTCCAAACACTGCTGTATAGAAATTTAGGAATAACAAGAGTAGCATTAAGCAGAGCAGCAACAGCAACAGAATTGCACACCTGCATAACACAACACAAGGATAAGTCCATCAGAAAAACAATTAATGATTACAAATTGCAAAAATGCAGGAGGAGGACAGGGTGCTAAACTTAATCTAACTTGCATTTTACATGCTCCAATAAATTGAATCACCTTAAGAGGAGAAAAAATGTCACATCATTCAATGATATTGTCTGGTTCATAGATAAAAAAATGTATTCTTTCTTCCCCTTGACATTGAAACTTTATTAATCTGGTCTATAAAAAGTGATCCTAATTCTGCATCTTATATCAAAAATTATATTCACCATTATTTATTCAAAAGCCTACTTGCTGTGAAAAAATTTCTCAGCCCACATAACCTTCATGTGACATACCCTTTAGCCCAACATTAAGCTAGCAGAAGTACAAAATCCAAGGAATATTATGGTAGGTCACATCTCAGATGACAATTAGTAGTGTTAGCAAACATTTAATAAACAACTGTACCAAAATAGATGGCCTACTTCCAATCATAAATAGAGTAAACTGTTCAGTTCAGAGCCTTACAGCAACTCTTTGTTGATTCAGACCACCATTAGCGCTCACCATTATAAATCCAGTCTTTTTAGCAGCGTGCCCTGTTACAAATTTTATTAAAAGAAACCAATGAGCATGCCATGTGCAATGCATATCATAGTACAATACAGGAATAAAAAGGAACCTATGAAAATGAAGACGACATCTTTCCTCGTTTCATATCCCATGCATTAAGAACTGATATCTCATTCTTATAGTGGACGACACTATATTGAATGAGCCTCTATTCTCTGCTAATCAACCTTGGATTCTCTACTAATATCCATGAGATGATTATTAGAGTCTGAAAGAGTCTCTGGCACATGCTTTGATATTTCTATGTCTGGGCCAGAGGCCCAATATCCATGCTATTCTATGCAATTCAATATTTAGGTAAATTAAGTGTTTTTTGGGTTGGTGATTGTTGTAGATTTTATTCAAAATGTGTAAATATACGACAGATCCTCACAGCTACATGCTACGGGTTATGGCAGAAGGCTCTCTACCTATCAAAAGAGGGAGGAAATCCCAACAGGGAAACTGCAGTGGATGCACTCCCTGTAGAGTTATGTGGAACAGTCAGGCTGCCTTAATCTTGTTACACTGGTGAGTAGAGTTCAAAAGTAATTGTAAGCTTCAGGTGCTGACACTAGCATACTAGTCATTTCCAACATTTTGGTATGATAATGTAATAGATCACACTTTAGATTACACAAAAGCAGGAACTTTTTTCCATGATTTTAATGAGCAAATGGCCCATAACAATCAATAAGACAAGACAGGTACATAGTCCATAGTCCAGGCCCAGGCCCAATGGTCATACAAAGACAGGTCAGGAGGCTTATTATCAAGGTATGCGTCCAGGCATAGGCCCAGAGGCCCCAGACATGCACATAGATATTTGAAATGGAATCCAGGCTATGACCTAACCTAGAGTAAGCCCATTCACATCACTGGGAAAATATAGTATTGAAGCCATTTTGGATATTCTAAAATTTGAAAACCAGAAGAGAAATATTCCTCTCTGATGCCCAGTCAGCCCAAACAAACACAACATGTGTCCTATATATTTGAATTATAATACCGTCTTCTCGACACTTTCAGTGAGTAACATATGCCCAAAGAGAAAAGATGGATGAAGGCTTTTTCTGTAAGGATGTGTCATTTATCATAATCAATGTGTTATAACTACTTAAAGTCATGCTAGATTGTATAACAAAACAGTTTTACCTCATCTAGGTTCTAAAAATAAGCACTGTTATCATTATGTATACCCAATTTTGACATTTGTGTGCAAATGCTACATGAGGAGTTAGCTGCTTGAACTGGAATCAGCAGGGTTCAAGACCATAATCATGTTGTGCAATCCATCCTATCACATTCTCTAGATAAACCTTAAATTTTGCGCTTTAAATAATAAAATGAACTGTAAATTCAATCATTCATTAGTGACCCACATTACATCTCAAGACGTGTCAAAAACAACGAATTGACCCACATATAACCATGGGTTTAACAAGAGTCATATGGGTGGAATTCCTTATTGAACTACAATCCTCCAAACTCCTCTTCACTCAAGGAAAACACAGCCTGTTTTCAAACAATTATCTTATTTCGACTCTGGTAAAACAGAAAACACAGCTTGTGAAATAGCAAGATTCCCTACGTAAGGTGTCCACTAACAGATTTAAGAATTGCCGTGGATGATGGCTAAATGAAACATTACAGAAATGCACAGTAAACAAATGGCCCCACCTTCGAAAATTCCCTGTCTTCTTTCCCTAGACATGGTAAACACATTCCAGTAAAATCTAATATTTTGGTCCTTTTTGACACCCTAATCAACACAAGGATGAAGTGAAAACCAAGATAAAATGTGGCAGGTGTTTCCTCAAACAAAATGACAAAAACCCAAACAACACATCTGCAACACGAACCCATACCCAAATTAATGTAACACTTCACATATCATGTCAGATGTTGATTTAAAAATTGTAATAACTGACAAGGTTTTTTGAAGAGTGACATCATAATCACAAGTTCACAACTGTTGAGGTGCATTCAACAGTTCTTTAAGGTAAAGTGTAGCCAAACTGAAGTTCCTCTAAAAATCATAGATATAACTCACTGATACTGAAAGGTCACTATTTTTTTTAAAATAACAATACCATCAAGGATAATCAACTTATATACATAAAAAAACCAAAGGATCTGGGTTTCAGTTTACCTTGATACAATTTTTGCTTATCAGCACAAGGTTTCCATATGGATTTTTGTTGTAATGGCTCCTCCCACAAAGATGATCGATCAATCTGAGATGTATTCTGTTGGAAATAAATTTAACAAATCAGATAATTTAAAGAAACCAAAATACATATTTTAAGAAACACATGGATGAAGTAACCTGTTCGAGAGCGTCCGCAGCCATTTGCAAAAGTTGATCATACATAATAATCTCAGGTTCTTTATTATATATGGATCCATAGTTCTCAACCTACAAGAGGACATTCGACAAATAATCAGATCACCTGTTAGGCAATGAGCATGCAAGATGTCTTTGTTGAATGTCATTGTGAGCCCTTAATCAGCCTCAATGATTGTCAGTTGCATGAGTGAATTGGATAGCCATATCCAACAAGGATTCTCAAACAAGTGGCATATATTACTATAATTCACTTTGGTATCTCTTCAGTGTGCTTTGATAATATTTGTCTCTACCAGGACAAGAGTTCATCAGTCAGAATGCATGAAAGAAGGTTGAGATGGATAAATTTCTGTTCCTAATCAAGGATCCGATTACCTTTACCATTTACTAGTCAAACAAGATTCATATAATCTTAAGGATCTTATCTAGTTGGCCGGTGACAATATAAACTTGTTATCCAGTTATGTTTTCAAATTCTGTCAGCATTGCAAGAAATACCACATATGTTATATCCCCACTAAAAGAAAAAATATTATGCAGTATAAGCTATTTAAACTAGAATCAGAACCACCAGCATATAAATCACAAGTGAAGCATTGTGTCAAGTGCAAATTTTCAGACAAACACACCATATTCACAATATCATATATCTGCAAGGAAATCATGACAGAGCCAAACACCAAGAAAATTGTAATTAAGTTCAATTAACCAAAACATTTGGGTGCTCAAGACATCACTTTAATTATAATAGACAAAAAGGAGCAATCTCATTCCAAGGAAAATTTGAAGAGGGAAGCATAGAAGTCTCAACAGGCATCATAAAATCAGACAAAAAGTTTAGAAAACATACTAAAGAGTGACTACTGGACCTCTAAACAATAACTAGATAAGTCAAAAGTTACTGCATGATGAAATAAATTTATTAGCAGCACTAAACAAAAGAAAACGACAAAACAGATTAAAGAACAAAGTGCATCAAATGACAAGGTGACAAGACTATCACACCTCATATGGAATCCTCAAATTAAATCAAAAGACATAACAAAAGGCCTACTTGGGTTACATAAAAACTGGAATATCGTAAAGAATCAGCGGTGACTCAATGGGGAAAAAAGACTGGATTTTGTAATTAGAAGAAACACTAAAGGGATATCCTTAAAACAAAGAAAATGAGTCATTTTGAAATACTCCAAAGACTAAATTCTTGTTCCATAACAAAATCTCAATCCATCCCCCCTTTCAAATGGGAACATTTGTTCTGCCTCAATGCATTAATCCCTCGCGTAACCTTTTCCCTACCTGGCCTCCATCTTCATTCTCTCATTCCCAACTATAGCTTCCCCCTCTCTCTCTATACTCAGCCCTCTCACTCTCTCCTTTCAATCTCCACATCACGGTAACACCAATTGTGTACTTTGAAGCTATTTTTGGGAAAAATGTACTCTCAGGCATGCTATCCAAATGGGTCAATAACATGACATAATTTACTCTGTTTACTCTATAAACTTCATATTCGCAATATGCACTGTAATTCAAATAAATGCAATGCTCGATCTCCATCCATCCAAGCACGCTCTAACCAGAACCACATGTCAAATGAACACAAACAACAATAAAATCAACGAATCTGATGATCACTGCAACTCGAAAGCAATGTAAACACTAGATCCAAACACGAACTACCTGAAACTCAGTCGTTTCTTCTTCGGACTGACAATTCCGAAAATGCAAGCGATGAATCAGAGAAAACATAAGCGAATCAAGCATGAAGAACGCGCCCATTAACCCAAACAGAAAAGCTATCAATCTCAGATGCCTAAAAACGAAAGCCCTTCTCCTCCCACTCAAAGACACTCCCTTTGAGACACTCTTTACCCCATGAAGCACTCCAGCATCATAGAATCTGCTCTGGTAGTTCTTATTCTGAATGAATTGCTTGGGATCCATAGATTTTCCCATCTTAGAAAAAAAAAAAACTACACAGTAACTGATTCAATTTGTATGCAATGTATATATGCAATGCAAAGCTACAGTGTTAGGTGAATGATTGGTATGCAAGCGAAGAAGAGAAAATAAACATTTAAAAGGTTTGAGAAGGGTTTGGAGGGGCAAAGAATTGACCTTTCAACAAGAGATTTGGTGAGAAATCGCATTCAGAGCTACAGATTATCTGTGGATTTTACCTCTCGCCGAGAAAAGAAGACGTTTACAATGTGAGAGAGAGACCGAAAGAGAGAGAGAGAGAGAGTAACAAATACCGAACGACGAATGAGAGGGATATGGGAAGGACTATCTGGGGATCACTCATCGGACGGCCGAGAATTTTTTTTTTTGGTTATTAGGGGTGCTGGTGGCTTTGGTTAGTGAGGAAGTTAGTTGGGTTACAGTTGACATGACATGGTGGAGCCAAGATATTTGCATTATTTTTAACCGGTAACGTGCAACCTTAGCTTATGTCAATATCATCTAAAGCATGCATCTATCAGAATGCTGATTGGAGATTTTTATTTTATTTTATTTAGATGATTAGTTAGTGAATTTATTTTTATGTAATGATAAACTTTATATGTTTAGAATTATTTAGATCTTATCCAATCATGATTCAAGATTTTGATTATTGTTACATTTCTGGTACGACGAAAGATTGAAAATTTAGAAATACAAGGGGAGTCACAGTAATGACGTGTTTTATTGGGGGAATTCAACAAGAAATCATTACTTATGTCGTATTATTAATATTCAAATAGATGTCATACATCAGTGTTCATGGATTTTTAATTTGAAAAAACACCATGTGTCAATTTTTTTTTGTTTTTTAGAAGAATACTAGGTTTAGAAAAAAAAGAGAGTTTGGTATACATATATGTGGAGGCAAAAATTTAACTCTGTCTAGATAAACAACACATGTTTTTAATTAAAGAAGAATAATTTTATAAGGCCAAAGACTTTAATTATGTCAAATAAGATCAAGAACCTTGACGGAACCACGAGAATAAACTTTTTGCTATTTTCAAAGGAAATGTGTGTATAGTATTTAAGGATAATTAATGTTGATTGAGTATGAGGGCAAACCTCATCTGTAGACGACTCAAGGACAAACTAGTCTGTAGACAATCTGAGTTCAAACTCGTCTTAGACAGTTTGAGGACAAACCATGTATGTAGGATGCTTAACGACAAATACTTCGCTTCCTTACATGAGGAGACGAAAATCCATCAACAAATCAAGCACAACAGTTGGAGGCAGATGATTGCTGATAGCTGTCACAGCTGTTAATAGCTATGTGAAACTTAGATGTCATAGTTAACCAGGTCATAAAAGATGGCTAGGCCCCACATGGCGAGCCCAGGATCTACCATGAGGGAGATTCTGCATGCCATCAAATCGTATTGAACATGGCGAAATTCTTCTATAAATAGATGGATATCTCCCACGATATGGGTGTTAGATGGAGTTTTTTTCACTCACTTCTTGAAAGTTAACAAACCATTCCCAGATTCTTTCTGACTCGATCGTCGGAGTGCATGTGGTAGGCATCACACTAGTGTCAAGATAGATCAAGTTTGCAATGATTTTTGGATTTTCACCAACATTCTTTGGAACTCTTTTTAGATTTTTTGATCCAACTCGAATCAAATCTTTGGAGAATTTCTCCTCCTTTAAATGTCACTTGTAAGAATTATTTGATGAAAATTCGTGTTCCCAATGAAGATTATGTAAGAAGTGGTAGAGACAAGAAGGGACATCATGAATGGAGGTACGTTAGGAAACTATCATCTCAAGGGAAAAGACAACACCGATGAATGCTCTAGAACACTCTAAAGAACACTAATGGCAGGCGCGCCACACCAATTGGAAGAATCAGTCTCCCAGTATGAGTAGGAAACGTAATATTAGCTAAAATTAGGAATGTAAAAGTAAGAGCTTTCTTATGAAAGGATGTGCTTTGGTGATTCAGTGTACCAAACACAATTATCTCAATAGTGGATGATAATTTCATAGTGTTGGGTTTGGGCCTTCTTTAGGTCCAGCCCATGAGGGCCCATGGTGTGCCATGCATTGGTACGTGCACTGTTCACGTGCGCTATTCACGTGAACAGTGCACAACTCATTTAAAAGGGTTTTCTTCATCTCTTCATTACGTGTGGCGCACGGCAGAAAGAAAAAGGTGTGTTCGGTGTGTGTTGTTCGGCGGCAACAGTGGAGAGAGAAAGAGAGAGAGGAGAGAGAGAAAAGAGGAGAGAGAAAAAGGAGAAGGAACAGTCCCCTTGAGGTTCCTCCTTGGATTCCGATTTACATCGAGGTAGGGCTCTCCATATTGTTTGAAAGATTTATTTAAGATTTCATTGAGGTAATCCTGTATCTCTCTTTCATCTTGTATTCCTCAAGATTTGGACAAAACTTGAGAGAACATTATTATTATTATTATTTGATATAGTGGATTGTTGCTGGAGTGCCTCGTGGATGTAGGCTTATGCCGAACCACGTTAAATTGGGTGTTTCTTTGTGGTTTGCTTGCTTTTATATTTTTCTAATTGCGCCGGTGATTGATTTGGGCTTCGTATAATTTATTCTGCGATTATTATTATTTATTTCACGCAAATAAAATTGTTAAAAATCCCAACAAGTGGTATCAGAGCAAGGTTGAATTTATTTGTGTGAGATAGTTATGGAGAATTCCATCGGCAAGATGATTGATCTGAATAGTTTCAATTGGTTGATGTGGAAGCCCAAGATGGAGGACATCCAATACTGTAAGGATTTATTTGAACCAATTGAAGGAAATAAAAGCAAACCAGAAAAAATGACAGAAGAAGACTGGACCAAGTTGAATAGAAAATGTGTTGCTAATATTCGGCAATGGATTGATCTCAGCATATTCCATCACATTGCGAATGAGACGAACGCACACTCTTTATGGAAAATACTTCAATCTTCGTATGACAAAAAGACTGCAAGGAATAAAGCGTTTTTAATTAAGAAACTCGTGAATTTAAAGTTTAAAGGTGACAGTGTTACAGAGCACATGAATGAGTTTCAGAGCTTGGTGAATCAGTTGACTAATATGAAGATGACTTTGGATGATGAGTTACAGGCGCTACTGCTTTTGGGATCTTTGCCAGACAGTTGGGAGACGTTAGTTGTCACATTGAGTAATTCTGCTCTAGATGGTGTGTTGTTTATGAGTACAGTTATGAACCGCTTGTTGAATGAAGAAACAAGAAGAAAATCAGCTGGTACAGATGATGCACAAGCACTTGTCATAGAGAACAAGGGGAGGAGCAATGGTCGAGAACAAGGTCATGGCAGATACAGAAGCAAGTTGAGGTCTAAAGACAAAGAGTGCTATCATTGTGGTAAAGCCAGTCACTTCATGAGGAATTGCCGAATTTGAAAAAGATAACAAAATAAAGTAAATTATCAGAAGAAGAAAGATGACAACAAGAACATCGTGGCGACTGCATATACGGATGAGTTTGCGGCTCTCTCTTTCGGAGAGGAAAAATGCCCACATGTTGTAGATCAGAATACTGAGTGGATAATTGATACAGGAGCGTCCTATCATGCGATTCCTACGATGGATTTATTCACTTCGTATAGGGCAGGAGACTTTGACATGTTGTAGATCAGAATACTGAGTGGATAACTGATGTCAGACACACATTGACTTTGAAAGATGTTCATCATGTTCCTGATTTGCGCCTCAATATGCTTTCTGGGATCGCTTTGGATCGTCAAGATTTGAGAATCACTTCGGCAATGGAAAATGGAAGCTCACCAATGTTGGTGTGGAAAAATCCATGTGTGTGGGGGTTCTTCGGGGATTCGAATCTGGTGCGCGCCTTGGTGGGCTCGATCGGATCGTCTCTCGAAAGGGTGGTGGTATCGTTCCCGGTTGAGGAGCCCGACAGCGGCTCAAGGGGATTCCTGTGTGTGTGTGATCACTACTTGCTTTTTCAAAAAACAGGAAAGTTAGGTTGGATTTGATCGCCTACATGGGGAGTTTGTGGGGTTTTCGCTCTAAGACACGGAATTACCGTACACAGAGGTGAAAAACTGGTAATCCGATTCTGCTTCTGGCTTGGCTAGAGGAGTCTTGGGTCAAGTGGGGTGTGGGTGAGGGGTGGCTAGTGGGATGGAGCCGTTGGGTATGGGGCGGCTACCAGGTTTTAGCTGTCTGGGGCCTGGGTTGGTTTGGACAAGGGGTTTGGTTTTGGCAGAGGTTAAGCTGGGTTTAACCTGAATTTTTTGAAGGGTGGATTGAGAGGGGGTTGTTATGTAGGGGATGGGTTTTCCTTTCACAAAAGGGACTCTCTCTCTCTCTCTTTCTCTCAAGGGATTTCAAATGGTGGAAGGGAATGTGAATTGTGTGGGGGATATGTGAATTATGGGGAGTGTTGATGTTTGTTGGATTGGTCCATGTCTAGAAAGGCTTGGGACCCCCTCTATTTATAGTAAAATAGAGGTAGGGGAATATATAGGGGGTAATAGAGTGGCTTGGTTAATAGTGTGTTTGATTAGACCTCCCATTAATTCTCTATGTTTTCTGTCAGGGACCAGATGAAGGGAGGCTAGTTGAAATCGGCCAAGGTGGGGCGGCTAAAGGTCATGACCCATCGCAATGATCAACATTTAATGCTGCTTTATGTCCTATCCAGGGAAGCGGTTTGGGGTCGGTCAGGGGGGCGGCTAGTGTAAACTAGCCGCTGATATGGGATGACTCATTAGGGTTAGCCGCCCCTTTCCAGGGTTTTAGGTTTTTAGGGTTTGGACCCGTATTTTAGGATTTTTCAGTTTCCTGAGATCTGTTTTCTATTTGGTGCCCAAATGTGGGTCATTTCCAGGTGTTACTTGAAGTATTTTCATCTTTCTAGACGGTCAAAATTGGGGTATCTACAAGTGTCCCTCATCGGACGAAGTATTTGCGTGAAGCAAGAAAGACTTCAACCGATGATAAGGAAAGAGACCCCTATTTTGGCCGGCCTGACCTTCAAGAAGTTAAGACAACACGGACAATACTTTTTAGGGAGTTGATTTAGACTGTTAGAGGGTAGGTCTTTACCAGAATTTTCAATTGAAAGGATGATCCAGGTGGAAGGCGGGAAAAGTAAAATGGTGAGTGATCCAACCGTGGTCGGGGTTCTTAGCTATCGTGCACGTAGCAGCCCAGCGTCAGTTTCTTCGTGCCTACCATTCCCGTGCTTGGGAAGACTCAGCAAGGAGGGGATATCGCTGACAGAAAGCAAGTAAATAGTTGAATTGGTGAATTGGATCATCCGAAGGATAAAAAACTCTAGAAAAGAACGAGAACTGAAGAAATTTGAACTGAATGGTACTGGAAGTGTGGTGAAACTTCAGAAAAGTCATGTTTGATCTAGTAGTGCTTGGAAATAAACCAATACATGCCTGTTTATTTTTAGAAAACTTGAATTTAGGGTTTGGAAAGAAGTTGGAAAGGGGTCTTAAGTGGAAGTTGGAAAACTGGGAGGAGCGGCTAGTTGAAACTAGCCGCCCGAGAGTGGGCGGCTACCCAGGGCGGCCGTCCCCGAGACGTGGCAAATATATAAATGATATCAGTAATCCATACACGAGGTCAAATAAATACTCCACAATAGAAAAGGCAATAAACAAGTAACTGACATCAAATATATATATATAGCGGAAGCTCAAACGACTAAGTCTGTAATTCAAAGACATATTACAGACTAGAGTACACAATCAACCGTCCTGTGAGAGCCAATATACACAACAGACATCAACTGTCCACATACCGTGCACAAGCACAAGTATAATACATACAATGAAAATGGAATGCTGATAGCCTCTGATTCGCAATACATCCAACGCGAACGCGGGTCTCCTACTCATATGGCGCCAGGGGAGCTCTTCTTTTGGATCCGACTCAGCGTCAACTGGGGAAAAACATAAGCGAGGGGTGAGCTACAAGCTCAGTGAGTGGTCAGAAATCAAACACCAACATAACATTCGATACTAAGGCAATCTCCTATCAAGGAAACCATGGGTAGAAACCCAACGGTTAACAAGGTCACACGGCGGTGCAACCATACCTCGCCCTCGCCCTAGCCCCCACAGGGGTGAGCCTAGGGACTTGGAGGGAAAAACTTGCAGTTCTACACCGTTCGTCATCTGGTAGCGCTCTCCCGGGCAGCCTCTACCTGGAGCCGGCCACGGTCAGTACACTGTCGAGCGCATCGATGGTACCTACATGTGGGGGTCCACCCAGGGCGGCTCGTACCTAGGAAGCATCCACATGGATCCGGTGAAGGGGAGAACGATAACTCATGCTCGCAACGCAAACCCCACGGGAAAACCAACTACACCAGCTGGTGGGTCGAGTATCAACTCGAGCCCACTACAATCACACCAACACCCTCACCCTCACCCCGACGGGTGACATAGGATTTTGGGAGGAATATAGATTGTTTCTATGTCCTTGGTCCACCGGTAGCCCGTATCCAGGGAAGCCCATACCTGGTATACTCCCATGATCAGCACATCCTCACACATCGGCGGCACCTACGGATGGGAGCCCTCTGTCAGGCCGGCTGTCTCAACCAGGAAGTCCCTACGCGGATCCAACGAAGGAAAGAAACCAAACTACACTCATGAAAATGATCCCCCTTGGATCTGTCATCATCGGTCATTAGACGCCGATCCACTACACCCTCACCCTCACCCCCTCCTCGGGGTGATATAGGCTCTTGGGAGGAATCTAGATTGCTTCTACACCCTTGGTCCACCGGTAGCCCTTATCCCGGGAAGCCCATACCTGGTATACTCCCATGATCAGCACATCCTCACACATCGGCAGCACCTACGGATGGGAGCCCTCTGTCAGGCCGGCTGTCTCAACCAGGAAGTCCCTACACGGATCCAACGAAGGGAGGAAACCAATCTAAACTCGCGAATATGATCCTCTCATATCCGTCGTCACCGGTTATCAAAACCGATAAGCGCAACGAATTCTCATGAATTCCCTCCAGGGCGCATAACTCAGATGCGGGGAAGACATTTTATTCTAAGTGTCGATGCCATGGTATGACCCCATAGGAGGTCATACACTTGTCTAATCTCATTAAACAAGGCTCATGGCCCAAATAGGCATATACATAATATGCAAATAACTATACAAGGGAAATCTTACTTAGCATGCATACATGGCATCAAACAGGTAAACACACAAATTACAACTTAATATACGTTGGATGACACCAACCTAGAAGGGAAGGGTTAAGCGCGATCTGCGCAACAACAGGTGCATGCCAATAATTCCAAGCAAGCCTGAGTAAAGTAGGAACCGCATCTACTTACTTGGCTCGCGAAAAGAGGGAGGGCGAGAGAGAGGGAAAGCCTCATCCTCTCTTGAAGCGGGTCATAGTTTTGCCCCAACCAAATGAGTGCAACAACTATACCAAACCCTCGAGTACTAAATCAGGAATATTACGCATACACCCCGTTATTAACCCAAGTTAAACATGCTTGATATGTCCAAATAATAATAAGGGTAGTAATTCAAACCAAATACCTAAGTCATGCCATATTCTAATACAATACACAGGCAAGTATAAGTTATAATAGGGGTTCTACACAATATACGAGCTATACAACCTAGCATGCATGATATCTAACATATTTAGAGTGCAAATAAAACCCCATGGAAGCGCGAAGCACGACTACGTGCATCGAGCGCTCCCGGAAGGGTTGGAATCAAATCACTCACCGATACCCGGGTCGTCGCGCATCCCAACCGACGAGGTCTGCAAGATAAGGGTACCAAAAGGGGCGAGTAAAACCACATACAAACATATAAAGATCAAATAGGGATGCCTAAGATTGGACATCCACGCATACGAGCTCGAACGCACGCATGCATGCACGGACGCACGCGTGCCCGAGCACCCCGGACACCCACCCGAGGGTGCCGACCCTCAGCACGCCCAAACCGGGCCCCGGTAGCCCTGCACACACGCACGCGTAGCCCCGGGCGTCCCGTGCGCACGCCTCGCGCGCACCGCACGTAGTGCAGACGCGCGCACCACACACAGGCAGCGCGCAGATGCGCGCACCCGCGCGCACGCCCCCGCGCCCCGCGCGCGCCTCAGCGCGTGCCAGCGCCCCGCGCGCGCCCGCGTGCGCGCTCGCGCGTGCGGACCCGCGCGCCCAGCCTCCCAAACCCTCTCCCAAGTCCCCCACATGCACCCAAACCCAAACACTACTCATGCATGCCCTCCCAAGCACCTATACATGCATTCAAACCAACAAAAGAGGAGGGAAAACTTACCCGAAAGGAGAGGGGGGGAGGAAGGGGAGATGGAGGGCTCGCAAGCACACCCTCGCCCATCTCGACCGCAACCACCGCGACCACCACCTCTTCCTTGCTCTTCTTCTTCATGGCTGATCCAAAGGAGGGGGAGAACATGGGGAAAACCAGCTTGGGGAGGAGGAGAGGGAGGAGAAACCAACAACAACAACAACATCGATCATTTCCTTCTTCAAGCATAACCCTTTCTAAGCACTCCTTCTACCTCTCCCTCACTTAGGCATAAACACAAGCACCTCCTCTTCACCTCCTACATGGCTGACCCAACACAAAGGGGGAACAAAGAGAGAGCTTGAAAGATAGGGAGAAGAGGGAAAGGATCAACAACAACAACAACAACAACAACTCACATTCTCTTGATCTTCTTCTCCATCACCTTCATTTCCTCCACCAAATACACACCTAAAAGGGCTGGACCAGACCCAAAAGAGGGGAAACACCAAGCCAAAGTCGTGCATTTGGGGAGCCTTAAATAGGCAAGGTCGGACTGAATGACTAAGTCGTCCTCGGACTTAAAACTCTGTGCAGCCTTCACTTAAACGGCCATAACTTCCTCAATACAGCTCCAAATTGCACTATTCCAGTAGCATTGGAAAGCTAAGAAGATTATCTACAGCTTTTATGTTTACACCTAGATCAAATAACCTCTCCAGATATTCCAAAATCTAGGCTAAACATCTTACAGGGCTGCTGCCTCCATTTCTCAACTTCGGGGTATACATGGAAAAACACCCATAACTTTTAATATACGAATCCAGTTGATCCAATTCCACTTCTATATGGAAGCTATCTCCAAACTTAACATCTCATAATAATATCGGATTTTTACCTCATCATCTTGGATTTTAATAAAATCAAATCCGAATACCAATCCGAAACTGCATAATTCCAAAAACGTTATCGGAATTAAACGAAAATTTTATGGGCAGTACTAAACAGTACCAGGACCCATAATATGCAGTTATATCCTCAATCAGATTCCTCAAACCCCACCAGGTAGCTAAAAACCAAAATTTTAGCGACTGATCGAAATTGAGACTCTAAATGACACAGGTCTAACACTTCAGGTTCCTCCTTGGATTCCGATTTACATCGAGGTTGGGCTCTCCATATGTTTGGAAGATTTATTTAAGATTTCATTGAGGCAATCCTGTATCTCTCTTTCATCTTGTATTCCTCAAGTTTTGGACAAAACTTGAGAGAACATTATTATTATTATTATTTGATATAGTAGATTGTTGCTGGAGTGCCTCATGGATGTAGGCTTATGCCGAACCACGTTAAATTGGGTGTTTCTTTGTGGTTTGCTTGCTTTTATATTTTTCTAATTGCGCCGGTGATTGATTTGGGCTTCGTATAATTTATTCCGCGATTATTATTATTTATTTCACGCAAATAAAATAGTTAAAAATCCCAACAAGTGGTATCAGAGCAATGTTGAATTTATTTGTGTGAGATAGTTATGGAGAATTCCATCGGCAAGATGATTGATCTGAATAGTTCCAATTGGTTGATGTGGAAGCCCAAGATGGAAGACATCCTTTACTGTAAGGATTTATTTGAACCAATTGAAGGAAATAAAAGCAAACCAGAAAAAATGACAGAAGAAGACTGGACCAAGTTGAATAGAAAATGTGTTGCTAATATTCGGGAATGGATTGATCTCAGCATATTCCATCACATTGCGAATGAGACGAACGCACACTCTTTATGGAAAACGCTTCAATCTTTGTATGACAAAAAGACTGCAGGGCCTAAAGCGTTTTTAATTAAGAAACTCGTGAATTTAAAGTTCAAAGGTGACAGTGTTACAGAGCACATGAATGAGTTTCAAAGCTTGGTGAATCAGTTGACTAATATGAAGATGACTTTGGATGATGAGTTACAGGCGCTACTACTTTTGGGATCTTTGCCAGACAGTTGGGAGACGTTAGTTGTCACATTGAGTAATTCTGCTCTAGATGGTGTGTTGTTTATGAGTACAGTTATGAACTGCTTGTTGAATGAAGAAACAAGAAGAAAATCAGTGGGTACAGATGATGCACAAGCACTTGTCATAGAGAACAGGGGGAGGAGCAATGGTCGAGAACAAGGTCATGGCAGATACAGAAGCAAGTCGAGGTCTGAAGACAAAGAGTGCTATCATTGTGGTAAAGCCAGTCACTTCAAGAGGAATTGCCGAATTTGAAAAAGATAACAAAATAAGGTAAATTATCAGAAGAAGAAAGATGACAACAAGAACATCGTGGCGACTGCATATACGGATGAGTTTGCGGCTCTCTCTTTCGGAGAGGAAAAATGCCCACATGTTGTAGATCAGAATACTGAGTGGATAATTGATACAGGAGCGTCCTATCATGCGATTCCTAAGATGGATTTATTCACTTCGTATTTGCGCCTCAATATGCTTTCTGGGATCGCTTTGGATCGTCAAGATTTGAGAATCACTTCGGCAATGGAAAATGGAAGCCCACCAATGTTGGTGTGAAAAAATCCGCGTGTGTGGGGGTTCTTCGGGGATTCGAATCTGGAGCGCGCCTTGGCAGGCTCGATCGGATCGTCTCTCGGAAGGGTGGTGGTATCGTTCCCGGTTGAGGAGCCCGACAGCGGCTCAAGGGGATTCCTGTGTGTGTGTGATCGCCACTTGCTTTTTCAAAAAACAAGAAAGTTGGGTTGGATTTGATCGCCTACATGGGGAGTTTGTGGGGTTTTCGCTCTAAGACACGGATATACCGTACACAGAGGTGAAAAACTGGTAATCCGATTCTGCTTCTTGCTTGGCTAGAGAAGTCTTGGGTCAAGTGGGGTGTGGGTGAGGGGTGGCTAGTGGGATGGAGCTATCGGGTATGGGGCGGCTACTAGGTTTTAGCCGTCTGGGGCCTGGGTTGGTTTGGACAGGACCTGGATAGGAGATGGGTTTGGTTTTGGCAGAGGTTAAGCTGGGTTTATTCTGGGTTTTTTGAAGGGTGGATTGAGAGGGGGGTTTTTATGTAGGGGATGAGTTTTCCTTTCACAAAAGGGACTCTCTCTCTCTCTCTCTCTTTCTCTCAAGGGATTTCAAATGGTGGAAGGGATTGTGAATTGTGTGGGGGATATGTGAATTATGGGGATTGTTGATGTTTGTTGGATTGGTCCATGTCTAGAAAGGCTTGGGACCCCCTCTATTTATAGTAAAATAGAGGTAGGGGAATATCTAAGGGGTAATAGAGTAGCTTGGTTAATAGTGTGTTTGATTAGACCTCCCATTAATTCTCTATGTTTTCTGTCAGGGACCAGATGAAGGGAGGCTAGTTGAAATCGGCCAAGGTGGGGCGGCTAAAGGTCATGACCCATCACAATGATCAGCATTTAATGCTGCTTTATGTCCTATCCAGGGAAGCGGTTTGGGGTCGGTCAGGGGGGCGGCTAGTGTAAACTAGCCGCCTGATATGGGATGGCTCATTAGGGTTAGCCGCCCCTTTCCAGGGTTTTAGGTTTTTAGGGTTTGGACCCGTGTTTTAGGATTTTTCGGTTTCTTGAGATCTGTTTTCAATTTGGTGCCCAAATGTGGGTCATTTCCAGGTGTTACTCGAAGTATTTTCATCTTTCTGGACGGTCAAAATTGGGGTATCTACAAGTGTCCCTCATCGGACGGAGTATTTGCGTGAAGCAAGAAAGACTTCAACCGATGATAAGGAAAGAGACCCCTATTTTGGCCGGCCTGACCTTCAAGAAGTTAAGACAACACGGACAATACTTTTTAGGGAGTTGATTTAGACTGTCAGAGGGTAGGTCTTTACCAGAATTTTCAACTGAAAGGATGATCCAGGTGGAAGGCGGGAAAAGTAAAATGGTGAGTGATCCAACCGTGGTCGGGGTTCTTAGCTATCGTGCACGTAGCAGCCCAGCGTCAGTTTCTTCGTGCCTACCGTTCCCGTGCTTGGGAAGACTCAGCAAGGAGGGGATATCGCTGACAGAAAGCAAGTAAATAGTTGAATTGGATCATTCGAAGGATAAAAAACTCTAGAAAAGAACGAGAACTGAAGAAATTTGAACTGAATGGTACTGGAAGTGTGGTGAAACTTCAAAAAAGTCATGTTTGATCTAGTAGTGCTTGGAAATAAACCAATACATGGTTGTTTATTTTTAGAAAACTTGAATTTAGGGTTTGGAAAGAAGTTGGAAAGGGGTCTTAAGTGGAAGTTGGAAAATTGGGAGGAGCGGCTAGTTGAAACTAGCCGCCCGAGAGTGGGCGGCTACTCGTGGGTAGCCGCCACGAGTAGCCGCCCCATAACTGGGTCCCTAATAACCGAAAAGGGACCCTCTCTCTCCCCACTTTCTTTTCAAAACGGTTTTTCTTCCCTCTCTTCTTCTTCTTTTCCATTTCAAACTGAAAACCTTGATTTTTAAACACCTTGAATCCTTTGTTTTGGTCTTTCATCATCCCTTTCTTCTTGATTTTTGAAGCCCTAGATTCTCTTGAATCCCTTGTTTTGTGTGAAAATCGGAGGAGATGACGAAGGAGAAGAAGACGGCATCGATGATGAAGCGTCTCTGGTCTTCCCGAGAGCAGAGAGGGGCAGTCTCGGGGTCTTGTTCATTAGGGAGTGATCTGGTGGGGGAGGAGGTCGTGAGGGAGGCTGTGGGTATGGCGGAGGTGCCGTCGGTGGATAGCGGTGTGGCCAAGGGAACGGGTACACCTTCGGGGGCTATTCAGGAGGTCGGGGGGAGTGTGATAGGTATACACGCAAGAGGAGGCATGGGGATCGACCGGTGGTGGTCGAGGAGGTGGTTTCGGAGGTCAGAGGACCGGCCGAGGGTGCGGTTTGAGGGGCCAAGGCTGAGGGAGTTTGTGAGGATATGAGGGCATCATTGGATACCATTGTTGGGATGCTGGATAGGGAGGCCACGGAAGCCAGGGCTGAGGAGGAGGAAAGAAGAGCTATGGGCGCCTTTGCGGAGTTTTTCTCTAGTGTGGTGGGAATGGAGGAGACTGGGGGTGTTGGGGGTGAGGCCGGGGAGGCCGAGGGTGTAGACACAGGGGCCACAGAGGCCGGTGTTGGTGTTGAGGCTGAGGCCGAGGAGGCCGTGTTCGAGGAGGGGGATGATGACGGGATGGACGATCCCGACGAGGCCGAGGCGGACGCTCTTAGGTCTACACGGGCTACGGTATTTCCTTAATACTTTTACTCTAGCTTTTTATTTGTATATATATGCCGCTTGTAGTATGAATAGGTGATAGTGTATGATATTCATATGTGTTTCTAATAGGCATGTTCATATGTGTACAAAAACACTCACGGTGGGATAATAAGTATGCGAACGGGTATGGGTTGTAGAGAAGGGGATACGTACATCCATGTTTGTTATATATATATAAAGGAAAGGAAACGGTACGGCTTAGCATGCTTGCATGTGATGGTTTTGTATGCATATAATTTTCAAAGTATATTATCATACATATTTTATCATGGTGGAGTAAGAGGGAGTATATGCATGCATTTTATGGTTTTAAGCTCTTTCACATGCTTGGGTGAGTTCGCAGAAAGTATATAAGCATGGTAGTCGGTAGTGAAAGAAAATAGCATGTGATCTTATAGACAGGTTTTGCACATAAATGAGGGTAAATTTTCATATGAGGTCTCGTATTTCATGCTTTTTATCTGTTTTAGTATGTGGAAGTTCATTTTGCTAAGCATGGTTCCTAAAAGGATTTTGTTGACTGGGAATCTTACCCCTTGACCGCTTTTGAACTAACATACGTTCCTTTCGTTTGTTTGTAGCGGCCGAACCGTATCCGGGCCCTTTGGCATAGGATGAAGAGGTGGTACACCGCCTTGGGCCAGGGGGAGAAGAACTTGGTAGATGGAGTAGGCTTTCGTTCCGTCTTTCTGATCGAGCCATTCCACGTCCACCATCCCTATGTGGAGGCTTTGGCAAAGAGATGGGATTCGGAGAGTTGCACCTTCATCCTTCCTACCGGTGCCATCATGCCGACCCTCGAGGACATCCATCGGATTACCGACCTTCCAGTCTTAGAGGAGGCGGTGATTGCGGCCACCCTCGTTGATTACAAGACGCTCTTTCAGGAGTTGATCGGGGAGTGGGAGTTCATCGAGCGAGAGCGAACGCTGAACCGGATCCCTTTGGGGCGGCTTTCAGGGTAGTATGGCCTCGGTTCCTTCACGGAGCGCCAGAAGGGTGAGGCTGCAGCTAGCTTTCAGAGGAGATGGGTAATGGTTGAGACGAGAGAGGCGGTCGCGTGCCCACAGAGGGCACGGAGGGAGCTGTGGGCGTTCTTCCTTTACTTCTTCGACCGGGTCCTTTTCTCGACAGCCTCTGACAAGGTCTCCTCTCATTCCCTGTTGCTGATGCGAGACTTGGAGGGTATGGGGCGTTATGCTTGGGGAGCCGCGATGCTTGCCCACCTCTTTACGGAGCTCTCAAAGAAGGTGAAGCGGGCCGGGGGTAAGAACCTTAGCGGTTTTGCTCCCTATCTCCAGGTATGTGTGAGTAGAGGGTGTTTTTTTTTTCTTATTGGTTTAGCCTACTCGATTTTTGATAGTTTCTATCTTGTTCCACAGGTCTTCGGGTACGAGCATTTGCAATTGACCGTCCCACTCTGGCGCCATTCAACCGTGCTCTCCCTTGGGCCATGAGATGGGCACCCCGGGAATCTTTGCACTTGCACCGCCTCGCCCAATTCTGAGAGGCATTCCGTGTCTTGACAGAGGAAGAGGTATACATTCTTTTGAGTTTTATTTGGCTTGTACTTGATTTTCTTTTGACTAAGCACTCTTCCTATCTTTTTTGTGCTTTATAGATGACGTGGAGGCCTTACACGGAGGAGGAGGTCCCCGAGGAGTTGTCGTGGGACGTCTGACTGATCTATTTAATGAGGTCGTGTTCATGCGATCAGCTGGGTTGTCCGCCATCTTGGGTACCATCAGTGGGTGCCTGCTCCTTTGCCGAAGTGTCCCTCGATCCCTGTGGCCCGGATTCCTCGGGATACGAACCTTCTGAGAAACTACGTGACATATGTGGCGGGATAGATGAGTTGGGGTGCCTTGGTGGAGCGTCGTCCCGAGGTGACTTCAAATGATGATTATTTGGCTTGGTATCGCTAGGAGTACGCGGACATCCTTGGGACGATGGAAGAGGAGATCCCGGACGCCTACGTAAGTTAGAAACCCTTTTTTCTTTTCTCGTTCTCTTCTCGTTTGAATATTTCTGAGTGGTGCCGCTTTTGCAGGTTGAGTTGAATGAGATGGAGAAGATGCTCAAGATCGCCAATGAGCACCTCCAAGCACGGGCCAGGCAGATAGAAGCGTTGCAGGTGCAAAGGAGACGCTTGCAGGACCAGGTTCGGGTCCTTGAGGCTCAAGTGGATGCTCTGTCGAGAGCGAGAGCCGACAGTGCTTCGTCTTCTACTGCTCCTCCACCTTCCATGATTTTCGAGCGGGAGCTCGAGTTGACGAGGGAGTTGGATGTGGCCTGGAGTGAGTTGGCGGCAACAAGGATGGAGCTTGGCCAGGCGAGAGGTAGGGCCATACATGCTGAGGAGGAAATGGGCCGGCTTAGGTCCATGGTGGCAGCAAGAGAAGAGGAGTTCATCATCCTGGGCTGCGAGACAGACTCCTTCCAGACGAGGGTGTCGGAGTTGGAGGCTTCAGCAGGCGTTCCCGGGGATTTGATGGGGGATTTGCTTCGTTCCCTTCAGGCGGCCAGGGACAGAGATCGAGAGGCACTCCGGTCGAGCGAGGACAGGCTCCGGGTTGCTGAGGCGAGATCACGGGAGCTCGAGGAGAGGTTGAGAGCAGTGGAGACACGTCTTCGCGGGAGATTGGAACGTAGAGAAAGAGATATTTCAGCAGGTCCTCCTCTGAGAAGCCACCATGCCATCAGTGGAGGGGTTATGACTGAGGCGGAGCTCGACCTTCTTCCTCTTGAGCCCGAGCATTCCGTCTAAGCTTCTCTGGCTAACGGGGCCACTTTCAGTCGCGCTTCTCGTCCCTCGGTGTCTAGGAGTCGTGGGATATATGCGAGGGCTGTGTCTTCTGTTCGAGAGACGCCTGCTGCTCCACAGACTCCGGAGGTTCAGTCTTCCCCTCAGCTACCACCTCCTTCAGGCCAGGACGTTCCTCCTTAACTCAGCTTCCCGGGGATGACGATACGCCGAGGTATAGCTTTTGGTATCTTGGTTTTGAAGTAGAAAAATGGTATATATGCAAGGAATTCATACTTTTCTCCTTTTCTTTTGGCTTTGGTGATCATTTTGGCGATGTTTGGCCCAAGATGTTCTAGATGGAAGCTTTGGACTCTTACTCATTTATCTTTTATTTATTTGCTTTTGAATTTTTAGAGTTTTAGGCCTTCCTTTTCATGAATAATTTCCTTTTCTCCTTATTTTTCTGGGTGTATGGACAAACATGGGTGTGTTTTAATTTAGTTTTGAAAGGATGTTTGTTGGTTTAATTTGGTTGTATATGTGGGATGGTTTCATTAGGTTCTATGGATGGATGGATGAATGGATGCTTGGTTTGGCATATGAATTTTGGTTTTTATTGTTTATTTGATTTGCATTTATGCAGGTTTTATGCACGAATATATGTGTGAAATGTGTGTGCACAGGTTTTGGAAGGAAATGATTTCAATAGGTAAAGAAGTGTTGAAGAGTTGATTGGGTCTGGACTGACACAACTGAAATAGGTGCAGATATGGGACGGCTAGTTCAAACTAGCCACCTAGGACCGGGCGGTTAGTCTGTTTTAGTCGCCCAGTTAGGGGCGGCTAGTTTTGTTTAGCCGTCCACTGCCTGGGGCAATTTTGCTACTTCTGTTTGTTGGTGTGAAAGTCCTCCTAAGTGTTTTTTTAACCTTCAAAACCTATAAAAACATTCTTTCCATGGATCAAGTGTTAAATCTATCCGGATTGTGCCCCTGCACTGACTTTCGAGCCCTTCTTGCTTGAGTTGTCAAGGGATACAATCCATCTTAAGGTAAATGAAAAGATAATGCGAGAAAGTAAAGTGCGGGAAACCATGCTTTAGTTGCGCAAGGGACGGATTTCAAGTGCGAGAGTGAAGAAGAATCTTAAGTATGTGCGAGAGTGGGACAATTTCTTCTCAAGCATGTGCGGAAGGGCATGAAACGAGTGTAATGGGGACCATTTTAGTTTTGGTACGGGGAGTTAACGATAATATTTTAAGGGAATTGAATGCCTAAGTGTTCTTGAAAAAGGAAAATGCAAGCTTATGTGTAAGTGTAAGTGGCATAAGGGGGCATTTTAATTCTTCACTTGTTCTTTATGTGAGAGGGCAATGTCTTCAACTCTCCTAAGTAAAAGATACCATCAAGTCCCTATAGAGGGACCCTTGTGGTCACTCATGTCCAAACCAGGATTGTATTTGAAAGGTATAAGCCTTGGGTGTCTGTTTTCTAGGTTCATGGTTCTCGAATGCTTGATCATATTATTCTAAACATGCTGAAAAATCCATGAATGTACCAGGAGTCAAGTCAAATAAGCTTCTTTTGGACATGCATGTTTCTAAATGAACTCATGTGAGTGTATGCAGTTGTAAACATAGAAATGGTCTACCATTGGTTGAAATTTTGCCTTTCCCGGTAGACATAGTTCAATTTTGAATCTCATCGTGAAATAAAAGGGGAGGGGGGAATGGGGTAAGAGTAATATCTTCCTTTTGGACAATATTTTAGAATTGTCCCAGTCTAGCACATGTCCTACTTTCTAGGTCCCTCTGGATTTTTTCTTTTTATCACTTCTTTATTTTGGGTGGGAAGTACAGTCCGTTGTTTGGACATGTACTAGTATAGCCGTTGTTTGGCATATACTTGTGTGTAAAGGTGTGAAAGCCTACTAAAGTAGAGAGTTTAACCCGTCCACTTGGGTGTTATTTTTCTTTTGTTGGCCTCTCATTGCCTGATTTTTTATTTTGAGGGGGGTCTTCTATTTTTCACCCCGATTCTTTTCATGTTTCCCCTGTAGAAATGTTTGTATAGTACCAAAGCCAGTTTTGGGACATATGCTAGGTCCAGGTAATTCCTCATTTTGACCTTGGGTTAATACGAGTAGGGGCGGGAATAAGAGAAATTTGCTTTGGGGTTTTAAAATTGTCCCAGTCTACGGGGTAGGCAATTTCTCTTCTATCAGGTAAATCAATTCTTAAGTTATACGTGTATGAAGGAAGTGGCATGATTGGCGGATATTAGTTCAAATAAGTACGAGTTTATCTTTGAGAGTCTTATATTTCTATCATCAGGTGCTAAACGCTGGAAATCGCAAGAAGAAATAATAATATTTCTCAAGTATCGAAAGTTTTTTATGCATGGAATTTCTTTAGATAAAGTGCATTCCACGAACCTAAAACCTTGACTCCTTCGGCGTCTACCAAGCGGTAGGCATTCCCGGAGTAGGCATGGGTGATCACATAGGGTCCCTCCCATGTGGGCTGCAACTTCCCTCTTGGGTGAGGCTGTCTTGATGGCATGATTTGCTTAAGTACTAACTCTCTGATTTTAAATTTTCTTTCTATTACTTTCTTTTTGAATGCCCTTGCCACCCTTCTTTGGTAGGCCTGGGCGTGGTCTGTCGCTCTTAACCTTTTCTCATCTAGTAGTTCGAGGCATAGCAGAAGTGCCTCCCACCTTTCTTCGATTTGTAGGTCTTCATCTAATATTATTCTTAAGGATGGGATGAGAATCTCGTAGGGTACTACTGCTTCTACCCCAAATGTAAGTGAATAGGGAGTTTGGCCCATGGGTGTTCTGACGGAGGTTCGGTATGCCCAGAGGGCGTCTATCAATTTATCACGCCAGTTAGTAGCTTTGTGGGTTTCTACTGTCTTCTTTATGATTCTGAGCAAGGTTTTATTGATAGCTTCTGCTTGTCCATTTCCCTGGGGGTAATATGGCGTGGAATGATGAAGCTCTATGTGATGTTTATTTTACAAGTCTCGGAACTCTTGGGAGATGAATTGGGGGCCATTATCTATTATGATCATTTTGGGGGTGTCGAACCATGCAAGGATGTGAGTGCGGATGAAGCGGGCTAGGGTGGAGCTTTTGATTAGTACGTAGGATTCGGCATCAGCCCATTTGGTAAAGTACTCTGTGGCGGTGAGAATAAAAGCTTTTTGAGTGGTGTTCTCTATAGTGTCTCGGAATGGTCCTATTATATCTAGCGCCCACATAGAAAAGGGCCATGGTGAAGTCATGGGGTCCAAGGAAGATGCTGGTGCATGTATTTTGTTGGCATGAGTTTGACATTGAATACAGTGCCAACCGTATTTGTTGCAATCTCCTTCGAGTGTGGGCTAGTAGTAGCTCATTCTTAGTACCTTCTTTGCCAGCATCTGAGCATTGACGTGCCCTCCGCATATCCCAGAGTGAGCTTCTTCTACAATGGTATATGCTTCTTCATCGTCCAGGCATCTCAGTAGTTCTCCGTTGAAAAATGATCAGAAAAGTGTTCCTCCCCGGAGGCAGTATTTAGTTGCTATTCTTTTAACTATTTTCTGGTCATTCTTAGTGGCGTACCCTGGGAATGAACCGTCTTTGAGATAGTTTTTTATGTCAAAGTATCATGGGTTTCCATCGTCCATATCTTCCAGATCTAGGGCTAGGATTTTGGTGGTACTAGTGACTCCGTCTGCTTGATTTTGTAGTTTCAAGAGGTTTCCAGTTCCACAGTCTCGAAGTTCGATGGCAGGTGTTTCTAGTTTCTAGATGGTGACGGTTTCAGATGCCCTAGATATGGGGAAGGTAAGTGATGAAGCTAATGAGGCTAGAGAATCCGCAAGAATGTTGCCTGTCCGAGGTATAAAAATGTGAGTGACTTTATGGAATTGCTTTAACAGGATTATAGCTAGTTCTCTATACGGCTTTAGTTTGGGGTCCCCAATGATGTCTAGATTTTTTACTCCCAGGGCTAGAGCTGCCTTCAAACCTGCTATTAGAGCTTCATATTCAACAATATTGTTGGTGGCATTGAATGTAAGCTGAAACGCTCGTGGGGTAATGACGCCCTCGGGGGAGATTAATGCTATTCTTATTCCCTTCCCTTGTTGATTGACTGCTCCATCGAAGTATAGTGTCCAAGTCTTCCTATCATTTTCTTCAATAAGTGCGAATATTTCTTTGTCCGGGAAGTAAGTTTTCACTGGTTCGTAATCAGGGAGAGGGAGTTGAGCGAGGTGGTCAGCGATAGCTTGACCTTTGATGGACTTTTGGGTAGCGTATGTGATGCCAAACTCATTTAACTGTACTTGCTTACTGGGTCCATTTTGACAAAGTACTTGACTTTGTATGCAAGAAAGTAATGGCACAATTTTTGGGAAGCCCACACTAATGCTAAGCAAGTTTTTTGAGTGGGAGGGTAGGCTTTCTCATACTCAACTAGTGTTTTACTTAGGTAGTAGATAGCCTTTTCCTTCCTTCCTATATCATCGTGTTGTGCGAGTACTGCACCGATGACTTTCTTAGTTGCAGCTATATAGAGGAGCAGGGGTCATCCAGGTATCGGTGCTGATAGGACTGGGGGATTAAGAAGGTACTTCTTTAAGCTATCAAAGGCTATTTGGCATTCACTATCCCAGTTAGACTTAACTCCTCCCTTTAATAGTTTGTAAAATGGGCGACATCTTTCAGCATGCTGTGAGATAAACCTTCTGATGAACTGCAGCCGTCTGATAAGTCCTCTCAATTCCTTCAGGTTCTTGGGTGGAGGCATTTGGGCAATGGCCTTTGCCTTGGTTGGATCTACTTCGATTCCCCTTTTGCTTACCATGAATCCCAAGAGTTTTCCCGAAGAGACACCAAAGTGACACTTCTTTGGATTCATTTTAAGTGAAAATTCTCTGCATCTCTGCAACACTTGCTTAAGTGTATCTGCATGCCCTATTCGATTCCTAGACTTAACTAGGATGTCATCTACATAAACTTCTACTAGCTTGTGCATCATATCATGAAATATTGAAGTCATAGCTCTTTGGTATGTTGCACTCGCATTTTTAAGTCCGAAAGGCATTACTACATAGCAGTAAATCCCCCACGGTGTGGTGAAGGAAGTATTTTCCTGATCTTTTTCTGCCAATCTAATTTGATTGTATCTGAAAAAGCCATCTATGAAAGAAAGCATCTCATAGCCTGCCGTGTTATCGACGAGAAGATCAATATGTGGGAGTGGGAAGTCATCTTTTGGGCACGCTCGATTGAGGTCCCTGAAGTCGATGCATACCCGGATCTTTTCATCTTTCTTGGATACCGGAACGATATTAGCTACTCATTTTGGGTACAAGACTACCTGGATAAATTTAGCCTGGTGGAGCTTGTCCACTTCATCTTTAATTTTTAAAGCTACCTCAGAATGAAGGCGCCTTAACTTTTATTTTACCGGTTTGGCATTAGGCTCTAGAATTAATCGGTGCTCAACTAAAGAGGTGTCGAGTCCGAGCATATCTTTGTAAGACCATGAAAATACGTCATTATACTCATGTAGTATTTTAACTAGGCATTCTCTCTCGTCGTGTTTCAGCTCCGCACTAATTAAAATGATTTTGGGGTCAGCCTTAGTCCCAAGGTTCAGCTCGTCTTCCTTCTCGTCCGCTTCTTCTGTCTTTTCATCAAATTTCTGAAGGCTCTGCTCAAATTCCTCAGATATGTCTTCTTCTTCCCTGTCGTTTTCATCACAGATTTCGAAGACTCTCAGACCATTGTCTAAGTTTTCTATATTATCGAGGTCTGGTTCTTCTATGACTGCTATCGATTCAAATCTTTCTAGGCCTAAAATAGCCCCGCTATACCCTTTTATGCTATTAATGACTTGGTCAAGTATCTGACTTCTGGTAGGTTTGTCCGTTCTGAATGTGGCATCTGGGTTAGGATCTTTGGCTTGACTAGCCAGACGTTGTAGTTTATTTAGGAGATCAGAGTCATTATTGAAAGGGTGCCATACTGGGGTGAAGTCATCTTTGTCGAACAGGGACCCTAGGGTCTTGGTTTCCATCCTAAAGTTGATTGTTTTTTGTTTTTTTTTGTTTTTTAAAAAGAAAAAGACATTATTTACAACCTAATGGATTGGCCCAAGCATCTCAACCGACCTTCTCCAACAGCTGGCGCTCCTTTGTTGTGATACTTGAGCATTGCGAGGAAAGAGCGCTTAATTAGCTGGGGTTTCATCGTTTGGTGGTGAGTGTGTGCTTAAATGTTCATCATGGTGTGGGAATAACCAGTCAAGGGAGCCTGATAGGTAATCTGGCTCTTTTTCCTGGACAAGGTCGAGGGGTGGGGGTGTACGGCTTCTTCAACCTGTTTCGGGGCTATCTCCTTAATGAAATGTTCATATAACCCCCAATCACATTTTTTCTTTAATTTAGTGTGGTGTTTGGGTGAGCCAAGACCTCTCTTATCTAACCGGGTCGGGAGCTGGATGGGTTCCAAGATCCCATCCTTTAGTCCCAAAGCCTTCCCCGGGATGTGGCCCATGATCTTCATTATATGCCAGCTGAAATTTTTATTTTTAGGGTGGCTTGTCTTTGCAGTACCGGGGGAAGGATCTTGGGGATCTAGCCAATTGGCCGGGAAGTCTAGAATGTGGACGGTGGTTTCCATGGGCTTTGGGTTGGTGGTTTTTATGGCGATGGTCTTGTTGTCGGTGAACCTGGCTTTGGGTCCTTTGACCGCATCTCCTCATATTTTGATTATTTGATTTTGCAGGGGGAATTTCAAACAGTGGTGTAGGGGGGAAGAGACTCCCTTGATAGAGGCCAACCATTTACGCCCTAAAATCATATTATAATCTGAATCCATTTCTAGGACATATGCTTCGGCGCTAGTTTTTAGGGGTCCTACTATTAACTGAAAGTTTTTAAAACCAAGAACCGGACGAGTCATTTTATCATAGAGAAATATATGGGTGTCGGTTTCGAGGAGCGTGGTTTTGTGCCCGTCGATGCGTTCGAAGGTGTGTAGTGACATGAGGTTTACCCCTGCGCCAGTGTCAATTAGAACTTTATCTATTGGGTACTCCTCGAGGTCAACTGTTATGCATAGGGTGGAGGTGTTGATGACCTTATCATGGATTTCTTCTTTGGGTCTAAAGGTTATCATCGGTCCTAGTCCGCAGAAGCCAAAGCCATTGGCACACTTAGGGTTGAGATTTGTGGGTCAACTTGGACTTTTTCCAGAAACATTCTTAGGACATGTTGGTGATGTTCCGAGGTTTTGATCAACTCTAAGATGGAAATTTTTGCAAGGATTCTTCAGAGTTGGTTGAGGATATCAATCCTATCCCCGACATTGGGCTCCTTAGTTTCTGTTTCGGGTACGGGATGCCTATAAGAGAGGACAACGTTGAAGATTCTTCATGCCCTAGTAGTGTGATGGTTCAAGGTGTCGACCGTGGTTCAGGGATGTAGTTGTGATGGGTTCGGGTCTTCGCAAGTTGATAAGATGGGTGACAGTTGGGGATTGGTTTAGGGAGGGGAGGCCTTATGGGACTTGGGAGAATGAGAGCAGAGGCTGGGAGAATTAAGCCACCTGGGATGATCCTGGGTGGTTCTTCGTGGTCGGCAGCCCTTATGGTGTAAATGCTTTCAAAGCTTAGGCTTTCTCGCTCTTCTACGAGGGCCTCCGTGGCTAGTTGGATTTCGTGTTTTAGTTTCTACAGGGCTGGGATTTTCCTGGGTTTGCCTGGGTAGTGGACTTGATTGGGCCTTTGGTGTAGCCAAACTGTTCCTAAGTCCCTTGATGGTGGCCCAATCCAAGCGTTTTTCTTCATCAAGGTCGTAAACAATGTCTCAGAATGAGAAGCACTGTTCGATAGTGTGACCGTGATATTGATGATATGGGCAGAAAAGGGCGGTGTTGGCACCGATAGGTGAAGGCCCGGCCATGGGCAAGGGAAGGTTATTGGTTCCTATCAGGGCCTTGAAGAGGTTTCCTAGGGTTTCTGGGAGGGGTGGATAGCAATTCCTCTTACTTAATCCTCTTGGATCATAGGAAGGTGTAGCCTCTTTGTAGGGGCTTGGTGTAGGCTGATTAGGGGTTGAGTTTTGGTTCCTCAGGAGAGTGGAATAGAAAGGGGTCTTAGATTGGCCTTGTCTTGAAATTATGGGGCTTTGGACTAGGGAACTTTGGATTACCGAGTTTCGTTGTGTCGGCACGAGGACGGGTACTGATCAAGTAGTAAAATTTTAGTTTGGTTGCCGAGATGGCGCATACCCGGATGGACCGGATGTGTACTGTCTCGGAGCCGTTCCTCGATCAGGAACTCGTGCTCCGTTCGGGTAGAGTGCCGAAACTTGTGTAATCCCCTCTACCGTGGGGGTTTGCGCCTTACATGGCGGTTGTCCAACCCTATGGCCGATAGGTGGGAACTGGGTTTAGACTACTGGGGCTGCACAACGAAAAATCTTGTTGTGATGGTCAATTAGGAGCTGGTACGTAGTGCAGTCTCCATACAAAAGGCTCGTACAAAGCTCTGGACTCAGGCTCTATAACATCATGTCAAGTTCTTGACATTCTATGAGTTGCAGCCCAGTTCCGTGGACAAGTGTGCGCCACCGAGATACGTATTATTCAAATTCCTCCCTAGACCTCATTCTCTCTACGGTTAAATCGAAATAGAGGGGGTTCTGATCCTTTGGTATCCGTAGTGGCCTAAGAACTTCTCGCTTACAGCCGAGAAGTTCGACAAGTGATCTACAGGGAGGGTGGAGAACCATTGCAGCACTTCTCCTTCCAATGATTTCTGGAAGAGGAAGACTAGCAGAGGTTGATTATCTAGAAACGGTTGGGCGTCTAGATAAAAGGCAGTTAGATGAATGTATGGGTCTCCACGACCATTATACCGGCAGAATTTAGGGATTTTGAATCCCTCCGGTAAGTGGACTGATGGGATTTGTCTCAGGTTATGTAGAGACATGTGCTTGGGGGTTGAGAGACCAGTCTTGGAGAGGATTCTTTGGATGGTTTCATCTAGCGTTTCTCCCTTGGGAGGGCTGCCTAGCGGTCCCGGGTTTGGGGTGACCTGGTAAGGGCCTGGGGTAGAAACGGTCAGGAATATCAGATTCACGGGGGAAAGGGGGGCGAACAAAAAGATGCTCGGATTGACCGAGCGACTGGGTATGGACGGGGTTTTGGGAGTAGCCTGGATGGTTTTGACAGGGGTCTCCTGTCTCAGGGTATTGGTATGACGGTAGTCAGCGAGGTCATAAAACATGTCCTCTACCATTTGGTACCCTAGACATGCCATCTTTTCCTCTAGACGGGTCAAGAGTTGTGTGGCCTGACCCTCTTGGGTGATTCTCTCCTCTAGTATCTCCTCCTCTAGATGAGATTACATGACGAGTGTGGAATGATTTAAGGGAATGGATGCAGATATAAAGCAATAAATAAAACAGTAAAGGATTGCGCAACTGTGTGCGACTTACGAAAGGAGTAAAGGATTGCGCAGCGATGTGCGACTTACAAAGCAGTAAAGGATTGCGCAGCGATGTGCGACTTACAAAGCAGTAAAGGATTGCGCAGTGATGTGCGGCTTACAAAGCAGTAAAGGATTGCGCAGCGATGTGCGGCTTACAAAGCAGTAAATGATACTGTGATGCAAAATAGAGGAGGATCTGATTCAAGGGGTGGGAAACTCTAACCTTCCTAGAGGGTTGATAGCATTCTAGTCAAGCTTGTAAAAAGGGAGGCAGAAGAGAATTACCTTTTGTTGTTTTTCACGAGGGGTGTCCCACCGTGATCGCCAGATTTGTTGGTGTGGAAAAATCCGCATGTGTGGGGGTTCTTCGGGGATTCGGATCCGGTGCATGCCTTGGCGGGCTCGATCGGATCGTCTCTCGGAAGGGTGGTGGTGTTGTTCTCAGTTGAGGAGCCCGACAGCAGCTCAAGGGGATTCCGATGTGTGTGTGATCGCCACCTGCTTTTTTGAAAAGCAGGAAAAGTTAGGTTGGATTTGATCGCCCACGTGGGGAGTTTGTGGGGTCTCCGCTCTGAGACACGGATATACCATACACAGAGGTGAAAAACTGGTAATCCGATTCTGCTTCTGGCTTGGCTAGAGGAGTTTTGGGTCAAGTGGGGTGTGGGTGAGGGGTGGCTAGTGGGATGGAGCCATCAGGTATGGGGCGGCTACTAGGTTTTAGCCGTCCGGGGCCTGGGTTGGTTTGGACAGGATCTGGATAGGAGATGGGTTTGGTTTTGGCAGAGGTTAAGCTGGGTTTAACCTGGGTATTTTGAAGGGTGGATTGAGAGGGGGGTTTTTTATGTATGTGATGGGTTTTCCTTCACAAAAGGGACTCTCTCTCTCTCTTTCTCTCAAGGGATTTCAAATGGTGGAAGGGAATGTGAATTGTGTGGGGGATATGTGAATTATGGGGATTGTTGATGTTTGTTGGATTGATCGATGTCTAGAAAGGCTTGGGACCCCCTCTATTTATAGTAAAATAGAGGCAGGGGAATATCCAGGGGTAATAGAGTGGCCTTGTTAATAGTGTGTTTCATTAGACCTATGTTTTCTGTCAGGGACCAGGTGAAGTAGCGGCTATCCAGGGCGGCTAGTTTCAACTAGCCGCCCCCATCATGACCTGTCAGATATCCCATCTCTGACAAGCGGTGGCTTGGGTCGGCTACTTGGTTTGAACCAGCCAAGGTGGAGAGGCTAATGGTCATGACCTGCTGCAATGATCAGCATTTAATGCTGCTTTATGTCCCATCCAGAGAAGCAGTTTGGGGTTGGCCAGGGTGGCGGCTTGTGTAAACTAGCCGCATGATATGGGGCGGCTCATTAGGGTTAGCCACCCCTTTCCAGGCTTTTAGGTTTTTAGGTTTGGACCAGTGTTTTAGGGTTTTTTAGTTTTCTAAGATCTGTTTTCTATTTAATGCCAAAATGTGGGTCATTTCCAGGTGTTACTCAAAGTATTTTCATTTTTCTGGATGGTCAAAATTGGGGTATCTACAAGGGTTCCCTAGTCGTCGCTAGAGGACAGGCATGTTGTACTTCATACAAGACAAAGATAAAAGTGTGCAAGGATGGAATGAATGCAGCTGAAGAAGATTCATCTCTGGATTTATGGCGTAGGCAGCTTGGTCACATGAGCGAAAATGAGCTATAAGTTCTAGTAAAGAAGTCTTAATTGCATTCCCTTTACTAATGGTACGTCTTTTAGCTCTTGTGATTACTGTTTGATTGAAAGCATCTTAGAGTTTCTTTCGATAGTTTTTCGAAAAAGAAGTCCAATATTTTAGACTTGATTCACTCTAACGTTTATGGTCCATTTGAGGTTGAATCACTTGGTGGCAATAGGTATTTTGCTACGTTTATTGATGATGCATCCACGAAAGTGTGGGTTTACTTGTTACGAACAAAGGATCAGGTGTTTGAGCACTTTCAGCACTTTCATGCCACGGTGGAACGGGAGACAGGAAAACGGTTGAAGTCACTGCGTGCCGTTAATGGAGGAGAGTACAGTTCGAGGAGGTTCAGAGATTATTGCTCGCGTCATGGGATTCGACACAAAAGGACTGAGCTCGGTACTCTACAACACATGGTGTCGCAGAACAGATGAATCACACTATTGTTGAGAAAGTCAGATGCATATTGAAGAAGGCTAGATTGCCTGAAACCTTCTGGGGTGAAGCTGTTTCGACTGCCTGCTATTTGATGAACAGGTCACCATCAGTTCCTTTGGATATGGAGATTTTAGAGAAGGTTTAGTCCAATAATGAGGTTTCATATTCGCATCTGAAGGTCTTTGGATGTAAAGCTATGGCGCTTGTACCCAAAGAGGAGAGACAGAAGCTAGATGAAGCAGTCTCGTGTATCTTCGTTGGTTATGGAAATGAATTCGGCTACAGGCTATGGGATCTAGCAACGAAGAGGATTGTTCGGCACAGGGATGTTGTCTTCTATGAAAACCAGACTATTGAAGATTTTGATGGGGTTCCGAAATTAGTTGGTGGTGTTGCAGATTTGACACTGATTCCTTCTCTGATTCGACCAACTACAGATGGGGAGAAGATGAGAAATGAAGACTTTGATAAGGTGCCAGGAATACCTGACATTGATGAAAATTTAGAACAAGAAGCTCTTGAGCAGGGGGAGTAGTGTCATCAGTCAGAGACAGAGATTCCGATGAAGAAGTCATCGAGAGAGGTAGAGACAAATATTCCGATGAAGAGGTCATCGAGAGAGTCAGAGACTACAGATATTTCGATGAAGAGGTCATCGAGAGAGTCAACAACAGATATTCCAATGAAGAGGTTATCAAGAGAGTTAGATACTACAGATATTCCGATGAAGAGGTGATCAAGAGAATCAGCGACTACAACGATTCCGATGAAGATATCATTGAGAGAGCATAGACCATCATTGAGTTACTCCACCTTTGAGTATATCCTTTTTACTGAAGTGGGGGAATAAAAAGTTTTCGAGATGTACAGTCTCATGAAGAACATGATACGTTCGAGTTTTGCGAGAAGCTAGACAGTACGGACTCCAGATGAGGAGTCGCGGACTGAGTTCCTCCTCATTGGGCTGGAGGGGGAGATTGTTGGGTTTGGGCCTTCTTTAGGTCCAGTCCATGAGGGCCCATGGTGTGCCATGCATTGGCACGTGCACTATTCACGTGAACAGTGCACAACCCATTTAAAAGGGTTTTCCTCATCTCTTCATTACGTGTGAGGCACGACAGAAAGAAAAAGGTGTGTTCGGCGGCAACAGTGGAGAGAGAAAGAGAGAGAGGAGAGAGAGAAAAGAGGAGAGAGAAAAGAGGAGAAGGAGCAGTCCCCTTCAGGTTCCTCCTTGGATTCCGATTTACATCGAGGTTGGGCTCTCCATATTGTTTGGAAGATTTATTTAGGGTTTCATTGAGGTAACCCTATATCCTTCTTTCATCTTGTATTCCTCAAGTTTTGGGCAAAACTTGAGAGAACATTATTATTATTATTATTATTATTTGATATAGTGGATTGTTGCTGGAGTGCCTCGTGGATGTAGGCTTATGCCGAACCACGTTAAATTGAGTGTTTCTTTATGGTTTGCTTGTTTTTATATTTTTCTGATTGCGCCGGTGATTGATTTGGGCTTCGTATAATTTATTCCACTATTATTATTATTTATTTCACACAAATAAAATTGTTAAAAATCCCAACACATAGTTCATTGATAAAAGAGTTTTGCAAGGAATTTAGGATAAAGCATCACTCACTCCCAAATACCCACAGAGTAATGAGCAAGCTAAGAACACTAACCGAACAACCATTGATGGTATCAAAAGGACAGACAGTGCAACAGAGAGATAGGTTGAGGTACTGTCTGTAGCGCCTTCAACCCACTTCCCTTATGTAGGTGTATAATCAAGTGTGCTACCTCAGAACACTTCATATCATAGAGCAATCTAGTGAGTTCATCCATCGTCTTTATATAAATCCATTCAATTTTTGTAAGGTCATTCAATCCATGAAGTTTTATATGAGGACTACACAGTCCATGCATTTTATGTAAGGGTTACACAGTCTCACAAATCCATAGACTATATCCCTTACCTTACATGACTAGTTTAAACGCATGCGCATTAGCGCGTGTTAGTTACTATATTTTTCATTGATTATATATTTGCATTAACTATAATTGTAATACACAATTATAAATATATACAAGAATATTCATCATAAGTATATAAGAATAATACAGTTGCTTGAAAATGGAAATGGGTATACACTTCTGATATAGTGTATTAACAAGCAATTTTAAACTTAAAACAAGACAGTCATCCACATGTTCATTGCATTACATCAACAATGAGCCATTTCATTAATATTTAAAGCAGGGGAACTACAGAATCTGATATATATAATAAGTATATATTTCATAGATGAACAATAACAGGGGGTCTTTTTTTATTTTTTTGCAAAACTTGGCATTTGGCAACTGTATGCTCTATTTTGCAAAACAAATCTTCCAGCATCTATTCTTTTTTCCAACTATTAAGCACAATGAGCTATATTAACCAACCAAAAAATTATCAAACAACACATATTCTTAGCCATCTTTACGATTCACCTGAAAAATCCAATCCAAGTCAGCACACAACCTTATTAGTCATAAACTAAATATCGCTTGTCACAATTGCTTAAACGAAACATAAAATCATTGGACATAGTAGGACTGCATCATATACAAACATTGACAGAAATTCTGATATCATGAATGTTTTTATACATGGAACATTACATAATATAATGACACAACAAAAACTTTAAGGAGAACATGACATAGTGAAGGTTCAGGTAAAAAAAAATCTTCTACACAATTAAGCTAATTCAAACTTTGCCAAGCAGAAGTAACTATATTATTTCAGTTGCACATATTAGTAAAAACCAAATTCTAACAACATCTAAGAAGACAAGGAAGCGAACGAATAAAAAAAATCATCAGTTCTATCTATCTAAATTCAAACCATGAATTTCTTCTTTAAATTGTAGGAGTTGTCATGAACCTTTGATGTTTCAATAAAATGAAAGGCTGCTTCACCAAAGCAAGCAAGGGATGGGCATAATGTCCTCTCAGCATTTCGATGACACAATCACAAACTTGTAGCATTACCCATATTCATGTTTGCTAGCAATAAAAACAGGATAAATAATGGGGTTAGCAAAATTCATCCATTTGCAAGGTATTGATTGAAGACTCCCTATAGCTAATCAATTACTATCTAAGCATCTGCAAACAAAAAAACAAAGAATCATAGCCATAATACTTGCATCAATTGAGGTCTCATTTGAGCCTTTAGATCCGAAGGACCCAATCACCTGTGTATGCTTGCTTGTCCAACAGTGATATCTGAAGTTGGTTGCCACAGAGTACGTTTTTCAGGCTATGGATTTGTCTCCTTGAAGAAAAAAGGTTGCTTAGCCAACTAAACAGAACAATAAATGAAAATTAATCATTCATAACAAGGGTGACATGAAATGAATAATAACAATATCAATTTTAAGTGCACGCGCTAATGCTTGAGCAACCGAAGCACAAAATGCCCACCTATATAACAAAGGGGCAATAAAGGAGATTTCACAAAATAAATCAATCAAATTCAATAGACTTATAAAATTTATTAATGCACATAATGAAAAGTCAATAAATTTTTATGTCATTTATCAATGTGAGTTATATTATGTTACATTATTTTTTTTAAAAAGGTCATAGATAAAAACAAAAAGTAGAACACTACCCATATCAAATGAGGTCACTCAATGAATAAGAAAAATTAGATATATTCCTTACCTTGTTAACTACAGTCAGCTTTCCACGTCTCTAACCTGAACAATTCTAAATCGAATATTTCTTCCACAAGTGATCCTTCCTACAAAAAGTTGAAGTAAACGTTATTAAAAAAAAAGTTAATAAACCAAAGGAATAAATCCAAAAGTAAATAACACATTGACACCTCAAATGAGGCCACTCAATGAATAAGAAAAATGACATATATTCATTACCTTGTTAACTACAGTAGACTTTCCACGTGTCTAAGCTAAACAATGCTGAATTGAATATTTTCTTCCACAAGTGAATGAGTGATCATTCCTACATAAAACATTTGAGAAGCATGAAAACTCACATATATTATGCAAAGGCTAAAACCCCACATCATTAAAACAATGAAGACCATACCTATACTACGTATATTAAAAGAATGGGTAAAATACGTAAATAAAAAAAGTGTCGACCTTGTTTTATTAGGAACCCATTATTATAATATAGATGGTATAGATACATTTTTTATGCATCAAAAGGACTCAACCCCACATTAAACCCCCCCCCCCCCCCCCCATGGCTTCCTCAAAGTGTCGACCTTGGCTTATTTGGGATCACTCCCATTAAATGTTTCCTCAAATCATAGATCCTCGAATGCATTTCAATAGGGACTTCCAGTTAATCATGCATCTCTTTGTTAAATATTTCATAGAGGTTTATCACATACATCATTAGCTAGACATGAATGCATTAGGCTTTCATGAAACAAAAACCTCATTAAATCTGAATTCTTATCCTAGATGTAGGATCATGAGCGAAGAAAATTTTTAAAAATTCAAATCTCTTAAGATCACCCCATAAAATTCTGATAATCAAATGCATACATTCATGGTTCAATCAAACTCAAGAGATCTGCTTCGCATGTTTAGTTTTCCACAAATAATGTTTCCCTGGTCTGCGCAAAATATCACAAATTAGCACAACTTTTGAAGAAGTCATGTTAAAAACAAAACATTTTAGGATATTAAAAATTAATTATAATATGAAATTTACTGTTAGGAATATTTGCAAAAATAAAGATAATCAGATAAAGAAGATCTAGTTAGAGCAATCTTTTATACATTCATTTCTAAATAAAGTGAAACAAAAACCAAACAAAGATGGCAACATGAGTGTTACCTAGATAAATTGAGAAAACTCCAAGTGATCTTCAAGAATCAACTCAATCAAGATTCAATATCAAAAATCATTTTGATTATGTTATCTAGACTGTCATCATGTTTTTATGTCCATTATGTGGTCAATGAATAGAAAATGTCAGCCATTCATGAGATTATTGGAAGGCATGAAAATATTCAGTTTTCAAACAATTTAATTAGTGGTCACTTAAACATGATTATAACCAAATCTTCAGTTTTCAAGCAAATTGAACTTTAACATATCAATATCTTTAGTAATGTCACGTGTATTTAGTAACCAGTTTTAGAACAAGATAAATCAAGATAGTTCTTTTAATGCTTATAAAACGCAAACAACTTCTTGTTTATTCCATATAACACAATCAATTAAAGGAAATATAAGAATATGAATAACTTGTCACGTCTATTCTTCTTACTCAAAACTCCAAAACTTCATCACAAAAAAGAAATACTTTGCAGAACATAAACTTCATCACAAAAAAGAAATACTTTGCATAACATCCTTAAAAAGAATTAAAGGAAATATAAGAATATGAATAATTCGTGACATCTATTCTTCTTACTCAAAACTCCAAAACTTATCACAAAAAAGAAATACTTTTGCATAACATTCTTAAGAAGAAACAGAGTTTTCACTGGAAACAGAGGATGGTCTAAAACAAAAGTTGACATGTATAAATGAAATCAGATTGGAAACAGAGAATCACCTTCCACCTCATCTTCTTTAGCCCATGATCCTTGAATCCAATCTTCTGTTACTCCGTCTTTTAGAGTTCGAGGCGGAGCCCTTTGTAGCGGCCTTCGGAGAGGTAAGGAGCCGCCCGGCCGAGCAAGCAAAAAACCGCCTGACCGGAAACATCTTCTCCACTTCATCTGATTCTTTGTATCTCTCTCTCTAGGTGGCTCTTGTGGAAAACCCTAGAAACCGGAGAGCCCCCAAAAGATAAAAAATTGGAAACCTCAAATGTCGATTGTACCCCTATGAATGACCCCAGGAAAAACAATAGGCTAAGATGTTATTTAACCGACTTTGTATGGGTAAAATAGGAAATTCAAAAAAGTGTCGACCTTGTCTTATTAGGGACCAATCCTTATAATAGTAAAGGTTTAAAACCTTTACTATTATAAGGATTGGTCCCTAATAAGACAAGGTCGACACTTTTTTGAATTTCCTATTTTACCCATACAAAGTCGGTTAAATATAGATGTGTAGAATGCAATGGACACACGTGCTTGTTTCGTTATTACACAACCCATGGTGCCTATTTTTTGATGGCCTAGTCATGCACAGCTATGACGCAGATGGTGTCACACAAACGATGAGATGTATGCATGACATATTATATTTACTATCACCACAAGAGCATGCAAAATATTATCAATAATGATTCCATCAATAAAATATGTCATAATAACATAACAATGTCTTAGTGACTATGACATGCATGCTCATATGCTTATGCAATGCTGAAAGTCATATTAAGATAAATGATACAAATAAGCAATGTGGATGTATACATATATTCTTCCATTAATACATAGATACTGAATCTACTTGCATCTAATCCACACAATACAAACTGATGCATGTGCATGAGTAACACACACTCGCACCTGGATCACTTAGCATACAATCTCATGCAATAACAAATTAGAAGTGGCTCATACACAATCCTCACAACTCAAACCTAATCTTCCTCAGCATTGAGCTCACTAATCCATGAGTCCACGTCGCAATGGACTCATGATTCACGTAAATCAACAGTCCGATTAACTCTATCCAAAAAGACCAATACGAGGACTTCAACTAAAATAATACTAAAGAATCAATCAATCTCAAGAATATACTTCATATTTTATAAAATTCTATATCACATTAGATGATATATATTATTTATAAAAAATAAAAAAGAGTATTACAGACTGTAGACTAGGGTTATAAACAAGATTGCATCTAACAATTTTAAATATTTAGTTGAATCTAGAATCCAATTGACTTAAATCTAACCAATTGAAAATAAAGGAAAATGTTAGACTCAGTCATATTCACGAATCAAAACATTATCTAATGAGTTATATGTTTTGATAAACAATATATATCGCTCAATTTTGAGTTAAATAAACCAATTTTTAGTAAGTGTAAGAAAATATTTAATGTGGTATATACAACATTTAATGAGGTGTATGCTTCATTGGATTTCTAACGTGGTATATAGGACTATGTTTTAGAATGAGAAAAAAACCGAGTATAGCAGCACTCTAAAATAAATGAACAATAATGTCCAACTAATACATGCTGATCCAATTAATTAATCGTGGAGGCCCACTGAATCAAAATAGACTCACTGATAACTTCTAATTGGATCTCCAAGTCCATTAAGAATACTTAGATCCATAAATTCACTATTGCTCCTTAAAACATCCATTTATGACCTCTTAATCACTAATACCCAATAATGTATCCAGCTAAGATTTATTAATCATATAGACCCACAACTCAATCAAGACCCAAAAGACTAATCAATCAAGATCTTTCAAATTCACTAAGATCTAATTAAATACCCATCTAAGATCCAATTAAACAATTAATCCAATTGTAGTTGCTCAACTTCTGGTAATAGGACTCAAATAATTTACTGGATCTAATTAATGGTAAGAGAACATATTTACCCAATGCAAACTAGATGGGTCTTGATTCAGTGACACAACTTGTCGGTTAGATGTTTTAATTGACAAAATTATAGAAAGTCACATTCTCTATTTACATTTATAATTAGGTCCCTGCCAGCATGTGTTCATTTCAAAAGGCTCCAAATTTTAAGAAAATTTATGCAATGATTCTTGAGACCTAGAAGTTTTTTTTGAAAATTATAACGAGGCAGTCGGTTAATGGGCCCACCACCAATAAGCTGCTGTCCGACCCAACAGGCCTGGGGAGGGGCACCCATCCGAAGGAAGCCCATTGGAGGCTGGTCGGGCATTAATAAGTGCCTGACTAGATCGGTGGTGACCACCACCCGACCAAGGGGGAAGCCGAGCGATGGAATCTCGGCTGGCATAGCATTGCCCAACCAAGGAAATGGATCAGGTCAAGAGGGGACCACATGTCCACATCATGGAGATAACGGTGACTGCATAGAATATCCTCTGACATCGTGGTGGCAGGCGGCTACCAGGGAACGGTTACGCCACAAAGACATACGTGGCGGCCGATTCAGGTGCCACCTGGATGACTCCGTCTGTACCTCTGATAACCTCACTCCAAGGAGTGAGAACGGCACACCCTCTTTAGGTATAAAAGGGGAGACATCATCGTCTCCACGAGGTATGAAAGAGGAGAACACTCACAACACATTGCATCCTCAAAAGCTTAAACGAATACTGACTCGAGCGTCGGAGGGTTGTTAGCCGACACCACACTGATACAAGTTGCAGGTTACAGAATCCGGAGGAGAAGCGAGGAGACTCATCGACGTGACCTACCGACCTCGGTGAAAAGCTTCATCTACCCCCTTTCGGATCCATGTTCGAAGTCCGGATCGCCTTCGAGATCCGGCCACGTGGAGGGAGACTAGAAATCACCCCCCACAAATTGGAGCCCACCGTGGGACACGTCGAGGGAAAGGACGTATTGATCTCAAGGATATACTTCATATTCTATAAAAGTATATACCTCATTAAATAATATATATTATTTATAAAAAAAATAAAAATAAAAAGAATGCAGGATAGAGGCGGAGGTTGTAAACGGGATTGCATCTAACAATTTTGAATACTTATTTAAATCCAGGATCCAATTAACTTAAATCCAACCAATTTAAAATAAATTAACAATAAATGTCCAACTAATACATATTGATCCAATTAATTAATCATGGAAGCCCACCGAATCAAAATAGTCCCACTAATCACCAAGTCCATTAAGAATACTTAGATCCATAAATTCACTATTGGACCTTAACACATCCATTTAGGTCCTCTTAATCACTAATACCCAATAATGTATCCAACTAAGATTTATTTAATCATATAGACCCACTACTCAATCAAGACCCAAAAGACTAATCAATCAAGATCTTTCAAATTCACTAAGATCATTAAATACCCATATAAGATCCAATTAAACAATTAAGCCAATTGTAGTTAAACAACTTCTGGTAATATGATTCAAATAATTTACTGGATCTAGTTAATTGAAGGGCCCGTCTAGTCCCACCCACCATTTTTTTTCATCCCACCAATCGGCTAAAAAAAAAACTGGTGTTTTGCTATCCCCACCAATTCGGCCAGTTCGACCAAATTTGGTCACCATTTCAAGTTTTGAGCGACCGGAATTGGTCGTCATTTCAAGTTTTGGGTGACCGATCTGGTTGAACAGGATTTGTAATAAAGTTCATAATTTTTTTATCTTGAAAACATAATCCCATGACATATATCCTCCTTAAATCCTTCATATCACTCCAAGTTTGAGTTGTAATGTAAGGAGAATAAATCATTATTCTTAAATGTAGAATATAAGAACAGTTTTTTTTTACATAAAGTTACAGACAAATTACAAAAGCCAAATAAAATGTGTTTGAACCAATTAGTAGGTTTTTTTTTTGTTTTCAAACAAAGAATCATTTTAATTACGAATTCAAACAAAGCTTAAAAATGATATATATTTGTCTAATAAAATATTTTTCTATAAAAATTTGAATTAATTGAAAGTATATCTACTTACATTTTTTTCAGTCCCTTAGCTGTTGTTTGGATAAAAGAATAAATGTAGAATATTATGGATAAACCTAAAAATTTATTTGTTTACAAAGAATAAATAGATATACTTCTGAACCTTGTTCGACCAATAACGGTCGCTCAAAATCTGAAATGACGACCAATTATGGTCGCCCAGAACCTGAAATGGCGACCAAGTCCGGTCGCCCAACACCTGAAATGACGACCGATTTCGATCGAACTGGATTGGTGGGAACAGCAAAACACTGGGTTTTTTTTATTGGTGGGATAAGAAAAATGCTTGGTGGGGATAGACATGACCTTAATTGAAAGACAACATATTTAAACAAACACCAATATATTAAATGAAAAATTAATTAGGGATCCCTGTTATCACCTGTCTATTATTTTTAGGTTCAGAAAATTTCTAAGTGTTTTTTAAGTCTTTAAGGCCATAAAAAGTAATCTTTAGGTTCCTTCAACTGAATATTGTTCAAAAATATCAAAAATGCCCTCACCCAAATAACAAAGGTTAACAATGTACTGGAGAGTGTTAACAATGTATTAGAGATATTTAACAATGTACTTGAAAGTGTTTATGGTGTACTGAAATAATTGGGCGGGGGCATTTTATGCGAAGGTTAATTGGAGAGTGTTAATAGTGTACTAAAGATACTTAATAAAGTATTGGAGTGTTAACAATGTACTAAAATAATTGGGCTGGGGTATTTTTAGTATCTTTAAATAACATTCGGCTGAAGGGGCGTAAAGATAAATTTTCACGGTTTTAGGAACCTAAAAAAATCTTAAAAAATTTTACGGACCTGCAAATAATAGACGAGTGACCACGAGACCCCTAATTAATTTCTCCCCGTTTATTTGACTAATAAATACGAAAGATATCATATCGTCCAACAAAAAGTTAGAGGATACAACATAAGCCTGTCAATTATCCGAAAAAATATCCGTATCCGAAAATGCAGAAAATATCCGATATCCGAAAAATCCGTATCCGTATCCGAAAAAATAATCCGTATCCGAAAATTTTCAGATCGGATACGGATATACCCCTATCCGATCCGAAAAATTATCCGTATCCGATGGCATTAAAAAAATGTTAATATTAGTATTTAATATCTACCATTGGATTTTGATCAAGTGGCTCACATTCTTTCTAATAGTTGTAAAGTTAGGACTTGTATTTGTGAATTTTTAATTTTAAGTCAATTTTTGAACTTTAAATGAAAATTTGTTATGTTTAATTATTTATTTATTCTTTCTAATAGTTGTAAAGTTAGGACTTGTGTTTGTGAATTTTTAATTTTAAGTCAATTTTTAAACTTTAAATGAAAATTTGTTATATTTAATTATTTATTTATTTATTTCGGATATTTCGGATAATTATCCGAATCCGTATCCGAAATTTCGGATCGGATACGGATACTCTTTTTAAATATCCGTCGGATACGGATACGGATATATAAAAAAATTTCGGATACGGATACGGATATGACCATATCCGCTCCGTATCCAGTCCGTTGACAGGCTTAATACAACAGTGGTTCATACAAGTGGAGAAAGAACAATAGCTTTCATTTGCCAAATAATGTTGGTTCGGGTGGACCAGATGATGTCAGAATTATTCAGCCGGTGAAGATATATTTTTCCAGAGCATCTCCAATGGGTCCCTGACTTCTCCGTTGAAGATTTTGGACTTTTGAAGATTCCTAAACTCTAATAGGATCTTTAATTTGAAGATTTTGATGTTTTGAAGATTCATTAACTCCAATTGTGGATCTTTAAATTTTATTGCATGTATATTTAAATCACTATTTTATATTGTAAAATACATATTCTATCATTTGTTTTTTTCATCTTTATTGTTTATTGAAATTTATGTCTTAAATATCCAACAATAATGATATGATTTATATTCGGTTAACCCAACAATTGAATTGATGACTCTTAAACCATTAATTCTCTCTGTTCAATGAATGAATCGATTTTAAAACATTACTTTTGAACTTTAAGTAAAAAAATTGTACAAAAATTAGCACACATTTGAATATAAATATTGATTTTTTTATCAAATGCAAAGTATAATTGAATATTTGTAATAATGTAGGAGTTAAATGTTATTTTTGCAAAAGATGTTAGAGGGTATTTGAGACATTTACTAGGTGACGTGACATATTTGGGTCTCCAAATATGCAATTTCATTTTGAAGTCTTTAAAATGAAGTTTCATTGGAGCTAGAAGCTCTCAACCGGTCTTCAAATCTTCATTTTGAAGATCCATTGGAGTTGCTCTTAAGACAGTCAATCAAGATAGGACCTTCAACATTTCTTTCTTGTCATTCTACTTAATTTTACAATTCAAGAAAGAAGATATAACTTACACTAGATAGAAATCAGGATGTTCAATAATCACATAAAGCTCAATAAACTCACTTGCAAAAGGATAGCCAGTGAGTCAAGATTTTACTTTTATTTTTATTTTTTTGGTAGGAAAGGCTTTGATATCAAAAGCAAAGAGAAACGGGACCACTAGACCCCTAAAAAGCAGTCTAGAGGGCTGTAGTAACCAGTCCCAGGGGACTAACTATTATTTTTTCCTTCTGCACCCGGCAAGAGTCGATCATGCGACCTCCTGCTAAGGGGAGGGGTGTCGCGACCGCCATGCTAAAGCTGTAGATACCCTAATTTTAATCGTCCAAAGAAAAGAAATTTACTTCAAGTAATATTTAGAAATAACCACAATTAGACATCTAAAAGAAAACATCTTTAAAAGGAACAAAAGAAACCCTGGCTACAACACTTAGAAAAATAAAAGACCAGAAAGGGGGCGACTAGTTGAAAGTAGCCGCTCCTCACTGGGCGGCTACTTTCAATTAGCCGCCCCTTTAGCCGCCCTTACCGCTTCCCTTGGATGGGACATAAAGCAGCATTTAATGCTAATGATTGCAGCGATTTGTTCTCTTTAGCCGCCCCATCTTGACCGGTTCAATCTTAGTAACCGGCCCAAACCACCACTTGTCAGAGATGAGATGTTTGGCAAGTCATCATGGGGGCAACTACTCTCATTGAGCGGTTAGTTTCAACCAGCCGTCCCTCACCTAGACAATGTCAGAAGAACAGAGAATTAATGGGGGGTCAAATCAACCACCCTATTATCCAATTTGATCTATTGTCTAGTGGACACTCCCCTGCCCCTTTACTATAAATAGGGGGTCTCCTTTAACCGCCCTTACCGCTTCCCTTGGATGGGACATAAAACATCATTTAATGCTGATGATTGCGGTGATTTGTTCTCTTTAGCCGCCCCATCTTGACCGGTTCAACCTTAGTAATCGGCCCAAGCCACCACTTGTCAGAGATGAGATGTTTGGCAGGTCATCATGAGGGCAGCTACTCTCATTGAGCGGCAAGTTTCAACCAGCCGTCCCTCACCTAGACAATGTCAGAAGAACAGAGAATTAATGGGGGTCAAATCAATCACCCTATTATCCAATTTGATCTATTGTCTAGTGGACACTCCCCTGCCCCTTCACTATAAATAGGGGGTCTCCAAGCACCTCTCCATATCATCCATTCATAATCAATCGTTCCCAATTCAAATTCACACATACATTTCTTCCCAATCCACACTCACAAGCCCATATCCCCTCCCCCACTTGAAACCCAGAAAGAGAGTCATATTTGTCAGTAGAAAACTCATTCCCTACACAAAATCACTCTCCAAATCCACTCTCCAAAAACCCAGGTTAAACCTAGTTTAGCCCCTGTCAAATCCTAACTCATTTCCTACTCAGGTTCTGCCCAAATAGAACCAGACACGAGGTGGCTAATTCCCATTAGCCGACCCTCACCTACACCCCTAACTTTCAAACCTCCTTTATCAAGTTCCCGAAGCAAAAAAAGAATTCCTGTTTTTCACCTCTATGTGCGGCATGCCCGTATCCCAAATCAGAAACCCCACAAACTCCCCCACGAAGGCGATCAAATCTGACCCAACTTTTCCTGCTTTTTGAGAAACCAGGTGGCGATCACAAACACCCCTGAATCATACTGAGGAGTTGTCGGGCTTCTCAGCAAGGAACGAAACCCCTCCCCCATTCTGAGAGACGATCCGATCGAGCCCGCCAAGGCACGCACAGGACCCAAATTCCCCGAAGAATCCCCACACATGCCCCGCAGAGAAATCGGAGGAAGGGAGGCCCTTTCCCGGAGACCCTCCAAAATCCGATACCGACAAAAGCGTGTAGGGATTTGATGCATATTTCATATTTGACCGATAAAGGTGGATCTAAATGAACCCAAATCCGTTTGACATTTTAAAAATTGAAGAAATGATAGTAAGTTTTTTATTTTATAATTTTCAAAAAAAAAATCTTCTAGATCTCAAGAATCATTGGATAAATTTTCTTAATATATGGAGCTTGAAAAATTAGATTTGGAGCTTTTTGAAATGAACACATGCTAGCAGGGACCTAATTATAAATGTAAATAGAAAATATGACTTTCTATAATTTTGTCAGTTAAAACATCTAACTGACAAGTTGTGTCACTGAATCAAGACCCATCTAGTTTGCATTGGGTAATATCCTAGTGGGTGTAGTTTATTTAATTTAAGGGACATTAATTAGAGGTTCCTGGGGATACCATTGTAATAAAAATAAGTCCCTCGACTTTTTTACCTCTTTTGAAAGTCCCTCCATCCATCCATCCATTTTGTTTAGTCAACCCTTCCGTTTTTTCTTTCCTTGTTAACCCCAATCCCATCTCTTCTTTGTTTTCCTCTTCTCCCAACATAATAGATCCTTTGTCTTTTTATGTGTGTAACAATGTGCACACTGTCATAACGGTGTACACAAAATAGTCCATATAAACCTATTTAACTAGTAATCGCGAACAAGCATTTCAAACATCATTTCAAATTAATATATCAAACATTTACAACTGTTGTTTAAATCACCACAATTTAAAAAATATACTGACCAATCTGTATAAGTAGGACATAAGAGGAGCATAACAGAGAAAATATAACAGTGTACAAGAAAAACATAACAGTATACAAAAGGAGCACAACAGTGAATTTTGGAGTTGTATCTACTATTTAAATCATCACCAGGGATTTATAAAATTACCATAGAGCAATGATTACATATTATGTTTATAACTTTCACTCTTTTTGACAACTCGTTATCCGAGCATCACTCGCTTTCGCCCAATGGTCAGGGCAATGTCTTCGGTTGTCAATGTGATCGGCTTCCCACCAATCTCAAAATAATCCCCATCAGGATTGTAGTTGCTGGTGGATGATGTCGACCAGCTCTTATTGGAATTGCATCGTAGAAATGCTCATTAAGATGTTGAATGGAGTTTTTTTTAGCAACCTCTTGTGGTAATCTCTAATTGTCATCCCATCCATCGCGCTTGTGTAGCAGATTGAGAAGCATCTATGTTGCACCAACGTAGATTTGGGGAGGAAGGGTCTTACAGTCCCTGTTATAAGAGTGTACAAACATTGATTAGCAGTATACAAGACATTTTAACAATTTACACAGAAAAGTTAAAGGTATACTTAGTCAATTTAACAGTGCTCAAACGGTTTATCTTGTTCCTTTTTGTTCCTCGTGGTGTTTGGACTTGACCTAGGTTTTGGTGGATGATGACTTGGGTTTTGAATTTTCCTGGGTCTTGGTGGATGACTTCAAAAGGGTTGTGGTGATGGACAAATCAGAAGAAGAATTTATCAATGTACATATATACTTTAGTGTACTAATGGCAATGTAAATTATATTTACAAGGGAGCATAACAATTAAAATATACTGACCAATCTATATAATCTCTAAATAATCTCCATCAGAGTTGTAGTTGCTGACAATGACGTCAACCAACTCTGCTTGTAACTGCATCTTAGGAATGCTCGTTAAGATGTTAAATGGAGTCTTCTTAAGTAACCTCTTGTGGCAGTCTCTAATTATCAACCAATCCATCGTGCTTGTGTAATAGATTTGGGGAGGAAGGGTCTCATAGTCCCTGTTATAAGAGTGTATAAAAAATAATTAACAGTGTACAAGGAATTTTAACAATGTACATAGAAAAGATTTTTTTTTGAAGAAAGGTAGATGTTTGCTACCCGGTTTCATTACTGAACTCGAATTACAAAATCTGAAATGGGGGAGAATAGATAAACACAAACCAGATAAGCATTAAAATAAAAAATGGCTAGACAAACAATAAGCCCCAGGTTAGAAGAGGACTCTAACTGGCCAAGCTCCTAGCCTTCCCTCTCATCCCGTGAGTCAATTTAAAAGTGTATTAGTCAATTTAATAGTATTTAAAGGATTTATCTTGTTCCTTGTTGTTCCTCGTGGTAGATGGCTTGGGTTTGGACTTGGCCTAGGTCTTGGTGGATGACTTGGGTTTAGATTTTTCCTGGAGCATAAAATAGAAGACGATATACAAATCATTACTTGTGAAAATGACACCAATTTCAATAAAAATCATCACATATGTTTAGGAAAGCATTGCACCATGCTATTTAGAATGTGGAAGACAGCAAGCTACAACCTTTCGAAGAAAAAATCCAATGTACAAAAATGGATTGACTAGATGATCAATTAATAAGATCGGAAAACAATATCCATGATCATGTCATGCCAGAAAATCATATACCTTTTCAATATTAGACTATGAACATCGGTTGTTGTCAAGCAGGATATAAAGTTCCTATTTTGCTGCACTAACAGAGCATGCCTTTCAAGATAACCCAACCATTTGCATGGTAATTTAAAAGTTGCTAAACATGAAAAATATGCCATCATCAATGTTCAATTGACAACCACAATTGAACACGTTATGAAGGATACCAAAAAACCATGTTTTAAAATAACACAATCTTAAAAACTCTGTGGATAACACTCATCTTTTACATGCAGAGTGATCAATCTGTACCATGTATATTAGATAAACTCCATTGAAAATTAGATGGAAAAAAAGATCAACAACAACAACAACAACAACAACAACAATAATAATAATAATAATAAATCACAGTAAACCAATGAATATAAAGAATTCAAATGTCAGATTAATTGGGTGTTCAATCTGCAAAGAATTCAGTGGAAAAAAATGTTTTAGCATATGTTTTAGGGTTCAATGGCATCTTGGTTCAAAGGTCAAATGTCACTTATAAGAAGCAATGGTTCAAACATTAAAAACTCTACATCTCCATTAATGGGATCAGAAGAAACAGGAAAACTGTAAATTAAAAAAAATAGCAAAAGGGACCTCGTCGATCGGGGGGGTCAATGTTGGTGGAGCTTGACACGATGGTGGATCTCGTCGAGGGGGGGGGGGGGTCAGCGTTGGTGGAGCTTGACGCGATGGTGGAGAGTTGACGGAGGAGGTGGTCGGGGATGGGAGGGGAGGGGTCGGAGGGGGTGGTGGGGGAGGTGGTGGAGATGCATGGAGAGGAGGTAGTAGAAGGAGAGGAGGTTGGTGGTGACCACGGCAAGGAGGAGGAGGAGGTTGAAGCCGAACCCCAAGCCCATCCTCTCCTTCCTCATTTTTTTGATGGGGACGGTCACACACAAACAATTTAGGGGTTTTGTTGGGGGAGAAAGATGGGTTTGTTTTGGAGAGAGAGAACAATTAAATGGGAGAGTAAAATCTAACCCTCCCGAATCCACGACTCTGTTTTTGAAGCATAAAATCCGGTTGCATTAACTAAATTCCTTGAATTCCAAAGTTCTATATTTTTCTTTATCCAATATATGATAAAATAATACTAAAATAAACTTATACATAAAAATATTTGCAACTTGACATAAATGTGGTTATTAGGAGGATGGGCCAACTACATGCCAAATAAAATTGATCAAGTCTTTCGACCAAGCAAGTCTAATGTTCTCACATCCATGATCTTGTTCATAGCTACACGAGATCCACAATCTAAGCATTTAAACCTGAAATGTGAAAATAATGAGGGGTGAACTATCACACGTTCAGTGAATGGACATTGATGTCCCAATAATATAATATGCTTAAAAAATAATGACTTTATAAAAATGTCTCGCAAAATGTATAATACAAAAATCTTATGATAAAGATGTTATTCAAACTTCTCTTTAAGGAATACATAATGTCATAAAAACACTCTTCTCAAAATTATATGATGAGTATGAATGCAACAAATATGCATGCCCGCCGCAATCCACGACACCTAGCCACAAAGATTCCACAGCACCTAGCCCCAATGATTTCACTTTGGAAATCGTGTCACCTAGACATAGTCATCTAGACTTGGGTTCATTTTTGTAACACTTGTGAATTTTATTTTATTTATATTATTTAATTTAAATATATAAATATGATATTTGAATTGAAATTTGTGTATTTTGTGTATTTTTAAGTTTTGACCCATTTAGTGTATCTTTATGGGCCCATTTCAATTTACAATTTTAAACACTATTTGTTAATGTTAAAGATTTTATATATTTTCTTTCGAAGATTTTTAAGTTCTTAAATGGTTACAATCTCATTAACATTGAAGCTCAAAAGATTAAGTTTTGAGATTTCATTGTTATTCATTTTGAGGGACCCAGTTTTGAATTGTGAATTTCATGTAATATGCTGCAAGGACCTATCTTTAATTCGGATAGGGACCTATTTGTAAATATAAAATAAGATGGGGGTCGTTTTGTAATGTTCGTTAGGTTTAGGTATCTACATATATATATATTTATATAGGCTGTGCGGCAGGTGTCTTCGGCAGAAACCGAGAGAGAGAGAGAGAGAGAGAGAGAGGATTAGAGAGAGAGAAAAAAGGTATTTACTCTTTTTCTTTTTATCATTTGTTTTTCCTATTATTTATTAGATCAATGTTTAGCTATTTTGATTTTTAAGATTTTAATAAAAATAGAGTTTTGATTTATTATTTATTTTAAGGATTAAATATATTTTTATGTAATGAGATTTTTAGTTTTGATCAAGTTTGAGTTTTAATATGTATATGTTTCTGTTGTTAGATTCTTATAATTTTATATAAAAAAAATAAGGGTTTTGATCTATTATTATTTTTATTAGATCTATATTATAGATATTTAGATTTTTGAGTCTTCATAAACTTAGGGTTTCGATTTATTATTTATTTTAAAGATTAGATCTATGTTTAGATTTTAAAATATAAGTTTTTAATAATACTATTATTTATGTATATACTTAATAAGCTTTATTTATTTTTAGTTTTTACTAATCAATAGTTTATTTTTATAGAAAAAAAGTGTTTTATATTATTTTATGAATTTTCGTGAGATCCTCGTAGGCATCTGGCGCATTCGTCTACCCCAACAGCAGTACTCAAAATTCGTAGTGCCCGAAACGGTCACGAAAGGCCAACTAGAGAATGCCCAACTCCCGGATCTCCAAATAGGGTACCTTGCGCGAAGATCGATCAACAGAAAGACACTAGCTCCCAAAGCTGGTCAAAACAGATCATCAATTCGCGGCAAGAGGTACTTGATCTTCAACCCCTACGGGGAGATCAAAAATAATCCCTGGGACGATTAAATCCAAATTCTGCTCCTCGAGGATGGCTGACGCTCATGATGACCCTTACACACTGGGTAAGCCGCTCGACCGCACTTAATCCGCAAGACATGCAATAGGAGGTCGTCGATTCCCGACAACACCTAAGCGGCGTCATCTACCTGATATGGCGGTTGAGTCCCATCACGAACGCTTAGCATCGCGTCTCCTCATTTACGACCCATGTGGGGGCAAAACGCGACAGTACTGCAAATTGTGCTTCACATGCCGCCCCCAATAGACCGCCCAACTATAACCATTGGAACTCCAGCATCATGTACTCAATGGGTAGATTCATCACGGAGGAGTCCAAGCTCTCGATGTCATCCAGTAGCACTCTCCCGGTGTGGCATCTACCTGGTAGCTCCCATGTCCACTATCTCTGCTATATGGGCACACCAACAAGCGTCGTGGATAGTCCCAGGGAGCACCTCACAGGACTCTGGCCTCTACCGAACCACTACAACGCACGATGATATATCGAAGCGACTCCGGATATGGTTATGGAACCCTAGTCCATAAGCTATCTCCCACTAAGCTGCAACAAGATGCACTCAATCCCGATCGTACGCATCACCACTTGCTATAGCACCTTCCAAGTGAGAGAGAAAGGCAATAATCAAATAGATGTTTCAAAGATATTCCTTGGCTGGGAGAAAGAACCCCTTAATACCGATCAGGAAACGGAAGAAGACATCCCATTAATGAATAATACGCCACGTCCTCAAAACTTGAAACCGGCACCGCACGCGAACTCCATGGTACACCCCTGATAAACAGAACGGAGGAGAATACGGTCTCCAACCGGTACAGGGGGTATCTCTGGCACCACTGGTGGATCTGCCGCTAAGGGTATCTACGGGTTTCGCCTCGCGAGCCGCCCTCAGCTCCTGGATCTCTCGCGCCTACTCAGCCAACTCTCCAGTCTGGGCCTCCAGTGCTCTAGTCTGAGTCTCCAGAAGATCCGCCATCCGAGCATAAGCACGTGCCCATGATGGAGGCTCCTGTGCAGGTCCTGGCCCAACAGCTGAGGACTCTCTAGTAGACTCCTCGCCTCTGGTAGGTTCGAAAACCTCCGAAGCCCGAGGGTGACCACATCCACGCGCCCGTCTCCGAGGAGGCATATCAGCAAACTAAGGAACCAACACTAGGATAAGAATACTCATATAGAAATCCTAGGACTCATCTCTAAGAAAACAATTGGATCTGACATGACATGGCTCTGATACCAACTTTTGTCACGCCCCAGGGCGGCCGTCCTCGAGACATGGCAAATATATATATGATATCAGCAATTCATACACGAGATCAAATAAGGTCTCCACACATCAAAGGCAATAAGCAATAACCAAGTAACTGACATCAAATATATACAAATAGCGGAAGCTCAAACGACTAAGTCTGTAATTCAAAGACATATTTACAGACTAGAATACACAATCAACTGTCTTGTGAGAGCCAATATACACAACAAAAGACATCAACAGTCCACATACCGTACACAAGCACAAGTATAATACATACAAGGAAAAGGGAATGCTGATGGCCTCTCACTCGCAAGACATCCAACGCGAATGCGGGTCTCCTACTCGTACGGCGCCAAGGGGAGCTCCTCTCTTAGATCCGACTCAGCGTCAACTAGAGAAAAACATAAGCGAGGGGTGAGCTACAAGCTCAATGAGTGGTCAGAAATCAAATACCAACATAATCATTCGATACTAAGGCAATCTCCTATCAAGGAAAGCCATGGGTAGAAACTCAATGGTTAACAAGGTCACACGGCGGTGCGACCATACCCTGCCCTCGCTCTAGCCCCCACAGGGGTGAGTCTAGGGACTTGAAGGACAAAACTTACTGTTCTACACCATTCGTTATCCGGTAGCGCTCTCCCGGGCAGCCTCTACCTGGAGCCAGCCACGGTCAGTACACTGTCGAGCGCGTCGATGGTACCTACAAGTGGGGGTCCACCGAGGGTGGCTCGTACCTGGGAAGCATCCACACGGATCCGGCGAAGGGGAGAACGATAATTCACTCTCGCAATATCATCCGGTGGCCCACCGTCGTGTAGCCTCACCTGGTACACTCCCATGATCAGTACATCCGCCGAATGCATTGGGAGTACCTACAAGTGGGAGTCCTCTGTCAGGGCAGCTTCAATGTCGGGGCCCCGGTACGATGATATTGGGAGGAACCATTACATGTTCGCAATGCAAACCCCATGGGAAAACCAACTACACAAGCTGGTGGGTCGAGTATCAACTCGAGCCCACCCCACTCACACCAACACCCTCACCCTCACCCCGATGGGTGACATAGGATCTTGGGAGCAATACCCTCACCTAGACGTGTCACGCCCCAGGCGTCCCCGAGACGTGGCAAATATAAAGTATCAGCTATCGTACAAGAGGTCAACATATGACTCCAATAAATAAAAAAAATACACAAGGCTAACAATCAATGATAACTGATAACTCAAATGAAAGGCGGAAGCATAAAATATCAACATGTCTGTAAATCAAAAACATTATTACAGACTCGAATACACAATCACTGTCTTGTGAGAGCCAAGTCTAGCCAAAAGAAATACAACAAGTGCCACATGCACGGTTTACAATTATATAAGACTCTAGGACTGCTGACAGCCTCGCACTCGCCAATCCGTCGGACAGAACGCTCCACGCACGCAAGACCACGCCACAAGGAAGCTCCAGCTCCATGCCCAACAACGCCCCTGTAAAGGAAAACAGTACGCGAGGGGTGAGCTATAAGCTCAGTGAGTGGTCAGAAACCAAACACCAACATAATCATTCAATACTAAGGCAATCTCCCATCAAGGAAAACCATGGGTAGAAACCCAACGGTTAACAAGGTCACGCGGCGGTGCGACAATACCCCGCCCTCGCCCTCACTCCCAAGGGTGGAGGCTTTTGGGACTCACAGGGAGGAATAGTCGTTAACCACTGGGTGTTACCGCGTAACAGTTACAAGAGTCCATCCTCTTACGAGGTAGAAATATAATTCGACACCTCAAGCGTTTGGGGGGTATACCCAGAGTATACTCGATGGGTACAACTCACACTCGCCCTCACCCTAGCCCCCACAGGGGTGAACCTAGGGATTTGAAGGACAAAACTTGTTGTTCTACACCGTTCGTCATCCGGTAGCACTCTCCCGGGCAGCCTCTACCTGGAGCCGGCCACGGTCAGTACACTGTCGAGCGCATCGATGGTACCTACAGGTGGGGGCTCCACCCAGGATGGCTCAACCTAGGCAGCTTCAACACAAATCCGACGAAGGGGAGAACTATTCACGCTCGCAATATCATTCGGTTGCCCACCGTCATGCAATCTCTACCTGGTATGCTCCCATGATCAGTACATCTACCGAATGCATCGGGAGTACCTACAAGTGGGAGCCTTCTGACCAAGCAGCCTCAACGTCAGGGCAACGACATACGGTGATATTGGGAGGAACCACTACTTGTTCGCAGCGCGAACCCTATGAAAAGCCAATTACTACTCAAGCTGGTGGGTCGAGTATCAACTCGAGCCCACCACACTCATACCAACACCCTCACCTCCGAAGGGTGACCTAGGATCTTGGGAGCAATACCCTCACCCTCACCCCGACGGGCGACATAGGATCTTGGAAAATTGCACAACTGTCAGATCGAACCAACGCCGTCCCACCACACCCTCACCCTCACCCCCTCCTCGGGGTGACATAGGCTCTTGGGGAAGAGGTCGATTGTTCTAAGCCCTTGGTCCACCAGTAGCCCTTTCCCCGGATAGCCTTGACCTGACATACTCCCACGATCAGTATACTGTCGACCGCAGCGATGGTACCTACAGATGGGAGCCCGGTGCAAGGACAGCGTTTCCGACGCCGGGAAGTTCCTACACGGATCCAACGAAGTGGAAAAACAATATACGCTCGCAAATACGATCCTCTTGGATCCGTCGTCATCAATCATCAAACACCGATTAAGCGCAACGAATTATCATGAATTCCCTCCAGGGCGCATAACTCAGATGCGGGGAAGACATTTTATTCTAAGTGTCAAAGCCATGGTATGACCCCATAGGAGGTCATACACTCGTCTAATCTCATTAGACAATGCTCATGGCCAAATAGGCATATACATAATATGCAATAAATATCCAAGGGTGGCTTACTTAGCATGCATACATGAAGTCAAACAGGCAAATACACAAATTATAGCCTAACATACGTTAGATGACACCAACCTAGAAGGGAAGGGTTAAGCACGATCCGCGCAACAATAGGTGCATGCCAATAATTCCAAGCAAGCCTGGGTCAAGTATGAACCGCATCTACTTACTCGGCTCGCGAAAAGAGGGAGGGCGAGAGAGAGGGAATGCCTCATCCTCTATCGGGCTGGTCATAGTTTTGCCCCAACCGATGGGTGCAATAACTATACCACACCCTCGAGTCCTAAATCAGATGAATATTACGCATACACCCGTTATTAACCCAAGTTAAACATGCTTGATAAATAGGGGTAGTATTTCAAACAAAACAACCTAAGTCATGCCATATTCTATACAATACATAGGCAAGTATAAGGTAGAATAAGGGTTCTACACAATATACGAGCTATATAACCTAGTGTAACGTTTCGGTATTTTTTGGCCTTATATATTTATTTTAAATATATAATGGAAATTTTAAAATTTGATTTTTTATATTTCATTTTTCAGATTTGGCGGTGGGCCCAAATGGGTCCAATTTGATTTATAATTATGATAATTATAAATTGATGTTGAAATAATTATTTATATTTTTCTGTAGATCTTTATAGTGTTAAGATACTTTGGTTGAAATTTGGTGAGATTCGGAGTTCAGAAAATTTGATATTTAGGCTTAGTGTCAAGTTATTGGGCCTAGGGATCTAGTTGTGAATCCAGAATACATTTTTATAGCCTTCTGGGACTTTTCTGTAAATCGGATAGGGATCTGTTTGTAAATCGGATAGGGACGTCATTGTAAACTGGAAACACTTCAGGGGTCGTTTTGTAATTTCAGTAAACCCCTTTAAATAACATGTTTGGGTTAGGGTTTTTCATCTAAATCTCAGAAGTTATGAAGGGTTGTGATGACCTGACCCTAGATGGAGATGCCAGATCTAAGGTGAGATATCATTCCCTATTGATTTTGTTAGTTTTAATTTATTTTTGTTAGGATATGATTACGTCAAGTAATTGTTTGGGGAAAAAGTTTGATGGATTAGGGTTAGGGTTTGATTGATTTAATTTAATGATTATTTGATTTGATTTTTATGGATCTCAAAGGAATTCTTAAGATCAAATTAGATTTATTAGTTTTGGGGATTTAATGGCCATTTTCGGGTTGATTTTATGCTTGGACGTAAATCGTGTTTTTGACTATGATAGAGTCGTTTCTGGAAAAAATGTATTTGACAAACAGAAATAGGTTTGGAAAAGAGCTTTCCAACGAATCATTAATTGTCCAATTCGGAGTTATGGATAGAAAGTTATGGTTTTTGAAAGATTTCTGTGCAGTTTATTGAAATTCAAATATTTAGCTTGATGACCAAGTTTGATGAATGTTAGAGATTTAGATGATCCCAAATTTGATGTTTAATGAAGTATAGTTTGTTTTGCGGGTTTTGATGATTTTATTGATCTTGAGAACTTAAATAGAATCTTAAATCGATAATTTGGTTTAGTGGGATCAATGAATATTGATTGGATATTGTTGTTATTTGGATGTAAATTGATTGGATTTGAGTTACTCGATCATGGAATTATAGTTGAGCCTTATTGGATTTGTCCAAATATTTATTCGAGGATTGATCGATCATATGGGTCTTATGGAATAAATGGATATTGATTATCGGATCGGATCATTGTGAGTATATGAGTATTCTAATATTTATTCGAAGTTGGGATTTTCATTAGGACTTTGAAGTGAGTTGTTGATTGTAGGTCTATAAGATATCGGCTTTTGGGATTATTGGGCATAGTGCTGTTATAAGTTGGTTGTCAGTTGTTTGGGTCGTGATTGATTGTTTCTGATCTATTATTGTATAATTGTTATGCTAGGTTATCAACGTGCGAGTGTGTATCGTTGATGCTTGCGTGGACCGAAGGTGAGTAGGCCTATCGATTTATTTCGTGTGAGCTTTTGCTCTATAACATTGAATTTCATATGCCAATCATATTTGTGTGATATTATGTGTCATCCATGCATTTATATTTTGATAAATTTGCATGATTTGGATATTTTCTTCACATTGATCAAATTGCATTTTCGTTGAATGAAGTTGCATGATTTAATTCATTCATCATGTCATTAAAATAGCATGAATTATGCTATTCATGTTTCAAGAATTAACATAATATATTTTCTGATGCTTATGCTTTCGAAATAATATTTGGATTAAAGATTTTCATTTCGAGAGTTTTGGAAAAATTTAGGACTAGTGGAGACAACCTAGTCCTAGGAGATTTTATCAAGATGCATATCATGACATATTTTCTGGAATAAATCCCCCCGTAGTATTTCGCCTTTGGGGAGGAAGGTCTAGGACTCGAAGAGTCCCAAGATCGGTGAGGGGTGTGGTAAAGCATTCCTTGCAGCGGCGGATTCCTTTGTTTGGAGTCTGCAGCAACCGGGGCATCCTGTGCTGGTGTTCTCGTAGTGATGGCAGCGGCGACCCATCAGCGTCTTCTAGATCCGACGTCTCCTCGAGGGAGCTTTTTGAGCGATTTAGTCGCTTGGGGCTTGGCACACCTGTTTTGGGGAACGGTTCTTCCGATTGAGAACCCTACCCGGTCATATCATTTAAGCTGCATGATTTCTATGACGTGGACCAAGGATTGGGCCACGTGATTGCATTAAAACTATATTTTATTAAGCTCATGAATTTAATTTGATTTTTTTAAAAGAAAATTCTTATATTTTTTATATATATAAATATATATATATAATGATATTTTTTTTAACTCCTCATGATTTCTCTGATGTGGGCCAATGATTTGGGCCACGTGTGCATTAAAATATTTTTTTAAGTTTATGATTTTAAATTGATTTAATAAAATAAAATATTTATTAAATGAAATTCTGATTTTCATAAAACCTTATTTTTATATGTAACTATCATATGAAGTAATTTGTCAGTGGGTTTATTCACTAAGTTAATTGCTCACCCTATTCGATATGGGCTGGTTGTTTCATAACCAGGTATTGCGTATTCTGAGGATTAAGATGAAGTTTGAAATTTTTGCATCTTTCAGAAATTTCTTCGACGTAGCGGTTCGAGGATAAATGATAGTTGCGATCAACTATTTAGGTTTGTTTAGTTTAGATGGCTCCCACAGGGGTGGTTTAGTATGTCTTTTCATTCTAGTATATTGTTTATGTCAGACTCTGATATTTTGTAAGACCGTTAGTGGTTTGTAACTTTTGGATATTGTTTTTATGTTTTATCACTTTCAATTTTTATTATATTAGTATTGTTTTTTTTTCAAGTAAAAGAAAAAAAAAGGCTGTAAATGTTGGTCTTGTATTTGGATTAATTTTAGTAGCGACACATTTACCGTCCGATAAGCGGTTAGGTAAATGTGGGGCGTTACACCTAGCATGCATGATATCTAGCATATTTAGGGTGCAATTAAAGCCCCATGGAAGCGTGAAACACGACTGCGTGCATCGAGCGCTCCCGGAAGGGTTGGAACCAAACCACTCACCGATACCCGGGTCGTCGCGCATCCCAACCGACGAGGCCTGCAAGGTAGGGGTATCAAAATGATGAGTATAACCACATACAAACACATAAAATCAATTAGGGATGCCTAAGATTGGACATCCACGCATACGGGCTCGAACGCACGCACGCATGAATGCACGCACGCGTGCCCGAGCCCCCCGGACACCCACCCGAGGGTGCCGACCCTCAGAACGCCCAAACCGGCCTCGGGTAGCACCGCACGCACCCCCGGGAGCCCCCGGGTGCCGCCCCGGGTGTCCCGTGCGCATTCCCGGGCAGTTCCGCGCGCCCGCCGCGCGCAGACGCGCGAGCAGGCACGTGCGCCCAACCCGCACGCACGCACGCGCGCCCCAGCTCGTGCGCGCGCGCTCCTGCTCGTCCCAGCGCGCCCGCACCTCGCGCGCTCGTGCGCTTGCACCCGCGCGCGCCCGCGCGCACGCTCGCGCGTGCAGACCCGCGCCCAACCTCTTCAAAGCCTCCCCCCATGGTTCCACATGCACCCAACACACACACCACCCATGCATGCCCTCCCAAGCACCACCACACATGCCCAAAACCAATAAAAGAAGAGGGAAAACTCACCAAAGGAGAGGGGGGAGGAAAGGGGGACGTAGGGGCTCGCAAGCGCACCCTCGGCCACCCCGATCACCACCTCTGCTACCACCACCTCTTCTATGCTTCCCTTGCTTCTTCTTCCTCATTGTGGCATAAACACAAACACATGGTGGGGGGGGCTGATCCAAAGGGGAGGGAAAACAAGGGATCAGCTAGGGGAGGAGAAGATGAGAAACAACAACACAACATACACACACAAACCTTGATTCCTTCACTTCTAACACTTCCTCTTCTTGCTCCATCTCCTTCTCCTTCCACCACCCAAGACACACAACAATGGGGGCTGGACCAGAGAGCAAAAGAGGGGAAAATGAGTCCCAAAGTCGTGCATTTGGGGCCTTTAAATAGGGAAAGTCGGACTGAATGACCGAGCTGTCCTCGGACTTAAAACCTCTGAACAACATTCTCTTAAACGGTCATAACTTCCTCAATACAGCTCCGAATTGCACGATTCCAGCGGCATTGGAAAGCTAAGAAGATTATCTACAGATCAAATAACCCCTCCAGCTATTCCAAATTCTAGGCTAAACATCTTACAGGGCTGCTGCATGGATTTTTCATCTTCGGGGTATACTCGGAAAAATACCCATAACTTTTGATATACGAATCCAGTTGATCCAATTCCACTTCTATATGGAAGCTATCTCAAAACTGAACATCCCGTAATAATATCAGATTTTTAGATCTTCATCTTGGATTTTAACAAAATCAAATCCAAATACCAATCTGAAACTGCATAATTCCAAAAATGTTATCAGAATTAAACGAAAATTTTATGGGCAGTATTAAAATGTACCAGGACCCATAATATGCAGTTGTATCTTCAATCAGAGTCCCCAAACCCCAGAAGGTAGCTAAAAAACCAAAATTTTAGCGACTCTGATCGAAATTAGGACTATAAATGACACAGGCCTAACAAGATGGATGACATAGGATCTTGGGAATTTGCACAAATTGGCAGATCGAACCAACGCCGACCCACCACACCCTCACCCTCACCCCCTCCTCGGGGTGACATAGGCTCTTGGGGAAGAGGTCGATTGTTCTACACCGCTCGTCATCCGGTAGTCTCTCCCGGTGTGGCCACTACTACCTGGTAGCCTCCCGGGTCCCTATCTCTGCTATATGGGCACACCAACAAGCGTCATGGACAGTTCCTAGGAGCACCTCACAGGGTTCTGGCCTCTACCGGATAGACTCCCATGACCACTACCTCGGCCGTATGGGCACACCAACACGCGTCTTGAGTAGTATTTGGGAGCACCCCACCGGACTTTATTACGCCGGGCAGTCTCTACTCGGAGCCGACGAAGGAAAGAACACTCGACACTCGTTAATACGATCCCTATGGATCCGTCATCATCGATTATCAAACACCGGTAAGCGCAATAAATTCTCATGAATTCCCTCCAGGGCGCATAACTCAGATGCGGGGAAGACATTTTATTCTAAGTCTCAACGCCATGGTATGACCCTATAAGAGGTCATACACTTGCCTAAATGCATTAGGCAAGGCTCATGGCCAAATAGGCATATACATAATATGCAATTAATACCCAAGGGTGGCTTACTTAACATGCATACATGAAGTCAAACAGGCAAATACACAAATTACAACCTAACGTACGTTGGATAACACCAACATAGAAGGGAAGGGTTAAGCGCGATCTGCGCAACAACAGGTGCATGCCAATAATTCCAAGCAAGCCTGAGTCAAATAGGAACTATATCTACTTACTCAGCTCGCGAAAAGGGGGAGGGCGAGAGAGAGGGAATGCCTCGTCCTCTCTCGAGCTGGTCATAGTTTTGCCCCAACAGATGGGTGCAACAACTATACCACACCCTCAAGTACTAAAATCAGAAGAATATTATGCATACACCCCGCTATTAACCCAAGTTAAACATACTTGATAAATAGGGGGTAGTATTTCAAACAAAATTACCTAAGTCATGCCATATTTTATACAATACATAGGCAAGTATAAGGTAGAATAGGGGTTCTACACAATATACGAGCTATACAACCTAACATGCATGATATCTAGCATATTTAGGGTGCAAATAAAGCCCCATGGAAGCGCGACGCACGACTACGTGCATCGAGCGCTCCCGGAAGAGTTGGAATCAAACCACTCACCGATACCCGAATCGACACGCATCCCATCCGTCGAGGTCTGCAAAGTAAGGGTACCAAAAGGGGTGAGTTCAACAACATACAAATATATAAAATCAATTAGGCATGCCTAAGGATAGAGATGCATGCAAACGGGCTCGAACGCACGCAAGCATGCACGCACGCACGCACACGTGCCCGAGCCCCCCCCTCCCCCGGACAGGCACCCGAGCGTGCCGACCCTCGGCACACCCGAACAGGTCCCGGGCAGCCACACACACACCCCCGGGGAGCCACCGACAAATTTATTACTTGATCTGTCTTAATTAAACTCTTTACATATTTGTTACATTAATTTTATTACAATCTAACTCTATATATATTTTACATGGCCTACAAATTTATTATGCTATATATATTAAATTGAATGAGCTTTAAATTCTTTTAAAACATTATTTATACTTGTTTATCATGAAGGTTTTATTTTATATACAATATTTTAATGTGTTAAATATTTTTCTACATTATGCTATGATATCGATATTACAGTTGCATCTTGTAAATTCAGATTCATATGCATTTAGAACGCGTATAGATCAAGCTTTATCTTTAAGAGTTTCGATTGCATTATTGGATCTTAGGATATCCCACCTGATTTTTTTGGATACCCTATCTTAGAGAGCTTTGTTATTTTGGTTCAATATAAATTATTTTTTTTGTAAGAGCCTCGAGATAAGCCAGTACGAGAGTCATTCCATTGACGTCTAGGATGAGTTGAGTCAATTAGGATTGATGCATATTGGATTTGAATTCTTATTAGATGCTACTCTATGTAAGAGCATTATATGGTGGATGATCGCTCATTCTAAATATACGTCGAAGCATGCACACAAGAAAAACATGCCTTAACAACCAATATTTTCAAGTTGTTCAGTGTAGCCATGTATTCACAATTTTATTAGGATGTTTTTCACGTTTTGTATAGCATCACGGATGGTTCAATCAATCCGTGAATGTCCATGTTAGTAGATGATTTTCTTATATATAAATTCTAAAGATTGTAAATATCTTTAGTTTCATCTTAGTATCACCATGTTGACATTACCCTATTTTGACGGTACAAGTTGGATCATTTATGGTATGGGACGTAGATGAACCTAACTTGTATAGTTATGTATGAAATTGTTTGATGTTGATTCTTTTTGCTATAGATTATCAATGTTTGTATTGTATTAGTTGGACCGCCTATGGTATGGGACGTAGGTGGGCTGACTTATGCAATTTGTTGCTTGTTATGTCTTTGCTTGTTCCGTACAAATTGAATCACCCATGGTATGGGACATGGGTGAGCTTGACTTGTATAATTTTTGTTTTATTATTTTTCATTGCTTATGCTGTATGAGTTATAACACCTATGATGTGAAGCATGGGTGGATTTGACCTATACATTTAATTATTGTAAATGACTTTTGTCATTATTGGTGATGTAAAAGTTTATCCACCTGTGATTTGGGTCACTATCAGAGTGGCGCAACGGAAGAATTATGGATCTGATTTATATGGTTATTTTGTTGTATGATAGTATGTTTGTATTGATATTTGTTGGAACTTCAATGCAAATCATTGATAGTGTTGCTTGTGCATTCGATTGAATATTGTTTGTGGGGTATAAGTTAAGATCTTATACCATTTTTTACATTATTGAGCTTGATGAATATGAGTCAGACCTGTAAGCTGACTTATACAATTATTATATGGATGTACATTTGTTTAATTGTTTGTGGGGTATAAGTTGAATTCTTGTACCATTTTCTATATTATTGTGCTTGTTAGGTATTATACGGACGTGTAACCCTATTAGTAAAATGATTGTATTGATGTTGTTATGAGTTAGAATTGTAAGACTACTCTTACAACTATTGGTTGGATGTTGTTATTATTGAATGTTATATATCTTTATTTTTGTGTTCTCCCTTGAATTTAGAGGACTAAATTCCTAAAGGGGGAAGTATGTAACACCTGTGAATTTTATTTTATTTATATATTTAATTTAAATATATAAATATGATATTTGAATTGAAATTTGTGTATTTTGTGTGTTTTTAAGTTTTGACCCATTTATTGTATCTTTATGGGCTCATTTCAATTTACAATTTTAAACACTATTTGTTAATGTTAAAGATTTTATATATTTTCTTTCGAAGATTTTTAAGATCTTAAATGATTACAATCTCATTAACATTAGAGCTCAAAAGATTAAGTTTTGAGATTTCATTGTTATTGATTTTGAGGGACCCAGTTTTGAATTGTGAATTTCCTGTAATATGCTGCAGGGACCTATCTTTAATTCAGATAGGGACCTATTTGTAAATATAAAATAAGCTGGGGGTCGTTTTGTAATGTTCGTTAGGTTTAGGTATCTACATATATATATTTATATAGGCTGTGCGGCGGGTGTCTTCAGCAGAAACCGAGAGAGAGAGAGAGGGGAGAGAGAAAAAAAAGGTATTTACTCTTTTTCTTTTTATCATTTGATTTTCCTATTATTTATTAGATCAATGTTTAGCTATTTTGATTTTTAAGATTTTAATAAAAATAGAGTTATGATTTATTATTTATTTTAAGGATTAAATATACTTTTATGTTATGAGATTTTTAGTTTTGATCAAGTTTGGGTTTTAATATGTATATGTTTATGTTGTTAGATTCTTATAATTTTATATAAAAAAACAAGGGTTTTGATCTATTATTATTTTTATTAGATCTGTATTAAATATTTAGATTTTTGAGTCTTCATAAACTTAGGGTTTCGATTTATTATTTATTTTAAAGATTAGATCTATGTTTAGATTTCTAAAATATAAGTTTTTAATAATACTAGGGTTATTATTTATGTATATACTTAATAAGCTTTATTTATTTTTAGTTTTTACTAATTAATAGTTTATTTTTATAGAAAAAAAGTGTTTTTATATTATTTTATGAATTTTTGTTATTTTATTATTATTTTGAATTTCTGGATTTTTGTCTTTTCTGTTTTGTTTTTTCTGGTTTCGTCTTTTAGTGTCTGGTTTTATTATAAATAAGTTTTTAATCTTCTTCTTAGGTTGTGGTATATATGGATGGGTTTTTTATTGTTGGGTATAAAAATTTATACCTAATAATTATGGATAGGTAATTAGGTCTTGAGCTTAAGCTTAAATTATAGGTTTTAATTAATAATTTATTTGGTTCATCTAGGTTGTAATTTTTGTTGCGGGCTTCATTCTCCAGACCTAGGGTCCTTTCGATGTGAGTAGGCCTATTGATTTATTTTATGTGAGTTTTTCTCTACATCATTGAATTTCACGTGTTCATTATTTGTATGATATTATGTGATATCCATGCATTTATATTATGATTATTTTGCATTATTTTGATATTTTACATATTGATCAAATTGCATTTCTTACTGAATAAAGTTGCATGATTTAATTCATTCGTCTTGTCATTTAAAATAGCATGAATTATGCTATTTATGTTTCAAGAATTAATATAATACATTTTTAATGCTTATGTTTTCCAAATAACATTTAGATTAAAGATTTTCATTTCGAGACTTTTGGAAAAATTTAGGACTAGTTGAGACAACCTAGTCCTAGGAGATTTTATCAAGATGGATATCATGACATATTTTTTAGAATAAATCCCCCCGTAATATTTCGCCTTTGGGGAGGAAGGTCTAGGACTCGAAGAGTCCCAAGATAGGTGAGGGGTGTGATAAAGCATTCCTTGCAGCGGCGGATTCCTTTGTTTAGAGTCTAGAGCAACCGGGGCATCCTGTGCTGGTGTTCTCGTAGTGATGGCAACGGCGACCCATCAGCGTCTTCTAGATCCGACGTCTCCTCGAGTGAGCTTTTTGAGCGATTTAGTCGCTTGGGGCTTGACACATTAATTTTGGGGGAACGGTTCTTCCGATTGAGAACCCTACCCGGTCATATCATTTAAGTTGCATGATTTCTATGACGTGAACCAAGGATTGGGCCACGTGATTGCATTAAAATTATATTTTATGAAGCTCATGAATTTTAATTGATTTATTAAAGAAAATTCTTGTTTTTAATATAATTATATATATATATATATATATATATATATATATATATATATGATTTTATCATTTAACTCTCATGATTTCTCTGATGTGGGCCAAATATTGGGCCACGTGCACATTAAAATATTTTTTTAAAGTTCATGATTTTAAATTGATTTAATAAAATAAAATATTTATTAAATGAAATTCTGATTTTCATAAAACCTTATTTTTATATGTAACTATCATATGAAGTAATTTGTCAGTTGGCTTATTCACTGAGGTAATTGCTCACCCTATTCGATATGGGCTGGTTGTTTCATAACTAGGTAGCTCATCTTCTGAGGACCAAGACAAGGCTTGAACTTTTCATACGCTTCAGGGGTCTCGTCGAGGTAGCTGTATTGGAGAATAAATAATAGTCACAGTCAACTATTTGGATTTACTTTAGTTTAGATGGCTCCCACATGGGTGGTTTAGTATGTCTTTCCATTCAAATATTTTATTTCCATTAAAATCTGATATTTTGTAAGACAATTGGTGATTTAAAACTATTTGATATTATTTATTTTATTGCCATCGTTTTTTTTAATTATATTTATATTATATTGGTATCATTCGTTTAAAAAAAAGGAGTACAAATTTTGGTCTTATATTTGGATTAAGTTAGGTAGCGACTTATTTACCGTCCAATAAGCAGTTAGGTAAATGTGGGGCGTTACAATTTTAGACTGCAGTCACCTAAACTGCGCCACCTAGGCAATATGATGCGTGCATGACCAAAACCAATTATTCTTTCAAGCATATATGCATCCAACAGTTTCATAAATCTCATTATTCCAATACATACGATACGTAATAAAATATTAACTTATGTGATAATGACATGCTTGTATGCCTCATACAAAACATAATTCAATATCTAAAAATACTCTCGATGCCAACAAGTGTACATATATTATGGTTTCAAAATAAATAGAGACATCCACTCACATCCGGTCCAAGCAATAATGCACTTGCATGAACGCACACACTCGCCCGTGGATAACCTAACATAACAATCATGCAATAATAAATTAGAAAATCATTTAGTCATGATACACACAACTCGCAACCAACATTCACCAGTACTAGGCCAAATACTTCCTAAAAGCCCATACATAATCGACCCACAATCCGTAGTTCAATTCAAAGGCCCAAACTAAAAGCCTAACTCCAAATAATAATAAAAATCCATATACTCTCAAATTCATTAATACTCATTAAACATCCATTTGGATCTTTAAATCTCTAAAATTCATCAAACTTGATCATCAAGCTAAATATTTGCATCATAGAAAACTACATATAAATTTTTGAAAAATCATAGCTTTCTAACCGTAAATCCAAATTGGATGATTCACAATGCGTTGGAAAGATATTTTCAAAATCTATTTCTATTTGTGAAATACATTATTCTCAGAAACGATCCAATCATGGTAAAAAATACCATTTAACTCCAGGTATGCCTTTCACCTGAAAATAACTCTTTAATCACCGAAACCAAAAAAATTTAATTTGATTTTAAGATCCATTTAAATCTAATTAAATAATCATATAATTAAAATCAATCAAACCCTAACCCTAATCCATCGACCTTCTTCTCCAAACAAGCGGTTGACATAATCAACTCTTAACCAAGAATAAACTGAAACAAAACAATAAGATCAATAGAGAATAATTTCTCACCTTAGATCTGATCACAACACCCACCATCTTCGTCTCTTGTGGTATTCGATGGGGTAGGGTTAAGTGGGGTTTTACCAAAATTAGAGAACTACCCCTTATGTATTATGGGTTTACAACTAGGTCCCTATTCAATTTACGGACAGGTCCCTATCGGATTTACAAATAGATCCACTAAGGCTTTTAAAAGATATTATGGATTCGCAACTAAATCCTTGTGCCCAATAAACAAAATCCTAAAAATCTAATTTACTTTATCAAATTTCAACCAAAGTTTCTTGAGGCTATAAAGATCTCTAAAAAAAATAATATTTCAACATCAATTTATAATTATCATAATTATAAATTAAATTAGATCCATTTTGGCCCACCGCCAAATCTGAAAATGAATGAACTCAATTTTAATTAAATTTTTTATTATATATTTAAAATAAATATATAATACTAAAAAAATACAATGACGTTACATAAAATTGGTAAAATAAATGTCTGTTTGTGACCTTTTGGGGGTCTATTAGTGATAGGGCCCAAAGATAATGGGTTTAGGTACTAGGAGACTTATATATCCCGTATCATTTTCAAATGTATAAACTCCTTATCAATTATTTGCTCAACAATCCACCTAATGCAAAAGAGAAATCCAACACAAAATAACCAGACTTCCAGCCTTCATTTCATAAAGCAAAGTCCTCTCATTTTGACAACCCATAAATCACCACTTAAAAGGGAAAAAAAATATCTTACCAACCTCTACTTCTACTAACAACAAACTCTTACATGCTTTAACATTCCCTCATATAAACTCCAGTCCAGACTCGACACTCCATTTTTATTCACTAACTTAAGATACAAATTATTGAACCACCTCTTAACAAGTTAATAGAGGTACCCTCTTCCTTTTTCATTAAGGAACCCTGGGTTCGAGTCTTGTCAGTTAGCCTTCCTGCAGTTCCTCCTGATCTCCCCAACCGTACTGGAGGATGGTTGGAGCGCACCCAACTTAATCATAGCTGCTGTGAAATCTCTACTAAATGCCGCCCCATTCTGGCTGTAAGTCCTAACCAGTGAGTCCTGCGAACCCCCATTGAAGAGCTCCTGGTCTGAGTGTAGCAGCCCACGCTGCCTCACCAGGTTCTTGTAATAGTTGTTCTCGAACCTCCCCGGTGTCTGCACGTCGAGCGGCGCCAAGTTGGAGTCTCCACTTCTGATGGTGGCGGGGCAGTTCGCCTTCAAGGAGGCAGCGAAGGCGGCGTTAATGTTCATGTCGTTGTAGATGTGGGGGCGGAAGTTCTTGCACTGGGCTTGGCCGATGGTGTGAGCGCCTGACAGCGCGGTGAGGTCCCGGGCATTGAGCCCCTTGTTGGAGAAGGAGGAGATGAGTTGGGGGAGGTTGAGGGATGGCGCGGGGATCTGGCTATTGGCCGCGCTCTGGCTTGCCGTTCTTGAGTCCTTTCTCCCGAGTTGGACAGTCCATGTTGGTCCCCCGAGCTGCATATGATGTGTCATTGATATGACATGTGATACAAGTCAGCTTGATTGATGTATAACATATTGAATGAACCAATCAACTGTATGCATTCGTTTAGGACGTATATAAATCCATGTAACTTTTAAATGAATTGTTACTTTTGAGTTGAAAAATACAACTAAAAATAAAGCTGGGGTATTAACATTATTACGATTATTCGACACAAGTTAATAGGTGCATCTACTCACCAATACGACTCCATCTCGTGCGGCGAGAGCAAGGATGTCTGCACAAGACACCGTGCCGTTGCAGGCCGCTTCCACATTGGCCTTGATGGTGTCGATCACCTCAAAGCCGCGCACAGACATCTTGTTGGGGCCGGCATTCTTCTCGCCCGTGAACGAGGATGTGTCATCGAGGAGGATGGAAGCATCACAACCCTGAAGAAGAGAAACAATGGAAATAAAAAGGGAATTCAAAGCAACATAACCGAATGTAACATCTCTTGTTAATAAGGACAACTTGAATGGAGCTTTGATACACCCATTCCTAAACATCGTCCAACTTTTAACCTTCTGGTCATATGCATTTATTTGGAGGCCATCATATCTATTTATGCGTTAAAGAAGTAATTCTCACATATATATAAATCTATATTTATGATCTCAAACAAAAAGTGTATGGCTAAAATTGGATGATTAACGGCTGAATGTAACATTTTCCTTACGTGATGTTATTAGAGTGTCGGCTCTATAACATTTGTGTGAAAGGTGCAATTTAGTATAAACCATTTATCTATAACTTGTTCACAAACACCAAAAAACACAAAAAGTTGGGGAGAGTTTGTGAGTACATTAACAAAGCAATCATGGAAGAAGAGACGGAGGATCGAGGCGCCCATACGACGCTCTTTGTTGATGGCTTGCGCCATCGTGGAACGGACGATTGAAAGCAACTTAGGGCATGAAGTTGAATAAAAGGTTGGAGAGAACTGTGCATGGGAAGAACATATGAGAAGTGCAAGAAGGGACAGCGAGAGAATCTTTGCTGATGAGGAAGCCATGACTAATTGTCTTTGTATGACTCACTAACTCTCCTTGTTTGTTTGTGATGAAAGAAAAAACTTGGAGAGGGACTCTTTATATAGAGGTCCATTGGTCCAAGTACGTAATGGCTTATGTTGATGATAAGGTTTTCTCCTTTTCGCCTCTTAATAGGAGTTCAAACTTGGCTGCATTATATTGACGAGTTTTTGAGAGAGTATGCTCTCCTTCAATTTTTAATTTTCAGTTGGATGTCATTAAAGCTCAGTTGATTATTCTTGTATACTTAGCATGGATAAAATATGCATGAACCGAAAGCATGTGATTTTTTTTAATGCGTTAGATTTGAACGACCTGTGTATGGATAAAATATTTCATGGAAATGATCGTGCCTAACTGACAATATGGGGAGAATAAAACAATGAAACAAATATTTTCAATTATTTAATTTGTTAGTGTTCCCTTTTTTGATGATGTAATACATAGTGATAAACATTTATATTGCTGATGCGAAACCATTTGTCACTTTTTTTTGTTGTTAACAAAATATTTCCATTTCAATAATTTCCTAATTTAGTATTTTTTTATCATTAAAGGTAACATAAATTATTTCAACGCGATTACACTGAATATGTATATATGTTGTAGAATATAATGGCATACTGATATGAGTAAAATACAAAACTATATAATATATATTTCAGGCATGCTCTTATGATTAGATTTATGTTTGAATTTGTGTTATTCTATCATTTCCTTTTAGAAATTCAAGGTTCGGTGAGCGCAGTTATTGTATTGTTATGTTTTTCAATTGTTGGTTCGATGGTTCAATCAAACAAATCTCTTTCGGTTATTAATGTATACCAACTTGGCATGACAAACTCTTGCAACTCCCTATGCATGTATACCATCTCAATTGGGACTTTTTGAACAGTGGAATTAAGTGTGGGGGGCAACTGATATAGGTCACTTTCAGATCCCTCTCTTTATTGACTACCAATTGAAGAAAACGATGCAATGGAATAAATATTGGTAGTGAGAAATACTAGTGCAATTTTTTTTTATTGGTATCAAGATTTTGTATATCTATAACTTTGAGATCTATAAAAGTACACAGCTTTTTACAAAAAAATAAAAAAGAAGCAAAAAGAGCTTCAAAATAGGATGAGAGACATCAAATGGGCCCGGCCCACACTGTTTAACTGCTGCTATCATTGTTGTCCAAAACAGAGGAAAAGATGATGGATTAGTTGTATCTTGTGCAATTTTTATAAAGGGGGGCTAATATGATTTGTATAGATATTTTCTAAGGTTATATCATTATTTTTTAATAAAATTTATAGTATATTTAAAAGAATGAAATAAGGGCATTCACATAAAACATGTCATTGAATAAATATAAATAATTTTTTATCAAATTTTAGAATAATATATCAAATTTCATGTTGACAATTCACAAAACAAATGTCAAAACATAAATCAGATAAATAATACATACATTTAAATTTGACATGGACGAGATTTCATATTCTGTAAATGTCGAGTGGTAGAGTATTGCTGTTTATGGAATAGACATTGTTACACTCAATTTTTTTACAGTCCAAAATACAGTCCTGTGTACCTCGTTAGAAATCCAGAGAAACATATACCTCTTTAAACGATGTATATACCTCGTTAAATATTTTCTTAAACTTAAAAATGAGTTCAATTAACTCAAAATGGAGCTATGTATATTTTTTTTTATCAAATCATATATTCATTAGATAATGTTTACTATTTAAAAAAAATAAAAACATGTGTGCTCTGGATTTTGGTTGATAAAAATAATTGAATATAATATTTTTCTCAAAGAATTTCATATGTAGGTGAGGTCATGACCTATGGGCTCAATTAAAATCAATTAATGACAAAAATAAAATATTTTAGAAAGAAAAAAAAGGAAAAAAAAAAAAGCAAAACTAGGCCCCCCCCCCCAAGGCCCATGGTGGCTCCGCCACTATGTATGTCATGAGATTATATATATACTTTTATACAAACACTGATACACGCGTGCGTGGATGAATCATGGTACATATATTCATTTGTATGGTAGTGATTTAATATCTGGTTGGGCTGAAAATAGCACCCCTATTGAAGGATTAAGATAAGGTGTATTGACTTGAATTTTTTAACTTGGTGAGAATGAAATAACACTGAATAATCTTTACATAAACAAACACAATGGTAATTATGTTGATAATTGTGTTCATTCTTTCAAAAAAAAAAAAATCAAAGCATCTGAAACTGTAAAAAGAGTTACATGTAAGGCTGTGACTAGCTAACATTATTCGAAGAGTACTTAGTGTCCATAATTTTATTTGTCAGCTCTAAGGAGATTGTTGAGATTGATCAAACATTAGGGTTATTTCCAGCCTACCAGACTATTAAATAATTATCACATGGATATGTGTATGCATGTATATATTTGGAATGAATTCTAGTATTTCAGATAATGAAGCCTTAATTTGTTAAAATTTGGAGTTCTCCATCACAAAATATATGTATTGGAGAGGTTCTAACAATTCTAAGGCTCGTTTATTTACATACACCCAAAAAATTCATATTTTGAATATTTCATTTATGTGTTCATGATTCCATAATATTATAGACAAATTTTTCCTTCTATCAGAAGTACATTATGTACATGAAGATGAATTTTCATTTTCTTCTTCCTAACGAGAACGGGGACCAAATTAAAGTTATCAAACCGAGTCTTCCAACCACATATGGGATTACATAAAGTGTTAGTTATTATCTCTCTCCATTTTCTTCTTCCTAACGAGAAAGACTGTATTATATTTTCCTATTGTAACTTGACTTTCAAAAACAGATATTGAGAAGTTCATATTATTAAAATCATTAAAATGAGTTCCGAATGAATTGAATATCTATACCCTTCTATAAAACGCGAGCGAAATGGCATACCGGCGGCATTTTCGTAATTTCATTGGGGACATTTTTCAGATATGCCCCCCGTTTTATAAGTTTAACAAAAAGACCTCTATATGTGTTATAAACAAGTCCCTAATATTTTATAACCATGTCCCTCGCAACAAGTGCGGCTGATTTTGTCTTTCCCTGGGCTTTCTGCAGATCCAACCCCAGGTTCTAATAGCTTCACAACTAGGCCCTTTCTATGTTACAAACAGGTCCCTAATTCAAATTTCAAGATTTTTAAACAGGTTCCTAATCTCTAAACATGACTCTCTAGACTTCAAATTTCATTCAATGATTTTTCAGACAATTAAATATATATAAAATATAAATATTTTAGTCCCCATTAACAAATACAAAAATTATAAATGGAATCGACACTTCTGATCTCATAAATTATTTATGGATGTCTTGCTTTTGAATTTAAAATTTCTTCTGTTTCTTTTTTTTTATTGATTTTGGATCTATATGTATCACTTTTCTTTAGATGTGAAAGTAAGTATATTTTTAGTTTTTTTTACAGTGTTTTTATTGATTAAATTGATTTAGGGGTTTCAGTAATCAATTTTTTTTATGGATAGTGGTCTAAAATTAGATTATGTGGTTGACTGTGTATACTCTCATCGAAGATAATAGTGAATTTTTTTTGTAGTTTTAATTTTGGTTGGTAAAAATTATTAAGTCTAAAACTTTTTAAAAATTAATGTCCTTAAAAGAGAATGAATATATGTTTTTTTTATTTTATTTTTAATAAAACTTTGAGTGGATCTTCACTTCATGTTAAGTATAGTCCCAAATACAACCCAAATGTAGTGTATAAATCTTTAAAAAAGAAAAAAAAATGCGTATAGGGATTGCATTACCTTTTTCAAAACACTTGGTCTATTTAATTTGTTTTTATATACAAGTTTTATTTCAAAGAACAATGTTTAATTGTCCAACAATGACTGTGACCTTTCTAATATCAAATTGAGATACAAATAATAATAAATAAATAAATCAGAAAACAGCCTACTACACTTTGTACAACAGTATATATGCGACATTCTCTACATTTAACATAAAAATCTCAAAACTGGTTTACAAAATCTGACTACGTACCTCTACATGTAAATAATATGTACTAATATAAATGATCTATGTAAGATGCCACTATCTTTCAAAATAACTAATTCATGCATTTAATTTTGTTGAGGTTCAACACGAGTGTATAAATCTTAAAAAATGGTCATTCGTGCGTGTTCACATAAAAAAGTAGTAGCACTCTTTTTTTTCTTTTTTTTTTTGATAAATACATGTATATAAAAAAAAATTGAGATTTGGAAACTTTAGAGGTAGTCAAGCTTGCCTAGGATCAGGGTCTTCTTTACTTTCTAGATGTCGTTATAATAATATTATAATATATTATAATATTATATTTATATTAAAAAAATTAATTGTGCTAGTGCTTGTGATGCAGTTGCTAGCCATGAAGTCCTCCTCCTCCCGTTTTAACACCAGCTAGCTCCATGTAAAAGAAGAAATTCAGATGACATTTGAAGCCTTCATCATAGTTTCAACATCAATTATTTGGAGACCAGAACAAGTCCTCCACACTGGAGTTTTGAGCCCCTACAATTAAGAAACATGTGATTGGATTCCACAAAGAGGTTGGGTTTTCCATTTCTTATTAGTCATTATTTGGATTTTCCAATGGAGATGCTATTTTCTAACCACAAAGAAAGAGAGATTTTGGAATGAAAGATCTCTTTTTTTGGCAGTGTCAAGGGGAGGTGCTAGAAAAAGTCAAAGTGAAATACAGATAAGCAAATAAACAAATGAAAATGATGTGTGTGGCGATCTTGGCTGACCCGAAAATTTAGAACTGTCATCTATCTTAAGAAGAAGGATTGATGGACATTGACTTTGGAACTTTTACTGTGAACATGTTGCTGAAATCCAGTTTTACATACTTACATTCAACATTGTAGGGATGAAAACACAATTTGGTCCGTTTGGATCTGCAGTTAAATTGATTCCATGTTTGAAAATTGAAAGACTTTCAAATGTTAATCCAATCACATTTTCAACATTTAACTTTTTAACCTCTCTGATAATTTTTTTGGCAAAACAACTCAACAATTAAAAAACTAATAAAATAACATTTTTTAAAAAACTGAGCTTGAAACGTGAAACTTTAAAAATTCCAGTGTTTCAATCGCATATCTAAATATAGGACACTCCTTGATTAATGATTTTATAACTAAAAAAGAATGTGGAATTTATATGAACACAAAAAAAAAATCTTAAATGGTTCAATCTGAATCTTCCCAAATCAAAATTCCCTCCTAATAGTGTTGTTCTAGTGAATATTATTTTTTGTATTGATTAGCCCTCATTGACCTTATTGAAATAGCATAAAATAGTAATATGTTTGTGGTAAATAATTTGCTTGCCTGCTAAACAATATATATTCAAGTTCCTCTTTATTTAACACACCTAGGCCCTGTTCAACTAATTTAACAAAAACCTGAAGGGTTAATTTAGCAAGAGTTAAGGTTTTGAAGAAACAAAGTCAGAAGTCCCCTTCTGAAAATCAATACTTAACATGGAAGGTGTTCTTTGCACAGGATGCATGTTGTTTTCATACTCACAAATTAATTGGTGCCGTTGACAGTGGGGAAGTTGTTTCCAGTCCTTTTTCTCTCGAACAAATGTGCTACTCTTTTCATCTGAATTTTGTTTTTGAATATTGAGAACAGTTGACATACATGGATACATACAAGTATACAACCCTTGTCACAATAAAAGAATTAAAGAGAGACCATTTGTTTGTGTGTGTGTGTGATATCAAGAGATAATTTAATTTGTAACTCCAGTCTCATGTACTTGTTTGGTTCAATTTTCCTGGGACCTACCACAAGTCCTGTCTATCAGCAGAAGATATGACTATTTTGTTTCTTAAATAAAATAGTGTTGGTATTTCTTTTGTTTTGAATTATTTATGCAATTTTTTTTATTTGTTTGTTCTTTTAGATTTATTTATTTAGTTTTTATTTTTTATTTTGAGAAAGATATATAATCATTATCATTAAGTATTTGTAATAACAATGTCTGAATTGAGGATGAGAGGAAGAGAAGAATGCAAAACAATAAAACTACATAATAAAAGCCACTTGTTGGGCGAGAAGCCACCTGAGTCGTAACACTCATAAGCCTACTCCTCCACCGTTATGCGGTTCTCCTCAACTCACACCTTGCTATCCCCCGCTAGTTCCGTTAATTTTATTAGGATTTATGTTATTATTGTTTGATTTACAAATGGTTTATTGGATATTTTCATATTTATGTTTTATTTCAAATTTTTACTCTTTTGTTTGTTTTGTATTTTCAATTTTATTTTTTTAAACAAATGTAAATCTTATTAGCTTCGTTTACTATATTATTTTCTTTGTTTTTATTTGTTCATATTTATTTTTTTAATTTCAATCTTTAAGAAAAATTGAAGGTTAATTTAAAAGAAAATTCAAAAGAAAATGTACGAACAATTGGGTCACATTTTTAAAAGTTTGTCTACTACTGGACTACACTGAAGATTTTTCTACAACTCGACAAATCCAAGGTTAAGTTGTCTTTGACCGGGTCCAAGTAGATTGCTAGTTATAACTTAGTAAAGTGAAATGTCCAGCCTGTTGTGCAACTTCAATTGTAGTCTGCACCAGCTTTCTTTATAAAAATAAAATAAAATAGAACAACCTTATACACTATGATAGCGCTATCATAATATATAAGGCTATAAAATGGGTTAAAAATGGACTAAGTGTATCAACATTATATAACTTAACATGTTTGACAAGTCTAACCTCACCCTCATCCAATGCAGGTCTATTGGGCTTTTCACTAAAAGCCCAAACCATCATGTTCTCAATCGACACTCAACGCACTGTACTTCTCCTAATGGTGGTGGAGTTTTACCTTGTCTGCCTTGTAGTGAATGATATAATATGTTACATTACAATCTAACGCATATTAGTTGTTTTGTACCTCAACAAGTTCACATCAGAGTTGCGTTAGACCTTTTCATGTTGACGGTACAAAGTTTCTGTCCCAACTTACTACAATACATCAGGATTGCATCCGGTCAATTCGGTCAGTATCGAACTGGACGACTTGAAAATCGAACTGCACCACCTATAAATCAAACTGCACAACCAATTCTTGGGTATATATTTCACTTTCCTATTGGATACTAATGATATTTAGGAATTCATATTTTCTCCGATAGTTGATTGGATTCAATAAGAGAGTGAAATATATATCTAACAAATGGTTGTGCAGTTTGATTTATAAATGGTGCAATTCGATTTTCACATCATCCAGTTCGGTACTGACCGAATTGACCAGATCCAGTCCTAACCGGATCTGGTCCCCTCGTACTACCGTTTGTTTTGGGCCCGTTACACAGTCTTATTTGCAATTCCATCTCTAGTCTTATATACCCCGATCACTATCCAATGAGATATGTACTTTTATATAAACTTTTTATATTTTTATAATTGGTCCATGCAATTCATTAGAGAATATACTTTTATTTTTATAAAATGTTAGTCGGCCCCATTTTCATATTCAAATGTGATTTCCACTATAGGAACAAAAAATCAGATCCACAAACTAATATTCCACATACCAACGGCTCATGACCCAATTACCGAGGGCCCATGGCCCGAATGGCCCACTATATGTGGATCTGGCCCGTCGAACCCTCCATACACAATGACTAAGCACAAATTCAAGTCAGTATATCATAATTTGATTGTTGAATAAATGATCATCAACAACTGATTTTTTAAATCCTCACAGATGTATTAAATCCTCACAAATCATCAATAACAACATATCTTTGATTTAGGAAAATCACCAATTGATTCACAAGATCCCAATAAATTGTGTGTATTTACCAAGAGATAATGACAGCAGATTATGCAAATCCCTCTATTGACACATAATCAATTTTCATAATCTGAGATCTCTTCCCATCCTTCCGATGGAAGAGAGATCCACACCGGATTATAGGACATTCATCTAAGTACTATAAATATGAACCAGTTCTACTGGCAGGATTAGAACAAGGCCCTAGATCTCAACCACCGCTCAGCAAGATACTCGATCATAGATGGAATGCTATAATGCCACAACGCCAATGGCCCATTCCTGAGAGCATCAGCATGGCTGAAGAAAAGCCACTCATGGAGAAGATTCACGAAGGATCATGCGGTGATCACTCTTCTGGGAGATCGCTCATGCATCGCATCCTGACTCAAGAATACAATTGGCCCACCTTGCGAAAATACACTATCGATTTTGCCCATCGTTGTGAACGATGCCAACAACACGCTTCCCTCATCCGTCTCCCCGCCGATGACCTGCACGCCCTCACAGTTCCATGGCCCTCCGTGCAGGGGAATGGACATTGCGGGGCCATTTCCAGTCGCCATAGGGGGCAAAAGGTATGTACTCGTAGCCATCGATTATTTCACTAAATGGATGGAAGTAGAGGCATACAAGACCATGAAGCACTCCGACGTCAAAACTTCTTAAGGAAGCACATTATCTGTCAGTTCAGAGTGCCCAAGACTGTGATAGCGGGCAACGGGGGGTAGTTTGCTAATGATCCTATCCGTGATTTCTATGCCAAATATGGCATCAAGCAACTCTTTTTCTCCCGCGCATACCTGCAAGGGAATGGACAAGCAAAGGTTACCAATCATACAATCTTCAACTGCTTGAAAAAAAGGCTTGAGAACAAGAAAGGGCAAAGGCTGGAGGAGCTCCCAGGCATGTTTTGGGCCTACCACACCACGAGAAGGAAGCCAACCAGAGAGACTCCATTCGCTCTTGCCTATGGCACGGAGGTGGTCATCCCTATCAAGGTTTGACGCTCTACCTTGTGGTTCGTCCTTGCTGACACTCCGTAGAATGACATAGCCCTCGCTAACAACCTTGTGTTCTTGGAGGAAAGAAGAGAAGCCGCGCTCATCTGCTTAACTGCCTACCAAGACCAACAAGCTCTCCACTTCAATAAAAAAAAAGTGCATGCCCGATCATTTGCCCCTAGCGAATGGGTCCTCCAGTGTGTCACCGAGAACATATAGGAACCAAACGTCAAAAAACTCAGGACCATTTGGGAAGACCCGTATAAGGGGGTAGAAGCTTACACAAGGGGGCATACAAGCTTTGCACCGTCGGTCCACGGAAGGTACCTATCTCAACTCCCTAGAACACGACGAACTTGAGAAAGTAAGCCAGGCAGCGTTTTTGAATAAATGCCAAAGGGGAGGTGACACTGCGAAACATCTCAAGCCACGGGAGGGTGCAGACTTTGTTTTTATAGGTGATGCCATCTTCACGGTTCAGACCACTAAGACATGGTTCAAGTCCCACATGACTACGCCTTCAGTGGTTCACATCAAGGGAACCCAGAATATTGTGTTAACAACACGACATAGGCTAGGGGACAACTCGTCATCTGGAGGGTGATGTCACATGGTGGTTAAAGCCTAAAGGGTAACCAACTTCTCTAAGGGTGTGTCATCCTCAATATCAAACTGTGTTGCCTTGAATAATGATAGGGTCATGCCACATAAGTGATTCAAGCTATCCATTGCATGGACCCGTTAGGGAGACATTGCTCCCGGTAACTGAAATCCCAGTCCTTTGCAATCCTAATACGCCACTGTCATCTAAAGCGTGTCGGGAGGCAAATGTGACTAAGACCAAACAAATGAAGAGTCGAACAAGATCGATTCGACTCAAAATACGAACATGGCTATCAAACACTGTACAAGTTCATTCCATGAAATATCATTTTTTATTTGATAATATTTTAAAGTCAATTACAAAAGGGAGAAAAAAGAAAAAAGAGAAAGCACATCTCCGGGCCAAAACCCTCCTCTACGTCAACAAAGTCTAGGTGTCACCTCCTCGGGTGACCCTCCGACAGGAGCACATAATTCAACCATGCTGGAAGCTCCTAGCATGAGTCACCTCAGGCTGGCATCCTCTTGGCCCTTGAGATCACCCTCAAACACCTCCCGCTCCACCGCATGGGATTGTCAATACATTGTGGAATGCTTGTAGTTGTTGCGCTCGTTCTGGAGCAGTGTCACCTGTGTCATAGCCCACATTGTCGCCTCCTCAGCTCGTGCGAGGGCACTTGGAAAAGGCATCCTTGGGCCATGTACGGGGTTGTGGGAGGTGCCTCCTCCACGTCGTTGAAATCCCACTCAGCGTCACTATTGATAATCGGCTCACCCCCCTCCTCTCCAAATGAAGATCCGGAGTCCGACCTTCGGTGGCTACCACCAGCATGGGACGAGCTCTCACCTCCCAATATCTTCCGTGTGCAATACAAGGCCAATAGGTCATCAGCGTCCGCCATCAGAGTATGCTCGTGGATCGTCAAGGGGAAAGACGAGCTCCAAACGAAGTCCCACGGGGTCGGAAGACCGCCTCATTCATGATGTGTCCTACACGCAACAGTCCATGCACATGAAGACAAGGAATATGAAAGGAAAAGAAAAAGGGAAGGATAGCAATTGACTATTTATGAAGCGTCCCAAACCTCGTTGGGATAGGGATGTCCATCTATCCCCACCGAGCGTGACCACATCTTCCTTCCACTTGCAGTCGATATCGGAGATCTCGGACAAGATATGTCGGTGCCCATTCACAGCAAAGTAGAAGCGAGGCTTCTCGTGCGGATACACTGCGAAGCGCTAGCTGTACATGACCTCTTCGAGTCCGAGGCCATACCCCCTCATTTCGTTGAGGTATAACGCTGAGTGGAGGACGAGGAAGAGGTTCGGGTGCACCTATAGTGGCGCGAGTCTCAAGCATGTGAGAAAAATGGAGATGAGAGAATGAAGGGGGAAAATGGACGATGGAGAGGTGGTGGTGGGAGAAATATGCTTTTCCCGGACGAAACCCCTCTCCATCCTCGATCTTCACGTCATAGCGGACCCTCTTCTCTGAGACGCCCTTCAACAGAGAATCCATCAGAACCGAACGAATACAATGAACGACAGAAGAAGAGAGAAACCTAGAGATTCAGAGGAGCGATGGGATGGAAAACTCTCAGCCCCCTCATTTTATTGCCTCAGACGCGACAGGTGTCAGATCCCTTGAAACCCTAAGAGCCACAATTCAATTTGGTGGCACACGAGGATCTACAATTAACAATCATGACCGGACCAACACCACTCGACATGTGTCGCCTCAGGTATGTTTTTCCCACTGACAGGAGGATCTTCGATCCCAAACATATGGAAAAAGGGACATCTATAGGGGTAAAAAATCAGACCCACAAACAGTGCTCCACGTATTGGTGACCCATGACCCGACTAGTGAGGGCCCACTACCCAGATGGCCCATCATATATAGATCCAGCCCGTCGAATCCTCCATACCCAATGACCGAGCACAAATTCAAGTCAATATTTTATAAATCAATTTTTGAATAAAGGATCATCAACAACTGTTTCTCTAAATCCTCATAGATATATTAAATCTAGACCTATCATTAAATTGATTATCTGAAATCACAACAATATATCCTGGATTTAGAAAAATCACCAATTGATTCACAAGATCCTAAGAAATATGTGTATTTAACAAGGGATAATGGCAGCAGATTTTGCAAATCCCTCAAATAATACATAATCAATTCTCTGCCAATCCATCTAATGGAAGGGAGATCCACACTAGATTCTAGTGCATTCATCAAAGTACTATAAAAAGAGAACCAGATCTCCGTATTGAGAGAGGTGAAAATTCTTTGTTGTAAAACCCTAAATTGTTCACTTGACTGACTTGAGCGTCGGAGAGTCTTCTACAGATCACTCCAAACCTTTTTTCCAACGCCGCTTAAGGAGGAGAATCATCGGCGACACAACGTAAGCCGTCGGGAGAAGCAGAGCGAACGGACCCTATCGATCCGAACCTGGATCGCTATTTATTGCCCCACCACCCACCTTTTTTATGTTTTTTAAATTGCATAACTCATTTTAGGTATGATGTATTTTTGTAAAAAATAAAGTATAGTTTGCAATAAGTTCTATGAATTGATTTATAGAATATCAAAAAAAATTCCAATGAGGTTTGTATCTCATTACAGTGAGTGAATGTGGCTAAGAGATATATGAGATTGTAAAATGGGCTGAGTGTAACAACGTTCTTTATTTTTAAAGAATATACTTTATTAGTTGAGGTATACTAATTTTAAAAAATCAAAATGTGTGCATTGTAAATTTATAATACTCCTTTTTACGGGGCATTTGGAAACACGATATAAATGATATAATTATGTTTTTACATAAAAATAAAAAGTTGCATACGAGTAGGGCCCTAAAGTTTAGGCCCAATTGAGAAGCTTCAATAGGTGTCACTATCTCATTGGTTGTCTGTTTGACTTTTTAAAAAGGTAAAAACTGCAAAGACAGTACCGCCCTTTCTTGAAATTTGAATTTTCCATTGTCAAGAAAGCAATCCCTCATTGGTCGGCAATGTATAACCACCTCCAGATACAAATTTAGATACAATCATATATATATTAGTTTTTTTCAGATACAAACATAGATACAGATTTAGATATAGATACAGATGAAAAATTTTCAGATACAGATAAAGATGCGTATATTAGTTTTTTCAGATATCTATACAGATTTATATACAACCCTATATTAATTTTTCAGATACATCGTATATTAGTTTTTTTAGATACATTGAAAATGTAATTGAACATAAAAGTAAAAAATGTTTTCACGAATGTAAATAAACCATGCATACAAATACCTAAAAATGTATCTAAGGTATACAATTTAATCATCCATTAACTTATATTAACTGGAAAAACCAAAAGGCAAACAAAAAATACAAAAACAAGATGCATGTTGTGGAGGTAAAAATCTGCACAATGTTAGAAAATGACACGTATCAAGACAATACGGATATGGGCATCACATATGGAGTCCACAAGCCCGGGTCCGAATCCTTAATGTCATGAGGACACTCTCGAGTAGGCATGACACGACTAGATTGAGGGTCTAGTCAGACACATTGTGAGCGAATGTCACCTCAAATAGATAAGGCATGATCAGATTAGAGGTCTGATTGGATGACCATACACCTCGCGAACAATCAGAAAAGACACGACCAGACAAAAAGTCTGGTCGGGCGATCTTTTATCTCGCAGATACGCAAACTAATATAACAGGTGAAGGAGAACCGAGGAAACGGTCAGAAGGCCACAACACCCATAACTGTCAGGCGGACAATTAAGGCTCACTACTTACATAGCGTGGATAAATAGTGGCACAACATGCTGCATTAAACACGTGGAGGTTTCCACAAAGAATGTCCGCTAAGTGCTTAGTGGAGAAACAGTTATAACAGCCAAAGGGAAGTAGTAGCTACAATTTGGCCAAGTGACGCTATAAAAAGGGAGGTAATCCAAAAAGTTAAGGTATCTAACTTCCTACTCTCAAGCCACCAAATTAAGTGAGTTTTGCTTTGAATTCCCTTACAGATACATCTCTTCGGAAGCCCTTTGGCTGACACCACACCGGTGTCTCCCAGATTTATTTGTGAGTGCAAGATCCAGTGCACCCTTAACCGTTTTGATACAGAATAAAACTTATTCTTTGGTGTACTGTTATTCCGGCATATGTGGATATAGCGGTAGAATAAATTATTATTTTTTTAGTTGTGTTTTGAATTATTCTCTTTGGGAAACATAATAATAGAGTTTTTGTTGTTTGAAAAATATGTGAATAAAGTGCGGATAAAGATTTATAAATGTGAAAATATAATGATAGTTGATTTAACAAGTGATTTATATGAGGTGATGACAGTTGATTTAACAATAGGCCCACATATTCTTTGGGTGAAATAACCTTGAATAACTCTAAATCCAGGGGTTGATTGGAATTCATATATCACTTTATCGCAGTTTATTCCAGCATAGTTTGTTTAACCCTGATTATAATTATAAATATAAATATCCTATACAAATCCAAATAGCCCTCGAATAAAATTTTTGTTAACAAACAAGGAATATTTTGTGAATTTTTTGTTTGTTTAACCCTGATTAAAAATATAGCATGCCAAAACCATCATACAATATGTTAAAATGTGAATGTTTTTTTATAAATGACAATTTTACCTTTTCGGATAAAGTTTTATAATAAGAAAATAGAATATTCGCATAATATTTTTCATTTGTCAACAGAAGTTTAACTCTTGAGGTTATATGGATTTACATAGGTATTTTCTAGGGGTTACATGGATTTCAAACAGTTTTTAAGGGTTTTTTTTTAAATGTCTATTGTGAATTTCCCGATTAACATAAAACATACCGCCGGAACACTTCTCTCTGCTTCAACGACGGAAAAGGCACGGTCCCTCAACAAAGCGTTAGAATTTTCACGAATAATAAAAAAGAAAAGCATAGCAATTCCCAAAGCGGGTAGCGGGAGTCTTTTCTTACTAATGTTGTAAATGACCGAGATGTCTTCAAACATTCATCATCTCGGCTCCCCGGAGTAAGCTTGTCAATTATACAAAAACTATTCATATTCAATCTGTATTTGTATTTAAAATTTTAAAAAATTATCTGAAATTTGAAAATTTATATATGTATTTGAAGTAAAATATCTAAATCTAAATTATTTTGGATTGAACACAAATATGATGGTATGCGATCCGTAAGATCGTAAAATAAAGATCTTACTGTTTGTAAATATGATAGCAAAAAATTTAATTGTCCAAGTGCATGTGATACAGGCCAAAAAAAAATATAATATTATAATATATTATAATATTATATTTATATTAAAAAAATTAATTGTGCAAGTGCTTGTGATGCAGTTGCCAGCCATGAAGTCCTCCTCCTCCCGTTTTAACACCAGCTAGCTCCATGTAAAAGAAGAAATTCAGATGACATTTGAAGCCTTCATCATAGTTTCCACATCAATTATTTGGAGACCAGAACAAGTCCTCCACACTGGAGTTTTGAGCCCCTACAGTTAAGAAACATGTGATTGGATTCCACAAAGAGGTTGGGTTTTCCATTTCTTATTAGTCATTATTTGGATTTTCCAATGGAGATGCTATTTTCTAACCACAAAGAAAGAGAGATTTTGGAATGAAAGATCTCTTTTTTTGGCAGTGTCAAGGGGAGGTGCTAGAAAAAGTCAAAGTGAAATACAGATAAGCAAATAAACAAATGAAAATGATGTGTGTGGCCGATCTTGGCTGACCCGAAAATTTAGAACTGTCATCTATCTTAAGAAGAAGGATTGATGGACATTGACTTGGAACTCTTACTGTCAACATGTTGCTGAAATTCAGTTTTACATACTTACATTCAACATTGTAGGGATGAAAACACAGTTTGGTCCGTTTGAATCTGCAGTTAAATTGATTCCATGTTTGAAAAATGAAAGACTTTCAAATGTTAATCCAAACACATTTTCAACATTTAACTTTTTAACCTCTCATGATTTTTTTGGCAAAACAACTCAACAATTAAAAAACTAATAAAATAACATTTTTAAAAAACTGAGCTTGAAACGTGGAACTTTAAAAATCCCAGTGTTTCAATCGCATATCCAAATATAGCATTTATCTCTATTGTCATAAGAATTGGGATTAATTGATATACATTTATCATTCTTATAAAAAAAAGAGAGCACTCCTTGATTAATGATTTTATAACTAAAAAAGAATGTGGAATTTATATGAACACAAAAAAAAAATCTTAAATGGTTCAATCTGAATCTTCCCAAATCAAAATTCCCTCTTAATAGTGTTGTTCTAGTGAATATTATTTTTTGTATTGATTAGCCCTCATTGACCTTATTGAAATAGCATAAAATAGTAATATGTTTGTGGTAAATAATTTGCTTGCCTGCTAAACAATATATATTCAAGTTCCTCTTTATTTAACACACCTAGGCCCTGTTCAACTAATTTAACAAAAACCTGAAGGGTTAATTTAGCAAGAGTTAAGGTTTTGAAGAAACAAAGTCAGAAGTCCCCTTCTGAAAATCAATACTTAACATGGAAGGTGTTCTTTGCACAGGATGCATGTTGTTTTCATACTCACAAATTAATTGGTGCCGTTGACAGTGGGGAAGTTGTTTCCATTCCTTTTTCTCTCGAACAAATGTGCTACTCTTTTCATCTGAATTTTTTTTTTGAATATTGAGAACAGTTGACATACATGGATACATACAAGTATACAACCCTTGTCACAATAAAAGAATTAAAGAGAGACCATTTGTTTGTGTGTGTGTGTGTGATATCAAGAGATAATTTAATTTGTAACTCCAGTCTCATGTACTTGTTTGGTTCAATTTTCCTGGGACCTACCACAAGTCCTGTCTATCAGCAGAAGATATGACTATTTTGTTTCTTAAATAAAATAGTGTTGGTGTTTCTTTTGTTTTGAATTATTTATGCAAATTTTTTTATTTGTTTGTTCTTTTAGATTTATTTATTTAGTTTTTTTTTTATTTTGAGAAAGATATATAATCATTATCATTAAGTATTTGTAATAACAATGTCTGAATTAAGAATGAGAAGAAGAGAAGAATGCAAAACAACAAAACTACATAATAAAAGCCACTTGTTGGGCGAGAAGCCACCCGAGTCGTAACACTCATATGCCTACTCCTCCACCGTTAGGCGGTTCTCCTCAACTCACACCTTGCTACCCCCCGCTAGTTCCGTTTTATTAGGATTTATGTTATTATTGTTTGATTTACAAATGATTTATTGGATATTTTCATATTTATGTTTTATTTCAAATTTTTACTCTTTTGTTTTGTTTTGTATTTTCAATTTTATTTTTTTAAACAAATGTAACTCTTATTAGCTTTGTTTACTATATTATTTTCTTTGTTTTTATTTGTTCGTATTTATTTTTTTAATTTCAATCTTTAAGAAAAATTCAAAATAAAATGTACGAACAATTGGGTCACTTTTTCAAAAGTTTGTCTACTACTGGACTACATTGAAGGTTTGTCTACGACTCGACAAACCCAAGGTTAAGCTGTCTTTGATTGGGTCCAAGTAGATTGCTAGTTATAACTTAGTAAAATGAAATGTCCAGCCTGTTGTGCAACTTCAATTGTAGCTTGCACCAGCTTTCTTTATAAAAAAAAAAAATAGAATAACCTCATACACTACAATAGCGCTATCATAATATATAAGACTATAAAATTGGTTACAAAATGGACTGAGTGTATCAACATTATATAACTTAACATGTTTGACAAGTCTAACCTCACCCTCATCCAATGCAGGTCTATTGGGCTTTTCACTAAAAGCCCAAACCATCACCTTCTCAATCGACACTCAACGCACCGCACTTCTCCTAATGGTGGTGGAGTTTTACCTTGTCTGCCTTGTAGTGAATGATATAATATGTTATATTACAATCTAACGCATATTAGTTGTTTTGTTCCTCAACAAGTTCACATTAGAGTTGCGTTAGACCTGTTCATGTTGACTGTAAAAAGTTTATGTCCCAACCAACTATAATACATCAAGATTGGATCCGGTAAATTCGGTCAGTATCAAACTGGACGACTTGAAAATCGAACTGCACCACCTATAAATCAAATTGCACAATCAATTGTTGGGTATATATTTCACTTTCCTATTGGATACTAATGATATTTAGGAATTCATATTTTCTCCGATAGTTGATTGGATTCAATAAGAGAATGAAATATATATCCAACAAATGAATGTGCATTTTGATTTATAAGTGGTGCAATTCGATTTTCACATCATCCAGTTCGGTGCTGACCAAACTGACCAGAACCAGTCCTAACTGGATCCGGTCCCCTCGTGCTACCGTTTGTTTTGGGCCCGTTACATAGTCTTATTTGCAATTCCATCTCCAGTCTTATATACCCCGATCACTATCCAATGAGTTATGTACTTTTATATAAACTTTTTATATTTTTATAATTGGTCCATGCAATTCATTAGAGAATATACTTTTATTTTTTTAAAATGTTAGTCGGCCCCATTTTCATATTCAAATGTGATTTCCACTAAAGGAACAAAAAATCAGATCCACAAACTAATATTCCACGTACCAGCGGCTTATGACCCAATCATATATATATTAGTTTTTTTCAGATAGAAATATAGATACAGATTTAGATATAGATACAATGAAAAATTTTCAGATACAGATAAAGATGAGTATATTAGTTTTTTCAGATATCAATACAGATTTATATACAACTCTATATTAATTTTTTCAGATACACCGTATATTAGTTTTTTTAGATACATTGAAAATGTAATTGAACATAAAAAGTAAAAAATGTTTTCACGAATGTAAATAAACCATGCATACAAATACCCAAAAATGTATCTAACGTATAAAATTTAATCATCCATTAACTTATATTAATAGAAAAACCAAAATAAAAACAAAAAATACAAAAACAAGATGCATGTTGTGGAGGTAAAAATCTGCACAATGTTAGAAAATGACATGTATCATGACAATACGGATATGGGCATCACATCTGGAGTCCACAAGCCCGGGTCCGAATCCATAATCTCATGAGGACACTCCGAATAGGCATGACACGACTAGATTGAGGGTCTAGTCAGACACATCGTGAGCGAATCACCTCAAATAGATAAGGGATGATCAGATTAGAGGTCTGATTAGACGACCTTATACCTCGCGAACAATCAGAAAAGACACGACCAGACAAAAAGTCTGGTCGGACGATCTTTTATCTCGCAGATACGCGAACTAATATAACAGGTGAAGGAGAACCGAGGAAACGGTCAGAAGGCCATAACACCCATAACTGTCAGGCGGACAATTAAGGCTCACTGCTTACATAATGTGGATAAATAGTGGCACAACGTGCTGCATTAAACACATGGAGGTTTCCACAAAGAATGCCCACTAAGTGCTTAGTGGAGAAACGGTTATAACAGCTAAAGGGAAGTAGTAGCTACAATTTGGCCAAGTGAAGCTATAAAAAGGGAGGTAATCCAAAAAGTTAAGGTATCTAACTTCCTACTCTCAAGCCACCAAATTAAATTAGTTTTGCTTTGAATTCCCTTACAGATACATCTCTTCGGAAGCCCTTTGACTGACACCACACCGGTGTCTCCCAGATTTATTTGTGAGTGCAAGATCCAGTGCACCCTTAACCATTTTGAAACAGAATAAAACTTATTCTTTGGTGTACAGTTTTTCCGGCATATGTGGATATAGCGGTAGAATAAATGATTTTTTTTAGTTGTGTTTTGAATTATTCTCTTTGGGAAACGTAATAATAGAGTTTTTGTTGTTTGAAAAATATGTGAATAAAGTGCGGATAAAGATTTATAAAATGTGAAAATATAATGATAGTTGATTTAACAAGTGATTTATATGAGGTGATGACAGTTGATTTAACAATAGGCCCACATATTCTTTGGGTGAAATAACCTTGAATAACTCTAAATCCAGGGGTTGATTGGAATTCATATATCACTTTATCACAGTTTATTCCAGCATAGTTTATCTTTGAATATTCAAGACTCCAAACAACTAAAATTCATAATTTTCATTTATTTAAGAATATTCCAACCTCTTTTCCATATTCAAACGGGGGGAATGAATGTGTGTTATGAGTCACGATTGACCATTCCTATCAAAAAAAAAAAAAAGGACCCCGTCCATTGTATTATGAATCCATCTCAATTTTTTGCATTTCATAATGTATCAATATTGTAACCAGTCAAAGTCCACAAACGCACAGACAAAATTCCAACTCGAACACGACACGACGAATCATTCAATCCTTTTATTTTTCTTCCCCTACCAAAAAAACAAAAATACCTGTGCAAATCCATACAACCCCTATAAACTGTAAGAAGTACATATAACCTCGTGAAAATACCTATACAAATCCAAATAGCCCTCGAATAAAATTTTTTTAACAAACAAGGAATATTTTGTGAATTTTTTGTTTGTTTAACCCTGATTAAAAATATAGCATGCCAAAACCATCATACAATATGTTAAAATGTGAATGTTTTTTTATAAATGACAATTTTACCTTTAAAGATAAATTTATAATAAGAAATAGAATATTCGCATAATATTTCTCATTTGTCAACAAAAGTTTAACTCTAGAAGTTATATGGATTTACATAGGTATTTTCAAGGGGTGACATAAATTTCAAACAGTTTATAAGGGTTTTTTTTTAAATGTCTATTGTGAATTTCCCGATTAACATAAAACATACCGCCGGAACACTTCTCTCTGCCTCAACGACGGAAAAGGCACGGTCCCTCCACAAAGCGTTAGAATTTTCACGAATAATAAAAAAGAAAAGCATAGCAATTCCCAAAGCGGGTAGCAGGAGTCCTTTCTTACTAATGTTGTAAATGATCGAGATGTCCTCAAACATTCATCCTCTCGGCTCCCCGGAGTAAGCTTGTCAATTATACAAAAAATATTCATATTCAATCTGTATTTGTATTTAAAATTTTAAAAAATTATCTTATATTTGAAAATTTATATATGTATTCGAAATAAAATATCTAAATCTAAATTATTTTGGATCGAATACAAATATGATGGTATGCGATCCGTAAGATAAAGATCTTACTGTTTGTAAATATGGTAGCAAAAAATTTAATTGTGCAAGTGCATGTGATACAGGCCAAAAAAAATTATAATATTATATAATATTATAATATATTATAATATTATATTTATATTAAAAAAATTAATTGTGCAAGTGCTTGTGATGCAGTTGCTAGCCATGAAGTCCTCCTCCTCCCGTTTTAACACCAGCTAGCTCCATGTAAAAGAAGAAATTCAGATGACATTTGAAGCCTTCATCATAGTTTCAACATCAATTATTTGGAGACCAGAACAAGTCCTCCACACTGGAGTTTTGAGCCCCTACAATTAAGAAACATGTGATTGGATTCCACAAAGAGGTTGGGTTTTCCATTTCTTATTAGTCATTATTTGGATTTTCCAATGGAGATGCTATTTTCTAACCACAAAGAAAGAGAGATTTTGGAATGAAAGATCTCTTTTTTTGGCAGTGTCAAGGGGAGGTGCTAGAAAAAGTCAAAGTGAAATACAGATAAGCAAATAAACAAATGAAAATGATGTGTTAGGCGATCTTGGCTGACCCGAAAATTTAGAACTGTCATCTATCTTAAGAAGAAGGATTGATGGACATTGACTTTGGAACTTTTACTGTGAACATGTTGCTGAAATCCAGTTTTACATACTTACATTCAACATTGTAGGGATGAAAACACAATTTGGGCCGTTTGGATCTGCAGTTAAATTGATTCCATGTTTGAAAAATGGAAGACTTTCAAATGTTAATCCAAACACATTTTCAACATTTAACTTTTTAACCTCTCTCATGATTTTTTTGGCAAAACAACTCAACAATTAAAAAACTAATAAAATAACATTTTTAAAAAACTGAGCTTGAAACGTGGAACTCTAAAAATCCCAGTGTTTCAATCGCATATCCAAATATAGCATTTATCTCTATTTTCATAAGAATTGGGAATCATTGATATACATTTATCATTCTTATAAAAAAAAAGAGGACACTCCTTGATTAATGATTTTATAACTAAAAAAGAATGTGGAATTTATATGAACACAAAAAAAAAAATCTTAAATGGTTCAATCTGAATCTTCCCAAATCAAAATTCCCTCCTAAAGTGTTGTTCTAGTGAATATTATTTTTTGTATTGATTAGCCCTCATTGACCTTATTGAAATAGCATAAAATAGTAATATGTTTGTGGTAAATAATTTGCTTGCCTGCTAAACAATATATATTCAAGTTCCTCTTCATTTAACACACCTAGGCCCTGTTCAACTAATTTAACAAAAACCTGAAGGGTTAATTTAGCAAGAGTTAAGGTTTTGAAGAAACAAAGTCAGAAGTCCCCTTCTGAAAATCAATACTTAACATGGAAGGTGTTCTTTGCACAGGATGCATGTTGTTTTCATACTCACAAATTAATTGGTGCCGTTAACATGGAAGGTGTTCTTTGCACAGGATGCGTGTTGTTTTCATACTCACAAGTTGTTTCCATTCCTTTTTCTCTCGAACAAATGTGCTTCTCTTTTCATCTGAATTTTGTTTTTGAATATTGAGAACAGTTGACATACATGGATACATACAAGTATACAACCCTTATCACAATAAAAGAATTAAAGAGAGACCATTTGTTTGTGTGTGTGTGTGTGATATCAAGAGATAATTTAATTAGTAACTCCAGTCTCATGTACTTGTTTGGTTCAATTTTCCTGGGACCTACCACAAGTCTTGTCTATCCGCAGAAGATATGACTATTTTGTTTCTTAAATAAAATAGTGTTGGTGTTTCTTTTGTTTTGAATTATTTATGCAAATTTTTTTATTTGTTTGTTCTTTTAGATTTATTTATTTAGTTTTTTTTATTTTGAGAAAGATATATAATCATTATCATTAAGTATTTGTAATAACAATGTCTGAATTAAGAATGAGAAGAAGAGAAGAATGCAAAACAACAAAACTACATAATAAAAGCCACTTGTTGGGCGAGAAGCCACCCGAGTCGTAACACTCATAAGCCTACTCCTCCACCGTTATGCGGTTCTCCTCAACTCACACCTCGCTATCCCCCGCTAGTTCCGTTTTATTAGGATTTATGTTATTATTGTTTGATTTAGAAATGGTTTATTGGATATTTTCATATATATGTTTTATTTCAAATTTTTACTCTTTTGTTTTGTTTTGTATTTTCAATTTTATTTTTTAAACAAATGTTACTCTTATTAGCTTTGTTTACTATATTATTTTCTTTGTTTTTATTTGTTCATATTTATTTTTTTAATTTCAATCTTTAAGAAAAATTGAAGGTTAATTTAAAAGAAAATTTCAAAATAAAATGTACGAACAATTGGGTCACATTTTTAAAAGTTTGTCTACTACTGGACTACACTGAAGGTTTGTCTACAACTCGACAAACCCAAGGTTAAGCTGTCTTTGATCGGGTCCAAGTAGATTGCTAGTTATAACTTATTAAAATGAAATGTCCAGCCTGTTGTGCAACTTCAATTGTAGCTTTCACCAGCGTTCTTTATATAAAAAAAAATCGAACAACCTCATACACTACGATAGCGCTATCATAATATATAAGGCTATAAAATTGGTTACAAAATGGACTGAGTGTGTCAACATTATATAACTTAATATGTTTGACAAGTCTAACCTCACCCTCATCCAATGCAGGTCTATTGGGCTTTTCACTAAAAGCCCAAACTATCACCTTCTCAATCGACACTCAACGCACTGCACTTCTCCTAATGGTGGTGGAGTTTTACCTTGTCTGCCTTGTAGTGAATGATATAATATGTTACATTACAATCTAACGCATATTAGTTGTTTTGTTCCTCAACAAGTTCATTAGAGTTGCGTTAGACCTGTTCATGTTGACTGTAAAAAGTTTCTGTCCCAACAAACTATAATACATCAGGATTGGATCCGGTCAATTCGATCAGTATCGAACTGGACGACTTGGAAATCGAACAGCACCACCTATAAATTAAACTGCACAATCAATTGTTGGGTATATATTTCACTTTCCTATAGGATACTAATGATATTTAGGAATTCATATTTCTCCGATAGTTGATTGGATTCAATAAGAGAATGAAATATATATCCAACAAATGGTTGTGCAGTTTGATTTATAAGTGGTGCAATTCGATTTTCACATCATCCAGTTCGGTGCTGACTGAACTGACCAGATCCAGTCCTAACTGGATCCGGTCCCCTTGTGCTACCGTTTGTTTTGGGCCCGTTACTTAGTCTTATTTGCAATTCCATCTCCAGTCTTATATACCCCGATCACTATCCAATGAGATATGTACTTTTATATAAACTTTTTATATTTTTATAATTGGTCCATGCAATTCATTAGAGAATATACTTTTATTTTTTTAAAATGTTGGTCGGCCCCACATATTCAAATGTGATTTCCACTATTGGAACAAAAAATCAGATCCACAAACTAATATTCCATGTACCAGCGGCTCATGACCCAATTACTGAGGGCCCATGGCCCGAATGGCCCACTATATGTGGATCTGTCCCGTTGAACCCTCCATACACAATGACTAAGCACAATTCAAGTCAGTATATCATAATTTGATTTTTGAATAAATGATCGTCACCAACTGATTCTTTAAATCCTCACAGAAGTATTAAATCTAGAGCTATTATTAAATTGATTCTGTGATATCATAACAACATATCTTTGATTTAGGAAAATCACCAATTGATTCACAAGATCCCAACAAATTGTGTGTATTTATCAAGAGATAATGGCAGCAGATTCTGCAAATCCCTCTATTGACACATAATCAATTCTCAAAATCTGAGATCTCTTCCCATCCTTCCGATGGAAGAGAGATCCACACCAGATTCTAGGACATTCATCAAAGTACTATAAATATGAACCAGTTCTACTGGCAGGATTAGAACAAGGCCCTAAATCTCAACCACCGCTCAGCAAGATACTCGATCATAGACGGAATGCTATGATGCCACAACGCCAATGGCCCATTCCTGAGAGCATCATCATGGTTGAAGAAAAGGCACTCATGGAGAAGATTCACGAAGGATCATGCGGCGATCACTCTTCTGGGAGATCGCTCATACATCGCATCCAGACTCAAGAATACTATTGGCCCACCTTGCGAAAATACACTATCGATTTTGCCCATCGTTGTTAACGATGCCAACAACACGCATCCCTCATCCATGTCCCCGCCGATGACCTGCTCACCCTCACATTTCCATGGCCCTCCGTGCAGGGGAATGGACATTGCGGGGCCATTTCCAGTCGCCATAGGGGGCAAAAGGTATGTACTCGTAGCCATCGATTATTTCACTAAATGGATGGAAGTAGAGGCATACAAGACCGTGAAGCACTCCGACATCAAAACTTCTTATGGAAGCACATTATCTGTCGGTTCGGAGTGTCCAAGACTGTGATAGCGGGCAACGGGAGGTAGTTTGCTAATGATCCTATCCATGATTTCTATGCCAAATATGGCATCAAGCAACTCTTTTTCTCCTGTGCATACCTGCAAGGGAATGGGCAAGCAAAGGTTACCAATCATACAATCTTCAACTTCTTGAAAAAAAAGGCTTGAGAACAAGATAGGGCAAAGGCTGGAGGAGCTCCCAGGCATGTTTTGGGCCTACCACACCACGAGAAGGAAGCCAACCAGAGAGACTCCATTCGCTCTTGCCTGTGGCACGGAGGTGGTCATCCCTGTCAAGGTTTGACGCTCTACCTTGTGGTTCGTCCTTGCTGACACCCTGTAGAATGACATAGCCCTCGCTAACAACCTTGTGTTCTTGGAGGAAAGTAGAGAAGCCGCGCTCATCCGCATAACTGCCTACCAATACCAACAAGCTCTCCATTTCAATAAAAAAAAGTGCATGCCCAATCATTTGCCCCTAGCGAATGGGTCCTCTAGTGTGTCACCGAGAACATATAGGAACCAAACGTGGAAAAACTCAGGGCCACTTGGGAAGACCCATATAAGGTGGTAGAAGCTTACACAAGGGGGCATACAAGCTTTGCACGTCGGTCCACGGAAGGTACCTATCTCAACTCCCTAGAACACGATGAACTTGAGAAAGTAAGCCAGGCGGCGTTTATGAATAAATGACAAAGGGGAGGTGACACTGCGAAACATCTCAAGCCAGGGGAGGGTGCAGACTTTGTTTTTATAGGTGATGCCATCTTCACGGATCAGACCACTAAGACATGGTTCAAGTCCCACATGACTAAGCCTTCAGTGGTTCACATCAAGGGAACCCGAAATATCCGTGTTAACAACACGACATAGGCTAGGGGACAACTCATCATCCGGAGGGTGATGTCACACGGTGGTTAAAGCCTAAAGGGTAACCAACTTCTCTAAGGGTGTGTCATCCTCAATATCAAACTGTGTTGCCTTGAATAATGGTAGGGTCATGCCACATAAGTGATTCAAGCTATCCATTGCATGGACCCGTTAGGGAGACATTGCACCCGGTAACTGAAATCCCAGTCCTTTGTAATCCTAATACGCCACTGTCATCTAAAGCATCTCGGGAGGCAAATGTGACTGAGACCAAACAAATGAAGAGTCGAACAAGATCGATTCGACTCAAAATACGAACATGGCTATCAAACACTGTACAAGTTCATTCCATGAAATATCATTTTTTATTTGATAATATTTTAAAGTCAATTACAAAAGGGAGAAAAAAGAAAAAAGAGAAAGCACATCTCCGGGCCAAAGCCCTCCTCTACGTCAACAAAGTCCAGGTGTCACCTCCTCGGGTGACCCTCTGACAGGAGCACATAATTCAACCATGCTGGAAGCTCCTAGCATGAGTCACCTCAGGCTGGCATCCTCTTGGCCCTTGAGATCACCCTCAAACACCTCCCGCTCCACCGCACGGGATTGTCAATATGTTGTGGAATGCTTGTAGTTGTTGCGCTCGTTCTGGAGCAGTGTCACCTGTGTCACAGCCCACATTGTCGCCTCCTCAACTCGTGCGAGGGCACTTGGAAAAGGCATCCTTGGGCCATGTACGGGGTTGTGGGGGGTGCCTCCTACACGTCGTTCAATTCCCACTCGGCCTCACTATTGATAATCGGCTCACCCCCCTCCTCTCCAAAGGAAGATCCGGAGTCCGACCTTCGGTGGCTGCCACCAGCATGGGACGAGCTCTCACCTCCCAATATCTTCCATGTGCAGCACAAGGCCAATAGGTCATCGGCGTCCGCCATCAGAGTACGCTCGTGGATCGTCAAGGGGAAAGACGAGCTCCAAACGAAGTCCCACGGGGTCGCAAGACCGTCTCATTCATGATGTGTCCTACACGCAACAGTCCATCTATCCCCACCGAGCGCGACCACATCTTCCTTCCACTTGCAGTCGATATCAGGGATCTCGGACAGGATATGTCGGTGCCCATTCACAGCGAAGTAGAAGCGAGGCTTCTCATGCGGATACACTGCGAAGCGCTAGCTGTACATGACCTCTTCGAGGCCGAGGCCATACGCTGAGTGGAGGACGAGGAAGATGTTCGGGTGCACCTATAGTGGTGCGAGTCTCAAGCATGTGAGAAAAATGGAGATGAGAGAATGAAGGGGGAAATGGACGATAGAGAGGTGGTGGTGGGAGAAATATGCTTTTCCCGGACGAAACCCCTCTCCATCCTCGATCTTCACGTCATAGCGGACCCTCTTCTCTGAGACGCCCTTCAACAGAGAATCCATCGGAACCGAACGAATACAATGAACGAGAGAAGAAGAGAGAAACCTAGAGATTCGAAGGAGCGATGGGATGAACAACTCTCAGCCCCCTCGTTTTATTGCCTCGGACGCGACAGGTGTCAGATCCCTTGAAACCCTAGGAGCCACAATTCAATTTGGTGGCACACAAGGATCTACAATTAATAATCATGACTGGACCTACACCACTCGACATGTGTCGCCTCAGGTATGTTTTTCCCACTGACAGGAGGATCTTTGATCCCAAACATATGGAAAAAAAGAAAAATCTATAGGGGTAAAAAATCAGACCCACAAACAGTGCTCCACGTATTGGCGGCCCATGACCCGACTAGTGAGGGCCCACGACCCAGATGACCCATCATATATGGATCCAGCCCATCGAATCCTCCATACCCAATGACCGAGCACAAAATTCAAGTCAATATTTTATAAATCGATTTTTGAATAAAGGATCATCAACAACTGTTTCTCTAAATCCTCATAGATATATTAAATCTAGACCTATCATTAAATTGATTATCTGAAATCACAACAATATATCCTGGATTTAGAAAAATCACCAATTGATTCACAAGATCCCAACAAATATGTGTATTTATCAAGGGATAATGGTAGCAGATTTTGCAAATCCCTCAAATAATACATAATCAATTCTCTGCCCATCCGTCTGATGGAAGTGAGATCCACACTAGATTCTAGTGCATCCATCAAAGTACTATAAAAAGAGAACCAGATCTCCGTATTGAGGGAAATGAAAATTCCTTGTTGTAAAACTCTAAATTGTTCACTTGACTGACTTGAGCGTCGGAGGGTTTTCTACAGATCACTCCATACCTTTTTTCCAACGCCGCTTAAGGAGGAGAATCATTGGCGACACAACGTAAGTCGTCAGGAGAAGCAGAGCGAACGGACCCTATCGATCCGAACCTGGATCGCTATTTATTGCCCCACCACCCACCTTTTTTTATGTTTTTTAAATTGCATAACTCACTTTAGATATGATGTATTTTTCTAAAAAATAAAGTATAGTTTGCAATAAGTTCTATAAATTGATTTATAGAATATCAAAAAAAATTCCAATGAGCTTTGTATCTCATTACATCTCATTACAGTGAGTGAATGTGGCTAAGAGATATATGAGATTGTAAAAAGGGCAGAGTGTAACAACGTTCTTTATTTTTAAAGAATATACTTTATTAGTTGAAGTATATTAATTTTAAAAAATCAAAATGTGTGCATTGTAAATTTATAATACTCCTTTTTACGGGGCATTTTGAAACACGATATAAATGATATAATTATGTTTTTACATAAAAATAAAAGTTGCATACGAGTAGGGCCCCAAAGTTTAGGCCCAATTGATAAGCTTCAATAGGTGTCACTATCTCATTGGTTGTCTGTTTGGCTTTTTAAAAAGGTAAAGACATGCAAAGATAGTACTGCCCTTTCTTTAAATTTGAATTTTCCATTGTCAAGAAAGCTATCCCTCATTGATCGGTAATGTATTACCACCTCCAGATACAAATTTAGATACAATCATATATATATATATTAGTTTTTTTCAGATAGAAATATAGATACAGATTTAGATATAATTACAGATGAAAAATTTTCAGATACAGATAAAGATGAGTATATTAGTTTTTTCAGATATCAATACAGATTATATACAACCCTATATTAATTTTTTCAGATACACCGTATATTAGTTTTTTTATATACATTGAAAATGTTATTGAACATAAAAAGTGAAAAACGTTTTCACGAATGTAAATAAACCATGCATACCAATACCCAAAAATGTATCTAACGTATACAATTTAATCATCCATTAACTTATATTAATAGAAAAACCAAAAGACAAACAAAAAATACAAAAACAAGATGCATGTTGTGGAGGTAAAAATCTGCACAATGTTAGAAAATGACACGTATCAAGACAATACGGATATGGGCATCACATCTGGAGTCCACAAGCCCGGGTCCGAATCCATAATGTCATGAGGACACTCCCGAATAGGCATGACACGACTAGATTGAGGGTCTAGTCAGACACATCGTGAGCAAATGTCACCTCAAATAGATAAGGGATGATCAATTAGAGGTTTGATTAGACGACCTTATACCTCGCGAACAATAAGAAAAGACACGACCAGACAAAAAGTCTGATCGGGCGATCTTTTATCTCGCAGATACGCAAACTAATATAACAGGTGAAGGAGAACCGGAAACGGTCAGAAGGCCATAACACCCATAACTGTCAGGCGGACAATTAATGCTCACTGCTTACATAACGTGGATAAATAGTGGCACAACGTGCTGCATTAAACACATGGAGGTTTCCACAAAGAATGCCCACTAAGTGCTTAGTGGAGAAATGGTTATAACAGCCAAAGGGAAGTAGTAGCTACAATTTGGCCAAGTGACGCTAAAAAGGGAGGTAATCCAAAAATTTAAGGTATCTAACTTCTACTCTCAAGCCACCAAATTAAGTGAGTTTTGCTTTGAATTCCCTTACAGATACATCTCTTCGGAAGCCCTTTGACTGACACCACACCGGTGTCTCCCAGATTTATTTGTGTGTGCAAGATCCAGTGCACCCTTAACCGTTTTGATACAGAATATAACTTATTAGTTGGTGTACAGTTATTCTGGCATATGTGGATATAGCAGTAGAATAAATGATTTTTTTAGTTTGTTTTGAATTATTCTCTTTGGGAAACGTAATAATATGGTTTTAGTTGTTTGAAAAATATGTGAATAAAGTGTGGATAAAGATTTATAAAATGTGAAAATATAATGATAGTTGATTTAACAAGTGATTTTTATGAGGTGATAACAGTTGATTTAACAATATGCTCACATATTCTTTGTGTGAAATAACCTTGAATAACTCTAATTCCAGGAGTTGATTGGAATTCATATATCACTTTATAGCAGTTTATTCCAGCATAGTTTATCTTTGAATATTCAAGACTCCAAACAACTAAAATTCATAATTCTCATTTATTTAAGAATATTCCAACCTCTTTTCCATATATTCAAACGGGGGAATGAATGTGTTTGCCGGTTAGAATTTAGATCACGATTGACCATTCCTAACTAGAAAATGGACCCCCGTCCATTGTATTATGAATCCATCTCAATTTTTTGCATTTTATAATGTATGTATTAACCAGTCAAAGTCCACAAACGCACAGACAAAATTCCAACTCGAACACGACACGACGAATCATTCAATCCTTTTATTTTTCTTCCCCTATCAGAAAAACAAAAATACCTGTGCAAATCCATACAACCCCCTATAAACTGTAAGAAATACATATAACCTCGTGAAAATTCCTATACAAATCCAAATAGCCCTCGAATAAAATTTTGTTAACAAACAAGGAATATTTTGTGAATTTTTGTTTGTTTAACCCTGATTAAAAATATAGCATGCCAAAACCATCGTACAATATGTTAAAATGTGAATGTTTTTTTATAAATGACAATTTTACCTTTTCGGATAAAGTTTTATAATAAGAAAATAGAATATTCGCATAATATTTTTCATTTGTCAACAGAAGTTTAACTCAGGAGGTTATATGGATTTACATACGTATTTTCAAGGGGTTATATGTATTCGAAGTAAAATATCTAAATCTAAATTATTTTGGATCGAATACAAATATGATGGTATGCGATCCGTAAAATAAAGATCTTACTGTTTGTAAATATGGTAGCAAAAAATTTAATTGTGCAAGTGCATGTGATACAGGCCAAAAAAATTATAATATTATAATATATTATAATATTATATTTATATTTTTTGGGATTAGTATGATTTTTTTTAATTTATTTTAGACCATGTAATATTTTATGTGGATATTTACAATGTATGTCTTATTATGTAATTATTGAATTTTTTTTTACATATTTCAGATATTGGATAGATGATTTTTATTTTCGGATATCAAATCTTTGGATATTTGAATCATATCGTATTCATTTTGATTTTTTTGGATATTTTTTATAATTCTCCGAATCCAGATTTTCAATTATCGGATATGAATACTAACTTTTAATATTCATTAGATATCATATACATACAATATTTTTTTGGATATTCAGTTCAAATATAGATACAGATGTGTATATATCTGTATCTGTTTCATTGACAAGCTTACTCAAGAGTTCATTTTTGCAGCGCGATGAGGACACTGGAGTTTCGGTGAGTTTTGATGGCCACTTGATTTCTATCGACAGAAGATTATTTGAACCATGTATTTTCTCTGTATTTCTCCCTTGATCTGGTAAATTGATGAAAACACCTCTCTTCTGCCTTCTGAATAGGTGTAACTAAGAGCATCTTCGACAGAAGATTATTTGAACCATGTATTTTCTCTGTATTTCTCCCTTGATCTGGTAAATTGATGAAAACACCTCTCTTCTGCCTTCTGAATAGGTGTAACTAAGAGCATCTTCAGTCAGTCCTAGAGCTATATACATATCAAATAAAAAAGTGAATAAAAATCTTACATAATCATTTCCAAACGTTGACCCAAAACCATATCAAATGTAGGGAGATTAAAAAATTTATTCAAATCAATGGAGACCCAAATTTTACTCAAAATTTTTCAATGAATTTTTTTCACACCAAATGAGTGAATAATTGGGAGAAGATATGAATTTTTATAAAAAAAATTGAGTAAATGATTAACAAAATTTTGATATAGGTTTGAGTAAGGACTAGAGATAACTTAATCGAACAACTATTCAAGTAGCGAAGTAGAGGGCCCACCGTGGATAAGGTGGAAAAGGGGTAAAATATTGTTTGTTTAGCATAAATAACTCAATATATATATATATCATAATATGTAGAAAAATGTAATATTGTTTGATGTGGATATTTTCTCCTTTAGTTTAATTTGTAATTACTTTGGGATTGAAATTTCAAAGGATAATTTTTATGGGGATTTAGGTGGAAAAAAAACCTAAAACAATATGGATTTTTTTGTTGTGCCCTTATTGCGCGCAATCTTTATATAGGCTGCCTATGTACCCCTAAGGGATCAAGCCATACGTAGTTCCTGAAATTGCCTTGTAACCGCCTTGCCACTAAGTGTTTAGTGGGATTTTTTCTAGAGAAACGTCCCTCGTATTTACACTCCATGTCGGCCCTTGATTGCCCACGTTCTGGTGCTAGTGGGCCTTAAGTGTCATCGTGGCACTTACAGGCGTTATTGGTCTTCTAACCATTTTCCATTCTGCTTGGGGTCCCTTTGTGTACTTGCCGTGCATTATATCTCCAAGTATGTCAGTGAAGAGTAAGGTCGACTGATCAGACCTCATGTCTGGTTGTGCCTTAGACTGCTAGTTCCTGAGGAGTAAGGTCGATCGACCAGACCTCTTGTCTGGTCGTGCCTTAGACTACTCGAGGTTGTAGATACCCCAATTTTGACCGTCCAGAAAGACAGAAATACTTCAAGTAACACCCAGAAATATACCACATTTGGACATCTAATAGAGAACCAAAAGTTAAAGAAACTGAAACCCTAAACCCCAGCCTAACCCTAAACCCCAGATCTAACCCTAAACCCCAGACCTAACCCTAAACCCTAGCCAGACCGGAAACCCTAACCCTAACCCTAAACCCCAGCCTGACCGGAAACTCTAACTCTAACCCTAAACCCTAAACCAGAAACCCTAACCCTGGCCCAAACCAGGAATCCCCACCTAGACCCCAAAACCCTAGAGAAACCCCAAGTCCCTGGCAAGGGGCGGCTAGCCCTAACTAGCCGACCCATACCAGGCAGCTAGTTAGCACTAGCCGCCCCCCTGGCCGACCTTGAACCGCTTCCCTGGATGGGACATAAAGCAGCATTGAATGCTGATCATTGCGGCGGGTTGTGACCTTTAGCCGCCCCATCTTGGCATGATCAATCCAAGTAATCGACCCAAGCCACCGCTTGTCAGAGATGGGACGTTTGGCAGGTCATGATAGGGGCGGCTACCAGGAAGTAGCCGCCCCATCCTGGGCGGCTAGGATGGGGTGGCTAGTTAGGACTAGCCGCCCTTCACCTGGTCCTGACAGAAGAACCAGAGGATTAATGAGGGGTCTAATCAAACACACTATTAACCAAGCCACTCTTTTACCCCCTGGTTATTCCCCTGCCTCTTTTTTACTATAAATAGAGGAGGTACCAAGCCTTTAAACAACATCCACAATTCACATCCACAAATCCCAATCCACTTGATATCCATTCCTTTCTCCCACAAGAAATCCCCCAAGAGAGAGAGAGAGAGAGAGAGCCCCTTTTGTGAGAGAAATACCCATTCCCTACACAAAACACCCTCTCATTCCACCCTCCAGAAACCCGGGCTAAGCCTAGCATAGCCTCTGTCCAAGACCAAACCCATTTCCTACCAAAGTGCTGCCCAAACCAACCCAGGCCCGGACGGCTAAACCCTAGTAGCCGCCCCATACCTGACGGCTCAAACTCGGTAGCCGCCCCCCACTTGTCCCAAGACTCCTTTAGCCAAGCCCCGGAAGCATAATAGGATAACCTGTTCTTCACCTTTGTGTACGATATATCCGTGTCTCAGAGCGGAGGGCCCACAAACTCCCCACGTAGGCGATCAAATCCAACCCAACCTTTTTCTACTTTTTTTAGAAAAAGCAGGTGGCGATCACACAAACCCCCTTGAATCCTCTTGAGCCGCTGTCGGGCGCCTCAACCAGGAACGACACCACCCTTCCGAGAAGACGATCCGACCGAGCCCGCCAGGGCACACATTCCGATCTGAATCCCCAAAGAACCCCCACACACGCACCACCACGCGGATTCTTTCAGACACTGACGGAATCCAACATCGACAAATCTGGCGATCACGGTGGGACCTCCCTCGTGAAAACAACAAAAGGTAATCCTCTTCTGCCCCCCTTTTACAAGCTTGACTAGAACGCTATCAACCTTCTAGGAAGGTTAGAGTTTCCCACCCCATGAATCAGATCCTCCTCTACTTTGCATCACAGCATCATTTACTGCTTTGTAAGCCACACACCGCTGCACAATCATTTACTGCTTTGTAAGCCGCATACCGCTGCACAATCCTTTACTGCTTTGTAAGCCGCACACCGCTGCGCAATCCTTTACTGCTTTATATCTGCATTCATTTCATTGAATCGTTTCACACACATCATGGAATACTAGAGGAGAGAATCCACCAAGAGGGTCAGGCCACGCAATTCCTGACCCATCTAGAGGAAAAGATGGCCAGTCTAAGATACCAATCCGTAGAGGACATGTTTCATGACCTCGCCGACTACCGTCAGGTCAAGACCTTGAGACAGGAGGCCCCTGTCGAAACCCCCAAGGCCATTCCCAAAACCCCGTCCACACCCAGCCACTCGGTCAATCCGAGCATTTTTTCGTTCACCCCCCTTTCCCTGGCAAATCCAATGTTCCCAACCATTTCCACCCCGGGCCCTTACCAAGCCACCCCAAACCCGGGACCGCTAGGCAGCCCTCCTAGGGGAGAAACACTGGATGAAACCATCTGGAGAATCCTCTCCGAGACTAGTCCCTCAGCCCCCAAGCACATGTCTTGCATAACCTGAGACAAATCCCGTCAGTCTACCTGCCGGAGGGATTCAAAATCCTCAAATTCCACCGGTATAACGGTCGTGGAGACCTAGACATCCATTTAACTGCCTTTTATCTAGACGCACGCCCATTTCTACATAATCAACCTCTGCTAGTCTTCCTCTTCCAGAAATCATTGAAAGGAGAAGCACTACAATGGTTCTCCACCCTCCTGTAGATCACTTGTCGAACTTCTCGGCTGTAAGCGAGAAGTTCTTAGGCCGCTACGGTTACCAGAGATCAGAACCCCCTCTATTTCGGATTTAACCGTAGAGAGAATGAGGTCTAGGGAGGAATTTGAACAATACGTGTCTCGGTGGCGCACACTTGTCCACCGAACCAGCCTGCAACTCACAGAATGTCAAGAAATTGACATGATGTTACAGAGCCTGAGTCCAGAACTTCGTACGAGCCTTTTGTACGGGGACTGTACTACGTATCAGCTTATAATTGACCGCCACAACAGGATTTCCCGTTGTGCAGCCCCAGCAGTCCAAACCCAGTCCCCACCTATCAGCCATAGGGTTGGACAACCTCCTCGTAAGGCACAAACCCCCACGGTAGAGGGGATTACCCAAGTATCGGCACTCTACCCAAATGGAGCACGAGTTCCTGATCGAGGAATGGCTCTGAGACAGTACACGTCCGGTTCATCCGGGTATGTGCCGCCTCGGTCAATCAAACAAAATTTCGCTACTCGATCAGTACCCGTCCCCGTGGTGACACAACAAAACCCGGTAATCCAAAGCTCTCCGGTCCAAAGCCCTGTAATTTCAAGACAAGGCCAACCTAGGACCCCTTTCTATTCCACCTTCCTAAGAAATCAGAACCTAAATCCTAGGCAGCCCACCCAAAGTATTTATAATGAGGTCTCCCCCCGACATCCTATGATTAGAGACGAATGGGAAAGAGGGACTCTTTCCCTCCCCTCCCAGAAACACTAACTAGGATTTTTAGGGTACTAATGGACACAAATAGTATCTCCCTCCCAGTTGCTAAACCTCCACTCCCCGGGGCCAGCAGACTGCGTTACTGTCAATACCACCAACAACATGGTCATACCGTAGAACAATGCATTGTTTTTTGGGATTTTATTTACGATTTAAATGATGACAGGCTCCTTGATTGGGCCATGATCAAAAGCCACTTAAAACAGGGCAATTCTCGAGCCTCCAAGCCACTTGACATTTTTACTGACCCATTGCCAGGTCACAACCAAGCGTCCACATCTGGAGCCCACATGGTAAACATGGTCAGGAGAGGAAGACAACCATCACCACAACCAAGCAGTTCAGAGGATGTCACTGATGACAGTCAATCCGAAGGATACGAGGAGGAGGGGCAGAACGAGCCCTTCCAGCTGAATCTCGACAACCATGACCTCGCCATACTTTATGACGAAGAAGAAGATGCAATTCTCGCCCTGCTCACGGTCATCAACATCAAGTCCGACGAAAGCGGACTAGAAAACCCGGGAGGAGACGAAGAAGAACCCTTTGAGGAGATCTCCGAAGGAGCTAGCAAAGGACTCGAGGGAGGGGAATGTACGACAACGGGTCCTCCAAGAGTACCGACACTGTCGATGGCCCCCGCCACCCAATGACCATATCATTCACTGACAAAGACCTCCCGGACCCCAGACTGTGAGTCTACCCCCTACACATCCGTGGACGACTTCAAATGTTGTGGCTAAACAACATCTTCGTGAACCCAGGGTCAGGAATGAACATAATGACGTGCTCCACCTACCAGAAGATACCCAGACTAGGCCGTCTTCCTGTCCAACTGGCCCACCATACTATTCAAGCTTTCAACCATACCGGGAAGACTCTCCGCGGCCCTGGAACATTCTAGCTATCCGTCGGCCCTCTCATCTGTGAAGTAGCCTGCTTCGTGGCTGACATCGACACAAGGTACCCATTGATGCTAGGACGACCATGGTTGGACAACATCCAAGCTATCTGTTCCCCCCGGCCCAATGCCTTCGACTGCCTTCATGAGTCATGTACTGACAATCTGGGGAGAGGCACGCCTCCAGTACGAGAACGAGAACAACTGGGCAATACATAATATGTTCACACTAGCCCTGCGACCGGGGAACGAGGATGAAGGTGGTAGCCCACCTGGGTCCCCTTATAACGGTGACTATTCCCCGGAAGAAGCGGCTGGGACCCTGCATCCATCAAGCGATCTTACGGAACCCAACTCGATCACCTTCCTCCTCCATGAAGTCGCAAAAGCCGGAGCACGTTCCGCACCCCTCGCAATTACTGCCATACCCGGAGGAAGAGAATTTCGGCACATTCTCATCGATACGGGAGCGGAAACTAACGTTCTCACATATTCCACCTACCAGAAGCTAGAAGGCAGGGTTCCTAGATTGGAGCCCTCGGACGAATTCATTTACGCCTTTGACAGCACACACAAGAACGCTTGCGGACTGGTCACGCTCCCACTGAAGATCGGCCCGGTCTCCACCATCATCAACTGCATGGTAATGAACATTCGATCACCCCACCCTCTGATTGTTGGGAGGACATGGCTCAACAGCATCGAAGCCGTCTCATCCACCCGACACCAATGCCTTCGCTTCCCGTACTGCGAGGAAGTGATATCCATATGGGGAGAAGCACACTTTAAAGAGACACGGGCCCGGAATTGGAGCGTCTGTGCCATGCGCATCCGGCTAGAGGTGCTTGCATGTTGGCAGCCAGGCTCCACCGACGAAGAACTGCTCCAGCAAGGAAGACCCTTGGAGAGGCTCTGGGAGGAAGAATTCGGGAATAGGGGACCCCACCGGACATCAGCTGGCCGCCAAAAAGGAGCTGACTCGAGGAAGCAATACGAGTCCAAGAACCAGGTATCGATCCCCCCGGGTGAGTCTTCATCACCCTGTACATATTTGTTTACAGCTTTTTCTAAAAAAATCGAAAGATAAAAATATTTGTTTACCAGCTTTCGTCTTAATCACCCTGTACATATTTGTTTACAGCTTTTTCCAAAAAAATGAAAAGATAAAAATATTTGTTTACCAGCTTTCGTCTTCATCACCTTGTACATATTTGTTTACAGCTTTTTTTAGAAAAATCAAAAGATAAAAATATTTGTTTACCAGCTTTCGTCTTCATCACCCTGTATATATTTGTTTACAGCTTTTTCCAAAATAAATCAAAAGATAAAAATATTTGTTTACCAGCTTTCGTCTTCATCACCCTGTACATATTTGTTTACAGCTTTTTTCAAAAAAATCAAAAGATAAAAATATTTGTTTATCAGCTTTCATCTTCATCACCCTGTACATATTTGTTTACAGCTTTTTCCAAAAGAAAATCAAAAGATCAAAAATATTTGTTTACCATCTTTCATTTTCGTCGCCCTATACATAGTCGTTTACCCGCTTTCCTGAAAAGAAACTAAAATCCAAAAATACATGCTAATCAGCTCTCATTCCCCAACTCTGAACATACCTGTTTCCAGCTTTATTTCCAGTCTTCTTCAAAACAAAAAAATGTTTTCTAAAATGTGTTTTCCACACTCTCCTTCAAACAAAAGTTTTACAAAACCGTGTTTCCATAATTTCCTCCAAAGCAAGCAAAAAAAAACAAATAATAAAACATTTTCCCGAACTTTCTTTACATACTTTCCAAACCACGAAAATATTTCCCAAAATTTTCTTTACTTGTTTACCAAACAACGAAAATATTTGCAAACTGCATTTCCACTCTTCTCCAAAACAAAATGTTTTACAATCTATGCTCCCACACTCTTCTTCAAAATAAAAAGTTTTGCAAAGTCGTATTTCCATGATTTCCGCCAAAAACGTTTTACGAACTGTCTCTCCATGCTTTCTTTCTAAAAACAAAATTGTGTTCCAAACTTTATCTCCATTCTTTTTCCAAAAACCTATCCATTCGCCAACACAGGCCCTTTTCAAAACCATAACTATGCATCTGTCTCCACACTTTCCAAAAAATAAAATATAAAAAATACCAGAAAGAGAGAAAAAGAAAGATGAAAAGATTAAGAGCGGCAGACCATGCCCAGGCCTACCAAAGAAGGGTAGCAAGGTCATTTGAAAAGAAGGTAATAAAAAGAATTTGAAATCGGGGAGTTAGTACTTAAGCAAATCATGCCATCAAGACAACCTCACCCAAGAGGGAAGTTGCAACCAACATGGGAGGGACTCTATGTGATCACCCATGCCTATTCTGGGAATGTCTACCGCCTGGTAGATGCCAAAGGAGTTGAGGTTTCAGGTTCGTGGAATGTACTTTATCTAAAGAAATTCCATGCATGAATAGCTTTCAATACTTGAGAACTATTATTCTTTCTTCCTACAATTTCCAGCGTTTAGTACTTGATGATAGAATTATAAGACTCTCCAAGATAAACTCGTATTTATTTGAACACATCTCCGCCAATCATGCCGCTCCCTTCACACACGTATGACTGGACAATAGATTTACCCGATAGAAGAGAAATTGCCTACCCCGTAGACTGGGACAATTTAAAACCCCAAAGCAAACCTCCCTTATTTCTGCCCCACCCGTATTAACCCCAGGTCAAAATGAGGAGTTACCTGGACCTAGCATATGTCCCAAAACTGGCTCTGGCACTATACAAACACTTTTAGAGGGGAAGCATGAAAAGAATTAGGGTGAAAAACATAAGCCCCCCCTCAAATAAAAAAAAAAGGCAATGAGAGGCCAACAAAAGAAAAATAACACCCAAGTGAACGGGTTAAACTCTCTATTTTAGCAGTCTTTCACGCCTTTACGCACAAGTGTATGCCAAACAAACGGCTATACTAGTACAGGGTCCAAACAAAGGACTGTACTTTCCACCCAAAATAAAGAAGTCATAAAAAGAAGAAATCCAGAGGGACCTAGAGAGTAGGACATATGCTAGACTGGGACAATTCTAAAATATTGCCCGAAAGGAAGATATTACTCTTACCCCATTCTCCCCCCTCCCTTTTTATTTCACAATGGGATTCAAAATTGAACTATGTCTACTGGGAAAGGCGAAATTTCAACCAAAGGTAGACCATTTCCAGGTTTACAACTACACACACTCACATGAGTTCACTTAGAGACTTGCCTATCCATAGGAAGCTTATTTAACTTGAGTCCTGGTACACTCATGGATCTTCAGCATGTTTAGAATAATATGATCAAGCATTTGAGAACCATGAATATAGAAAACCGACACCTAAGGCTTATGCCTTTCAAATACAATCCTGGTTTGGACATAGGTGACCACAAGGGCTCCTCCATAGGGACTTGATGGTATCTTTTACTCAAGAAAGTCGAGAACATTGCCCTCTCACGTAAAAAACCATTGAAGAATTAAAATGGCCCTTTATGCCACTCATACTTACGCATAAGTTCACATTTTCCTTTTTCAAAACACCTAGGCATCCGATTTTCTTGAAATGCTAAAATTGACCCCCCCGTACCAATGATAAGATTACCCCCATCTACACTCATTCTATGCCCTTCCGCACATGCTTGAGAAGAAATTATCTCACTTTCACACATACTTAAGAGTTTTCTTCGCTCACGCACTTGGAATCCCACCCTTGCGTACTAAAGCATGGTTTCCTGCACTTTACTTTCTCGCATTATCTTTCCATTTACCTTAAGATGGATTGTAGCCCTTGACAATTCAAGCAAGAAGGGCTCGAAAGTCAGTGCAGGGGCGCAACCTGGACAGATTTAATACTTGGTCCATGGAAAGAAATGTTTTTATAGGTCTCGAAGATGAAAACACTCGTAAGGACTTTAAGCAGCAGCAGACAGGAGCAGCAGAACCAGACTGCCCTAGGCAGGGGGCGACTAAACTCGACTAGCCACCTCTCACTGGGCGGCTAGTTTACACTAGCCACCCCAGCCATTTGTTTCAGGTAAACATGCCCCAGGCAGGGGGCGGCTAAACACAACTAGCCGCCCCTCACTGGGCAGCTAATTTACACTAGCCTCCCCCTGCCTGCACCTATTTCAGCTATGTCAGTCCATATCCAATCAACTCTTCAACATTTCTTTACCTATTGAAATCAGTTCTTTCCAAAACTTGCATACACGCAATTCATATAAATAAACATTCATAAGACACACACCAACGCATTTAAAAAATAACCATATTTCAAAAACACCTGTCCATCCATAAAACATACCAAAACTAAACCATACGTCCATCTCATCCAATCATCCACCCATAGAACCTTATAAAACCATTCCACATACATCACCCAATTAAAAAAAAAAAACAAAACTAAACACCCATGTTTGTTCGTACACCAACGAAGAAAGCAAAGGATTGTTCATAAACAGAAAATTCAGACCTAGTCTTAAACTAAAAGAAAGTTTTGAAAACAAGTAGACTAGAGGTAAATAGATAAGATCCATCGGAAGCTTCCATCAAAGTCTTCAGCTACACGCCATTAAATTATCACCTAAGTCAAAAAAAGAAAAGAAGAAAAGCATAAATTACTTGCATATATACTATTCTTCAACCTAAAACCAAGACGCAAAGAAGCTATACCTCGGTGTATCGTCATCTGCTGGAGGCTGAGTCGGAGGAACGTCCTGACTTGGCTGGGAAGGGAGCGGCGGCTGATGAGAAGACTGAACCTCTGGAGCATCAGGAGCAGCAGGAGTCTCTCGAACCAAAGACGCAGCCCTCGCATATATCCCACGACTCTGAGACGCCGAAGGACGAGAAGCACGGCTGAAGGTGGCCCCGATAGCCAAGGAAGCCGAGACAGAATGGTCAGGCTCAAGCGGGAGAAGGTCAAGGTCCGCCTCGGTTAGAGCCCCCTCCAACCAATTTCCCCCTCATAGTTGCCTCCGAGAGTTGGACCTGCTGCATATCTCTGTCTCTCCTCTCCAATTTCTATCAGAGGCGACTCTCTGTCCCTCTGGCCCGATCCTCAGCCGCCCTCAACCTCTCCTCCAACTCCCGTGCCCTCGCCTCTGATGCCCTGAGCGCCTCTCAGTCCCTGTCCCCGGCCGCTTGGAGAGAACGAACCAAGTCCCCCATCAAACCTCCAGGAACACCCGCTGAAGCCTCCAACTCCGACACCCTCATCTGGAGGGAGTCCCCTCGTGGCCTAGGGTGATGAACCCCTCTTCTCTCAAAGCCATCATAGACCTCAGCCGGTCCGTCTCCTCCTCAGCCCGAGAAGCCCTACCCCTCGCCTGGCCCAGCTCCATCCGTGTGGCCGTCAATTCACTCTGGGCCGCATCTAACTCCCTCGTCAGCTCGAGCTCTCGCTCAGAAACCATTGAAGGAGGAGGGGCGGAAGAAGAGGAATTGCCGTCGGCTCTCGCTCTCGACAGAGCATCCACCTGAGTCTCGAGGACCCGGACCTAGTCCTGCAAGCATCTCCTTTGTACCCGCAGCGCCTCTATCTGCCTGGCCCGCGCTTGGAGGTGCTCATTGGCGGTCTTGAGTCTCTTCTCCATCTCATTCAACTCAACCTGCAAAAAAAAAGAAGGGGGAAACACTATTCAGAAAATATTCAAGCAAAGGAGAACGAGGAAGAGGAGAAGGGTTTCCAACTTACGTAAGCATCCGGGATTTCTTCCTCCATTGTCTCAAGGATACCCGCGTACTCCTGACGATACCAAGCCAGGTATTCGTCACTCGAACTCACCTCAGGACGACGCTCCACCAACACACCTCGGCCCATCCATGCCACCACATACGTAGCGTAATTCCTCGGGAGGTTCGTGTCCCGAGGAATCCCAGCCACCGGGATTGAGGGGTGCCGCGGCAGAGGATCGGGCACCCACTGGTGATACCCAAGCTGGCGGATGACCCGGCTGATCGCAAGAAACACGACCTCATTAAAGTAGATCAACCAGACGTCTCGCACCAGGGCCTCGGGAACCTCCTCCGAATATGGCCTCCACGTCATCTAAAAGCATCAAAAGATAGGAAGAGCGCTTAGTCAAAAGAAAACCAAATGCAACCCAAAGAAATTCGAAGGAAAACTTATACCTCTTCTTCCGACAAGACGTGGAAGGCCTCTCGGAATTGGGCAAGGCAGTACAAGCGAGAGGACCCCCGGGGTTCCCATCTCATGGCCCAAGGGAGGGCACGATCAAACGGCGCCAAAGTCGGGCGATCAATGGCGAAGTGCTCGTACCCAAAAACCTAGCAAAACAAGAGGGAAAATATCATAATCAAAGTGAACTAAACCAAGAAAAGGACATTTACCACTCACTTACACATACCTGAAGAAATGGCGCGAAGCCGCCAAGGTTCTTTCCCCCGGCCCTCTTGACTTTCTTCAAGAGCTCCGTGAAGAGATGGGCAAGCATCGCCGCTCCCTAGGCATAGCGTCCTATGCCCTCCAGGTCCCTCATCAGCAAAAGGGAATGAGAGGAAACCTTATCAGAGGCCGTCGAGAAGAGGACCCGGCCAAAGAAGTAAAGAAAGAACGCCCTCAACTCCCTCCGTGCCCTCTGTGGGCACGCGACCGCCTCTCTCGCCTCGATCATCGCCCACCTCCTCTCGAAGCTAGCTGCAGCTTTGCCCTTCTGGCGCTCTGTAAAGGAACCAAGGCCATACTGCCCTAAAGGGATCCAGTTCAGCGTCCGCTCCCGCTCCACGAACTCCCATTCCCCGATCAACTCTCGAAACATCCCCCTATAGTCTACGAGGGTGGCCGCAATCACCGCTTCCCCAAGACCGGAAGACCAGTAATCCGGTGGATGTCCTCGAGGGTCGGCATGACGGCACCGGTAGGGAAGATGAACGTGCAACTCTCCGGGTCCCATCTCTCCGCCAATGCCTCCACATATGGGCGATGGACGTGGAACGGCTCAATCAAAAAGAAGGAACGGAAACCCGCTCCATCCACTAAACTCCTCTCCGCCTGCCCCAAGGCATCATACCACCGCTTCGTCCCGTGCCATAAAGCCCGGATGCGATTCGGCCGCTACAAGCAAAATGAAGAAGACATGGGTTAGTTTAAAGAGCAATCGAGAGGTAAGAATCCAAAGCCTAAGATTCGTTTAGAAAATCATGCTTAGCAAATAAAACTTCCATATACTAAATCAAAGACGAAAGCATGAAAATAAGAAGCTTAAAACACGTAAAGGTTCTCCTCCCATTATTTACAAAACACTCTTCATATGATCACACATGCTAAAAGCATTAAAATCCCACCGTGGTCACCATTTACGCTCTTTCTTGCATCACACTATCATGCTTATACACTTTCCCTAAATACACCTAAGCATATGGAAAACACTTGGACCCGTGAAATACATACACTCTACCATGATCAAACACATGCGAAGTCACACCCTAAAAACTATATGCACACAAAAATGCATCGCATGCAAGTATACTAGCCATATCATTCCTCTCTCCTTTATATACATAAACAAACATGGATATATATATGAAAAATTACCCCCCCCTTTTTCCTAAACAAACCCATGCCAACATACAGCATGCTTACACATCCCATCGTGATTAGCTTATACACCAAGCATGACTATTAAAAACACACATATACGAGTATTATACGCTAAGTCACCTGTTCATACCACCCAATAAACATGCATCTACACCAAATAAAAGCTAAAAGCTAAAAGGGGTCAAGGAAATTACCACGGCCTGTGTGGACCCAGGAGCGTCCACCTCGGCCTCGTCGGGATCATCCATCCCGTCGTCATCCCCCTCCTCCTCATCTTCCTCGAACATGGCCTCCTCGGCCTCAGCCTCAACACCAACACCGGCCTCTGCAGCCCTGGTGCCCATACCCTCGACCTCCTCGGCCTCGTCCATAACCTCTCCAGTCCCTTCTACCCTCCCCGCGCCGGAGACAAACTCCGCAAAGGCCCCCATAACCCTGCTTTCCTCCTCCTCAGCCCTGGCATCTGTGGCCTCCCTATCCAGCATCCCAACAATGGCATCCAACGATTCCCTCTAACTCCCTCAGCCCCTACCCCCTCGGTTGCACCATCAACCGGTCCTCCAACCCCCGAAACCACCTCCTCGACCACCACCGGTCGATCCCCACGCCTCCTCTTGCGTGTATAACTTATCGTACTCCCCCTACCTCCGGGACCGCCCCCGAAGCCAAACCCCCGACCTCACCCACGTGGGTGCCCACCAACGACGCCTCCGTCATACCCATAGCCTCCCCCACGGCCTTGACCTCTAGCCTATCACTCTCCGATGATGAAGAGCTCGGGCTATGCTCTCCACGAGCCACCTGTGGTCGTTTTCCCCTCGAGGCGATCGCCTTCAACCTCGTCATCTTCCTCGGTTTGAAAAGAAAAAGGAGAACCCAAAGCTAGGGTTTCGAAATCAAGAGAAAGAGAAGATTGAAGATGAAATGGAGGAAGAGAAGGCAAATAAATCAGGGTTTTTTTTGGGTTTGAAACCGAAGAGAAGAAGAAGAAGAGGGAGAGAAACCATTTTTGAAAAATGGGAAGAGAGAGGGTTCTTTTTTCGGTTATAAGGGACCCAGTCGAGAGGCGGCTACTCATGAGTAGCCGCCCCCTCTCGGGCAGCTAGTTACAACTAGCCGCCCCTCCCAGTTTTCCTGTCATCACTTGAAACCCCTTTCCAATCTCTTTTCAGCCCTAGTTTCAAGGTTTTCCATACCAAACAGCCATGTATTGGCTTATTTCCAGGCACTACCTGATCAAACACCGCTTTCCCAAAGTTTTGCCGCACCTTCAGTACCATTCAAATTTGAATTTCTTCAGTTTGGTTTTTTTCCAGAGTTCTTATCATTCAGATGATCCAATTCACCAAATCAACTTTTACTGCTTTCTGTCAGCGATATCCCCTCCTTGCTGAGTTTTCCCAAGCATGGGAATGGTAGGCACGAGGAAACTGACGCTGGGCTGCTCTGTGCACGATAGATAAGAACCCCGACCGCGGGTTGGATCACTCACCATTTACTTTTCCCGCCTTCCACCTGGATCATCCTTTTTGGTTAAAAATTCTAAGTCAAGACCTAGCCTCTGACGGCCTAAATCAACTCCCCGAATAGTACTATTTGTGTTGGCATAACTTCTTGAAGGTCGGGCCGGCCAAAATAGGGGTCTACTTCCTTATCATCGGTCAAAGTCTTTCCTGCTTCACACAACGACTCTGTCCGATGAGGGACAATTGTAGATACCCCAATTTTGACCATCCAGAAAGACAGAAATACTTCAAGTAACACCAGGAAATATCCCACATTTGGACATCTACTAGAGAACCAAAAGTTCAGGAAACCGAAAACCCTAAACCCTAGCCTAACCCTAAACCCCAGACCTAAACCTAAACCCCAGACCTAACCCTAAACCCTAGCCAGACTGAAGACCCTAACCCTAAACCCTAAACCAGAAACCCTAACCCTGGCCCAAACCAGGAACCCCCACCTAGACCCCAAAACCATAGAGAAACCCCAAGTTCCTGGCAAGGGGCGGCTAGCCCTAACTAGCCGACCCATACCAGGTGGCTAGTTAGCACTAGCCGCCCCCCTAGCCAACCTTGAACCGCTTTCCTGGATGGGACATAAAGCAGCATTGAATGCTGATCATTGCGGCGGGTTGTGACCTTTAGCCACCCCATCTTGGCATGATCAATCCAAGTAACCGACCCAAGCCACCGCTTGTCAGAGATGGGACGTTTGGAAGGTCATGATAGGGGCGGCTACCAGGAAGTAACCGCTCCATCCTGGGCGGCTAGTTAGGACTAGCCACCCTTCACCTAGTCCTGACAGAAGAACCAGAGGATTAATGAGGGGTCTAATCAAACACACTTTTAACCAAGCCACTCTTTTATCCCCTGGGTATTCCCCTGCCTCTTTTTACTATAAATAGAGGAGGTCCCAAGCCTTTAAACAACATCCACAATTCACATCCACCAAATCCCAATCCACTTGATATCCATTCCCTTCCCCCACTAGAAATCCCCAAAAGAGAGAGAGAGAGAGAGCCCCTTTTGTGAGAGAAATACCCATTCCCTACACAAAACACCCTCTCATGCCACCCTCCAGAAACCCGGGCTAAGCCTAGCATATCCTCTGTCCAAGACCAAACCCATTTCCTACCAAAGTTCTGCCCAAACCAACCCAAGCCCCGGACAGCTAAACCCTAGTAGCCGCCCCATACCCGACGGCTCAAACTCGGTAGCCGCCCCCCACCTACACCCCACTTGTCCCAAGACGCCTTTAGCAAAGCCCCGAAAGCATAATAGGATTACCTGTTTTTCACCTCTGTGTACGGTATATCCGTGTCCCAGAGCGGAGACCCCACAAACTCCCCACGTAGGCGATCAAATCCAACCCAACCTTTTCCTGCTTTTTTTAGAAAAAGCAGGTGGCGATCACACAAACCCCCTTGAATCCTCTTGAACCGCTGTTGGGCGCCTCAACCAGGAATGACACCACCCTTCTGAGAAGACGATCTGACCGAGCCCGCCAGGGCACGCATTCCGATCCGAATCCCCGAAGAACCCCCACACACTCACCACCACGCAGATTCTTTCCGACACTGACGGAATCCGATACCGACAGAGGTGACATTTGCTCATGAGGTGTTCAACCGTCCGACTAGACCCTCATTCTAATCGTGCCTACGCACCTGATAACGTCTTCATGAGGTCTCTCGTCAAGGATTGGGTCTTGTGGGCCCAAGTTAGATAGCCCATGTTAATTAATCTCTTCTTGACACGTGTCGTAGCGCATATTTTTACCCCACAGATGTCCCCTCCCCTGTTCTTTTGAATTGTCAAGTGAGCAGGAGATATGAAAAATCATCTCACATCCCTCCTTTTTCGGGGGTCAAAGATTTGGTCGCCTGTCTCCTCGGGATTCTCTGATCCATTATGGATTTGACGACCGATCTGCTAAGTCAGCTTTAATGACGCGTGGCCTCCCACGGTTTTCTCTTTGAAAATCCAAACGTCAGCGCCTCTTAGGATTTCGCGAAACCCTTTACGAGGCATTGATTGTACCTCATTATCTACTGCGAATAATTGCTGCCGTCATTTCTGAAGCGTCGCCTCAGCAGTATATAAAGTCGAATGGAAAGCACTCTTCATCCCATCTCGTCCTTCGTCTTCTGAAATCTCCCTTGCCTTTGATCATGGAGAAAACCGTCATTGCTTCATCCCTTCAAAGTGAGTTGGGCGTCTCCTCAGACTTCACGGTTGATGAGTTGTCTGAGGATGAGGTCCCACCCTCTACCTTGATTATGTCCTCCTCCATCCAAGTTATTTTATAGATGGGGGTCTTTATCTTCCTCTGCCATGCCTGGTGGCAGAGTTTCTTGACTTCTTCAGCCTCCACCCCATCTTGGTCGTCCCCAATGTGTACCGCATCCTGATACGTGGTTGCGTTGGGGAAGAAGAATGGAGTTGAGTTGAGCCTGACCGAGATCCAATGGATCTATTAGGTCAAGGGTTCGGGGTTCGGGGTCCTTGGATGTCAGTGGGTTGGGATTCATCCCATCGCCACTTGTGCCATCTCCAAAAATCGATGGTGGATGCCCACAGGCCAGAGGTCGAGTAGGTGAAGATGGATGACATCTCCCGGGTGATGGAGTATCCGGACCGATCATGGTGGGAGCTGCTTGGATTGGAGAAACCGCGATGCGCTCCGCCGATCGCCACGTTTTCTAGTGATGTGGTTGAGCCAGCCGGTGGCCACGGTTCGGTTCCTCCTCCTTCCATTCCGCACAATGGGGCGAGGCAGCGCTCTCATAGTCTCATCTGGTTGGGTTTTGGATCAAGTTCCACTGCCCAACTGGTGGATCTAACTTCATCGCCCCTGCCTCCTGACTCACTAACTCCATCCCCCGCCGTTCAATCGTCCTCCCCTTCCGCTTCTTCTTCTTCTTCTTCTTTGTCATCGTCTTCCTTAGCTTCTGCTGCCACTAGGGGTATTGCTCTTTCCTCTGGTGGCATGGAGGTTGATACCCCAGCAGTGGTGCTACCAGAGAACCTAGGTGCTGGGGCAGATGCTGCTCATATGCCTGAGGACCGTCTACAGGGTATCCCTCTCCCTCCTAATGGTCCCTTGAGGAATTTGCAAGCATCATTCATGTCGCCGCCCTCTCCATAGATCATCACTTGTGGTCCCTCCGCGAAGCTTATGAGGGTGATGAAACAGATCGCCTTCTGCACTTCATCAGCGGCTACCACCTGGGCCATTCTAACCACTCACATGATTTTTAATAGATGAGCAACAAGGAGCTGCCCACACTTCTTCACGTTGTACGAGAGAGGAGAATCCGAGGGAAAGACCGAGTAGAAGACAGAGCAGAAAGTTGAAAACATGTTATACCCCTTTTTTTGTGCAACCTTTATCCAATCAATGAATAAAAAAATATTTTTTCTGCTCAACCTTGTTCATGCTCTATTTACTCATGTATTTCATATATTGTTTCGTTGTATGTTTCTTGTTTGCCAATCGCAGAGCTGGTCGTAGCCACGCACGTTCACGAACACGATTTGCGAACAAAACTCTTAAACAGAATGCATGACTAGAACTCTTGAACAAAATTCACGACTAGAACTCTCGACCAGAACTCTTGATCTTGACCGCCTAGTCGTAAAAGCCATCTCGTCGATCCGTCTTTTCTCCGTGCCACGTAGGAAGTTCGTAAAAGCCATCTCTTGCCGCGTGTTCAAAACCGTTGTCTCGCCTTTTGTGCCAGCTGTCCCTCGATTTTCGCATAAGATTTCGGTGATAAATCTTCCCACGATCTTGGTTTTCGCGCCTACGTCATGATTCCGGGGGTTTCTCGAGGAGAAATTTCCCTTCCATATAATCACCTTCACTTCGAGAATAATAGGCAAGAAATCTGGAAAAGAACATACCTCTTCTCGATTTCAAGCTCTGTTTCTTTTTTATTTTTCACCATGTTGATGGATATTGTCCAGAGGTTGCGGACCTCCTGTCCATTTCAGTTTCCATCACTATTACCCTGACACCCTACAAAACCATAAATGATCTGAAGGAGTCCAGTCTTGAGAGGCTCTTCATGTATCCTTCTGAGATGCTAAAAAGCTCTCTTTTTCCCTCTCCCTGAACTGATCAAGGACTTCATGTGCCAATTCTAGCTTCACCTGTTACAATGTTCCCCTAACTTGTTAAGAGTCTTAATGTGTGTCATCATGATCAATCGCAGGCTGCAGCTCCAACTCGGGGTAGATGACATCTACCACCTGTATGATCTGAGGAAGACAGAGCATGCATACTATCTGCAAGCGAGATCTGGCGTTGTCCCCCTTGTGGAGAAACTTCCCTCTTCTGACAATGGATGGCGTGAACAGTACCTCGTACAATTGACCGGCGCTTGGGTGCTCCATGCTCCCGTTCCAGGAGGGAAGGCGGTGATCCCGTGTCAATTTCGTCCTGCAAAGTGGGTGAGCACAAGAATGAAAATTTTCGTTCTCTCTCTCTCGTTGGCTGACAATCTTTGTGTGCCCTTCACATATGAGTTGGAGCATGTGGCCCCGGCTCCGTCAATGATGAAGTTTGATCAAATTGCTAGAGCCCATGAGCTGAAGGAAAAATATTTCCTTAAAATCCTCAACCTCCCCGCCCCCAGAGCTTTGGGTTCCTCTTTGAAGGCTGTTGGTTCATCATCGGGAGTCAATGTTCCTTCTGCTTCATCTCCTGCTGTCGTCAAAGAAGCAGCCGAGCAGTCTGTCCCCTCCAAGGTCAAATCTACCTCCAGGAAGAGGTTGAGCTTGTCACTTCCTTCGAAACAAAGGACCAAAGCCTCTCGCCCAGCTTCGTCAGTTGAATAGGTAGACTCTAAAGATAGAGTTGATGCCTCATCTGATGTCTCTCAAGCTCCCCTTCCAGAGGTTGATTTTCCTTTGATTGTTGTCGGTGTGGCTGCCGTTGAGCCTCCCGTACCTTACCACGAAGAGGGATGCCCACCAAGTCTCGTGGTTCGTCGCGTACCATAGATGGTGGAGGTTCCCTCTTCTCCAAAAATTGAGATGATTGCGGCTCCTCGCCCCGATCATCAAGTTGCGGCATTTGAAGTCCCTACTGACGAGACTCTCGTTGACCCATCTCCTGCAGTTGTAGCTTCATCAGAGATGCCCTCAGTTGAAGTGATGGAGACTAATCCCATCTTGCCTTCTTCGCCAATCGGTTCGACAGCTGCTAGGGTACCCCTAGTCATCTCGACTGCTGCAAGGGTGCCCCCAGTCATCTCGACTGCTGCAGGGGTGCCCCCAGTCATCTCGACTATGGTGGATTCTCAAGGCTCAGACGCACCTTTCATCATGACGTCTAAAGTTTCCTCTTTCGTTGACGTGAATGCGGGTGCTTCTCACCCGGCACCCTCGAATGCCCCTTTTGCTTCAGCCTCCGCTCCTTCGACGTCGGCCGGCAACTCTTCGGGAGGTCCCCTTGCTAATCAACCTAGTTAAGAATTTGTCAGTTCCCAACTCAGGGGTTGTCTTCTTAAGGGCGACTTGGTCAGCGGTCGCCGGGCTACGACGGATGCGTTTTTCACCCAGTTAGGCTGGAGCTTTTACAACGTAAGCATTTAGCTTTTGTTTTGAAGCTCCCCCTTCGATGTACTAACCATTCGCTCTTCAGAACTCTGTCATTTGGTAGGTCTTCGGTGAGCGGAGCTTGGATGTGATGAGGCACGAAGCTCTCTTAAAGTCGGCCCAAGATCTCGCCCATCGAAGAGGAGCAGTTAGCGATCGTGAAGCGAGCTCGCCTTACGGCGGTGTCGATGTGGATTTTTAACGATCTATAAGTTGTAATCCAGTTCTCTAGACTTGAATCCGGTGCGTACACGACGTACCAGATTACCGTTTTGAGAGATATTCTGAGATTGCTCGAGTGCTCAGTGGGATTTAATTGGTGATCGCCACTTGCTTTTTACTTAAATGCAAGAAAAGAAATGATCACCTCGCGGGGGTTGTGGATTCTCTTCACGTTGACGCTGCCGGCCATGCAACGCGGTAAAGATCAGGTATCTCACACAAAATTATTAAGATCCAGTTTTTAAAAAAGTGTAGTAATTTATTCTAAAATAAAAAAAAAGAAAAAAAGAAGAAAAAAAAGAAAAAAAGAAATGGTAATGTTATGCACTGTCCACAATGAAAGTGAGATCCATAAAATCCAAATAAAACCATGGCCTGGTCTTCAACAGTTTCAAAAGCAGATCAGAGAGTCAAAAACACAAAGTATTTTAATGTACTAGAAAGCTCGGAAAGCCCGAGATCAAATGGGGCAACCCGACGGCTCTACCACCAGCCGTCCAAAACAAAAAAAAAATCAACATTTTAATCAATTATCTTTTTATTGATTAAATGACCAGTCCATGATGACCAAGGACTTTGTCATGGATACAAACCATCCAATAAATATAAGAGGCCATCCCAAATGTAAGTGGAAGACACAGATTGAAACAGGCGGCTCTCCAAGGAGCCGTCGCCCGACAGTTTAGCTTTTTAGCAAATAAAAATGATGAGCAAAACAGATAAACTATTTAAGAACAATGATCAATAAATCAGGCGAAACCAACGGCTCTTATATAAGCCATCGCACAACAAACCAGAAAATCAATTAAACAATGCTAAACCAGTCCGAGGACAAATAAAACCGATGGCTTCCCCATGTGTCGTCGAGAACGAAACCCAGAAAATTCAGTAAAAATAGTTCTAAACTATTAGAAACAAACAATCAGAAAGCAGTAAATAAAATAAATAAAGGAGCAATGGAACAGTACAAAGAAAAAAATAAAAAATAATGATAATCAAGTAGAAACATAAAAGAAAATAAATATATGAAAATGAAAGCAAATAAACAAAGTTAATAATAAAGTAGTAAACAAAATAAAGGAGCAATGGAACTGTAAATTAAATAAATAAATAACAATGATAATCAAGTACAAATATAAAAGAAAAATAAATGAAAGCAAATAAACAAGGTTAGTAGTGTTGGAATTCGGGACAATGGAAGGAGACAGAACCGTGCGAGTGCTTCAAGGATCAACAGGTGTTGAATGCTTTTAGACAAACTTCTCCCGTTCCGGTATGAACCGCGAGTACACCTGGGATTGATGAAGTGCTGCCTTCAGGATACAATGAAGCCCTCTCTTGGTGTTGCGAACAGAGTGTGTACTCTCTGTCTCAACCTCTTAGAACTCTCTGTATTTAGGGGCTGATGATGCTAACTTGTAATTGATACAAAGAAGATGAGTTGTTGTATATTTTGATATAAGGTTCTGAATTTATAGGCATCAAAGTGCCTTTTGATTCAAATGAAGCACCCCTTCATGAATGGGGAGTTACAATAACCGTCCAATTGGTGGTCCACCGTTTCCACGTGATCGTGCGGTCCAGATCGTCCATCACGAGATGCACCTCTTCCAGTGGCACCCCTTGGTGAATATAACCACCAACTGTCAATCCAACGGTGCACATTGCATCTGAACGTTTCATCATCGGACGGTCCAGATTGCATCTGATCAAAACGATCTCCACCATCCGATTAGCCAAAAAGAAAAGGCTCCAGCTCCTAGCGACGATGCGCACGTGCGAAGTGTCAAGTGCACCCTAAAACGCCCAATACGCACAAACGCGCGCGCGCGACGCGCGTGGTGGTGCTTCGCACCACCCCGCATCAAAGGTCCACCATAAGGTGTCCACCAAAAGGACTTCACTATAGTACATGGGGCTCTCCTTATAAACACTCAAAACATTTTACAAACAACCGATATGGGACTAAAGAATAGGACCACATCATCTTCTAAAGGGGGGGACCACTAAAACCCAAATGTTTTAAATTACTTTTGAAAATACCCAACAAGTAGTCCTTGGGATGAACCCAAACTTGATGAGATAGGGGGTTTTCAAATGGTCTTAAGACCAACTGGCCGACGGCCCTAGTGTAGGCCGTCCGTTAGCTGCGTCTCATCTCCAAAAGAGCAGTTCAAATTCCATAAAGAAGATAACCAACACTCAACTTTGATTTACCTAGCTTCCTTTGAATTATAAATTTATAAAACTCTTGTTTACAAAGGTTTATAAAGATGAAAAGGGAGATTCTTCTTAAGGAAACCCTAAACAAAGAACTAAAAGAGACGATGATAAGAGTGGACAAGGAAAATTATGATTTCTTCTACATTCTCTCCTCTCTTTCTCTGGTTTGGGTGGTGTAACAACTGTGACTTTAATTGGGTCAGGCAGGGCCTGACGGATCTTATAGGTGCCGTCGGGCACCTGGGCGACGGATCCTTTAGGAGCCGTTGGGGTAAAGGGTGACGGATCCATTAGGAGCCGTCGAGATTATTGGGCGACGGCTCATAGTAGAGCCGTTGGATAGGTGAGTGAAGGACTCGATCAGAGCCGTCGATCTGGAAAATTTTTGAGTTTGAAATTTGGTCCATTTTTGAAAGGAACAAACGCGTTAATTGCAAATCATATTTGCGATAATTGGTTTATTGGCGTCGTATTTTGTCCCCCACGTGTTTTCTAATGTTAAAAACATCTTTTGGCATTGAAAATCCTAGAAACTCCAAAACCCTAAATTTTCTTTTCTTCCTCTCCCCTTCGGCCACATTATTGAGGAGCTCGGGAAGGGTGGTTGGACGAGGTTTTGGTGAGTATTTCAACGAGTTTTATAGAAATTTTAGATTGGTAGTGAGTCCTTTGATTGTCGTTTTCATATGATTTCGCTTTAAGGTTTTCCAACTAAAGAGAGGGATTTTTCTTCGAATTCTTTGATGTTATCGTACGATTTCGGATCCTCATGTTTTACCCATTATATGATGATGATTTCATGATGTTTTTACAAGTTTTGTTTGTAATATTTGGTCTTACATATATATACTCCGAGTTTAATCAAATTTTTAGTTTTCCTATTCGATTTGTATGATCTTAAGTTAGTTTTCAGATCTGATGCTATAGCCAGGGTACTATGAGATTTATAAATATTTTTACGAGCCTTTCTTGATTTATAATAAATATGTTTAGGTATATATATATATATGAATATATCATGTTTAGATCTAATTGTTTTAAAAAAATCATGCTTTCAATCTTTAAACCTTGTTTTAAAACTTATATGCATAGATCTAAATCAGAGGCCGTATGTTCATGATTTTTCAAAGGTTTACATGTATATATTTGTATTTGCATCCATGATAAACCTAGGATTTTTTAAATATCTTATTTAAGCTTTGGTTTATTATAATCGGATTTTTGTTTGTATGACATGATTTCGATGTCGATCCGTTTCTGTATAACAATGTTTTAAAATGATTTTTTACTGTTTTCAATGGTAGATGATTTAAAAGATTTTTATAAAAAAATAATTAGGGTTTTTTTTTCTGTTCCGGGATGGCCCCTGTAGGAGCTGTCGGGTTAGTTAAGGGACGGCCCCTATGGGAGCCGTCGCATTTGTTTCGGACGGCCCCCATGGGAGCCGTCGGGAGGGTCTGTGACGGTCCCTATGGAGCCGTCGGGTTCTGTGTCTCCGGATACCCTCGGGTTCCATACAATATGTACGTATTATGATTAGTTGTATCGTTTTCAGGTCGGGTTAGGTTGCCTTAGACCAACTGGAGTTGTTTTGGACTTGTTGGATTTAAGGTGAGTGGGTCTCATCTCCTATGTAGTTTTCAATGGATTTAAAGAATGATTTTAAATGCTATTTTATGTACAACTCGAGCATGTTGCATTATATAGGCTGATGCCTCAGTATGTATCGTATTGAAAATATTATTATATTTGAAACTGTTGCGTGCATTTTTATTGTAAGAAAAATATGTGTTGATCATGCATGCATCGCATTCGTCTAGGTGACGCAGCCTAGGTGACCCTGGTTCAGAATGGACCCAAGTTTAGGTGACTTATGTCTAGGTGAGATGTGTCTAGGTGACACGATTTCCTATGTGAAATCCTTACGGCTAGGTGTTGTAGATGGCTAGGTGCCACCATACGGGCATGCGTGTCCGTTGCATTCATACGTATCATGAGTTTTGACAGTTATTTGAGATCATGCATTGGAAGGTGTTATGCTTCAGTATGGTTTTATTGGAAATTTCGATATTGCAAAAATTATACTATTATATATATTGCAAATTGTTTCTTTTGATATTTCTTATGGCATTGTATTAAAGATTTTATTTTGATATCAATTATTATTGGGACTCAAAGGTCCATTCACTGAGTGTGTGGTTGCTTACCCCTCTTTCTCCAAACTTTCAAGGTAGTCGTTGGTGATCGTTGATCTCGGTGGTGGATATCGTAGCTGTGTTTTATTTCCGTTGCATTTAGGTGGATTGAATAAGCCTTTTCTTTGGCATGTAGTTTCTTTAGTCCCTTTCAACAAAAACAGTTGGATGTTTGAATTTAGTTCATTTCGTTTGTAATCATCCGCGTTTAGGATGAATTATGTTTAGATTCTGGTTATGTTTTATTTGGCATGCTTTTAATAAATCCATTGTGTTTTAAATGTCTCGTGATTATGTGAAAAGTTAGAGGGTAACGACCCGTACCAAAGCTTCAAAATGGAGTATTGGGTATGGGGGCGTTACAGGTGGTGGGAAGAATGGGATCCGAAAATGATAGAGTTTCCCCTCTTCTTTCTTTACTTATGCTTGCTTGGGTTGTGGATTGTGGATGCCCTCTTCTTCAACTAATGCCCTCTATTTATAGGGGTATAGAGCCAATGGAGTGTAGACAACACACAAGGGCTATCATCACACCTTTCCCGTCGATCAGGTTCTGACAGGAGCAAAGGACGGCATCTTCAGTCGAAAGGAGGAGCGCCACTGCAAGTTTGCCAACTGTTGTGATCCAGACAGGCTGATAGCTCTGACCAGTGCCATCGCAAAGTTAGGGTTGCATGCACCATACCGACGGCACATTGCGCGTCCGTCACCAGTGTAAGGGACAGCTGCGTCAGCATCCATCGAAGAGGCATCCGACGGGTCTGCCTCACCCGTCTCTTGATAAAGCTCCCTCCTTTTCAATTGGTTCCTTTCAGGGCTTCTTCTTAAGATATTGATCCTTTAGTTCTTTGGCTCCTTTTGTTCCCATTAAGGCTTCCTAACGAAATCTTGGTCACATTCCTACGCAGCGAAAAATATTGTTAGTGACATGTATTCTATTTATCCTGGTTGGTCAAAAATGGGGTATCTACAGGCATAGCTTACCGAATCTACTGCTCAAGTTCGGGCTGCTGCTGCTGAAGAGCACATGCTCCTCGATCTGAAGTTCTCCCAATCCTTCGATCAAGCTTCCTTTTCATTGCGGGCGCACAACGCTGAAGAGCGAGTTGAAGCCTTGACGCGAGAGTTGCAAGAGCAGCAAGCCAAACTCTGTGAGCTTCGAGCTGATTGTGTTGCTGCTTACGAAAAAGGTTTGTCGAAGGGTCGAGGTGAAGCCTTCACGACAATGAAGGACCAGATGAAGGAGATTACGGATTCCTTAATGACTTGCGCCGAGAAGAACTATGACTGTGCATATCGTCAAGGATATGAAGATAGATCCAACAATCTCTCCTCGCATTGCCGCTGCTCCTCCTCCCGATTCCAATTTTGGCTCAGATGATGGGCCTCAGGCTTAGGCCATTTTTGTAAAGAGCAATGTTTTTATAAACGACTTGTCTTTTACATGCCTGTTTATTTCTCATGTGGTCTGAATTTTTGGAGGCTTATTAACAAGATAGTAGGGTTACGCTCTGTCAGAGTTTGAAGCCTACTCGATGAACTGGCTCCTTTCTATCTCGTCATCGCGACCTCTATAGGGTCGGGGCCCTTCGAGACCTGGTAAACAAACGTCTGAAAATTTGGAGTGCTTAGGATGAGATGGTCAGTGCACTTTCAGAATTTTAGCCAGGAGGCTAATTCTGTTCGTCCTTTCCGCGCGACCTCCGTATTCTTCTCGTAGAGCCTGGGCTCTTTGAGACCGAGTAATCATTAGGGGATGTTGGTCCTTCCATTCATCCTCATCACGTTTGGGTGTCTTGTGCGCTCATCTCCCTTCGCTTGAGAGCTTCAAAGGTGGAGTGCTTAGGACGAGAGAGTTAGTGCCCCTTTCAGAATTCTAGCCCGTAGACTAATTCTACTTGTCCTTTCCGTGCGATCTCCAAGAGTTGGTCATAGAGCCTGGGCCCAGTGAGACCGTGTGAGCATTGGGGAAAGCTTCTACTTCGTAACTGTAGATACCCCAATTTTGACCGTCCAGAAAGACAAAAATACTTCGAGTAACACCTGGGAATAACCCACATTGGGCATCTAATAGAAAACCAAAAGTTCAGTAAATCGAAACCCTAACCCTAAACCAAACCCTGATCGGAAACCCTAAATTAAACCGGAAACCCTAACCCTAAACCAAACCCTGACAGGAAACCCTAACCTAAACCAAAAACACTAACCCTAAACCAAACCCTGACCGAAAATCCTAACCTAAACAGAAACCCTAACCCTAAACCAAACCCTGATTGGAAACCCTAACCTAAACCAGAAACCCTAACCCTAAAACCTAAGAAACCCTGGAAAGGGGCGGCTAACCCTAACTAGACGCCCCATACCAGGCGGCTAGTTGGCACTAGCCGCCCCCATGGCCGACCCTGAACCGCTTCCCAGGATGGGACATAAAGCAGCATTAAATGCTTATCATTGCGGCGGGTTGTGACTTTTAGCCGCCCCATCTTGGTCGGACCAAACCAAATAACCGACCTGAGCCACCGCTTGTCAGAGATGGGACGTTTGGCAGGTCATGATGGGGACGGCTACCAGAAAGTAGCCGCCCTTCACCTGGTCCTGACAGAAGAACTAGAGAATTAAATGAGGGGTCTAATCAAACACACTATTAACCAAGTCATCCTATTACCCCCTGGACATTCCCCTGCCTCTTTTTTACTATAAATAGAGGAGGTCCCAAGCCTTTAAAGGACATCTAGAATTCCAATTGACAATTCACTCATTCCCAAACAAATAGTTCACACTCCCTTCCACTACTAGAAATCCCTAGAGAGAGAGAAAGAGAGTCCCTTATGTGAGAGAAAAATCCATTCCCAACACAGAAACACCCTCTCATTCCACCCTCCAGAAACCCAGGTTAAACCTAGCTTAACCTCTGTCCAAAACCAAACCCATTTCCTATCGAAGTTCTTCCCAAACCAACCCAGGCCCGGACGGCTAAACCCTAGTACCAGCCCCATACCCGATGACTCAAACACACTAGCTGCCCCATTTCCACATCCCACCTGCACCCCTTTGTCCCAAGACTGCTTTGTAAGCCGCACACAGCTGCGCAATCCTTAACTGCTTTATTTACTACTTTCAACCTGCAGTCATCCCCACTCTACATCATGGAATCCCACATAGAGGAGGAGATACTAGAGGAGAGAATCCACCAAGAGGGTCAGGCACACAATTCTGACCCATCTAGAGGAAAAGATGGTCAGTCTAGAGTACCAATCCATAGAGGACATGTTTAATGACCTCACCGACTACCGTCATGCCAAGACCTTGACACAACTACCTAGTCGCTCAGTCAATCCGAGCATTTTTTCGTTCACCCCCCTTTCCCCCGCAAATCCAATGTTCCCAACCATTTCTAACCAGGCCCTTACCAGGCCACCCCAAACTCGGGACCACTAGGCAGCCCTCCCAGGGGAGAAACACTAGATGAAACCATCCGGAGAATCCCCTCTGAGACTGGTCCCTCAGCCCCCAAGCACATGTCTCTACATAACCTAAGACAGATCTTGTCAGTCCACCTGCCAGAGGGATTCAAAATCCCCAAGTTCCACCGGTATAACGGTCGTGGAGACCCAGACATTCATTTAACTGCCTTTTATCTAGACGCCCAACCGTTTCTAGATAATCAACCTCTGCTAGTCTTCTTCTTCTAGAAATCATTTGAAGGAGAGGCATTGCAATGGTTCTCCACCCTCCTGGTAGATCACTTGTCAAACTTCTCGGCTATAAGCGAGAAGTTCTTGGGCCGCTACGTTACTAGAGGACCAGAACCCCCTCTATTTCAGATTTAACCGTAGAGAGAATGAGGCCTAGGGAGGAAATTGAACAATACGTGTCTCGGTGGCGCACACTTGTCCACCGAACCGGCCTGCAACTCACAGAATGTCAAGAAATTGACATGATGTTAGAGAGCCTGAGTCCAGAATTTCGCACGAGCCTTTCGTACGGAGACTGTACTACATAGCAGCTTCTAATTAACCGCCACAACAGGATTTACTATTGTGCAGCCCCAGTAGTCTAAACCCAGTCCCCACCTATCAACCATAGGGTTGGACAACCGCCTCGTAAGGCACAAACCCCCACGGTAGAGGGGATTACACAAGTATCGGCACTCTACCCAAACGGAGTGCGAGTTCCTGATCGAGGAACAGCTCTGAGACAGTACACGTCCGGTTCATCCGGGTATGCGCCGCCTCGGCCAATCAACCAAAATTTTGCTACTCGATCACTACCCGTCCCCGTGCTAACACAACAAAACCCGGTAATCCAGAGTTCCCCGGTCCAAAGCCCCGTAATTTCAAGACAAGGCCAGCCTAGGACCCTTTCTATTCCACCTTCCTAAGAAATCAGAACCTAAATCCTAGGCAGCCCACCCAAAGTACTTATAATGAGGTCTCCCCTCCGACATCCTATGATCAGAGACGAATGGAAAGAGGGACTCTTACCCTCCCCTCACAGAAACACTAACTAGGATTTTTAGGGTGCTAATAGACACAAATAGTATCTCCCTCCCAGTTGCTAAACCTCCAACCCCCGGGGCCAGCAGACTACGTTACTATCAATACCACCAACAGCATGGGCATACCGTAGAACAATGCGTTATTTTTTGGGATTTTATTTATCACATGAATGATGACAGGCGCCTTGATTGGGCCATGATCAAAAGCCACTTAATCCAGGGCAATTCCCTAGCCTCCAAGCTACTTGGCATATTTACTGACCCAATGTCAGGTCACAACCATCTGGAGCCCATATGGTAAATATGGTCAGGAGAGGGAGACAACCATCGCCGCAACCAAGCAGTTCGGAGGATGTCACTGATGACAGTCTATCCGAGGAATCTGAGGAGGAGGGGCAAAACGAGCCCTTCCAGCTGAACCTCGATGATCATGACCTCGCCATACTCTATGGCGAAGAAGAACATGAAATCCTCGCCCTACCCGCAGCTGTCAACATTGAGTCCGACGAAAGCGGACTAGAAAATCTAGGAGGTGACGAAGAGGAGTGTAGATACCCCAATTTTGACCATCCAGAGAGACAGAAAATACTTCAAGTAACACACGAAATATCCCACATTTGGACATCTAAATAGAGAACCAAAGTTCAGGAAGCCCTAAACCCTATCCCTGACCTAAACCGGAAACCCTAACTCCCTAACCTATACCGAAAACCGACCTAGCCCTGACCCAAACCAGAAACCCTAACCCTAACCCTGACCTAAACCCCAACCCTAACCTTGACCTAAACCCCAACCCTAGCCCTGACCTAAACCTAAACCCCAAACCCTGGCCCCAAACCAGAACCCCACCTAAGAAAAACCCTAAAACCCAAAAACCCTGAGTCCCTGGCAAGGGGCGGCTAGACCTAACTAGCCGCCCCATACCAGGCGGCTAGTTAAAACTAGCCGCCCCCCTGGCCGACTTTGGACCAGTCCCCTGCATGGGGCATAAAGCAGTATTAAATGCTGATCATTGCGGCGGGTCATGACGTTTAGCCGCCCAATCTTGGCTGGATCAACCCAAGTAACCGACCCAAGCCACCGCCTGTCAGAGATGGGACGTTTGGCAGGTTATGATAGGGGCGGCTACCAGGAAGTAGCCGCCCCATCCTGGGCGGCTAGTTAGTACTAGCCGCCCTTCACCTGGTCCTGACAGAAGAACCAGAGAATTAATGAGGGGTCTAATCGAAGCCAACCCACTCCATTACCCCCCTGGATCTTCCCCAGAATCTCTTTTACTATAAATAGAGGAGGTCCCAAGCCTTACAACAACATCCACAACATCAACAAACCAATCAACAACCCACAAACACAACCCACAATTCACATTCCCCACTAGAAATCCCAAGAGAGAGAGAGAGAGAGAGAGAGCCCCTTTTGTGAGAGAAATACCCATTCCCCCACATAAAATACCCACTCATTCCACCCTCCAGAAAACCAGGCTAAACCTAGCTTAGCCTCTATCCAAAAACCAAACCCATTTCCTACCGAAGTTCTGCCCAAACCAGACCAGGTCCTGGACGGCTAAACCCTAGTAGCCACCCCTGACCAGACGGCTCAAACCCACTAGCCGCCCCCTATACACACCCCACTTACACCCCCTATGTCCCAAGACTCCTTTAGTCAAGCCCCGGAAGCAGAATAGGATTATCTGTTTTTCACCTCTGTGTACGGTATATCCATGTCTCAGAGCGGAGACCCCACAAACTCCCCACGTAGGCGATCAAATCGAACCCAACCCCTTTTCCTGCTTTAGAAAAAGCAGGTGGCGATCACACATACCCCCCCTGAATCCTCTTGAGACGCTATCGGGCGCCTCGACCAGGAACGACACCCCTCACCCTTCCGAGAAGACGATCCGACCGAGCCCACCAGGGCACGCATCCGATCCGAATCCCCGAAGAACCCCCACACATGCACGCGCACACCGCGCACCGCCGGGATCCTTTCAGACAGCACCGACACCATGCGGCCATTCAGACCCCTTCCCGACGATACCGACAAATCTGGCGATCACGGTGGGACCTCCCTCGTGAAAAACATCAAAAGGGTAATCCTGTTCTGCCCCCTCACCTTTTACAACTTGACTAGAATGCTATCAACCCTCTAGGAAGGTTAGAGTTTCCCACCCCTCGAATCAGTTCCTCCTCTAATTCACATCACAGCATCATTTATTGCTTTGTAAGCCGCACACCGCTGCGCAATCCTTTACTGCTTTGTAAGCCGCACACCGCTGCGCAATCCTTTACTGCTTTGTAAGCCGCACACAGCTGCGCAATCCTTTACTGCTTTGTAAGTCGCACACCGCTGCGCAATCCTTTACCGCTTTATTTACTGCTTTATATCTGCATTCATTCCCTTAAAACATTTCACACGCATCATGGAATCCCGCGTAGAGGAGGAGATACTAGAGGAAAGAATCCACCAAGAGGGTCAGGCCACGTAATTCCTGACCCATCTAGCGGAAAAGATGGCCAGTCTAGGATACCAATCCGTAGAGGACATGTTTCATGACCTCGCCGACTACAGCCAGGTCAAAACCCTAAGACAGGAGGCCCCTGTCGAAACCCCTAAGGCCATTCCCAAGACCCCATTTACACACAGTCACTCGGTCAACCCGAGCATCTTTTCATTCACCCCCCTTTCCCCCGCGAATCAAATATTCCCAACCGTTTCCACCGCAAACTCGGGACCGCTAGGCAGCCCTCCAGGGGAGAAACACTGGATGAAACCATCCGGAGAATCCTCTCCAAGACTGTTCCCTCAGCCCCCAAACACATGTCTCTACATAACCTGAGGCAAATCCCGTCAGTCCACCTACCGGAGGGATTCAAAATCCCCAAATTCCACCGGTATAAATGTCGTGGAGACCCAGACATTCATTTAACTACCTTTTATCTAGACGCACCCGTTTTAGATAATCAACCTCTGCTAGTCTTCCTCTTCCAGAAATCATTGGAAGGAGAAGCACTACAATGGTTCTCCACCCTCCCTGTAGATCACTTGTAGAATTTCTCGGCTGTAAGCGAGAAATTCTTGGGCCGCTACGGTTATCAGAGGATTAGAACCCCCTCTATTTCGGATTTAACCGTAGAGAGAATGAGGCCTAGGGAGGAATTTGAGCAATGCGTGTCTCGGTGGCACACACTTGTCCACCGAACCGGCCTGCAACTCATAGAATGTCAAGAAATTGACATGATGTTATAGAGCCTGAGTCCAGAACTTCGTACGAGCCTTTCGTACGGAGACTGTACTAAGTATCAGCTTCTAATTGACCGCCACAACAGGATTTCCCGTTGTGCAGCCCCAGTAGTCCAAACCCAGTCCCCACCTATCAGCCATAGAGTTGGACAACCGCCTCGTAAGGCAAAACACCCACGGTAGAGGGGATTATTACGCAAGTATCGGCACTCTACCTGATCGAGGAACGGCTCCGAGACAGTACACGTCCGGTTCATCCGGGTATGCGCCGCCTCGGCCAATCAACCAAAACTTCACTACTCGATCAGTACCCGTCCCCGTGCCGATACAACAAAACCCCGCAACCCATGATCCCCCAATCCAGGCCCCCTCAATCCGAAACCAGGACCAAAACAGGAGACCCTTCTATCCTATCCCCCCAAGAACGCAAGGCATAACCCCTGGAGAACCCGCGCGCAGCCCCCGTGATAAGGCTGCACCTTCCTCCTTCTACGGCCCAAGATGGTCAAACAGAAGAGATAGCTATCCTCCCCTTCCAGAAACCCTAGGGAACATCTTCATAGCCTTATTGAAGGTCAATGGCATTTCCTTACCCATGGCTAGACCTTCGCCTATCGGCGCGGACCCCACCCGCTTTTGTCAGTATCATCGATATCACGGCCACACCATCGAACAATGCTCCTCGTTTCGAGACATTGTCTACAACCTTGATGAAGAGAGGCGCTTAGACTGGGCCACCATCAGGGGACTCAAAAACAACCTAGCTACAAAAGCCCTAGAAGTCAAGCCAGCCCCAGAGACCCCCAGCCCTATAAAAGCCACAACTCAAGACCCAAGGCCAACCACAAGGGCTTACTTGGAAGAACTAGAGAGCCTAAGCTATGAAAGCATCTACACCATAAAAGCCGCTGACCACGAAGAATCACCCATAATCATCCCGGGTGGCTTAATCTTACCAGCCTCTTCCCCCATCCTACCAGTCCCCTCCCCCATTCTCCCCAGACACACAAAGCTCTCCCTCCCTAATAAACTCCAACCGTTATCCCGCTCACCAGTTAACAAAGGCCTATACCTATCAAAACAAGACCCCTGGACCACCATTGACGCTCTGAACCACCATACCACTAGGGCAGGCAGAATTTTCAACGATGTCCCCTCTTATAGACACCCCCTGCCTGAAACAGAAACCGAGGAACCCCGCACCGGAGATAAGATCGACATCCTAGACCAACTACGAAAAATCCCCGCAAAGATTTCCATTTTAGAGCTAATCGAAACCTCAGAACACCACCAGCAAGCTCTAAGAGTATTCCTGGAGAGAATCCAAGTTGACCCACAAATCTCTACCCTAGGCATACCAATAGCTCTAGCCACCACAGGACTAGGACCCATCATAACCTTTAGACCTAAAGAAGAGGTCCATGATGAGGCCATTAGCACCTCCACCCTATGTATAACAATTAACCTCAAAGGATACTCGGTGGATAAAGTTCTAATTGACACCGGAGCAGGGGTAAACCTCATGTCGCTACAAACCTTCGAGCACATTGACGGATGCATAACCACACTCTTCAAAACGGACACACGCATATTCGCCTATGACAAAACTGCTCGTCCGGTTCTAGGCTTTAAAGACTTCCGTTTAAAAGTAGGTCCGCTGGAAACCAGCATTAAAGCTTACGTCCTAGAAATGGATTCAGATTATAATATGATCCTAGGACGCAAATGGCTAGCATCCATAGAAAGGGTCTCCTCTCCCCTACACCAATGCTTGAAATTCCCCTTGGGAGGTCGGATAATCAAAATACAAGGGGATGCGATCAAGGGACCTAAATCAAGGTTCGCTAATAATGAAACCATCGCTATAAAAACCGGTAACTCAAAACCCACAGAGGCCACCATCCACATCTTAGATTTTTCAGCCAATTGGCTAAATCCCCGAAACACCCTCTCCGTTACCACAGAGATAAGCCACCCTAGACTTAGGAACCCTGGTTGGCATATAATGGGGGCCATGGGTTATCTTCCCGGGGGAACCTTGGGACAACAAAATGGGATTTTGGACCCCATCGAACTCCCAGCATGGCTGGATAAAAGGGGCATCGGCTCATCCAAGCATCACCCTAAACTAAAGGAAAAATGCGATTGGAGGTTGTACGAACATTTCATAAGAGGAATAATCATAGAGCCCGCCAAAGAGATCGTATACTCCTACCCCCTGGACCCTATCCAGGAAGGAGAGCCAGACTATCTCTCTGGCTCCCTAGAATGGCTATTCCCACACCCTGATAAACACCTGCGCACACACTCACCGCCAGACGATAAAACTCCAGCTGACCCAGCCTCCTTTTCTCGCAGTGCTCAAGCATCACAACAAAGGAGCGCCAGCTGCTGGAGAAAAGTCGGTTGAAACACTTCCACCAATCCAGTAGGTTGTAAATAATAAGTGTCTTTTCTGTTAAAAAAAAATGGAAACCAAAACCCTAGGATCCCTGTTCGACAAGGATGACTTCACCCCGGCATGGCACCCCTTTAGCGATGACTCCGATCTCCTGAATAAACTACATCATCTAGCCAGTCAAGCTAGAAGTCTCAACCCTAGTGCCTCGTCCAAAACAGTCAAACCTACTAGGAGTCAAATACCTGACCAGATCATTAGCAACTTAGAAGGATATAGTAGGGCCATAGTAGGTTTAGAAAAATTTGAATCAATAGCAGTTATAGAAGAACCAGACCTAGATAACATAGAGAACCTAGATGATGGTCTAGGGGTCTTCGAAATCTGTGAAGAGGACGATGAAGAAAAAGAGGACCTATCTAAAGAATTCAAGCAGAGCCTTCAAAGATTCGATGAAAAGACAGAAGAAGCAAACGAGAAGGTAGAGGAGCTAAACCTAGGGACAAAAGCTGACCCCAAAATCATTTCAATTAGCGCAGGACTAAATCACGATGAGAGAGAGGGTCTGGTTAAAATATTACATGAGTATAAAGACATCTTTGCATGGTCTTACAAGGACATGCCTGGACTCGATACCTCGTTAGTCGAACATCAGTTAATCTTAGAACCAAATGCAAAAAACAAAAACTGAGACGCCTCCATCCCGAGGTAGCTTTAAAAATCAAAGATGAGGTAGACAAACTCCACCAGGCTAAATTTATCCGGGTAGTCTTATACCCTAAGTGGGTAGCAAAAATCGTTCCAGTGTCCAAGAAGGATGGGAAGATCTGGATATGCATCGACTTCAGGGACCTCAATCAAGCGTGCCCAAAGGATGACTTCCCACTCCCACATATTGACCTCCTTGTCGACAACACAGCAGGGTATGAGATGCTCTCATTCATGGATGGCTTTTCTGGATACAACCAGATCTGGCTGGCAGAAAAAGACCCAGAAAAGACTTCCTTTACCACGCCCTGGGGAACTTAGTGCTACATGGTGATGCCTTTCGGGCTCAAAAATGCAGGTGCTACATATCAAAGGGCTATGACCTCAATATTCCATGATATGATGCACAAGCTAGTAGAAGTATATGTGGATGATATCTTAGTCAAATCTAGGACTCGAATAGGACACGCAGACATACTCAGGCAAGTACTACAGAGGTGCAGGGAGTATTCGCTTAAAATGAATCCAAAGAAATGTCGCTTTGGTGTCTCCTCTGGGAAACTTTTAGGATTCATGGTAAGTAAGTGGGGAATAGAAATAGATCCGACCAAGGCAAAAGCCATCGCCCAAATGCCCCCACCTAAGAACCTAAAAGAATTGAGGGGGCTCGTAGGAAGGTTGCAATTTATTAGGAGATTCATTTCGCAACACGCTGAAAGATGTCGCCCCTTTTACAAACTATTGAAAGGGGGAGTTAGGTTTAATTGGGATAGTGAATGCCAAAAGGCCTTTGATAATTTAAAAAAGTACCTTCTTAATCCCCCAGTCCTTTCGGCTCCAGTGCCCGGACGACCCCTGCTCCTCTATATAGCTGCAACTAAGGAAGCCGTTGGTGCAGTACTTGCACAACACGACAACATGGGAAGAAAGGAAAAGGCCATTTACTACCTGAGTAAAACCCTGATTGAATACGAAAAGCCTACCCTCCTACAGAAAAGACTTGTCTAGCATTAATATGGGCTTCCCAAAAGTTGTGACATTACTTTCTTGCCCACAAAGTCAAATACTTTGCCAAAATGGACCCAGTAAGGTTCCTATTCGAGAAAGCCGTATTAACTGGACGCTTAGCCTGATGGCAAGTACAGTTAAACGAGTTTGACGTCACGTACGCCACTCAAAAATCCATCAAAGGGCAAGCCATTGCTGACCATCTCGCTCAACTACCCCTCCCTGATTACGAACCAGTGAAAACTGACTTCCCGGACGAAGAAATATTTGCGCTTATTGAAGAAAAGAATAGAGAGACGTGGACGCTATACTTCGACGGAGTGGTCAACCAAAAGGGAAAGGGAATAGGAATAGCACTAATCTCCCCCGAAGGCGTCATTATCCTACGAGCGTTTCAGCTTACGTTTAAAGCCACCAACAATATCGCCGAATACGAGGCCCTGATAGCCGGTTTGAAGTCAGCCCTAGCCCTAGGAGTTAAAAATTTAGACATCATTGGGGACTCCCTCTTAGTAATCCGCCAAACTCTTAAAAAATATCAGACTAGAGACCCAAGACTAAAACAGTACAGAGAACTAGCCATAGTCCTGCTAAAACAATTCCGTGAGGTTACTCACATTTTCATACCCCGGACTGGCAATATTCTTGTAGATTCTCTAGCCTCTTTAGCCTCATCGCTCACCTTCTCCTTATCTAGAACATCTGAAACAGTCACTATCCAAAGACTGGAAGCACCTGCCACCGAACTCTGTGACTATACTCGAGATCCCCTTAAAAAGAACCAAACCAACAAAAATGCTAGTACCACAGAAATCCTAACCCTTGAACTAGGGGATATCGACGACGGAAATCCCTGGTACTTTGACATCAAAAATTACCTTGAAAACGGTTCATTCCCAAGCTACGCTACTAGCAACGACCAAAAAATAGTCAAAAGGGTGGCGGTCAAATACTGCCTCCGAGGGGGGATACTCTTCCGAGCCTCCTTCAATGGGGAACTACTTAGGTGCTTGGACGACGAGGAAGCATATACCATTGTAGAAGAAGCTCACTATGGAGTATGCGGAGGACACGTCAACGCCCAGATGCTAGCGAAAAAGGTACTAAGAATGGGCTACTATTGGCCCACGCTTGAAGGGGACTGCAACAAGTACGTTAAGCGTTGCATCCAATGCCAAACCCATGCCAACAAGATACACGCACCAGCATCGTCTTTACATCCCATGACTTCACCATGGCCCTTCTCTATGTGGGCATTAGATGTGATAGGACCATTCCAGGACACTATAGAAAACACCACCCAAAAAGCCTTCATCCTCACCGCCACAGAATACTTTACCAAATGGGCTGAAGCCGAGTCCTATGTAGTAATTAAAATCTCTACCCTGGCTCGTTTTGTCTGCACCCACATCCTTGCACGGTTCGGTACCCCCAAAGCGATTATAACTGACAATGGTCCCTAGTTCACCGCCCAAGAATTTCAAGACCTATGCAATAAAGATCATATAGAACTTCATCATTCCACGCCATATTATCCACAGGGGAACGGACATGCAGAGGCCACCAACAAAACCTTGCTCAAAATTATAAAGAAAACGGTAGAAACCCATAAGGCTACCGATTGGCCTGATAAATTGGTAGACGCCCTCTGGGCATACCGAACCTCCATTAGGACACCCACTGGTCAAACCCCCTATTCACTCACGTTTGGAGTCGAAGCAGTAGTACCCTACGAAATCCTTGTCCCATCCTTAAGAATAGTACTAGAAGAAGACCTCCAAATTGAGGAAAGGAGAGAGGCACTCCTACTATGCCTCGAACTACTAGACGAGAAAAGATTAAGAGCGGCAGACCATGCCCAGGCCTACCAAAGAAGGGTGGCAAGGGCATTCGAAAAGAAGGTAATAAAAAGAAAATTTGAAATCGGGGAGTTAGTACTTAAGCAAATCATGCCATCAAGACAGCCTCACCCAAGAGGAAAGTTGCAACCCACATGGGAGGGACCCTATGTGATCACCCATGCCTGTTCCGGGAATGCCTACCGCTTGGTAGATGCCGAAGGAGTCGAGGTTCCAGGTTCGTGGAATGCACTTTATCTAAAGAAATTCCATGCATGAATAGCTTTCACTACTTGAGAACTATTATTCTTCCTTCCTGCGATTTCCAGCGTTTAGTACTTGATGATAGAATTATAAGACTCTCAAAGATAAACTCTTATCTATTTGAACACATCTCCGCCAAATCATGCCGCTTCCTTCACACACGTATAAGTCGACTAGATTCACCCGAAAGAAGAGAAATTGCCTACCCCGTAGACTGGGACAATTTAAAACCCCCAAAGCAAAACATCCCTTATTTCCGCCCCACTCGTATTAACCCTAGGTCAAAATGAGGAGTTACCTAGACCTGGCATATGTCCCAAAACTGGCTCTGGCACTATACAAACACTTCTAGAGGGGAAGCATGAAAAGAATCGGGGTGAAAAACAGAAGAGCCCCCCCCCCTCAAATAAAAAAAAATCAGGCAATAAGAGGCCAACAAAAGAAAAATAACACCCAAGTGAACGGGTTAAACTCTCTATTTTAGCAGGCTTTCACGCCTTTACGCACGGTATATGCTAGACAACGGCTATACCAGTACAGGTCCAAACAACAGACTGTACTTTCCACCCAAAATAAAGAAGTGGTAAAAAGAAGAAAGCCAGAGGGACCTAGAAAGTAAGACATGTGCTAGACTGGGACAATTCTAAAATATTGCCCGAAAGGAAGATATTACTCTTACCCCATTCTCCCCCCCCCCCCCCGTTTTATTTTTGCAATGGGATTCAAAATTGAACCATGTCTGCCGAGAAAGGCGAAATATCGACCAAAGGTAGATCATTTCTTGATTTACAACTACACACACTCACATGAGTTCGCTTAGAAACTTGCCTATCCAAGAGAAGCTTATTTGACTTGACTCCTGGTACACTCATGGATTTTTCAGCATGTTTAGAATAATACGGTCAAGCATTTGAAAACCACGAACCTAGAAAAATCGGCACCTAAGGCTCATACCTTTCAAATACAATCCTGGTTTGGACATAAGTGACCACAAGGGCTCCTCCATGGGGACTTGATGGTATCTTTTACTTCAGAAAATCGAGAACATTGCTCTGTCACGTAAGAAACCATCGAAAAATTAAAATGCCCCCTTAGGCCAATTACACTTATGCATAAGCTTGCATTTTTCTTTTCCGAAAACACCTTGGCATCCGATTTTCTAGGAATATTAAAATTGACCCCCCGTACCTAATATTAAGATTGTCCCCACTCATTTCATACCCTTCCGCACATGCTTGAGAAGAAATTATCCCACTTACACACGTGCTTAAAATTCTTCTTCACTCACGCACTTGGAATCCCTTCCTTGCATACTAAAGCATGGTCTCCCGCACTTTACTTTCTCGCATTATCTTTCCATTTCACCTTAAGATGGATTGTAGCCCTTTACAATTCAAGCAAGAAAGAGCTCGAAAGTCAGTCAGGGGCGCAATCCGGACAGATTTAACACTTGGTCCATGGAAGGGATGTTTTTATAGGTCTCGAAGGTTGAAACGGTCACAAAGGCTTTCGGCAGCAGCAGCAGACAGGAGCAGCAGAACCAGATTGCCCCAGGTAGGGGGTGGCTAGACCCAACTAGCCGCCTCCCTTTGGACGGCTAGTTTACACTAGCCGCCCCTGCCCTTTGTCTCAGGTGAGCGTGTCCCAGGCAGGGGGTGGCTAAACCCAACTAGCCGCCCCTCACTGGGTGGCTAGTTTACACTAGCCGCCCCTTGCCTGCATCCATTTCAGCTATGTCAGTCCATATCCAATCAACTCTTCAACACTTCTTTACCTATAAAGATTAATTCTTTCCAAAACTTGCAAATACACATTTCATACACATATTCATACACAACATATATAGATACCATGCTAAAACAATTATATATCAAAACCCCACATCCATCCATGAATCAAACCTATAAAAGCCAAGATTCACCTACACGCACATACGTATCCATAATCCATGCTAAACTACTCTAAACCATGCATACAAAACGAGAAATTAAATTGTCCCACCAAAACCATAAACATAGATTGTTCTTCTAAAACCTAAGAGAGTGCATAGAAAAGGAATCTTGTCCACTGAGAGCTTCAAAACTCCGAAGTCTTGAGCTATACTTCACCAAAATAATCACTTGAGTCAAAAAGAAAAGAAGAAAAGCATGAATTCCTTGCATATACACCATTCTTCTACCTAAAACCAAGACACAAAGAAGCTATACCTCGGCGTATCGTCATCCGCTGGAGGCTGAGTGGGAGGAACATCCTGGCTTGGCTGAGAAGGGAGCGGTGGTTGATGAGAAGACTGAACCTCTGGAGCGTCGGGAGCGGCAGGAGTCTCTCGAACCGAAGACGCAGCCCTCGCGTATATCCCACGACTACGAGACGCCGAAGGACGAGAAGCACGGCTAAAGGTGGCCCCAGTGGCCAAGGAAGCCGAGAGAGAATGGTCAGGCTCAAGCGGAAGAAGGTCAAGGTCCGCTTCAGTCATGGAGCCCCCTCCAACCAACTTCCCCCTCATAGTCGCCTCCCAGAGATGGACCTGCAGCATATCTCTGTCTCTTCTCTCCAATCTCTGTCGGAGGCGACTCTCTGTCCCCCTGGCCCGATCCTCGGCAGCCCTCAACCTCTCCTCCAACTCCCGTGCCCTCGCCTCTGACGCCCTGAGCGCCTCCCGATCCCTATCCCCAGCCACCTGAAGAGAAAGAACCAAGTCCCCCATCAAACCTCCGGGAACGCCCGCTGAAGCCTCCAACTCCGACACCCTCATCTGGAGGGAGTCCCTCTCACGACCTAGGGTAATGAAACCCTCCTCTCTCGAGGCCATCATGGACCTCAGCCGGTCCGTCTCCTCCTCAGCTCGAAAAGCCCTACCCCTCGCTTGGCCCAGCTCCATCCGTGTGGCCGTCAATTCACTCCGGGCCGCGTCTAACTCCCTCGTCAGCTCGAACTCTCGCTCGGAAACCATGGAAGGAGGAGGGGCGGAAGAAGAAGAAGCGCCATCAGCCCTCGCTCTCGACAGAGCATCCACCTGAGCCTCGAGGATCCGGACCTGGTCCTGCAAGCGTCTCCGTTGCATCCGCAACGCCTCTATCTGCCTGGCCCGCGCTTGGAGATGCTCATTGGCGGTCTTAAACCTCTTCTCCATTTCATTCAACTCAACCTACAAAAGGAAATACCATTCAGAGGATACTCAAGCAAGGGAGAACGAGGAAAGGAAAAAGTATTTTCAACTTACATAAGCGTCCGGGATCTCCTCCTCCATCGTCCCGAGGATACCCGCATACTCCTGACGATACCAAGCTAGGTATTCGTCACTCGAAGTCACCTCAGGACGACGCGCCACCAAGACGCCTCGGCCCATCCATCCCGCCACATACGTAGCGTAATTCCTCAGGAGATTCGTGTCCCGAGGAATCCCAAACACCAGAATCGAGGGGCGCCACGGCAGAGGATCGGGCACCCACTGATGATACCCAAGCTGGCGAACGACCCGGCTGATCGCATGGAACATGACCTCATTGAAATAGATCAACCAGACGTCTCGCGCCAGAGCCTCGGGAACCTCCTCCGAGTAAGGCCTCCATGTCATCTAAAAAAGCATCGAAAGATAGGAAGAGCGCTAAGTCAAAAGAAAACCAAATACAAGCCAAGGAAATTCGAAGAAAAACTTATACCTCTTCCTCCGACAAGACACAGAAGGCCTCTCGGAATTGTGCAAGGCGGTGCAAGCGAGAAGACCCCCGGGGTTCCCATCTCATAGCCCAAGGGAGGGCATGATCAAACGGAGCCAAAGTCGGGTGATCAATGGCGAAATGCTCGTACCCGAAGATCTAGCAAAACAAGAGGAAAATTATCATGATCAAAGTGAGTTAAACTAAGGAAAAGACATTTACCACTTACACATACCTGAAGAAATGGCGCGAAGCCGCCAAGGTTCTTTCCCCCGGCCCCCTTGACCTTCTTCGAGAGCTCCGCAAATAGATGGGCAAGCATCGCCGCTCCCCAGGCATATCGTCCCATGCCCTCCAGGTCCCTCATCAGCAGGAGAGAATGAGAAGAAACCTTGTCAGAGGCCGTCGAGAAGAGGACCCGGCTGAAGAAGTAAAGAAAGAACGCCCTCAACTCCCTCCGTGCCCTCTGTGGACACGCGGCCGCCTCTCTCGCCTCAATCATCGCCCGCCTCCTCTCAAAGCTAGCTGCAGCTTCACCCTTTCTGGCGCTCTGTAAAGGAACCGAGGCCGTACTACCCCGAAAGCCTCCCCAAAGGGATCCGGTTCAGCGTCCGCTCCCGCTCCACGAACTCCCATTCCCCGATCAACTCTCGAAAAAGCCCCCTGTAGTCCGCAAGGGTGGCCACAATCACCGCCTTCCCCAAGACCGGAAGGCCGGTGATCCGATGGACGTCCTCGAGCGTCGGCATGACAACGCCGGTAGGGAGAATGAACTTGCAAATCTCCGGGTCCCATCTCTCCGCCAAGGCCTCCACATATGGGCGATGAACGTGGAACGGCTCGATCAAAAAGAAGGAGCAGAAGCCCGCCCCGTCCACTAAGCTCCTCTCCACCTGCCCCAAAGCATTATACCACCGCTTCGTCCCATGCCAAAGGGCCCGGATGCGATTCGGCCGCTACAAAACAAACGAAAATGGGTTAGTCCAAAGCGATCGAGAGGTAAGGATCCAAGTCTAAACAAATTCATTTTCTAAAAACCATGCTTAGCACAATAAAACTCCTACACATTAAAATCTAAAAAAGGGCATGAAATATGAGACTTCATACGAATATTTACCCTCCTTTATTTTTCAAAACATTCCTATAAGATCACATGCTTTACCCTCTTATCCTACCGTGGTCATTTCTCGTATGCTTCATTTTACCGCCTATCACGCTTATATACCTTCCCTAAAATACACCAAAACATATGGGAAGCACTTGAACCCGCGGAATGCATGCATACACTCCCTCATAGTCTACCACGATCAAACACATACGGAATCACATACACGTAGAAAAGTATCGCATGCAAGCATACTAGCTATATCATTTCTCTCTCCTTTGTATGCATATAACAAACATGGATATATATATAGAAATTGCCCCCTCCCTATAAAAACAAACCCATATCGGCATGCCTACGCGTCCCACCATGATTAAACTTATACACAAGCATGCCTACTTTTTTAAACACACATATACAACCTGTTCATACCAACCAAAAACACATGCATATACACCAAAATAAAAAGGCTAAGACTAAAAGGTTAGGAACATACCACGGCCCGTGTGGACCCAGGAGCGTCCACCTCGGCCTCGTCAGGATCGTCCATCCCGTCGTCGTCCTCCTCCTCATCCTCCTCAAACACGGCCTCCTCGGCCTCAGCCCCAACACCAACACCGGCCTCTACAGCCCTGGTGCCCATATCCTCGGCCTCCCCGGCCCCATCCCTAGCCTCTCCTATCCCCTCCACCCTCCCCACGCCGGAGATAAACTCCGCAAAAGCCCCCATAGCCCTACTTTCCTCCTCCTCAGCCCTGGCCTCTGTGGCCTCCATATCCAACATCCCAACGAGGGCATCCAACGACTACCAGAAAGTAGCCACCCCATCCTGGGTGGCTAGTTAGGACTAGCCGCCCTTCACCTGGTCCTGACAGAAGAACCAGAGAATTAATGAGGGGTCTAATCGAAGCCAACCCACTCCATTACCCCCTGGATCTTCCCCTACCTCTCTTTTACTATAAATAGAGGAGGTCCCAAGCCTTACAACAACATCCACAACATCAACAAACCAATCAACAACCCACAAACACAACCCACAATTCACATTCCCCACTAGAAATCCAATGAAAGAGAGAGAGAGCCCCTTTTGTGAGAGAAATACCCATTCCCCCACATAAAATACCCTCTCATTCCACCCTCCAGAAACCCGGGCTAAACCTAGCTTAGCCTCTGTCCAAAAACCAAACACATTTCCTACCGAAGTTCTGCCCAAACCAGACCAGGTCCTGGACGGCTAAACCCTAGTAGCCCCCCTGACCAGACAGCTCAAACCCACTAGCCAACCCCTATACACACCCCACTTACACCCCCTATGTCCCAAGACTCCTTTAGTCAAGCCCCGGAAGCAGAATAGGATTATCTATTTTTCACCTCTGTGTACGGTATATCCGTGTCTCAGAGCGGAGACCCCACAAACTCCCCACGTAGGTGATCATATCCAACCCAACCCCTTTTCCTGCTTTAGAAAAAGCAGGTGGCGATCACACATACCCCCCCTGAATCCTCTTGAGACGCTATCGGGTGCCTCGACCAGGAACGACACCCCTCACCCTTCCGAGAAGACGATCCGACCGAGCCCGCCAGGGCACGCATCCGATCCGAATCCCCGAAGAACCCCCACACACGCACGCACACACCGCGCACCGCCGGGATCCTTTCCGACAGCACTGACACCACACGGCCATTCGGACCCCTTCCCGATGATACCGACAAGGAGGAGCCCTTTGAGGAGGTTCCCAAAGGAGCCAGCGAAGGACCCGAGGGAGGGGAATGTACGTCGAATGATCTACATCCAGACGACAATGGGTCCTCCAAGAGTACCGACACTGTTGATGGCCCCCGCCGCTCAATAACCATATCGTTCACTGACAAAGACCTCCCGGACTCCAGACTGCGAGTCTACCCCCTACACATCCATGGACGACTTCAGATGTTGTGGCTAAACAACATCTTCATTGACCCAAGGTCGGGAATGAACATAATGACGTGCTCCACCTACCAGAAGATACCCGGACTCGGACGCCCTACCGTTCAAATTGCCCACCCTACTATCCAGGCTTTCAATCACACGGGGAAAGCTTTCCATGGCCCCGGAATATTCGAGCTATCCGTCGGCCCCCTCATCTGTGAAGTAGCATGCTTCATGGCCTACATCGACACAAGGTACCCGCCGATACTAGGACGACCATGGTTGGACAACATCCAAGCTATCTGTTCCCCCGGCACCAATGCCTCCGACTGCCCTTCATGGGTCATGTACTGACAATTTGGGAAGAGACACGCTTCCAGTACGAGAACGAGAACAACTGGGCAATGCACAATATGTTCACACTAGCCCTACGCCCGGGAGGTGAGAATGAAAATGATAGCCCACCCAGGTCCCCATATAACAGCAACTACCCCTCGGAGGAGACAACCGGACCCTGAATCCATCAAACAATCTTATGGAGCCCAACCCGATCACCTTCCTCCCCCACGAAGTCACAAAAGCCAGAGCGCGCTCCGCACCCCTCGCAATCACTGCCATACTCGGAGGAATGGAATTCCGGCACATTCTCATCAATACGGGAGCGGAAACTAAAGTTCTCACATATTCCTCCTACCAGAAGCTAGAAGGCATGGTTCCTAGATTGGAGCCCTCGGATGAATTCATTTACGCCTTCAACAGCACACGCAAGAATGCTTGCGGACTGATTCACGCTCCCACTAAAAATCGGCCCGGTCTCCACCATCGTCAACTGCATGATAATGAACATTCAATCACCCCACCCTCTAATTGTCGGAAGGACCTAGCTCAACAGCATCGTGGCTGTTTCATCCACCCGACACCAACGCCTTCGCTTTCCGTATCGCAGAGGAGTGATATCTATCTGGGGAGCTTCAACGAGGTGCGGGCCCAAAATTGGAGTGTCTGTGCCATGCGCATCCGGCTAGAGGTGCTTGCATGTTGGCAATCAGGCTCCGCTGACGAAGAATTGCTCCAGCAAGGAAGGCCTTTGAAGCGGCTCAGGGAGGGGGAGTTTGGGAATAGGGGACCCACCGGACATCAGCCGGCCGTCAAAAAGGAGCCGACTCGAGGAAGCAATACGAGTCCAAGAACCAAGTACCGATCCCCCCGGGTAATCCCCCACTTTCAACAACCTGTACATATTTATAGCTTTCCTACCAAACAAAAAATCAAAACATTTATTTACTAGCTTTACTTTATTAGTTAAATCATGTACATATTTGTTTACGGCTTTTCTAAAAATCAAAAATCAAAAGATTTGTTTACCAGCTCTCGCTTTCATCACCCTATACATATTTGTTTCGAAGCTTTCCAAAAATCACCAAAACTCCTAAAGAAAATAGTCATTTATCAACTTTCAAGATCTTTTAAAAAACCTTATTTCCATGACTCACTTTAAAATATTTTACAAAACTTTACTTCCATGTTTCCTTTAAAAAAAATAAAAAAACAAAAAAAAGGGGGAAAAGAGACGAGAAAAGATTAAGAGCGGCAGACCATGCCCAGGCCTACCAAAGAAGGGTGGCAAGGGCATTTGAAAAGAAGGTAATAGAAAGGAAATTTAAAATCGGGGAGTTAGTACTTAAGCAAATCATGCCATCAAGGCAGACTCACCCAAGAGGGAAACTGCAACCTACATGGGAGGGACCCTATGTGATCACCCATGCCTATTCCGGGAATGCCTACCGCTTGGTAGATGCCGGAGAAGTTGAAGTTTCAGGTTCGTAGAATGCACTTTATCTAAAGAAATTCCATGCATGAATAGTTTTCAATACTTGAGAACTATTATTCTTTCTTCCTGTAATTTCCAGCGTTTAATTCTTGATGATAGAATTATAAGACTCTCGAAGATAAACTCGTATTTATTTGAACACATATCCGCCAATCATGCCGCTTCCTTCACGCACGTATGACTGGACAATCGATTTACCTAATAGAAGAGAAATTGCCTACCCCGTAGACTGGGACAATTTTAAAACCCCAAAGCAAACCTCCTTTATTTCTGTCCCACTCGTATTAACCCAGGGTCAAAATGAGGAATTACCTGGACCTAGCATATGTCCCAAAACTGGCTCTGGCACTATACAAACACTTCTAGAGGGGAAGCATGAAAAGAATCGGGGTGAAAAACAGAAGAGCCCCCCCTCAAATCAAAAAAAAATTAGGCAATGAGAGGCCAGCAAAAAAACACCCAAGTGAACGGGTTAAACTCTCTACTATAGCAGGTTTTCACGCCTTTACGCACAAGAATAAGCCAAACAAACGGCTATACTGGTACAGGTCTAAACAACGGACTGTACTTTCCACCCAAAATAAAGAAGTGATAAAAAGAAGAAAGCCAGAGGGACCTAGAAAGTAGGACATATGCTAGACTGGGACAATTCTAAAATATTGCCCGAAAGGAAGATATTACTCTTATCCCATTCCCCCTCCCCTTTTATTTCGCAGTGGGATTCAAAATTGAACTATATCTACCGGAAAAGGTGAAATTTCGACCAAGGGTAGATCATTTCCATGTTTACAACTGCACACACTCACATGAGTTCACTTAGAAACTTGTCTATCCAAAAGAAACTTATTTGACTTGACTCCTGGTACACTCATGGATTTTTTAGCATGTTTAGAATAATACGATCTAGCATTTGGAAACCATGAACCTAGAAAAACCAACACCTAAGGCTTATACCTTTCAAATACAATCCTGATTTGGACATAAGTGACCACAAGGGCCCCTCCATAGGGACTTGATGGTATCTTTTACTTAAGAAAGTCGAGAACATTGCCCTCTCACATAAAAGACCATTGAAGAATTAAAATGCCCCCTTATGCCACTTATACTTACTTATAAGCTCACATTTTCCTTTTCCAAAACACCTAGGCATCCGATTTTCTTGAAATACTAAAATTGACCCCCCGTACCAACATTAAAATTCTTCCACACATGCTTAAGAAGAAATTGTCCCACTTTCACACATATTTAAGAGTTTTTTGCTCACGCACTTGGAATCCCTCCCTTGCGTACTAAAGCATGATTTCCCGCGCTTTCCTTTCAAGCATTCGCTTTCCATTTTACCTTAAGATGGATTGTAGCCCTTGACAATTCAAGCAAGAAGGGCTCGAAAGTCAGTACAGGGGTGCAATCCGAACTGATTTAACACTTTGTCCATGGAAAGGATGTTTTTATAGGTCTCGAAGATTAAAACACTCGCAAGGACTTTCAGCAGCAGCAGACAAGAGCAGCAGAACCAAAGACTGCCCTAGGCAGGGGGAGGCTAAACCAGACTAGCCGCCCCTCATCAGGCGGCTAGAATACACTAGCCGCCCCAGCCCTTTCTTTCAGGTAACGTGCCCCAGGCAGGGGGCGGCTAAACACAACTAGCCGCCCCCTGCCTGCACCTACTTCAGCTATGTCAGCCCCATGTTTTCAACTCTTTAACTCCTTTGGTACCTATAAAAAATTCTCCCCCGAAACCTGTGCACACACATTTCATACACATATTCATACATAAAACTTGCATAAATACAAATCAAGCGACCATCAAAACCAAAATCATACACCAAACCATACATCCATTCGCCCATTCATCCACCCGTAAAGCCTTATGAAACCATTCCACATATACAACCAAGTTAAAACCAACAAAACAAACTTAAAAACACCCATGTTAGTCCATACACCCAAAAAAATAAGAAGAAAAGGAAATTATTCATGAAAAGGAAGGCCTAAAACTTTAGAAATAAACAAAAGATAAATAGATAAGGATCCATCAAAAGCTTCCATCTAGAACGTCTTGAGATACACACCATTGAAATGATCACTTGAGTCAAAAAAGAAAAGAAGAAAAGCATAAATTCCTTGCATATATACTATTCTTCCACCAAAACCAAGACCCAAAGAAGCTATACCTCGGCATATCATCATCTGCTAGAGACTGAGTAGGAGAAACGTCCTAACTTGGCTGGGAAGGGAGCGGTGGCTAATGAGAAGACTAAACCTCTGGAGCATCAGGGGCGGTAGGAGTCTCTTGAAATGAAGATGCGGCACCGAGGGACGAGAAGCACGGCTGAAAGTAGCCCCGGTAGCCAGAGAAGTCGAGGCAGAATGCTCGGGCTCAAGAGGAAGGAGGTCAAGGTCCGCCTCGATCATGACCCCTCCACCAACCAATTTCCCTCGCATGGTGGCTTCCCATAGAAGCACTTACTGAATATCTCTATCTCTCTGTTCCAACCTCCCTCGAAGACGCGTCTCCACCGCCCTCAACCTCTCCTTGAGCTCCCGTGATCTCGCCTCAGCAGCCAGGAGCCGGTCCTCGCTCGAGTGAAGTGCCTCTCGATCTCTATCCCCGGTGGCCTGGAGAGAACGAAGCAAATCCCCCATCAAACCCCCGGGAATGACCACCGCAGCCTCCAACTCCGACACCCTCGTCTAGAGGGAGTCCCTCTCGCGGCCCAGGGTGATGAACTCCTCCTCTCTCAATGCCATCATTGACCTCAGCCGATCCATCTCCTCCTCAGCCCGTATAGTCTTACCTCTCACCTGGCCTAGCTCCATCGATGTGGCCGCCAACTCGAGCTCTCGTTCAGAAACCGTGGAAGGAGGAGGAGCAGATGAAGAAGAGGCACCAACGGCTCTCGCTCTCGACAAAGCATCCACCTGAGCCTTGAGGACCCGAACCTGGTCCTGTAACTGGCGCCTCTGAGCCCTCAAGTGCTCCACTTGCCCACTACGCGCTCGAAGGTGCTCCTTGGCAGTCTTGAGTCTCTTCTCCATCTCGTTCAACTCAACCTGCAAAAGAGACACCGCTAAAAAAAATTTAAACAAGAAGGGAATGAGAAAGAAAAGAAGGGTTTCTAACTTACATAGGCGTCCGGGATCTCCTCCTCCATCGTCCTGAGGATGCCCGCATACTCCTGACAATACCAAGCCAGGTAGTCGTCATCTGAAGTCACCTCGGGTCGATGCTCCACCAAGATACCCCGGCTCATCCATCCCGCCACATACATAGCGTAGTTCCTCGGGAGGTTCGTGTCCTAGGAATCCCAGCCACTGGGATTGAGGGGCGCTTCGGCAAAGGATCGGGCACCCACTGGTGATACCCAAGCTGACAGACGACCCGGCTGATCGCATGAAACACAACCTCATTGAAGTAGATCAGCCAGACGTCCCGTGATAGATCCTCGGGAACCTCCTCCTCCGTATAGGGTCTCCACATCATCTATAAAGCATCAAAAGATAGGAAGAGCGCTTAGCCAAAAGAAAACCAAATACAAGCCAAAGAAAACTCGAGGAAAATTTATAACTCTTCCTCCGTCAAAACGCGGAAGGCCTCTCAGAATTGACTGAGGCGGTGCAAGCGTGAAGATCCCCAGGGTGCCCATCTCATGGCCCAAGGGAGAGCACGATCAAACGGCGCCAGAGTCAGGCGGTCAATGGCGAAGTGTTCATATCCAAAAATCTAGCAAAGCAAGAGGAAAATTGTCATGATCAAGTGAACTAAGCCGAGAAGAAGACATCTACTGCTCACTTACACATACCTGAAGAAATGGCGCAAAGCCGCCAAGGTTCATTCCCCCGGCCCTCTTGACCTTCTTCGAGAGCTCCGTGAAGTGATGGGCGAGCATCGCCGCTCCCTAGGCATAGCGTCTCATGCCCTCCAGGTCCCTCATCAGCAAAAGGGAATGAGAGGAGACCTTATCAAAGGCCGTTGAGAAGAGGACCCGGGTGAAGAAATAAAGGACGAACGCCCTCAACTCCCTCCGTGCCCTATGTGGGCACGCAGCCGCCTCTCTCGCCTCGATCATTGCCCGCATCCTCTCGAAGCTAGCTACAGCTTCACCCTTCTGACGTTCTGTGAAGGAACCGAGGCCATACTGCCCCGAAAGCCTCCCAAAGGGATCCGGTATCACCGCTTCCCCTGAGACCGGAAGGCCGCTGATCCGATGGACGTCCTTGAGGGTCGGCATAACGGCGCCGGTGGGGAGATTGAAAGAGCAACTCTCCGGGTCCCACCTCTCCGCCAACGCTTCCACGTAAGGACGGCGGACGTGGAACGGCTCAATCAGAAAGAAGGAACGGAAGCCCACTCCGTCCACCAACCTCCTCTCCCCCTGCCCCACGGCATCGTACCACCTCTTCGTCCCGTGCCATAAAACCCGGATACGATTTGGCCGCTACAAACAAATGAAGAAACCATGGGTTAGTTTAAAGAGCAATCGAGAGGTAAGAATCCAAAGCCTAAAATTCGTTTAGAAATCATGCTTAGCAAGATGAAATTTTCATATGCTAAACCAAAAACAAAAGCATGAAAATAGGAAACATAACTCACATAAGGGTTCACCTCCCATTATTTACAAAGCACTCTTCATATGACCACACATGCTAAAACTATTAATCCCACCATGGTCACCACTTACAAAATTCTTTCATCACAGTCTATCATGCTTATATACTTTTCATAAACTCACCTAAGCATGTGGAAAATACTTGGACCCGTGAAATACATGCATACACCCCCTCATGCTCTACCACGATCAAACACATACGAAGTCACACCTTAAAAACTATATGCACACAAAAATATATCGCATGCAAGCATACTAGCCATACCATTCCTCTCTCCTTTCTAAAAAAAATAATAATAATAAAGCAAACATGGATATGTGTATAAAAAATTGTCCCCCTTTCCAAAAACAAACCCATATCAGCATACAGCATGCTTACTATCCCACCGTGATAAAACTTATACACAAGCATGCCTATTAAAAACATGCATATACAAATAAAAAGCAGAGTAAAAAGGGTCAAGGAATTACCATGGCCCCTGTGGACCCAGGAGCGTCCAACTCGGCCTCATCGGGATCGTTCATCCCGTCATCATCCCCCTCCTCCTCATCCTCCTCAAATACGGCCTCCTCGGCCTCAGCCTCAGCACCAACACCGGCCTTTGTGGCCCCAGTGCCTGCTCCCTCGGCCTCCCCGGCCTCGTCCTTAACATCTCTAGTCCCCTCCACCCTCCCCGCGCTGGAGACAAACTCCGCAAAGGCCCCCATAGCCCTTCTTTCCTCCTCCACAGCCCTGGCCTCCGTGGCCTCCCTTTCTAGCATCCCAACAATGGCATCCAACGATGCCCTCACATCCTCACTAACTCCCTCAGCCCCTACCCCCTCGGTTGCACCCTCGACTAGTCCGCCGACCTCCGAAACCACCTCCTCGACCGCCACCAGTCGATCCCCACGCCTCCTCTTGCGTGTATAACCTATCATACCTCCCCCTACTTCCGGAACAGCCCCCGAAGGCGTACCCCCTACCTCACCTGCACCGGTATCCACCGGCGGCACCTCCGCCGTACCCACAACCTCCCTCACGACTTCCCCTTCCACCCGATCACTCCCCAATGAACTAGACCCTGAGACAGCCCCTCTCTACTCTCGGGAAGACCTGAGACGCTTCATCATCGAAGCCGTCTTCTTCCCCTTCATCATCTCCTCCGATTTCACACAAAAGAAGAACCCAAAGAAAATCTAGGGCTTCAAAATCAAGAAGAAAGGAATAATGGAAGGCAAAAAACAAAGGATTCAAGGTGTTTCAAAATCAAGGTTTTCGGTTTAAAATGGAGAAGAAGAAGAGAGGAGGGAAGGATAACCATTTTAAAACGTATGGGGAGAGAGAGGGTCCCTTTTTCAGTTATAAGGGACCCAGTTTTCCCGTTTTCACTTAAAACCCCCTTCTAATCTCTTTTCTGCCCTAGTTCCAAGGTTTTCTATACCAAACAGCCATGTATTGGCTTATTTCCCGGCATTACTTGATCAAACATGACTTTCTCGATGTTTTACCACACTTTCAGTACCATTCAGTTCGAATTTCTTCAATTCTGATTCTTTTGCAGAGTTCTTATCCTTCGGATGATCCAATTCACCAACTCAACTCTTTACTTGCTTTCTGTCGGCGATATCCCCTCCTTGCTGAGTTTTCCCAAGCATGGGAATGGTAGGCACGAGAAAACTGACGCTGGGCTGCTCCATGCACGATAGCTAAGAACCCCGACCGCGGGTTGGATCACTCACCATTTACTTTTCCCGCCTTCCACCTGGATCATCCTTTCCGTTGAGAATTCTAAGTCAAGACCTAGACTCTAACGGTCTAAATCAACTCCCCAAATAGTACAGTTCGTGTTGTCATAACTTCTTGAAGGTCAGGCCGGCCAAAATAGGGGTCTCTTTCCTTATCATCGGTCGAAGTCTTTCCTGCTTCGCGCAAAGACTCCGTCCAATGAGGGACAATTGTAGATACCCCAATTTTGACAGTCCAGAAGGACGAAAATACTTCGAGTAACACCTGGGAATAACCCACATTTGGGCATCTAATAGAAAACCAAAAGTTCTGTAAACCGGAAACCCTAACCCTAAACCAAACCCTGACCGGCTAGTTAGGACTAGCCGCCCTTCACCTGGTCCTGACAGAAGAACCAGAGAATTAAATGAGGGGTCTAATCAAACACAATATTAACCAAGCCATCCTATTACCCCCTGGACATTCCCCTACCTCTTTTTTACTATAAATAGAGGAGGTCCCAAGCCTTTAAAGGACATCTAGAATTCCAATTGACAATTCACTCATTCCCAAACCAATAGTTCACACCTCCTTCCACTACTAGAAATCCATAGAGAGAGAGAAAGAGAGTCCCTTTTGTGACAGAAAAATCCATTCCCTACACAAAAACACCCTCTCAATCCACCCTCCAGAAACCCGGGTTAAACCTAGCTTAACCTCTGTCCAAAACCAAACCCATTTCCTACTGAAGTTCTGCCCAAACCAACCCAGGCCCCGGACGGCTAAACCCTAGTAGCCGCTCCATACCCGACGGCTCAAACACACTAGCCGCGCCATTTCCACACCCCACCTGCACCCCTTTGTCCTAAGACTCCTTTAGTCAATCCCTGGAAGCAAAATAGGATTACCTATTTTTCACTTCTGTGTACGGTATATCCGTGTCTCAGAGCGGAGACCCCACAAACTCCCCACATAGGTGATCAAATCCGACCCACCATTTTCCTGCTTTTCAAAAAAGCAGGTGGCGATCACACACACCCTGGAATCCTCTTGAGCCGCTGTCGGGCGCCTCAACCAGGAACGACACCACCCTTCTGAGAGACGATCCGACCGTGCCCGCCAGGGCACGCATCAGATCCGAAACCCTGAAGAACCACCACACACGCCCGTGGGATTTTTCCCACACCGACAGTAACGACCTCACCTAGTGAGTGTAACCTATGTGTCTCACTTTGGCATGCCTTTTACTTGAGTGCTTATCGATGGATGCGGGGGGCGTCCCCCGCGTGACGTCTTACACAAAGAGCAAGGCACATAGGTTACACAAAGAGTAACGACCTCACCTCTGATGCGAGGGGCGTCCCCCGCGCGACCTCTTACACAAAGAGTGTTCATCCGATCGACCTGAACTGGATCAATGCGCAACCTCCTTAGAGTGCTATTCTTGTGACCTCTTTGGAATGCAACTTCTTGTCAAGAGTGTTGTTCTCGTGACCCATCTTAAGAGTGTTTTATTTGAAATCAAGTTCACGCGCGACCTCGAACGGGTGTTCATTCACATAAAATATTCATAATGAATTGAAACCAAGTGAAAAAAATTATTTCAAAAATAGTACTTTTTCAAATGCATTACATTGCGAGGTCTTATGAGTGCCTCTCCATTCATTTGTTCTAGATAATAAGCTCCTTTGGGGCCCAGTCCAATGACCTTGTATGGTCCCTCCCAACTAGGTCCGAGCTTACCATCAAATCATTTTCAAGATTCGGAGAATACCTCTTGAAGGACCAAGTCTCCCACTCAAAAACTTCATCGCGAAACCCTTTTGTTGTAGCTCTGAGAAATCTGGTTCTGATAGTTTTCCATTCTGATGGAAGCCGCTTCCCTTCACTCATCCCTTAGATCTAGTTCAGACACAAGAACCTCTTCATTAGCCTGAGGCTCAAAGTTCTCGATCTGAAAGGTTGGGATCCCAAGTTCTATGGGAATCACTGCCTCGACGCCAAAAGCCAGAGAGCATGGAGTCTCCCCTGTAGCCCTTCGCGCCGTAGTTAGTTACGCCCATAGTACCGAGAGAAGTTCGTCTATCCAGTTGCCTTTGGCCGCGTCGAGCCACTTCTTGATCCCTTCCAGGATGGTGCAGTTGGTGTTCTCTTCCTGATCATTTCTTTGGGGGTAACGAGGAGAGGAGAAGAGGTGTTTTATACCCAACTCCTTGCAAAACTCCCTCATGGTGGCGTTGTCAAATTGCGTCTCATTGTTAGAGATTATAGTGTTCGGTATCCCGAATCGGCATACAATCTCCTTCCAAAGGTAACTTCGCACTTCAACGTCATGGATTCTAGCCAGGGCCACGGCCTCCACCCATTTGGTGAAATAGACAGTGGCGACCAGGAGGAATCGCTTCTATGATGACGACAAAGGCATTGGTCCGACTATATTGAACCCCCACTGAGCGAATGGCCAAGGATTTAACAGTGTATTCAAATTCCCGGCTAGTCAGTGAATCAGCGGACCGATTCTGTAACGTTTCGGTATTTTTTGGCCTTATATATTTATTTTAAATATATAATGGAAATTTTAAAATTTGATTTTTTTATATTTCACTTTTCAGATTTTGCGGTGGGCCCAAATGGGTCCAATTTGATTTATAATTATGATAATTATAAATTGATGTTGAAATAATTATTTTATATTTTTCTGTTGATCTTTATAGTGTTAAGATACTTTGGTTGAAATTTGGTAATATTCGGAGTTCGGAAAATTTGATTTTTAGGCTTAGTGTCAAGTTATTGGGCCTTGGGATTTAGTCGCGAATCCAAAATACATTTTTATAGCCTTCTAGGACTTTTCTGTAAATCGGATAGGGATCTGTTTGTAAATCGGATAGGGACGTCATTGTAAACTGGAAACACTTCAGGGGTCGTTTTGTAATTTCGGTAAACCCCTTTAAATAACATGTTTGGATGTTTGGGTTAGGGTTTTTCATCCAAATCTCAGAAGTTATGAAGGGTTGTGATGACCTAACCCTAGATGGAGATGGTGGGTGGTGTAACCGGATCTAAGGTGAGATATCATTCCCTATTGATTTTGTTAGTTTTAATTTATTTTTGTTAGGATATGATTACGTCAAGTAATTGTTTGGAGAAGAAGTTTGATGGATTAGGGTTAGGGTTTGATTGATTTAATTTAATGATTATTTGATTTGATTTTTATGGATCTCAAAGGAATTCTTAAGATCAAATTAGATTTATTAGTTTTGGGGATTTAATGGCCATTTTCGGGTTGATTTTATACTTGGACGTAAATCGTGTTTTTGACTATGATAGAGTCGTTTCTAGAAAAAATGTATTTGACAAACAGAAATAGGTTTTGAAAAGGGCTTTCCAACGAATCATTAATCGTCCAATTCGGAGTTACGGATAGAAAGTTATGGTTTTTGAAAGATTTCTGTGCAGTTTATTGAAATTCAAATATTTAGCTTGATGACCAAGTTTGATGAATGTTAGAGATTTAGATGATCCCAAATTTGATGTTTAATGAAGTATAGTTTGTTTTGCGGGTTTTGATGATTTTATTGATCTTGAGAACTTAAATAGAATCTTAAATCGATAATTTGGTTTAGTGGGATCAATGAATATTGATTGGATATTGTTGTTATTTGGATGTAAATTGATTGGATTTGAGTTACTCGATCATGGAATTATAGTTGTTATTGGATTTGTTCAAATATTTTATTCGAGGATTGATCGATCATATGGGTCTTATGGAATAAATGGATATTGATTATCGGATCGGATCATTGTGAGTATATGAGTATTCTAATATTTATTCGAAGTTAGGATTTTCATTAAGACTTTGAAGTGAGTTGTTGATTGTAGTTCTATAAGATATCGGCTTTTGGGATTATTGGACATAGTGCTGTTATAAGTTGGTTGTCAGTTGTTTGGGTCGTGATTGATTGTTTCTGATCTATTATTGTATAATTGTTATGCTAGGTTATCAACGTGCGAGTGTGTATCGTTGATGCTTGCGTGGACCGAATGTGAGTAGGCCTATCGATTTATTTCGTGTGAGCTTTTGCTCTATAACATTGAATTTCATATGCCAATCATATTTGTGTGATATTATGTGTCATCCATGCATTTATATTTTGATAAATTTGCATGATTTGGATATTTTCTTCATATTGATCAAATTGCATTTTCATTGAATGAAGTTGCATGATTTAATTCATTCATAATGTCATTAAAATAGCATGAATTATGCTATTCATGTTTCAAGAATTAACATAATATATTTTCTGATGCTTATGCTTTCGAAATAATATTTGGATTAAAGATTTTCATTTCGAGAGTTTTGGAAAAAATTTAGGACTAGTTGAGACAACCTAGTCCTAGGATATTTTATCGAGATGCATATCATGACATATTTTCTGGAATAAATCCCCCCGTTGTATTTCGCCTTTGGGGAGGAAGGTCTAGGACTCGAAGAGTCCCAAGATCGGTGAGGGGTGTGGTAAAGCATTCCTTGCAGCGGCGGATTCCTTTGTTTGGAGTCTGCAGCAACCGGGGCATCATGTGCTGGTGTTCTCGTAGTGATGGCAGCGGCGACCCATCAGCGTCTTCTAGATCCGACGTCTCCTCGAGGGAGCTTTTTGAGCGATTTAGTCGCTTGGGGCTTAGCACACCTGTTTTGGGGAACGGTTCTTCCGATTGAGAACCCTACCTGGTCATATCATTTAAGCTGCATGATTTCTATGACGTGGACCAAGGATTGGGCCACGTGATTGCATTAAAACTATATTTTATTAAGCTCATGAATTTAATTTGATTTTTTTTAAAGAAAATTCTTATTTTTTTATATATATAAATATATATATATAATGATATTTTTTTTAACTCTCATGATTTCTCTGATGTGGGCCAATGATTTGGGCCACGTGTGCATTAAAATATTTTTTTTAAAGTTTATGATTTTAAATTGATTTAATAAAATAAAATATTTATTAAGTGAAATTCTGATTTTCATAAAACCTTATTTTTATATGTAACTATCATATGAAGTAATTTGTCAGTGGGCTTATTCACTGAGTTAAACACTCACCCTATTCCAAATGGCTGGTTGTTTTATAACCAGGTAGCTCATCTTCTGGGGATCAAGGCAAAGTTTGAACCTTTCATACACTCCAAGGATCTTGAGGTAGCAATGTTTGGAGAACAAATAATAGTTGCAGCCGACTATTTGGATCTATTTTAGTTTAGATGGCTCCCACAGGGGTGGTTTAGTGTGTCTTTTCATTCTAGTATTTTATTTATGTCAGACTCTGATATTCTGTAAGACCGTTAGTGGTTTATAACTTTTGGATATTGTTTTCATATTTTATCACTTTCAGTTTTTATTATATTAGTATTGTTTTAAAAAAAAGTACAAATTTTGGTCATGTGTTTGGATTAAGTTTAGTAGTGACACATTTACCGTCCGATAAGCGGTTAGGTAAATGCGGGGCGTTACAGATTCGTTGACACTTGTCGCATTTCCTCACCAAATCGAGTGCATCTTTTGTGAGGGTGGGCCAGAAGTATCCGGCGGTCTATATGCATTTTGTCAAAGACCTTGAGGCCGTATGGCTCCCGCATATCCCGGAATGCATTTCTTCCAACACCTCCTTGGCCTCCTCGAGGGTGACGCACCTGAGGAGTGGGCCTTTGAAGCTTTGCTTGTATAGTACGCATTGTTCATAAATAAAAAACCGAGCGGATCGACTCTTGATTTTCCTTGCTTCCTCTTTGTCTGCTGGGAGGAAGTTGTCCTTCAAGTAAGACAAGATGGGATCCATCTAGGTCATTTCCTGGGTTCCGACTCTACCACCATAACCTGCTCCAGGTGAGCGATACTCGGTTCCCCTAAGAAGTCGACCTGAATTTATCAAGATGGCACTCGCCAAATTCTTCAGGGCATCAGCTTGAGTATTCTGCTCATGATCGATTGCGTTGATTTCCCAATCACCGATCTGTGTGAACAGAGTACGTGCATAACTCTGGTAGGCCGCCATGCGATCGTCCTTCGTCTGATATTCGTCAGTGCTCCGACATACCACGATCTGGGAGTCGCCGTAGATCGTCAGTTTATGGACGCCGAGATCTATTGCGAATTCCAAACCAGCAATGAGAGCCTCATATTCGGCTTCATTGTTGGAAGCCTTGAACCCCAGCTTGATCGCATGCTCAAATAGAAATCCATCTTCACTTCACAAGATCAACCCTCCTGACCCTTTTCGATTGGACGCCCCATTGACATGGAGTGTCCAAGAAATTGGTCAGTATTCATAGACGGTGCAAACATGTTGCTCTGCAGGTGTTAGGTCTACGATAATGTCTGCGATCACCTGCCCTCTGATTGCATTTTTGGGCTGGTAGTGGATATCAAAGGCTGACAGCTCCAATGCCCATTTCAGCAACTGTCCTGCGATGTCCACCTTTTGCAACACAGCTTTGAGAGGTGAGTCGGTGATGACATGGATTGTATGAGCTTGAAAGTAATGGCGCAATTTCTGGGCAGAAACGAGTAAAGCAAACAAAAGCCTTTCAATGCGGGAATACCTGATTTTTGCCCCGCTAAGCACCTTACTTGCATAGTAGATCGCCCTCTGCCCCCGGTCGATGTCCTTCAGTAGTGCGGAGCTGACAGTGTGTTCAGAGGCTGCAATGTAAAGGAGCAAGATGTCTCTTAAGGAAGGACTCACCAGAAGTGGTGACATGCAGAGGTATTTTTTGATTTCCACGAACACCTTCTGGCATTCTAGCGTCCACTCGAACTTCTAAGCTTTTCGCAGCAACTGGAAGAATGGCAGGCATCGATCGGTGGCTATGGAGATGAACCGGTTGAGAGTGGCCAACCTTCCGGCTAGCTTCTACTTTTTGTTTCGCGGAGGCTCCATCTCCATTATCGCCTTGATCTGATCAGGATTGACTTCGATTCCTTGCTGTGTCGTCAGATACCCCAAAAACTTATATGAGGTGACTCCGAAAGAGCATTTTGTGGCATTCATTTTAAAGCGGTACTTGCGCAACACAGCTATCGGTATTGAAAAATCCACGTGTGTGGGGGTTCTTTGGGGATTCGGATCCGATGCGCGCCTTGACGGGCTCGGCTGGATCGTCTCTCGGAAGGGTGGTGGGGTCTTGTTCCCGGTTGAAGCGCCCGACAGCGGCTCAAGAGGATTCAAAGGGGTGTGTGATCGCCACCTGCTTTTTCAAAAAGCAGAAAAAGTTGGATTGGATTTGATCACCTACGTGGGGGAGTTTGTGGGGTCTCCCCTCTGAGACGCGGATATACCGTATATAGAGGTGAAAAACAGGTAATCCTATTCTGCTTCCGGGGTTTGGCTAGAGGAGTCTTGGGACAAATGGGGTGTGGGTGGGGGGCAGCTACTGAGCTTGAGCCGTCGGGTATAGGGCGGCTAGTTATGTTTAGCCGTCGGGGCATGGGTTAACTTGGGCAGAACCTGGGTAGGAAATGGATTTTGTTTTGGCAGAGATTAAGTTGGGTTTAACCTGGGTTTTGGAGGGTGGATTGAGAGGGTGATTTTGTGTAGGGAATGGGTTTTTCTCTCACAAAGGAGACTCTCTCTCTCTCAAAGGATTTCAAGTAGTGGGTGTGGGTTGGGTGTTGGGAATGTGTTGATAATGTGAATTGAAGATTGAGAATGTGTTAGAAATGCTTTAGACCCCCTCTATTTATAGTAAAAGAGAGGCATGGGAGTGTCCAGCGGGTAATGGGATGAATTGGGTAATAGGGTGCTTGATTAGACCCCTCATTTGTTCTTCTGTCAGAGACCAGGTGAAGGGCGGCTAGTCCAAACTAGCCGCCCAGGATGAGGCGGCTACTTCCTGGTAGCCACCCCCATCATGACCTACGAAATGTCCTATCTCTGACAAGCGGTGGCTTAGGTCAGTTACTTGGATTGAACCGGCTAAGATGGGATAGCTAATGGTCATAAACCGCCGCAATGTTCAACAGTTAGTGCTACTTAATGTCCCACCCTGGGAAGCGGTTTGGGGTCGGCCAGGGGGGCGGTTAGTATAAACTAGCCACTCGGGATGGGGCGGCTAGTTAGGGTTAGCCGCCCCTGTCCAGGGTTTTTAGGGTTTCTGAGTGTCTTGGGCCGGGGTTTCTCGGTTTTGTTTTTCTAAGTTTGTTTTCCATTCATGTCCAAATGTGGTTAATTTTAAGTGTTACTTGAAGTATTTTCATCTTTTGGATGGTCAAAATTAGGGTATCTACAAATTGTCCCTCACCGGACAGATTCTTTGTGTGAAACCGAAAGACTTCGATCGATGATAAGAAAATAGACCCTTATTTTGGCCGGCCCAACCTTCAAGAAGTTTAGGTCACATAACCAATACTGTTCAAGGAGTTGATTTAGACTATCAGAGGCTAGGTCTTGACTAGAATTTTTAATCGAAAAGATGATCCGGGTGGAAGGCGGGAAAAGTAAAATGGTGAGTGATGCAACCCACGGTCGGGGTTCTTAGCTATCGTGAACGGAGCAGCCCAGCATCAGTTTCCTCATGCCTACCATTCCCGTGTTTGGAAAAACTCAGCAAGGAGGGGATATCGCCGATAGAAAGCAAGTAAAGTAGATTTTGAGTTGGTGAATTGGATCATCTGAAGGATAAAAAACTCTGGAAAGGAACCAGAACTGAAGAAATTCGAGGTGAATGGTACTAAAAATGTGACAAAACTTCTAGAGAGTTGTGTTTGATCAAGTAGTGCTTGGAAATAAACCAATACATGGCTGTTTGGTATAGAAAACCTTGGAATTTAGGATTAGGAAGGGATTAAAAATGAAAGCTAGAAAACTGGGAGGGGCAGCGTGTGGAAACTAGCCGCCCGAGAGGGGCGGCTACTCGTGGGTAGCCGCCCCATCACTGGGTCCCTTATAACCGAATAAGGCCCCTTTCTCTCCCCACTTTTTCAAAACAGTTGTTCTATCTTCCCTCTCTCTTCCCTTTAGTTTCGAAACCGAAAAATCTTGGTTTTAAACACTTTGAATCCTTTGATATTGTCTTCCATCATTCCTTTCTTCTTGATTTCGAAGCCCTAGATTCTCTTGAATCTCTTCTTTTGCGTGAAATCGGAGGAGATGACGAAGGGGAAGAAGACGACGTCATTTATGAAGCGTCTCCATTCTTCCCGAGAGCAGAGAGAGGCTGTGTCGGGGTCTAGTTCATCGGGGATGATCGGGTGAAGAAAAAGGTCGTGAGGGAGGCCGTGGGTACGGCGGAGGTGCCGTCGATGGGCACCGGTGTGGATGAGGGTATGGGCACGCCTTTGGGGGCTGTCCCGGAGATTGGGGGTGGCTCTACTAGTGGGGTGATTGGGTACACGCATAAAAGGAAGCGTGGGGATCGACCGGCGGTGGTCGAAGAGGTAGTTTTGGAGGTTGGGGGACCAGCCGAGGGCACGGTCGAAGGGGTTGAGGTCGGGGGTATTAGTGGGGAGACTATTAGTGCGGAGACCACGCATATCTTGGGCAAGGTCTTCGGCAAGGATGAAGGCGGTCTTGGCGAGGGTGAGGCCAGCATGGCGGGCGAGGAAGAGGTGAGGAGGGCCATGGGGGACTGTGGGGTATTGGGTACACGCATAAAAGGAAGCGTGGGGATCGACCGCCGGTGGTCGAAGAGGTAGTTTTGGAGGTTGGGGGACCGGCCGAGGGCACAGTCGAAGGGGTCAAGGTCGGGGGTGTTAGTGGGGAGACTATTAGTGCGGAGACCATGCGTATCTTGGGCGAGGTCTTCGGCGAGGACGAAGGCGGTCTTGGCGAGGGTGAGGCCAGCATGGCGGGCGAGGAAGAGGTGAGGAGGGCCATGGGGGACTGTGGGGCTTGGCCTCCGGTGCGGCGGGCATGGAGGAGACCGGGGTTATTGGTTTGGAGGCCGAGGAGGCCAAGGGTGCAGACATGGGAGTTGAGGCCGAAGAACCACGGGTTTGGGCTTAGGACCCACGGGGGTTGGTGCTGATGTTGAGGCCGAGGAGGCCGTGGTTGAGGAGGAGGGAGAGGATGAGGAGGAGGGGGATGACGACGGGATGGACGATCCTGACGCGGCTGAGGCGGGCGCTCCTGGGTCCGCACGGGCCGTGGTATTTCCTTAACTCCTTTTTACTCTAGCTTTTTATTTGTGTATATATGTCTTTTATAGTACGAATAGGCGATTCATGTGTAATATTTGGACATGTGTATTTTTAGTAGGCGTGCTTGTATGTATAGTTTGATCACGGTGGGATATCTAAGCATGCTGATATGGGTTTGCTTTTAGAAAGGGGGACAATTTTTCATACACACATCCATGTTTGTTCTATTTAAAAGAAGAGAGGAATGGTATGGCTAGCATGCTTGCATGTGACGTTTTTGTATGCATACAGTTTTCAAGGTGTGTCTTCATATGTGTTTGATCATGGTAGAGCAAGAGGGAGTATACGCATGCATTTCATAGGTCCATGTATTCTTCCACATGCTTAGGTGAGTTTATGGAAAGTATATAAGCATGATAGACTGTAATGAAAGAAAAGTGTGTAATTGGTGACCACGGTGGGATTAATAGGTTTACCATGTGTGATCATATGAAGAGTGTTTTGCAAATAATAGAAGGTGAACCCTTATGTGAAGTTTCCTATTTTTACGCTTTTGTTTTTGATTTAGCATATGGAAGTTTATCTTGCTAAGCATGGTTTCTAAATGAATTTGTAGATTTGGACTCTCACCACTCGATTGCTCTTAAACAACCCATGTTCCTTTCATTCGTTTGTAGCGGCCGAATCGTATCCGGGCTTTGTGGCATGGGATGAAGAGGTGGTATGAGCAGGCTTCCGTTCCTTCTTTCTGATCGAGCCATTCCACGTCCACCGCCTTACGTGGAGGCGTTGGCGGAGAGGTGGGATCCGGAGAGTTGCACCTTCATTCTCCCCATCAGTGCTATCATGCTGACCTTCGAGGATGTGGAGTGGATTACGGGCCTCCCGGCCTTGGGTGAGGCTGTGATTGCGACGACCATTGCTGATTATAGGGGGCTGTTCCGAGAGCTGATCGGGGAGTGGGACTACGAGGAGCGGGAGAGAACGCTGAACCGAATCCCTCTTGAGCAGTTGTCGAGGCAGTACGGCCACGGTTCCTTCACGCAACGTCAGAAGGGTGAAGCTGCAGCTAGCTTCGAGAGGAGACGGGCAATGATCGAGGTGAGAGAGGCCGCCGCGTGCCCACAGAGGGCACAGAGGGAGCTTAGGGTGTTATTCCTCTACTTCTTTGGCCGGGTCCTTTTCTCAACGGCCGCCGGCAAGGTCTCCTCTCATTCCCTATTGCTGATGTGGGACTTGGAGGTTATGGGACATTTTGCTTGGCGAGCCGCGATGCTCGCCCATCTCTTCGCGGAGCTTTCGAAGAAGGTGAAGCGGACCGAGGGGAAGAATCTTGGTGGCTTCGCACCATTCCTTCAGGTATGTGTAAGCGATAAGAGAGTAGAGGGTATCTTCTTGTTGGTTTAACTCACTTGATCTTGATAATTTCCATCTTGCTTTGTAGATCTTCGGGTACGAGCACTTTGCGATCGATCGCCCGATTCCGGTGCCTTTCAACCGTGCTCTCTCTTGGGCCATGAGGTGGGCGCCCTGGGGATCTTCACGCTTGCACCGCCTCACCCAATTTCGAGAGGCCTTCCGCGTCTTGACAGAGGAAGAGGTATACATTCTTCTGAGTTTCTTTAGCTTGTACTTGATTTTCTTTTGACTAAGCGCTCTTCCCATCTTTTTTATGCTTTATAGATGACGTGGAGGCCCTACACGGAGGAGGAGGTCCCCGAAGAGCTGTCGTGGGACACTTGGCTGATTTATTTCAACAAGGTCGTGTTTCATGCGATCAGCCGAGTCGTGCGCCATCTCGGGTACCACCAATGGGTGCCCAATTCTCTGCCGAAGCGCCCTTCGATCCCAGTGGCCGAAATTCCTCGGGATACGAACCTCCCGAGGAACTATGCGACATATGTGGCGGGATGGATGAGCAGGGGTGCCTTAGTGGAGCGTCATTCCAAGGTGACCAGTAGTGAGGAGTACATGGCCTGGTATCACCAGGATTACGTTGACATCCTTGGGACTATGGAGGAGGAGATCCCGGACGCCTATGTAGGTCTTTCTCTCCTTCTTTTCTTTTCTTTTCTTCTCCTTAAGTAATTTTCTGAGTGATGTCATTTTTGTAGGTTGAGTTGAATGAGCAGGAGAAGAAGCTTCGGACGGCCAATGAGCACCTCCAAATGCGAGGCAGGCAGGTAGAGCTTTTGAGGGCTTAGAGGCGTCGGTTGTAGGACCAGGTTCGGGTCCTCGAGGCTCAAGTGGATGCCTTGTCGAGAGCTAGGGCCGTTGGCGCCTCTTCTTCCTCTGCTCCCCCATCCATCCATGATCAAGCGAGAGCTCGAGTTGACGAGGGAGTTGGATGTGGCCCGAAGTGAGTTGGCGGCCACAAGGAGGGAGCTTGGCCAGGCGTGGGCAGGGCCGCACGACGAGGGAGTTGGTGGAGGGGCCATGACCGAGGCGGACCTGGATCTCCTCCCTCTCGAGCCCGAGCATTCCCTTTCAGCTTACATAGCTACCGGGGTTACCTTCAGCCGTGCTTCTCGACCTTCGGCGTCTCCGAGTCGTGTGATATATGCGAGATCCACATCCTCCGTTCGAGAGACTCCTGCTACTCTGGAAGCTCCGGAGGTTCAGTCTTCTCCTCAGCTACCACCTCCTCCAGGCTAGGTCATTACTTCTTCGACTCAGCCTCCCAGGGATGATGACACGCCTGTCGGTTTGGAAAAAATCAGCGGGGCGTGTGTGGGGGTTCTTCAGAGATTCGGATCTGGTGCGTGCCCTGGTGGGCTCGGTCGGATCATCTCTCAGAAGGGTGGTGTCATTTCTGAGTTGAGGCACCCGACAACGGCTCAAGAGGATTCCAGGGTGTGTGTGATTGCCACCTGCTTTTTTGAAAAGCAGGAAAAAGGTTGGGTCAGATTTGATCGCCTACGTAGGGAGTTTGTGGGGTCTCCGCTCAGAGACACTGATATACCGTACATAGAGGTGAAAAACATGTAATCCTATTCTACTATCGGGGCTTGACTAAAGGAGTCTTGGGACAAAGGGGTGCAGGTGGGGTGTGGAAATGGGGCGGCTAGTGTGCTTGAGCCATCGAGTATTGGGCGGCTACTAGGGGTTTAGCCGTTCAGGGCCTGGGATGGTTTGGGAAGAACTGTGGTAGGAAATGGTTTGGTTTTGGGCAGAGGTTAAGCTAGGTTTAACCCGGGTTTCTGGAGGGTAGAATGAGAGGGTGTTTTTGTGTAGGGAATGGATTTTTCTCTCATAAAAGGGACTCTCTTTCTCTCTCTCTATGGATTTCTAATAGTGGAAGGGGTGTGAACTATTGGTTTGGGAATGAATGAATTGTCAATTGGAATTCTAGATGTTGTTTAAAGGCTTGAGACCTCCTATATTTATAGTAAAAAAGAGGCAGGGGAATGTCTAGGGGGTAATAGGATGGCTTGGTCAATTGTGTGTTTGATTAGACCCCTCATTTAATTCTCTGGTTTTCTGTCAGGACCAGGTGATGGGCAGCTAGTCCTAACTAGCCGCCCAGGATGGGGCGGCTAATTTTTGGTAGCCGCCCCCATCATGAACTACCAAACGTCCTATCTCTGACAAGCGGTGGCTTGGGTCGGTTACTTGGATTGATCCGGCCAAGATGGGGTGGCTAAAGGTCACAACCCGCCGCAATGATGAACATTTAATGCTGCTTTATGTCCCATCCAGGGAAGTGGTTCAGGGTCGGCCAGGGGGCGGCTAGTGCCAACTAGCGCCTGGTATGGGGCGGCTAGTTAGGGTTAGCCGCCCCTTTCCAGGGTTTCTTATTTTTTAGGGTTAGGGTTTCTGGTTTCTGGTTAGGGTTTCTGGTTTAGGTTAGGGTTTCTGGTTTAGGTTAGGGTTTTTTGTTTAGGTTAGGGTTTCTGGTTTAGGGTTTCTGATCAGGGTTTAGTTCAGGGTTAGGGTTTTCGGTTTACTGAACTTTTGGTTTTCTATTAGATGCCCAAATGTGGGTTATTCCCAGGTGTTACTCGAAGTATTTTCATCTTTCTGGACAGTCAAAATTGGGGTATCTACAATTATCCCTCATCGGACGGAGTCTTTGCGCGAAGCAGGAAAGACTTCGACCGATGATAAGGAAAGAGTCCCCTATTTTGGCCGGCCCGATCTTCAAGAAGTTATGACAATACAAACAGTACTATTCGGGGAGTTGATTTAGACCGTCAGAGGCTAGGTCTTGACTTAGAATTTTCAACCGAAAGGATGATCTAGGTGGAAGGCAGGAAAAGTAAATGGTGAGTGATCCAACCCGCGGTCGGGGTTTCTTAGCTATCGTGCACGGAGCAGCCCAGTATCTGTTTCCTCGTGCCTACCGTTCCCGTGTTTGGGAAAACTCAGCAAGGAGGGGATATCGTCGACAAAAAGTAAGTAAAGAGTTGAGTTGGTGAATTGGATCATCCGAAGGATAAGAACTCTGGAAAAGAAGCAGAACTGAAGAAATTCGAACTGAATGGTGGAAGTGTGGTAAAAATTCAGGAAAGTCGTGTTTGATCAAGTAGTGCCTGAAAATAAGCCAATACATGGCTGTTTGGTATAGAAAACCTTGGAACTACGGCTGAAAAGAGATTGGATGGGGGTTTTAAGTGAAAACGGGAAAACTAGGTGGGGCGGCTAGTTAAAACTAGCCGCCCGAGAGGGGGCGGCTACTTGGGTAGCCGCCTCCCGACTGGGTCCCTTATAACCGAAAAAGGGGACCCTCTCTCTCCCCATACGTTTTAAAACGGTTACCCTTCCCTCCTCTCTTCTTCTTCTCCATTTTAAACCGAAAACCTTGATTTTAAAACACCTTGAATCCTTTTTTTTTTTGCCTTCCATCATTCCTTTCTTCTTGATTTCAAAGCCCTAGATTTTCTTTGGGTTCTTCTTTTGTGTGAAATCAAAGGAGATGACGAAGGGGAAGAAGACGACTTTGATGATGAAGCGCCTCAGGTCTTCCCGAGAGCAGAGAGGGGCTGTCTCGGGGTCTAGTTCATCGGGGAGTGATCGGGTGGAAGGGGAGATCGTGAGGGAGGTTGTGGGTACGGCGGAGGTGCCGCTGGTGGATATCGGTGCGGGTGAGGTCAGGGGTACGCCTTCGGGGGCTGTTCCGGAAGTAAGGGGAGGTATGATAGGTTATACACGCAAGAGGAGGCGTGGGGATCGATCGGTGGCGGTCGAGGAGGTGGTTTCGGAGGTCGGCGGACCGGTCGAGAGCGCAATCGAGGGGGTTGGGGCTGAGAGAGTTAGTGAGGATGTGAGGGCATCGTTGGATGCTATTGTTGGGATGCTAGATAGGGAGGCCACGGAGGCCAGGGCAGAGGAGGAGGAAAGAAGGGCTATGGGGGCCTTTGCGGAGTTTGTCTCCGGCGCGGGGAGGGTGGAGGGCACTGGAGATGTTAGGGACGAGGCCGGGGAGGCCAAGGGTGCGGGCACCGGGGCCATAGAGGCCGATGTTGGTGCTGAGGCTGAGGCCGAGGAGGCCGTGTTCGAGGAGGATGAGGAGGGGGATGACGACGGGATGGATGATCCCGACGAGGCCGAGATGGACGCTCCCGGATCCACACGGGCCATGGTAATTCCTTGACCCATTTTACTCCAGCTTTTTATTTGGTACATATGCATGTCTTTTGGTGGTATGAATAGGTGACTAGCGTATAATATTTGTATATGCATCTTTTTAATAGGCATGCTTGTGTATAAGTTAATCACGGTGGGATAGTAAGCATGTTGTATGTTGATATGGGTTTATTTTTAGAAAGGTGGATAATTTTTCATACATATATCCATGTTCGCTCTATTTTAGAAAGAAGAGAGGAATGGTATGGCTAGTATGCTTGCATGCGATACATTTTTTTGTGCATATAGCTTTTAAGGCGTGACTTCGTGTGTGTTTGATCGTGGTAGAGCATGAGGGAGTGTATGCATGTATTTCACGGGTCCAAGTATTTTCCACACGCTTAGGTGAGTTTATGGAAAGTATATAAGCATGATAGACCGTGACGAAAGAAGTGTGTAAGTGGTGACCATGGTGGGATTGATAGTTTTAGCATGTGTGGTCATATGAAGAGTGCTTTGTAAATAATGGGAGGTGAACCTTTATGTGAGTTTAAGTTTCCTATATTTCATGCTTTTGTTTTTGGTTTAGCATATGGGAATTTTATCTCGCTAAGCACGATTTCTAAACGAATTTTAGGCTTTGGATTCTTACCTCTCGACTGCTCTTTAAACTAACCCATGTCTTCTTCGTTTGCTTGTAGCGGCCGAATCGTATCCGGGCTTTATGGCACGGGACGAAGAGGTGGTACGATGTCCTGGGGCAGGGGGAGAGGAGGTTGGTAGACGGAGCGGGCTTCCGTTCCTTCTTTCTGATTGAGCCGTTCCACGTCCTCCGTGCTTACATGGAAGCGTTGGCGGAGAGGTGGAACCTGGAGAGTTGCTCTTTCATTCTCCCCACTGGCGCCATTATGCCGACCCTCGAAGACGTCCATCGGATCACCGGCCTTCCGGTCTCAGGGGAAGCGGTGATTGCGGCCACCCTTGCTGACTATAGGGGGTTGTTTCAAGAGTTGATCCAGGAATGGGAGTTCATGGAGCGGGAGCGGATGCTGAACCGAATCCCTTTGGGGAGGCTTTCGGGGCAGTATGGCCTCGGTTCCTTCATGGAGCGTCAGAAGGGCGAAGCTGCAGCAAGCTTCGAGAGGAGGTGGGCGATGATCGAGGCGAGAGAGGCGGCCGTGTGCCCACAGAGGGCACGGAGGGAGTTGAGGGCGTTCTTCCTTTATTTCTTCGGCCGGGTCCTCTTCTCGACGGCCTCTAATAAGGTCTCCTCTCATTTCCTTTTGCTGATGAGGGACCTGGAGGGCATGGTATGCTACGACTGGGGAGCGGCGATGCTCACCCATCTCTTCGCAGAGCTCTCGAAGAAGGTCAAGAGGGCCGGGGGAGAGAACCTTGGCGGCTTTGCGCCATTTCTTCAGGTATGTGTAAGTGAGCAGTAGGTGTCTTCTTCTCGGTTTAGTTCACTTGATCATGACAATTTTCCTCTTGTTTTGCTAGATTTTTTTATATGAGCACTTCGCCATTGACCGCCCGAATCTGGCGTCGTTTGATCGTGCTCTCCCTTGGTCCATGAGATGGGCACCCTGGGGATCTTCACGCTTGCACCGCTTCGCCCAATTCTGAGAGGCCTTCTGTTTCTTGACGGAGTTTTCTTTGGTTTGTATTTGGTTTTCTTTTGACTAAGCGCTCTTCTTATTTTTTTGGTGCTTGTAGATGACTTGGAGGCCCTATACAGAGGAGGAGGTTCCCGAGGATCTGTCACGGGACGTCTGGCTGATCTACTTCAATGAGGTCATGTTTCATGCAATCAGCCGGGTCGTCCGCCAGCTTAGGTACCACCAGTGGGTGCCTGATCCTCTACCGAAGCGCCCCTCGATCCCGGTGGCTGGGATTCCTCGGGACACGAACCTCCGGTGGCGGGATGGATGAGCCGGGGTGTCTTGGTGGAGGTGACTTCAGATGACTACCTTGCTTGGTATCGTCAGGAGTATGCGGGCATCCTCGGGACGATGGAGGAGGAGATCCCGAACGCCTACGTAAGTTAGAAACCCTTCTCTTCTTTCTCATTTTCTTTTGTTTGAATATTTTCTGAGTGGTGTCTCTTTTGCAGGTTGAGTTGAATGAGATGGAGAAGAGAATCAAGACCGTCAATGAGCACCTTCGAGCGCGTAGTGGGCAAGTGGAGCACTTGAGGGCTCAGAGGCACCGGTTACAAGACCAGGTTCAGGTCCTCGAGGCTCAGTGGATGCTCTGTCAAGAGCGAGAGCCATGGGTGCTTCTTCTTCTTCTGCTCCTCCTCCTTCCATGGTTTCCGAGCGAGAGCTCGAGTTGACGGGGGAATTAGATGCGGCCCGGAGCGAGTTAGCGACCACACGGATGGAGCTGGGCCATGCGAGAGGCAGGCTTTTCGGGCTGAGGAGGAGATGGACCGGCTGAGGTCCATGATGGCATCGAGAGAGGAGTTCATCACCCTGGGACGCGAGAGGGACTCCCTCCAGACGAGGGTGTCGGAGATGGAGGCTTCGGCAGGCGTTCCCGAGAGTTTGATGGGGGATCTACTCCGTTCTCTCCAGGCCGCCGGGGATAGAGATCGAGAGGCACTTCCCTCGAGCGAGGACCAGCTCCGAGCTGCTGAGGCGAGATCGCGGGAGCTCGAGGAAAGGTTGATGGCGGTGGAGACGCGTCTTCGAGGGAGGTTGGAACGGAGAGATAGAGATATTCAGCAGGTCCTCCTCTGGGAAGCCACCATGCGAGGGAAATTGGTTGGCGGATTGGTCATGACCGAGGCAGACCTTGACCTCCTTCCTCTTGAGCCCGAGCATTCTGCCTCGGTTTCTCTGGGAACCGGGGCCACTTTCAGCCGTGCTTCTAGTCCCTCGGTGTCCAGGAGTCGTGGGATATATGCGAGGGCCGCATCTTCAGTTCGAGAGACTCCTACCGCCCCTGATGCTCCAGAGATTCGGTCTTCTCATCTGCCACCGCTCCCTTCCCAGCCAAGTCAGGATGTTCCTCCTACTCAGCCTCCAGCAGATTTTGATATGCCGAGGTATAGCTTCTTTGCGTCTTGGTTTTGGTGGAAAAATAGTTTAAATGCAAGGAATTTATGTTTTTCTTCTTTTCTTTTTTGACTCGGGTGATCATTTCAATGGTGTGTATCTCAAGGCGTTCTAGACGGAAGCTTTTGATGGATCCTTATCTATTTATCTTTTGTTTATTTCTATAGTTTTAGGCCTTCCTTTTCATGAATAATTTCCTTTTCTTCTTATATTTTCTATGTGTATGGACAAACATGGTTTTTTTTAAGTTAGTTTTGTCGATTTTAATTGGTTGTATATGTGGAATGGTTTCATAAGGCTTTACGGGTGGATGAATGGGCGAATGGATGTATGGTTTGGTGTATGATTTTCGTTTTGATGGTCGCTTGATTTGTATTTATGCAAGTTTTATGTATGAATATGTGTATGAAATGTGTGTGCACAGGTTTCGGGGGAGAATGTTTTTTATAGGTACCAAAGGAGTTGAAGAGTTGAAAGGATGGAACTGACATAGCTGAAATAGGTGCAGGCAGGGGCGGCTAGTGCAAACTAGCTGCCCAGTGAGGGGCGGCTAGTTGTGTTTAGCCACCCCTTGCCTGGGGCATGTTACCTGAAACAAAGGGCTGGGGCGGCTAGTGTATTCTAGCCGCCTGGTGAGGGGCGGCTAGTCGGGTTTAGCCGCCCCCTGTCTGGGGCAATCTTTGGTTCTGCTGCTCCTGTCTGCTGCTGCTGAAAGTCCTTGAGAGTGTTTTAATCTTCGAGACCTATAAAAACATCCTTTCCATGGACCAAGTGTTAAATCTGTCCGGATTGCGCCCCTGCACTGACTTTTGAGCCCTTCTTGCTTGAATTTTCAAGGGCTACAATCCATCTTAAGGTAAAATGAAAATCGAATGCGAGAAAGGAAAGTACAGGAAATCATGCTTTAGTACGCAAGGGAGGGATTCCAAGTGCGTGAGCGAAGAAAACTCTTAAGTATGTGTGAAAGTGGGACAATTTCTTCTTAAGCATGTGCGGAAGGGCATGAAATGAGTGTAGATGGGGGGCAATTTTAATGTTGGTATTGTAGATACCCCAATTTTGACCATCCAGAAAGACAGAAATACTTCAAGTAACACCCGGAAATATCCCACTTTTGGACATCCAGTAGAGAACCAAAATTCAGGAAACCGGAAACTCTAACCCTAGCCCTAAACTAAACCTAGCCAGAAACCCTAACCGGAAACCCTAAAACTAAACCTAAACCTAACCCTAGCATTGACCTAGACCTAAAACCAGAAACCCTAACCCTAACCCTAAGACCCAAAAACCCTGTGTCCCTGGCAAGGGGCGGCTAGATCTAACTAGCCGCCCCATACCAGGCGGCTAGTTTAAACTAGCCGCCCCCCTAACCGCCCCCTAGCCGACTTTGACCAGTCCCCTGGATGGGACATAAAGCAGCAATAAATGCTGATCATTGCAGCGGGTCATGACCTTTAGCCTCCCTCTCTTGGCCGGATCAATCCAAGTAACCGACCCAAGCCACCGCTTGTCAGAGATGGGACGTTTGGCAGGTCATGATGGGGGCGGCTACCAGGAAGTAGCCGCCCCATCCTGGGCGGCTAGATAGAACTAGCCGCCCTTCACCTGGTCCTGACAGAAGAACCACGGAATTAATGAGGGGTCTAATCGAAGCCAACCCACTCCATTACCCCCGGGATATTTCCCTGCCTCTCTTTTACTATAAATAGAGGGGTCCCAAGCCCAAATACAACATCACCAAAAAATCCACAACAATCTTCAATCACAATCCACCACCCTCAAACCCTTCCACCACTAGAAATCCCAAGAGAGAGAGAGAGAGAGCCCCCTTTTGTGAAAGAAACATCCATTCCCTACATAAAATACCCTGTCATCCCACCCTCTAGAAACCCGGGCTAAACCTAGCTTAGCCTCTGTCCAAAACCAAACCCATTTCCTACCGAAGTTCTGCCCAAACCTACCCAGACCCTGGACGGCTAAACCTAGCTAGCCGCCCCCCTGGCCGACGGCTAAACACAACTAGCCGCCCCCCTATCCACACCCCATATCCACACCCCTTTGTCCCAAGACTCCTTTAGTCAAGCCCTGGAAGCAGAATAGGATTACCTGTTTTTCACCTCTGTGTACGGTATATCTGTGTCTCAGAGCGGAGACCCCACAAACTCCCTACGTAGGCGATCAAATCCGACCCAACCTTTTCCTGCTTTTAGAAAAAGCAGGTGGCGATCACACAAACCCCTGAATCCTCTTGAGACGCTATCGGGCGCCTCAACCAGGAATGACACACCCCTCACCTCTTCCGAGAAGACGATCCGACCGAGCCCGCCAGGGCAAGCATCCGATCCGAATCCCCGAAGAACCCCCACACACGCACACGCGCTCACCGCGCACCCCGCCGGGATCCGCTCCGACACCACCGACATTCGGAGGCCTTCCCGACGGTACCGACAAAATCTGGCGATCACGGTGGGACCTCCCTCGTGAAAAACAACAAAAGGTAATCCTCTTCTGCCCCCTTTTACAAGCTTGACTAGAACGCTATCAACCCTCTAGGAAGGTTAGAGTTTCTCACTCCTTGAATTAAATCCTCTTCTACTGTGCATTATAACATCCTTTATTGCTTTGTAAGCCGCACACAGCTGCGCAATCCTTTACTGCTTTCGTAAGTCGCACACAGCTGCGCAATCCTTTACTGCTTTCGTAAGTCACACACAGCTGCGCAATCCTTTACTGCTTTATTTACTGCTTTCAATCTGCATTCATCCCCACTCCACGTCATGGAATCCCACATAGAAGAGGAGATATTAGAGGAAAGGAATCACCAAGAGGGTCAGGCCACACAGTTCCTGACCCATCTAGAGGAAAGGATGGCTAGTCTAGGGTATCAAACGGTAGAGGACATGTTTCATGACCTCGCTGACTACCGTCATGCCAAGACCTTGAGACAGGAAACCCCTGTCGAAACCCCCAAATCCACTCCCAAAGCCCCATCCACACCCAGTTGCTCGGTCAATCCGAGCATTTTTTCATTCGCCCCCCTTTCCCCCGCGAATCCAAAATTCCCAGTTGTTTCCACCCCAGGCCCTTACCAGGCCACCTCCAACCCGGGACTGGCAAACAGCCCTCCCAGGGGAGAAACGCTGGATGAAACCATCCGGAGAATCCTCTCCGAGACTGGTCCCTCCGCCCCCAAGCACATGTCTCTACATAACCTGAGACAAATCCCGTCAGTCCACCTACCGGAGGGATTCAAAATCCCCAAATTCCACTGGTACAACGGTCGTGGAGACCCAGACATTCATTTAACCGCCTTTTATCTAGACGCGCGCCCGTTTCTAGATAATCAACCTCTACTAGTCTTCCTCTTCCAGAAATCATTGGTAGGAGAAGCACTACAATGGTTCTCCACCCTCCCTGTAGATCACTTGTCGAATTTCTCGACTGTAAGCGAGAAACTCTTGGGCCGCTACGGTTACCAGAGGATTAGGACCCCCTCTATTTCGGATTTAACCGTAGAGAGAATGAGGCCTAGGGAGGAATTCAAACAATACGTGTCTCGGTGGCGCACCCTTGTCCACCGAACCAACCTGCAACTCACAGAATGTCAAGAAATTAACATGATGTTGGAGAGCCTGAGTCCAGAGCTCCGTACGAGCCTTTCGTACGGAGACTGCACTACGTATCAACTTCTGATTGACCGCCACAACAGGATTTCCCGTTGTAAAGCCCCAGTAGTCCAAACCCAGTCCCCACCTATCAGCCATAGGGTTGGACAACCGCCTCGTAAGGCGCAAACCCCCACGGTAGAGGGGATTATTAGCCAAGTATCGGCACTCTACCCGAACAGAGCGCGAGTTCCTGATCGAGGAACGGCTCCGAGACAGTACACACCCGGTTCATCCGGATATGCGCCACCTCGGCAAGCTAATCAAAACTTTACCCCTCGATCAGTACCCGTCCCCGTGCCAATACGCCAAAACCTCACAACCCATAATTCCCCAATTCAGGCCCCCTCAATCCATAACCAGGACCAAAACAGGAGATCCTTCTATCCTATCCCCCCAAGAACGCAAGGTATAGCCCTTAGAGAACCCGCGTACAGCCCCCATGATAAGGCTACACCTTCCCCCTCCTACGGCCCAAGATGGTCAAACAGAAGGGATAGCTATTCCCCCCTCCCGGAAACCCTAGGGAACATCCTCAAAGCCTTATTAAAGGTCAATGGCATTTCCTTACCCACGGCTAGACCTTCGCCTATCGGTGCTGACCCAACCCGTTTTTGTCAGTATCATCGGCATCACGGCCACACCATCGAGCAATGCTCCTTGTTTAGAGACATTGTCTACAACCTTGACGAAGAGAGACGCTTAGACTGGGCCACCATTAGGGGACTCAAAAACAACCCGGTTACGAGATCACTAGAAGTCAAGAAGGTCCCAGAAACCCATAACCCCGTAGAAACCACAATCCGAAACCCAAGGCCAGCTACGAAGGCTCCCTTGGAAGAACCAGAGAACCTGAGCTATGAAAGCGTCTACACCATAGAAGTCGCTGACCACGAAGAGTCACCCAGAATCATTCTGGGTGGCTTAATCTTACCAGCCTCTTCCCTCGTCCTACCAACCCCCTCCCCTATTCTCCCCAAACCCACAAGACTCTTCCCCCCCAAAAAAGACCAACCAATATCCCCCTTACAAATCAACAGAAGCCTGCGCCCAGTAACACAAAGCCCCCGAACCACCATTGACGCACTAAACCATCATACTACTAGAGCAGGCAGAATCTTCAACACTGTACCCTCTTATAGACACCCCTGCCTGAAACTGAAACTGAGGAGCCCCGCGCCGGGGATAGGATCGACATCCTAGACCAACTCTGAAAAATCCCCGCGAAAATTTCCATTTTGGAGCTAATCGAAACCTCAGAACACCACCAGCAGGCTCTAAGAACGTTCCTAGAAAGAACCCAAGTCGACCCACAAATCTCTACCCTAGGCATACCAATAGCTCTAGCCACCGCAGGACTAGGGCCCGTCATCACCTTTAGACCTAAGGAAGAAGTTCATGATAAAGTCGTCAACACCTCAACCCTATGTATAACAATCAACCTCGTAGGACACTCGGCGGATAAAGTTCTAATTGACACCGGGGCAGGAGTAAACCTCATATCGTTACAAACCTTCGAGCACATTGATGGGCACATAACCACACTCTTTGAAACGGACACCCGTATATTTGCCTATGACAAAACGGCTCGTCCAGTTCTAGGCTTCAAGGACTTCCGATTAAAAGTGGGGCCGCTAGAAACTAGCACTAAAGCTTATGTCCTAGAAATAGATTCAGATTATAATATGATCCTAGGACGTAAATGGCTAGCGTCCATAAAGGGGGTCTCCTCTCCCCTGCACCAGTGCTTGAAATTTCCCTTGGGAGGTCGGATAATCAAATACAAGGGGATGCGATCAGAGAACCTAAGCCAAGGTCCGCCGATAATGAAACCACCGCCATAAAAACCAGCAGCTCAAGACCCACGGAAACCACCATCCACATCTTAGATTTCCCGGCCAATTGGCTAAATCCCCGGAACACTCCCCCCGTTACCTCAAAGACAAGCCACCCTAGGTTTGAAAATCCTGGCTGGCATATAATGGGGACCATGGGTTACATTCCTGGGGAAACTCTGAGACACAAAAATGGGATCCTGGACCCCATCGACCTCCCGGCATGGCTAGACATGAGGGGGATCGGCTCACCCAAACACAAATCTAAATTAGAGGGAAAATATAATTGGAAGTTGTACGAACATTTCGTAAGGGAAATAATCATAGAACCCGCTGAAGAAACCGTATGCCCCCGCCCCCTAGACCCTATCCGGGAAAGCGAGCTAGACTATCTCTCTGGCTCCTTAGAATGGCTGTTCCCACTCCCTGATAAACACCTGAATCCACACTCGCCACCAGACGACAAAACTCCAGCTGACCCAGCCTCCTTTTCTCGCAGTGCTCAAGCATCGCAACAAAGGAGCGCCAGCTGCTGGAGGAAAGTCGGCTGAAACACTTCCACCAATCCAGTAGGTTGTAAATAATAAGTGTCTTTTCTGTTCAAAACAAAAAAAAACAAAAAAATACAAAAAAAACACAAAAAAAAAACAAAACGAAAAAAACAAAAAACAAAAAAACAAACAAAAAAATGGAAACCAGAACCCTAGGATCCCAGTTCGACAAAGATGACTTCACTCCAGCATGGCACCCCTTCAGTGACGACTCTGATCTCCTGAACGAACTACAGCGTCTCGCCAGTCAAGCCAAAAACCCCAACCCTAGTACCTCGTTCAAAACGGTCAAACCTACTAGGAGCCAAGTACCTGACCAGATCATTAGCAACTTGGAAGGGTATAGCAGGGCCATACTAGGTTTAGAGAAATTTGAATCAATAGCGGTTGTAGAAGAACCAGACCTAGATAACATAGAAAACCCAAATGACGGTCTAGGAGTCTTCGAAATCTGTGATGAGGACGATGAAGAAAGAGAAGACCTGTCTAAGGAATTCAAGCAGAGCCTTCAAAGGTTCGATGAAAAGACAGAGGAAGCAGATGAGAAGATAGAGGAGCTAAACCTAGGGACAAAGACTGACCCCAAAACCATTTCGATTAGCGCAGAACTAAATCACGATGAACGAGAGAGACTGATTAAAATATTACACGAGTATAAAGACGTCTTTGCGTGGTCTTACAAGGACATGCCCGGGCTCGATACCTCGTTAGTCGAACATCAGTTAATCTTAGAACCAAACGCAAAACCAGTCAAACAAAACCTGAGGCGCCTCCATCCCGAGGTGGCTCTAAAAATCAAGGATGAGGTGGACAAACTCCACCAGGCTAAATTTATCCGGGTGGTCTTATACCCAAAGTGGGTAGCAAATATCGTTCTAGTGTCAAAAAAAGATGGAAAGATCCGAATATGCATCGACATCAGGGACCTCAACCGAGCGTGCCCAAAAGATGACTTCCCACTCCCACACATCGACCTCCTTGTCGACAACACTGCAGGATATGAGATGCTCTCGTTCATGGATGGCTTTTCTGGATACAACCAGATCCGGCTGGCAGAAAAAGACCAAGAAAAGACCTCCTTCACCACACCCTGGGGAACTTACTGCTACATAGTGATGCCTTTCGGGCTCAAAAATGCAGGGGCAACCTATCAAAGGGCAATGACCTCAATATTCCATGATATGATGCACAAGCTAGTAGAAGTATATGTGGATGACGTCTTGGTTAAATCTAGAACTCGAATAGGACACGCAGAAATACTTAGGCAAGTACTGCAGAGATGCAGGGAATATTCACTTAAAATGAACCCAAAGAAATGTCGTTTCGGTGTCTCCTCGGGAAAACTTTTGGGATTCATGGTAAGTAAACGGGGGATAGAAATAGATCCGACCAAGGCAAAAGCCATCGCCCAAATGCCCCCACCCAAGAACCTAAAAGAACTAAGAGAGCTTATAGGAAGGTTGCAGTTTATTAGGAGATTTATTTCTCAACATGCTGAACGATGTCACCCCTTTTACAAACTACTAAAAGGGGATGTCCGGTTCAATTGGGATAGTGAATGCCAAAAGGCCTTTGATAATTTAAAAGAGTACCTTCTTAAACCCCCAGTCCTTTCGGCCCCGGTACCCGGGCGCCCCCTACTCCTCTATATAGCTGCAACTAAAGAAGCCATTGGTGCGGTACTTGCACAACACGACGACATGGGAAGAAAGGAAAAGGCCATTTACTACTTGAGTAAAACCCTGATTGAATACGAAAAAGCCTACCCTCCTACAGAAAAAACTTGTCTAGCATTAGTATGGGCTTCCCAAAAATTACGACATTACTTTCTCGCCCACAAAGTCAAATACTTTGCCAAAATAGACCCAGTAAGGTTCTTATTCGAGAAAGCCATATTGACGGGACGCTTAGCCCGATGGCAAGTACAGTTAAACGAGTTTGACGTCACGTACGCCACTCAAAAGTCCATCAAAGGACAAGCCATCACTGATCACCTTGCTCAACTACCCCTCCCCGATTACGAACCGGTAAAACTGACTTCCCGGACGAAGAAATATTTGTGCTTATTGAAGAGAAAAATAGAGAGACATGGACGCTATACTTTGACGGAGCGGTCAACCAAAAGGGAAAGGGAATAGGGATAGCACTAATCTCTCCCGAATGCGTCATTATCCCACAAGCATTTCAGCTTACGTTCAGAGCCACCAACAATATTGCTGAATACGAGGCCCTGATAGCAGGTTTGAAGGCAGCCCTAGCCCTAGGAGCTAAAAATTTAGACATCATTGGAGACTCCCTCTTAGTGATCAGCCAAACTCTTAAAAAATATCAGACTAGAGACCCAAAGCTGAAGCCATACAGAGAACTAGCCATAGTCATGTTAAAACAATTCCGTGAGGTTACTCACATTTTCACACCCCGGACTGGCAATATTCTTGCGGATTCTCTAGCCTCCCTAGCCTCATCGCTCGCCTTCCCTTATCTAGGACGTCTGAAACAGTCACTATCCAGAGACTGGGAACACCTGCCACCGAACTCGGTAACCCTAAAACTCAAAGTCTCCTAAAAATGAACCAGGCCAACAAAAATGCTAGTACCGCGGAAATCCTAACTCTTGAACTAGGAGATATAGACGACGGAAACCCATGGTACTTTGATATTAAAAACTACCTTAGAGACGCTTCATTCCCAAGCTATGCTACCAACGACGACCAGAAAATAGTTAAAAGGATAGCAGTCAAGTATTGCCTCCGAGGGGGTATACTCTTCCGAGCATCTTTCAACGGAGAACTACTCAGATGCCTGGACGACGAAGAAGCATACACCATTGTAGAAGAGGCTCACTCTGGAGTATGCGGGGGGCACGTCAACCCCCAAATGTTCGCAAAAAGGTACTAAGAATGGGCTACTATTGGCCCACGCTCGAAGGGGACTGCAACAAATACGTTAAGCGTTGTATCCAATGTCAAACCCATGCCAACAAAATACACGCACCAGCATCTTCTTTACATCCCATGACTTCACCATGGCCCTTCTCTATGTGGGCATTAGATGTGATAGGACCATTCCGGGACACTATAGAAAACACCACCCAAAAAGCCTTCATCCTCACCGCCACATAATACTTTACCAAATGGGCTGAGGCCCAGTCCTATGTAGTAATTAAAAGCTCTACCCTATCTCGTTTTGTCCGCACTCATATCCTGGCACGGTTCGGCACCCCCAAAGTGATTATAACTGACAATGGCCCCCAGTTCATCTCCCAAGAATTCCAAGACCTATGCAATAAACATCATATAGAACTTCATCATTCCATGCCATACTACCCACAGGGGAACGGACAAGCAGAAGCCACCAACAAAACCATGCTCAAAATTATAAAGAAAACGGTAGAAACCCACAAGGCTATCGATTGGCCTGATAAACTGGTAGACGCCCTCTGTGTCGGCATGTAAAAACTGGGGGTTCTGCGAACTTGGTCCTGGTCCGTCTCGCGACTGATCAGATCACCGCTCGGAGAGTCGTTCCTGAGCCGCCCGACTGCTTCTCAGAAAAGACGGGGTTTGTTGTGATCGCCACCTGCTTTCTCAAAAAGCAGGAAAAGTTGGTGTTGGATTTGATCGCCTCGCGGGGGGAGTTTGTGGGGTCTCCTCTCTGGGATACGGATATACCGTACACAGAGGTGAGAAACAGGTAAACCTATTCTGCTTCGGGGGCTTGACTAGAGGAGATATGGGACTAAAAAAGGGTTAGGAAGGGGTCGGCTAATGGGAATTAGCCGCCTGGTAGGGGACGGTTCGTTAGGACTAGCCGCCTGGTACCTGGTTCTGGATTTTCTGGATTTGGGCAGAACCTAGGTAGGGAAGTGTTTTGGCTTTGGCTAGGGTGGTGGTAATGAGGATTGAAAGTGGTGTTTGGTGATTTCCTCTTCTAGATTTGGGCAGCACCTAGGTAAGAATTTGGATTTGTTTGGCTAGGGCTAAAAAGTGGTTTAGGACAATGGTTTAGAGGGGGGTTTATGGAGAGTGGAATTTAGTGGGGAATGACTTTCCTTCTCTCTCAACTAGGGCTCTCTCCCTCTCCGTTTCTCTCTTTCTCTCTCTCTCTCTCTCTCTTTCTCTTTCTCTAACACACACTTTGGAAATGAAAATGACCACCCTTGATTCTCACCCCTACCCCTTCTTTTATAGTAGAAAGGGATGCATATGTTTATTCATTGGATAATGGCATGGATTGGATAATAGAGTGGTTTAAGCAAACTTCACCCCTAAGGAATCCAGATATTTGTTGTGAAAAACTGTCCAGACATGGGGCGGCTACTCGTAACTAGCCGCCCCATGAGGGGCGGCTACTTTCAAGATGCCACCCCCATGATGACCTGCCAATCAGCATTAAATGCTGCTTTATGTCCCATCAGGAGAAGCGGTTTGGGGTCGGTCAAGGGGCGGCTACTCGTAACTAGCCGCCCCGTGAGGGGCGGCTACTTTTAAGATGCCACCTTTTCTTTGCGTCCGACGGCTACTTGAAAGTAGCCGCCTGAGGAGGGGCGGCTACTTTCAAGTAGCCACCTTTCGACAGTTTTATCTTTTCCTTTTATTTTCATATCTATTCAACTTTGGGTAGTTTTCTATTTGATCCAAATGTGGTTATTTAAAAATGTTACTTGAACTAATTTTTTTCTCTTTGGACGGTCAAAATTGGGGTATCTACACTCTGGGCATACCGAACCTCTATTAGAACGCCCACTGGTCAAACCCCCCATTCACTCACATTTGGGACCGAAGCAGTAGTACCTTACGAAATCCTCGTCCCATCCTTGAGAATAGTACTAGAAGAAGATCTCCAAATTGAGGAAAAGAGGGAGGCACTCCTACTACGCCTCGAACTACTAGACGAGAAGAGATTAAGAGCGGCAGACCATGCCCAGGCCTACCAAAGAAGGGTGGCAAGGGCATTTGAAAAGAAGGTGATAAAAAGAAAATTCGAAATCGGGGAATTAGTACTTAAGCAAATCATGCCATCAAGACTGCCTCACCCAAGAGGGAAGCTGCAACCCACATGGGAGGGACCCTATGTGATCACCCATGCCTATCCCGGGAATGCCTACCGCCTGGTAGATGCCGAAGGAGTCGAGGTTCCAGGTTCGTGGAATGCACTTTATCTAAAGAAATTCCATGCATGAAAAGCTTTCAATACTTAAGAACTATTATTCTTCCTTCCTGCAATTTCCAGCGTTTAGTACTTGATGATAGAATTATAAGACTCTCAAAGATAAACTCATATCTATTTGAACACGTTTCCGCCAAATCATGTCATTCCCTTCACACACGTATAACTGGACTAGATTTGCCTGATAGAAGAAAAATTGCCTACCCCGTGGACTGGGACAATTTAAAAACTCCCCAAAGCAAAATATCCCTTATTTCCGCCCCGCTCGTATTAACCCTAGGTCAAAATGAGGAGTTACCCGGACCTAGCATATGTCCCAAAAACTGGCTCTGGCACTATATAAACACTTCTAGAGGGGAAGCATGAAAAGAATCGGGGTGAAAAACAGAAGAGCCCCCCCCCCTCAAATCAAAACAATCACAAAAAAAAGCAAAAAAAAGAGAAAATCAGGCAAGGAGAGGCCAAACACCAAGGTGAACGGGTTAAACTCTCTATTTAGCAGGCTTTCACGCCTTTACGCACGGTATACGCTAGACAACGGCTGTACCAGTACAGATCCAAACAACGGATTGTACTTTCCACCCAAAAATAAAGAAGTGGTAAAAAGAAGAAAGCCAGAGGGACCTAGGAAGTAAGACATGTGCTAGACTGGGACAATTCTAAAATATTGCCCGAAAGGAAGATATTACTCTTACCTCATTCACCCTCTCCCCTTTTATTTTTCGCAATGGGGGTTCAAAATTGAGCTATGTCCACCGGGAAAAGCGAAATTTTGACCAAGGGTAGATCACGTCCAGGTTTACACCTACACACACACTCACACGAGTTCACTTAGAAACTTGCCTATCCGAAGGAAGCTTATTTGACTTGACTCTTGGTACATTCATGGATTTTTCAGCATGTTTAGAATAATACGATTAAGCATTTAAAAACCATGAACCTAGGAAAATCGACACCTAAGGCTTATACCTCTCAAATACAATCCTGGTTAGGACATGAGTGACCGCAAGGGCTCCTCCACGGGGACTTGATGGTGTCTTTTACTTATGAAAATCAAGAACGTTGCCCTCTCACATAAAAGCCATTGAAGAACTAAAATGCCCCCTTATGCCACTTATACTTACGCATAAGCTTGCATTTCCTTTTCCAAAACACCTTGGCATCCGATTTTCTTGAAATATTAAAGTTAACCCCCCCCCCCCCCGAATATTAGAATTGTCCCCAAATATTAGAATTGTCCCCACTCATATGAGAATTGTCCCCACTCACCTCATGCCCTTCCGCACATGCGTGAGAAGAAATTGTCCCCACCTTCTACACATAAGTTTTTCTTCACTCACGCACTTGGAATCCCTTCCTTGCGCACTAAAGCCTAGTCTCCCACACTTTACTTTCTCGCATTTATATTTCCATTCCGCCTTAAGTTGGATTGTAGCCCTTGACGATTCAAGCAAGAAGGGCTCGAAAGTCAGTGCAGGGGCGCAATCTGGACGGATTTAACACTTGGTCCATGGAAAGAATGTTTGTATAGGTCTCGAAGGTTAAAGCACTCAGGAGGACTTTCAGCAGCAGCAGACAAGAAGCAAAACCAGAAAATTGTCCCAGGCAAGGGGCGGCTGAACCCGACTAGCCGCCCCCCGAGAGACGGCCAGTTTACACTAGCCGCCCCTGCCCCCTGCCCCTCTTGTCCAGGTAAAAACCCAGGCAAGGGGCGGCTAAATGCAAGTAGCCGCCCCTCACTGGGCGACTAAACGCAACTAGCCGCCCCTCACCTGCTACCCCATCTGCCCTGTCAGTCCCAGTCTCAATCAACTCTTCAACTCCTTTGAATACCTGTCAAAACATTCCTTTCCCAAACATGCATACACACATTTTAGACACATATTCATACACAAGACCTGTATCGATACCATGCTATAATGATTATATATAAGAATTCTACATCTATCCATAAATCAAAACCTATAAACACCAAATTCATTCATCCACACACATACACATCCCTATAGATTAGGAAGGCTTTCTAAAAACATTAAACATCCATGTTAAACTATACCAAACCATGCATACAAACAAGAAATTAAATTGTCCCACCACGACCATAAACGTAAATTGTCTTCTAAAAACACCTAAAATGCAAAAAGTAAGAAAGGATAGGTCCACCAAGAGCTCCAAACTCCAAAGCCTTGAGCTGTACATCATCGAAATATCACCTAAAAACAAAACAAAAGAAGAAAAGCATGAATTCCTTGCATATACCAAATCTTCTACTTAAAACCAAGACACGAAGAAACTATACCTCGGCATATCGTCACCCACTGGAGGCTGAGTGGGAGAAACATCCTGACTTGGCTGAGAAGGGAGCGGCGGTTGAGGAGAGGACTGAACCTCTGGAGCATCAGGAGCGGCAGGAGTCTCCTGAACCGAAGACGCAGCCCTCGCATATATCCCACGACTCCGAGACGCCGAAGGGCGAGAAGCACGGCTGAAGGTAGCCCCGGTAGCCAAGGAGGCCGAGAGGGAGTGATCAGGCTCAAGTGGAAGAAGGTCGAGGTCCGCCTCGGTCATCGAGCCCCCTCCGACCAATTTCCCCCTCATAGTCGCCTCCCAGAGACGGACCTGCTGCATATCCCTGTCTCTCCTCTCCAATCTCTGTCGGAGGCGACTCTCTATCCCTCTAGCCCGATCCTCGGCGGCCCTCAACCTCTCCTCCAACTCCCGCGCCCTCGCCTCTGACGCCCTGACCGCCTCTCAGTCCTTGTCCCCGGCCGCCTGGAGAGAGCGAACCAAATCTCCCATCAAACCCCCAGGGACACCCGCTGAAGCCTCCAACTCCGACACCCTCATCTGGAGGGAGTCCCTCTCACGGCCTAGGGTAATGAACCCCTCCTCCCTCGAGGCTATCATGGACCTCAGCCGGTCCGCCTCCTCCTCAGCCCGGGAAGCCCTGCCCCTCGCCTGGCCCAACTCCATCCTTGTGGCCATCAACTCGCTCCGGGCCACATCCAACTCCCCCGTCAGTTTGAGCTCTCGCTCGGACACCGAAGAAGGAGGAGGGGCGGAGGAAGAAGAAGCGCCGTCGGCCCTCGCTCTCGACAGAGCATCCACCTGAGCCTCAAGGAACCGGACCTGGTCCTGCAAGCGTCCCCTCTGTACCCGCAAGGCCTCTATCTGCCTGGCCCGCACTTGGAGGTGCTCATTGGCGGTCTTGAGCCTCTTCTCCATCTCATTCAGCTCAACCTACAAAAGCAACATCGGTCAGAATATACCCAAGGAGAAGAAAAGAAAAGAAAAGAAAAGAAGGGGAGAAAGACTTACATAGGCGTCCGGGACCTCCTCCTCCATAGTCCCAAGGATACTGGCATATTCCTGGCGATACCAAACCATATACTCCTCACTACTAGCCACCTCGGGACGACGCTCCACCAAGGCGCCTCGGCCCATCCATCCCGCCACGTACGTCGCGTAGTTCCTCGGAGTTCGTGTCCCGAGGAATCCCAGCCACCGGGATCGAGGGGCGCTTCGGCAGAGGATCAGGCACCCACTGGTGGTACCCAAGCTGGCGGACGACCCGGCTGATCGCATGAAACACGACCTCATTAAAATAGATCAGCCAGATATCCCGCGACAACTCCGCTGGGACCTCCTCCTCCGTGTAGGGCCTCCACGTCATCTATAAAGCATCAAAAGACAGGAAGAGCGCTTAGTCAAATGAAAACCAAATACAAGCCAAAACAAACCTCGAAGGAAAATTTATACCTCTTCCTCCGTCAAGACACGGAAGGCCTCCCGGAACTGAGCGAGGCGATGCAAGCGCGAAGATCCCCGGGGTGCCCATCTCATGGCCCAAGGGAGGGCACGATCGAACGGCGCAGAGGTCGGGCGATCAATGGCGAAATGCTCGTACCCGAAGATCTAGCAAAGCAAGAGGGAAATTATCATGACCAAAGTAAGCTAAACCAAGAAGAAGACACTCATCACTTACACATACCTGAAGGAATGGCGCGAAGCTACCAAGGTTCTTTCCCCCAGCCCTCTTGACCTTCTTCAAGAGCTCCGCAAACAAATGGGCAAGCATCGCCGCTCCCCAAGCGTATCGCCCCATGCCCCCCAGGTCCCTCATCAGCAGAAGAGAATGAGAGGAAACCTTGTCGGAGGCCGTCGAGAAGAGGACCCGGCCAAAGAAGTAGAGGAAGAACGCCCTCAACTCCCTCCGTGCCCTCTGTGGGCACGCAGCCGCCTCTCTCGCCTCGATCATCGCCCGCCGCCTCTCGAAGCTAGCTGCAGCTTCGCCCTTCTGACGCTCCATGAAAGAACCAAGGCCGTACTGCCCCGACAACCTCCCCAAGGGGATCCGGTTCAGCGTCCGCTCCCTCTCCACGAACTCCCATTCCCCGATCAACTCCTGGAAAAGCGCCTTATAGTTGGCGAGGGTGGCCGCGATCACTGCCTCCCCTGACACCGGAAGGCCGGTGATCCGATGAACATCCTCGAGGGTCAGCATGACAGCACCGGTGGGGAGAATGAAAGCGCAGCTCTCCGGATCCCACCTCTCCGCCAAAGCCTCCACATAAGGACGGTGGACATGGAACGGCTCGATCAGGAAGAAGGAACGGAAGCCCGCTCCATCCACCAAGCCCCTCTCCTCCTGCCCCAAAGCATCGTACCACCTCTTCGTCCCATGCCACAAGGCCCGAATATGGTTCGGTCTCTACAAGACGAACGAAGGGAACATGGGTTAGTTTAAAAAAAAAAAACAATCGAGAGGTAAGGGTTCAACTCTGTGAAATTATTTTTAAAACCATGCTTAGCAAAATGACACTTCCATATGCTAAATACAGAAACAAAAGCATGAAAGTAAGAAGCTACACTCCCCATATGATCACGCATACTAGACAAACATCAACATATCCCACCGTGGTCACCACTCACACGCTTTCTTACATCACAGCTTATCATGCTTATACCTTCCCTAAACACACCTAACCAATATAAAACTGGGACCCGTGAAATGCATGCATACACTCCCCCATGCTCTACCACAATCAAACACGTACAAAGTCACATACAGGTAGAAAAGTATCAAATGCAAGCATGCTAGCCGTATCACTCCTCTTTCTTTTATATGCATACAACAAGCATGGATGTACATATAAAAATTGTCCCCTTCCTTTTTTTCAACACGAACCCGTTCGCATGCTTACAATATCCCACCGTGATCAAACTATACATACAAGCATGCATCTTAGACACACATATCACTCACTATTACCTACTCATGCATATTAGACACACATATCACACACTATCACCTATTTATACTACGAAAGACATACACATATAAATAAAAAGGGTAAGACAAAGGTTGGGAACATACCATGGCCCGCGTGGACCCAGGAGCGTCCACCTCGGCCTCGTCGGGATCGTCCGTCCCATCGTCATCCCCCTCCTCGTCCTCCTCAAACACGGCCTCCTCGGCCTCAGCCCCAGTACCAACACCGGCCTCCGCGGCCCCCATGTCCATACCCTCGGCCTCCCCGGCCTCCTCCCCAACATCAGCCCCTCCTACCTCCTCTGTGCCCGCCGCACCGGAGGCTAAGCCCTCAAAAACACCCATAGCTCTTCTCTCCTCCTCTGCTGCCCTGGCCTCCATGGCCTCCCTATCTAACATCCCAATAATGGCGTCCAATGACGCCCTCTCACTCTCACTCACCCCCTCGGCCTCGGCCCCTCCCTCCGTTGCACCCCCAACCAATCCCCCGACCCCCGAAACCACCTCCTCGACCACTGCCGGTCGATCCCCACGCCTCCTCTTACGTGAGTAGCCTATCATAACACCCCCAACCTCCGGGACAGCCCACGAAGACATACCCGTGCCCCTAGCCACACCGGTATCCACTAACGGCACCTCCGCCGCACCCACAACCTCCCCCACGAACTCCTCCTCCACCCGATCACTCCCAGATGAACTAGACCCCGAGACAGCCCCTCTCTGCTCTCGGGAAGACCTGAGGCGCTTCATCATCGAAGTTGTCTTCTTCTCCTTCGTCATCTCCTCCGATGTCGCACAAAGAAAAACCTAGGGCTTCGAAATCAAGAAGAAAGGGATGATGAAGGACGAAAACAAAGGATTCAAGGCAAGTTTTTCCGGTTTGGAACGAAGAAGAAGAAGAAAGGAGGGTAGAGGAACCGTTTTAAAACGTATGGAGAGAGAGAGAGAGAGGGTCTTTTCGGTTATAAGGGACCCAGTCATGGGGCGGCTACCCGCGAGTAGCCGCCCCCTCTCGGGCGGATAGTTACAACTAGCCGCCCCTCCCAGTTTCTCTGTTTTCATTCAAAACCCCTTTCCAATCTCTTTTCAGCCCTAAATTCCAAGATTCTCCACACCAAACAGCTATGTATTGGCCTATTTCCAGACATTACTTGACCAAACACGACCTGCTCGAAGTTTTGCCACACTTTCAGTACCGTTCAAAATCAAATTTCTCCAGTTCTGGTTCATTTCCAGAGTTCTTATCCTTCGGATGATCCAATTCACCCAAATCAACTTTTACTTGCTTTCTGTCGGCGATATCCCCTCCTTGCTGAGTTTTCCCAAGCACGGGAACGGTAGGCACAAGGAAACTGACGCTGGGCTGCTCCGTGCACGATAGTTAAGAACCCCGACCGTGGGTTGGATCACTCACCATTTACTTTTCCCCGCCTTCCACCTGGATCATCCTCTCGGATAAAAATTCTAAGTCAAGACCTAGCCTCTGACGGTCTAAATCAACTCCCAAGTAGTACTGCTCGTATTGGCACAACTCCTTGAAGGTCGGGCCGGCCAAAATAGGGGTCTCTTTCCTTATCATCGGTCGAAGTCTTTCATGCTTCGCACAAAGACTCCGTCCGATGAGGGACAATTGTAGATACCCCAATTTTGACCGTCCAGAAAGACAGAAATACTTCAAGTAACACCCGGAAATATCCCACTTTTGGACATCCAGTAGAGAACCAAAATTCAGGAAACCGGAAACGCTAACCCTAGCCCTAAACTAAACCTAGCCAGAAACCCTAACCGGAAACCCTAAAACTAAACCTAAACCTAACCCTAGCATTGACCTAGACCTAAAACCAGAAACCCTAACCCTAACCCTAAGACCCAAAAACCCTGTGTCCCTGGCAAGGGGCGGCTAGATCTAACTAGCCGCCCCATACCAGGCGGCTAGTTTAAACTAGCCGCCCCCCTAACCGCCCCCTAGCCGACTTTGGACCAGTCCCCTGGATGGGACATAAAGCAGCAATAAATGCTGATCATTGCGGCGGGTCATGACCTTTAGCCTCCCTCTCTTGGCCGGATCAATCCAAGTAACCGACCCAAGCCACCGCTTGTCATAGATGGGACGTTTGGCAGGTCATGATGGGGGCGGCTACCAGGAAGTAGCCGCCCCATCCTGGGCGGCTAGATAGAACTAGCCGCCCTTCACCTGGTCCTGACAGAAGAACAACGGAATTAATGAGGGGTCTAATCGAAGCCAACCCACTCCATTACCCCCGGGATATTTCCCTGCCTCTCTTTTACTATAAATAGAGGGGTCCCAAGCCCAAATACAACATCACCAAAAAATCCACAACAATCTTCAATCACCAATCCACCACCCTCAAACCCTTCCACCACTAGAAATGCCAAGAGAGAGAGAGAGCCCCCTTTTGTGAAAGAAACATCCATTCCCTACATAAAATACCCTCTCATCCCACCCTCTAGAAACCCGGGCTAAACCTAGCTTAGCCTCTGTCCAAAACCAAACCCATTTCCTACCGAAGTTTTGCCCAAACCAACCCAGACCCTGGACGGCTAAACCTAGCTAGCCGCCCCCTGGCCGACGGCTAAACACAACTAGCCGCCCCCCTATCCACACCCCATATCCACACCCCTTTGTCCCAAGACTCCTTTAGTCAAGCCCCGGAAGCAGAATAGGATTACCTGTTTTTCACCTCTGTGTACGGTATATCCGTGTCTCAGAGCGGAACCCCACAAACTCCCCACGTAGGCGATCAAATCTGACCCAACCTTTTCTTGCTTTTAGAAAAAGCAGGTGGCGATCACACAAACCCCTGAATCCTCTTGAGATGCTATCGGGCGCCTCAACCAGGAACGACACACCCCTCACCTCTTCCGAGAAGACGATCCGACCGAGCCCGCCAGGGCACGCATCCGATCCGAATCCCCGAAGAACCCCCACACATGCACACGCGCTGACCGCGCACCCCGCCGGGATCCGCTCCGACACCACCGACATTCGGAGGCCTTCCCGACGGTACCGACGGGTATGGGGGGGTCAATTTTAGTATTTCAAGAAAATCGGATGCCTAGGTATTTTGGAAAAGGAAAATGCGAGCTTATGCGTAAGTATAAGTGGCATAAGGGGGTATTTTAATGGTCTTTTATGTGAGAGGGCAATGTTCTCGACTTTCTTAAGTAAAAGATACCATCAAGTCCCTATGGAGGGGTCCTTGTGGTCACTTATGTCCAAACCAAAATTGTATTTGAAAGGTATAAGCCTTAGGTGTCATTTTTCTTTTTAGGTTCATGGTTTCCAAATGCTTGATCGTGTTATTCTAAACAAGCTGAAAAATCCTTGAGTGTACCAGGAGTCAAGTCAAATAAGTTTCTTTTTGATAGGAAAGTTTATAAGTGAACTCATGTGAGTGTGTGCAGTTGTAAACATGGAAATGGTCTACCCTTGGTCAAAATTTTGCCTTTCCCGATAGACATAGTTTAATTTTGAATCCCATTGCGAAATAAAAGAGGGGGGGGGAGAATGGGGTAAGAGTAATATCTTCCTTTCAGGCAATATTTTAGAATTGTCCCAGTCTAGCATATGTCCTACTTTCTAGGTCCCTCTGGCTTTCTCCTTTTTATCACTTCTTTATTTTGGGTGAAAAGTACAGTCCGTTGTTTAGACCTGTACCAGTATTGCCGTTTGTTTGGCATAGACTTGTGCGTAAAGGCGTGAAAGCCTGCTAAAGTAGAGAGTTTAACCCGTTCACTTGGGTGTTATTTTTTTGCTGGCCTCTCATTGCCTGATTTTTTTTATTTGAGGGGGGGCTCTTCTGTTTTTCACCCCGATTCTTTTCATGCTTCCCCTCTAGAAGTGTTTGTATAGTGCCAGAGCCATTTTTGGGACATATGCTAGGTCCAGGTAATTCCTCATTTTGACCTTGGGTTAATACGAGTGGAGCGGAAATAAGGGAGGTTTGCTTTGGGGTTTTAAATTGTCCCAGTCTACAGGGTAGGTAATTTCTCTTCTATTAGATAAATCGATTGTCCAGTCATACGTGCGTGAAGGAAGCGGCATGATTGGTGGATATGTGTTCAAATAAATACGAGTTTATCTTCGAGAGTCTTATAATTCTATCATGAAGTACTAAACGCTGGAAATTGCAGGAAGAAAGAATAATAGTTCTCAAGTATTGAAAGCTATTCACGCATGGAATTTCTTTAGATAAAGTGCATTCTACGAACCTGAAACCTCGACTTCTTCAGCCTCTATCAACCAGTAGGAATTCCTAGAATAGGCATGGGTGATCACATAGGGTCCCTCCCATGTGGGTTGCAACTTCCCTCTTGGGTGAGGTTGTCTTGATGGCATGATTTGCTTAAGTACTAACACCCCGATTTTAAATTTTCTTTCTATTACCTTCTTTTCAAATGCCCTTGCCACCCTTCTTTGGTAGGCCTGGGCATGGTCTGCCGCTCTTAATCTTTTCTAAATTTTTTTGGGTTTTATTTTGTTTGTGAAAGCATGTAAATTGGGCTGAAAGTAAACAAATCTTTTGCTATCTCTTTTTTTTTTGTCAGCATGTAAAGGAGTTTAGAAATGGGAAAGCATGTATAAGATAGTATATGTAGCACAGAAGGGTGGCCTCCAGAAATGATGGTTCAAGGTGAGTCCTCTAAGGAGACTCAAATTGAAGGATCTTCAGGGGAATGATACTTGAATTTTCGGATGTATCATTCATTATGTATCGATTCTTCTCTATTTTGAAGCGCGTTTGACGCCTTCTCAACCACTGTTGTTCAGCATCTATTCTGACAACATCTATCAAAATATCAATGCCTAAAAGATGTCAAAAGCGCAAGTGGCGCTTGATTTGAGATAGACCCTTAGCAAGAAGAGGACCTTTCCTCAAAGGCGGATCGGTCAATAAAGATGTAGATATTGAAAAGCAAGTCACAAGGGTGACTATTGACTCGACAGGTACAAGAGAGCATGGTTCACCATAATGTTGTGGCCCTAATGATGGTGGGTGTAAAGACTTATCTACTGGTGCCATCAGGGGCTCGTGGGCCAGATATGGAATAATTGATTTGGATATGGCGGGGGAGTCTAAAAGAGGGGGTTCCTCTGATAGATGGGATGGCAAGTTGAGTGGATCTGGTAGTTGGGATAACTCGACTGCTCCCTTAAATTGTGTATTTCTAAATACGAGTGGTTCTGATTCAAGAACATACTCAATTGATTGATCTAGGTCTTGGTCGCTTTCCGAATCTGATGGGTCAAGATGTGGGTCACCTGAGATCATTAAGATAGGTTTGACGGGCATTGCTATCACTTGATCTTAAATAGGTAGAAGTAATGGGGATTCAAATTCAGTTGATTGTAGGTTTTGGATGATGGATTCAGGTTGTATTGGTGTAGGGTAAGAGAGTTCCGATAGTTCTCCCACCAAAAACTCTTCATCATCGCTAGAGTCCTGCTTAGGACATTCTACGGATTCAATAATTTCAGGTACTGGAGACTCATAGGTCGATGGAGGTGGAATATCGACGTATTTCCTTTGGGGCGGTTGCTGGGGAACAAAGGATTGTATCTTCGGGGGAGCACAGGGACAGACAGGAGGAACTATGGCTCTATTGCTTTATGTCTGACTAGGTTGTGTCTGGGAGAAATGGTTCAATGGCTGGATGGGACCTCCCTTCATGGGTTGAACTAGGATGGACATGGGTACTTGTTCTGTGTATAGGGGGAGGGGTCTGATAGGGTTTGGGTGTATTGGGGAAGGTCTTGGAAGGATTAGGCCACCCGGAATGATCCTAGGCAGGTCTTCTGGTTCTTCCATCAGGGGTTGTATAGTAGGTTCTAGCTTTTGCTTTCCAATATTCATTACAAGATCTACACATACAGAGATCTGATTTATAAAGTTTTGGAATATAGGACTTAATCATGTCGACACGGGGGCGGGTACTGATCGGGGGGTGGAACTTCGATTAGCTTGCTGAGACGGCGCATATCCGGATGAACCGGGAGTGTACTGTCTCGGAGCCTTTCCTCGATCGGGAACACGCGCTCCATTCGGGTAGAGTGCCGAAACATGTGTAATCCCCTCTACCGTGGGGGTTTGTTCCTTACGAGGTGATTGTCCAACCCTATGGCTGATATGTGGGGACTGGGTTTAGACTACTGGGCTGCACAATGGGAAATTCTGTTGTGGCGGTTAATTAGAAGCTGATACATAGTACAGTCTCCGTATGAAAGGCTCGTGCGAAACTCTAGACTCAGGCTCTATAACATCATGTCAATTTCTTGACATTCTGTGAGTTGCAGGCCGGTTCGGTGGACAAGTGTGCACCACCGAGACACGTATTGTTCAAATTCCTCCCTAGGCCTCATTCTCTCTACGGTCAAGTCTGAAATAGAGGGGGTTCTGATCCTCTGGTAACCGTAGTGGCCCAAGAACTTCTCTCTTACAGCCGAGAAGTTCGACAAGTGATCTACAGGGAGGGTGGAGAACCATTGCAACGCTTCTCCTTCCAATGATTTCTGGAAGAGGAAGACTAGCAGAGGTTGATTATCTAGAAACGGTCGGGCGTCTAGATAAAAGGCAGTTAAATGAATGTCTAGGTCTCCACAACCGTTACACCGGCGGAACTTGGGGATTTTGAATCCCTCCGGCAGGTGGACTGACGGGATCTGTCTCAGGTTATGTAGAGACATATGCTTGGGGGCTGAGGGACCAATCTCGGAGAGGATTCTCCGGATGGTTTCATCTAGTGTTTCTCCTCTGGGAGGGCTGCCTAGCGGTCCCAGGTTTGGGGCGGCCTGGTAAGGGCCTGGGGTAGAAATGGTTGGAAACATTGGATTTGCGGGGGAAAGGGGGGTGAACGAAAATATGCTCGGATTGACCGAGCGACTGGGTGCGGACAGGGTTTTGGGAATGGCCTTGGGGGTTTCGACAGGGGCCTCCTGTCTCAAGGTCTTGGCATGACGGTAGTTGGTGAGGTCATGAAACATGTCCTCTATGGATCGGTATCCTAGACTGGCCATCTTTTCCTCTAGATGGGTCAGGAATTGTGTGGCCTGACCCTCTTGTGGGTTCTTTCCTCTAGTATCTCCTCCTCTAGATGGGATTCCATGATGTGTGTGGAATGATTTAAAGGAATTAATGCAGGTATAAAGTAGTAAATAAAGCGGTAAAGGATTGCGTAGCGACGTGCGGCTTACAAAGCAGTAAAGGATTGCGCAGCGGTGTGCGGCTTACAAAGCAGTAAAGGATTGCGCAGCGGTGTGTGGCTTACAAAGCAGTAAATGATGCTGTAATGTAAAGTAGAGGAGGATCTGATTCGAGGGGTGGAAAACTCTAACCTTCCTAGAGGGTCGATAGCATTCTAGTCAAGCTTGTAAAAGGGAGGCAGAAGAGGATTACCTTTTGTTGTTTTTCACGAGGGAGGTCCCACCGTGATCGCTAGATTTGTCAGTGTGGGAAAAATCCGCGTGGCGTGTGTGGGGGTTCTTCGGGGATTCGGATCTGGTGCATGCCCTTGCGGGCTTGGTCGGATCGTCTCTCGCAAGGGTGGTGTCGTTCCTGAGTTGAGGTGCCCGATAGTGGCTCAAGAGGATTCCAGGGTGTGTGTGATCGCCACCTATTTTTTTGAAAAGCAGAAAAAAGGTTGGGTGTGTGTGATCGCCAGATTTGATCACCTACGTAGGGAGTTTGTGGGGTCTCCGCTCTGAGACACGGATATAACGTACACAGAGGTGAAAAACAGATAATCCTATTCTACTTCCGGGGCTTGACTAAAGGAGTCTTGGGACAAAGGGGTGCAGGTGGGGTGTGAAAATGGGGCGGCTAGTGTTTTTGAGCCGTCGGGTATGGGGCGGCTACTAGGGTTTAGCCGTCCGGGGCCTGGGTTGGTTTGGGCAGAACTTCGATAGGAAATGGGTTTGGTTTTGGGTAGAGGTTAAGCTCGGTTTAACCCGGGTTTCTGGAGGGTGGAATGAGAGGGTGTTTTTGTGTAGGGAATGGATTTTTCTCTCACAAAAGTGACTCTCTTTCTCTCTCTCTAGGGATTTCTAGTAGTGGAAGGGGGTGTGAACTATTGGTTTGGGAATGAGTGAATTGCCAATTGGAATTCTAGATGTTGTTTAAAGGCTTGGGACCTCCTCTATTTATAGTAAAAAAGAGGCAGGGGAATGTCCATGGGGAAATAGGATGGCTTGGTTAATAGTGTGTTTGATTAGACCCCTCATTTAATTCTCTGGTTCTTCTGTCAGGACCAGGTGAAGGGCGGCTAGTCCTAACTAGCCGCCCACGATGGGGCGGCTAATTTCGGGTAGCCGCCCCCATCATGACCTGCCAAACGTCCCATCTATGACAGCGGTGGCTTGGGTCGGTTACTTGGATTGATCCGGCCAAGATGGGGCGGCTAAAGGTCACAACCCACCGCAATGATCAGCATTTAATGCTGCTTTATGTCCCATCCAGGGATGTCGTTCAGGGTCGGCCGGGGGGGCGGCTAGTGCCAACTAGCTGCCTGGTATGGGGCGGCTAGTTAGGGTTAGCCGCCCCTTTCCAGGGTTTCTTAGGTTTTAGGGTTAGAGTTTCTGGTTTTAGGTTAGAATTTCTATTTTAGGTTAGGATTTCTGGTTTAGGTTAGGGTTTCTGGTTTAGGTTAGGGTTTCTGGTTTAGGGTTTCCGGTCAGGGTTTGGTTCAGGGTTAGGGTTTCCGGTTTACTGAACTTTTAGTTTTCTATTAGATGCCCAAATGTGGGTTATTCCCATGTGTTACTCGAAGTATTTTCATTTTTTTGGACGGTCAAAATTGGGGTATCTACAACGCCGAGGTATAGTTTTGGTGTCTCGGTTTTTTGACAGAAGAATGGTATATATGCAAGGAATTCATGCTTCTTTTCTTTTCCTTTTGACTTAGGTGATCATTTTGATGGCGCATAGCTCAAGACTTTGGAGTTTAGAGCACTTGAATGATATATCTCTTCTATTTTTTTTCTTTTACGCAACTTTAGGTTTTGGAAACAATTTATCTTCTTATGGTAGTTGTGGGACAATTTTATGGTGTCTATGTATGGTTTGGATGTTGATTGTTCTTCGAATGTTTTGTGGTGTGTATGCGTATGAATGAATTTTTAGTTTTTTGTAGGTTTGATTCATGGATGAATGTATGTTTTTGAAATATGGTCATTTTTTGAAGTATACTTATGTTGGTTTTATGAATGTATATCCGTATGAAATGTGTATATGCAATTTTTGGAAAGAAATGCTCTTAACAGGTGTTGGAGACTTGAAGATTTGATTAAAACAGGACTTATAGCAGATTAAGGCAGCTGTAGGTGAGGGGCAGCTAGTACAAACTAGCCGCCCAGTGTGGGGCGGCTAGTTTGGTTTAACCGCCCTTTGCCTGGGGCAGTTTACCTGGAGAAGAGGAAGGGGGGGCAGGGGCGGCTTGTTGTAGGCAGCCGTCTGGTGAGGGGTGGCTAGTCGGGTTTAGCCGCCCCCTGCCTGGGGTAATTTTTCTGGTTCTGCTACTTCTATCTGCTGCTGCTGCTGCAAGTCCTTATGAGTGTTTTAACCTTCAAGACCCATAAAAACATCCTTTCCACGGACTAAGTGTTAAATCCATCCAGATTGTGCCCCTGCACTGACTTTCGAGCCCTTCTTGCTTGAATCATCAAGGGCTACAATCCATCTCAAGGTAAATGAAAAACTAATGCGAGAAAGTAAAGTGCGGGAAACCATGCTTTAGTACGCATGGAAGGGATACCAAGTGCGAGAGTGAAGAAGTATGTGTGAGAGAGGGGCAATTTCTTCTCAAGCATGTATGGAAGGGTATGAAACAAGTGTAATATGGGCAATTTTAGCTTTGGTACGGGGACCTATAATGTTTTAAGGAAGTTGAATGTCTAAATGTTTTGGAAAAAAAATGCAAGCTTATGTGTAAGTGTAAGTGGCATAAGGGAGCATTTTAATTTTTCAATCATTCTTTCGTGTGAGAGGGCAATATTTTCAACTTTCCTAAGTAAAAGATACCATCAAGCCCTTAAAAGATACCCTTGTGGTCACTCGTGTCCAAACCAGGATTGCATTTGAAGGGTATAAGCTCTAGATGTCGGTTTTCCGGGTTCGTGGTTCTCAAATACTTTATTATATTATTCTAAACATGCTGAAAAATCCATGAATGCACCAGGAATCAAGTCAAATAAGCTTCCTTTAGACAGACAAGTCTTTAAATAAACTCATGTAAGTGTGTGCAGTTGTAAACATAGAAAATGTATACTTTTGGTCGAAATCTCGCCTTTCCCAGCAAACATAATTCAATTTCAAAACCCTATTGCAAAAAAATAAAAGGTGAGAATGTCACACCCCAGGGCGGCCGTCCCCGAGACGTGGCAAATATATATAATATCAGTAATCCATACACGAGGTCAATGAAGACTATAACACAACATCCAAGGCAATAAAGCAATTATAATGTAACTGACATAATATATATATACATGTAGCGGAAGCTTAAAATGACTAAGTCTGTAATTCAAAGACATATTACAGACCAGAGTACATAATCAACTGTCCTGTGAGAGCGAATATACAACCAAAGACATCAACATACAAGTACCGTGCACAAGCACAAGTAATTATACATACAAGGAAAAGGGGAATGCTGATGGCCTCTCACACTCGCAGACTGAAAACACGAACGCTGCTCAGTTACAGGTACTGCGCCAAGGGGAGCTACTCTCTCGGATCCGACTCAGCGTCAACTGGAGGAAAACATATGCGAGGGGTGAGCCACACGCTTAGTGAATGAAACAATCCATGCAATACAACTAATATTAATCATTACAAGTAAATTAAATTCCAATAGATGGAATCAACTACTTACGCTGGTGGGTCGAGTATCAACCCGAGCCCACCACTCCCGTACCCTCACCCTACAGGGTGACATAGGATTTTAGGGATAACGTTGACTGTTCCTACACCATTCGTCATCCGATAGTCTCTCTCAGTGTGGCCTCTACTAATTAATAGCCTCCCACGTCCACTATCTCTGCTATGTGGACAGACTAGCAAGCGTCGTTGATAGTACCTGGGAGCATCTCATAGGGTTCTGGCCTCTACCGATTAGCCTCCCAAAACTGCTATCTCTACCTCATGGGAGCTCCACTGTGTCATGAATAGCATCTGGAAGCTACCCACTTGACTTTACTACGCCGGGCAGTCTCTACACAGAGCCGACGAAGGGAAGAACACTCGACACTTGCAAATACGATCCTCATGGATCCAACGTCGTCGATCGATAAACATCGAAAAGGGGTATCGAATTCTCATGAATTCCCTCCAGGGCGCATAACTCAGATGTGGGGAAAACATATCATTCGTAGTGACTATGCCATAGTATGACCCCCTAATAGGTCATACATTTGTCCAAACTCATTTAGACAAGATTCATGGCTCATACAGGTATAAGATATTCCCTGCCTGGGGGAAAGAACCCCTTGGGAGGGCACCTTGAGGTCCCGATATAGGATATCCTGACAACCAAACAAGGAACACAGAGCACTGTAGCCCGGGCCTCAATGATGACCTCGCAAGGTCCCTTAATCCCGAGTAGGAAATTGGAATTAAATATACAATGAAGAATTAATTAATGAATTAATCATGGTAGCATTTAATAACATAACAATAAAGTACATATTATCTAAGTCATGCTTATACCTATACATTCTTATTTGTTTAATTAAATTAAACTAGATGGGAACATGCATGGATCAATGATATGCTAACATGGAACGTGGCATCTAGGCATATATGGGCTCCTACACATGGTACTAGAATGCACAATCCTTAGCATATTATACCGAATATGTCATGGAAGCAACCTAGCAAAACATGCAATAACATATAAATACAAATAAGATTAATATGCAGTTATGGTGCCCCAGGGGAGGCCAATGCGCATCTACGTGCATTGAACTCCTCCCAACTGGGTTGGATCGACCCACTCACCGCAACCCGAGTCGATACGTATCCGTTTGCCAAGATCTGCATGACAAGGGCATCAAAATGGTGAGTATAACAACATAAAAATACATAAAAATAGGCAAAAACAATGCGGAAGGGCAAAGACATGCGCACATGCGAGCTTGCACGCACATATGCACGCATGCCCGAGCCTCCAGCACCCTTCCCAGCCCCCCAACAGCCCTTGCTCGCGCCCCTGCACGCGCACGCATGCGCGCACGCGCGCTCCCCGCGCGCCTAGATGACCCTCCGCACCCGCAGACCTCCCACGCACGTACGCGCACAACCGTGTGTACGCGCGTGCCCGCTGACCCCGCGCGCACGCTCGCGTATGCCTACGCGTCCGCCTGCGCCTGCGCCTGCCACCCCATGCACACGCGCAGATAGGCCCGCGCGCGCCCAGGCCCCTTCCAACCCCTTCCCAGCCCTCTCACTCCCCCAAACCCAAATTCATAGCATGCAAGACCCCACTAACACCCCCAACACTTGTAAATCCAAGAAAAGAAGGGGGGAAAAGCTTACCAAGGGAAGGGGGGAGGGAAATGGGGGGTTTCAGAGCCTCTGATGCGCCCATGGCCACCTCTACCTCCACCACCACCTCTCCAGCCTCTCCTCAGCCCTACCTTGGCTGAAAAACAGGGGGGAAAACAGAGCATGAGAGGGAGATTGAGAGAGAAGAAGGACCAACAACCACAACCACAACACACTCACCTTCTAATTCCTCTTTGTGTTCCTTCTTCTACTTCTTCTCTTCAAAACACACATACACACACTCACAAACAGAGAGGAAAAGAGAGTGAGAGAGACGTGAGAGGGAGAGAAAGTGAGAGAGAGTGAGTGAAATTCTCACTTGGGAGGTGATGAGAAGGAAAAGAGAGGGGGGTGAACCGAATCTAACCACACCCACTCACATACACAAAAACCAAAGATTTACTTAGCTATTAAGTAAGGGGTGGTGAGGTTACCAAGAGTCACCATAACCACCCAAAATAGCTTTTGCTATTCCACCAAACAAACCAGTAACGACCAAAATCCGGATACGGTTTAGAACTGCATTATTTTTAAAACGTTACTGGAATTCGATAAAATTTTTATGGGTAGTACAGAATGGTACTAGGACCCATAATATGCAGTTAAATTTCCAAGGCTTTAAAGAAGAAAGGAAAAAATATTAAGGAAAGTTTAGTTTAATGATTCCACATGTAGTGTGCTAGGCCTTATGGCTCTACAAAAATTAAAAGATGTTTAAGGGAAAAGAGATCTATGCAGAAAATACTTGATCCTTAATTATTTGTTTTCTGAATAATTGAAGGAGATATGCTAGAAAGCTGGAAACCTTTCTATTGAAAGGAGGAGCTCATTTTAGAATGAGATCGGATCTTACAATGTCCATGGTTGAGGATATATATTATGTCCCCTTCTTTTGTACTCCTATTGACCATATTTAGTACAAACTGGAATTCTAGGAATCATGTTTGCTACTCAAGCTCACGCAGTTGGCTAAAAGCCAAAATTTTAGCGGCTACGATCGAAAAATGAAAAATTGGAAAATGGTCAGAAATGACCCAAATGTTACCCATAGGCTAAAAAGTGACACATATATAATAGAGAAGGGGAATGTGGTAAGGGTAATATCTTCCTTTTGAGCAATATTTAGAATTGTCTCAGTCTAGCATATGTCCTACTATCTAGGTCCCTCTGGCTTTCTTCTTTTTACCACTTCTTTATTTTGGGTGAAAAGTACAATCCGCTTGTTCGGATCTGTACTGGTATAGCCGTTGTCTAGCGTATACCATGTAAAGGCGTGACAGCCTGCTAAAGTAGAGAGTTTAACCTGTTCACTTGGGTGTTGTTTTTCTTTTGTTGGCTTCTCATTGCCTTTTTTTTGTTTTGAGGGGGGGCTCTTCTATTTTTCACCCCGATTCTTTTTGTGCTTCCCCTTTAGAAGTGTTCGTATAGTGTCAGAGCCAGTTTTGGGATTCACGGGGAAAATGGGGGTGAACGAAAAGATGCTCAGATTGATCGAGCGACTGGGTGTGGACGGGGTTTTGGGAGTAGTCTTGGGGGTTTCGACAGGGGCCTCCTGTCTCAAGGTCTTGGTATGACAGTAGTCAGCGAGGTCATGAAACATATCCCCTACCGTTTGGTATCCTAGACTAGCCATCTTTTCCTCTAGATGGGTCAGAATTGTGTGGCCTGACCTTCTTGGTGGATTCTCTCCTATATTATCTCCTCCTCTAGGTGGGATTCCATGATGTGGGTGCGGAATGATTTAAGAGAATGGAATGAATGCAGCTAGAAAAAAGCAGTAAAGGATTAAGCAGCTGTGTGCGGCTTACGAAAGTAGTAAAGGATTGCGCAGCGGTGTGCGGCTTACAAAGCAGTAAAGGATTGCGCAGCGATGTGCGGCTTACAAAGAAGTAAATGATGTTGTAATGCAAAATAGAGGAGGACCTGATTCGAGGGGTGGGAAATTCTAACCTTCCTAGAGGGTTGATAGCATTATAGTCAAGGTTGTAAAAGGGAGGCAGAAGAGGATTATCTGTTGCTATTTTTCACGAGGGATGTCCCACCGTGATCGCCAGATTTGTCGGTGTTGAAAAATCTGCGGGTATGGGGGTTCTTCAGGGATTCAGATCTGGTGCACGCCTTGACGAGCTCGGCTGGATCGTCTCTCAGAAGGGTGATGGGGTCTCGTTCCCGATTAAGGCTCCCGATAGTGGCTCAACAGGATTTAAAGGGGTGTGTGATCGCCACCTGCTTTTTCAAAAAGCATAAAAAGTTAGGTTGGATTTGATCGCCTACATGGGGGAGTTTGTGGGGTCTCCGCTCTAAGACACGGATATACCATACACAGAGGTGAAAAACAGGTAATCCTATTCTGCTTTCGGGGCTTGGCTAGAGGAGTCTGGGGACAAATAGGGTGTAGGTGAGGGGCGGCTACTGGGTTTAAGCCATCGGATATAGAGCGGCTAGTTATGTTTAGTCATCCGGGACCTGGGTTAACTTGAGTAGAACTTGGATAGGAAATGGGTTTTGTTTTGGCGGAGGTTAAGCTGGGTTTAACCCGAGTTTTGGAGGGTGGATTGAGAGGGTGATTTTGTGTAGGGAATGGGTTTTTCTCTCACAATGGGGACTCTCTCTCTCTCTCTAAGGATTTCAAGTAGTGGGTGTGGGTTGGGTGTTGGGAATGTGTTGATAATGTGAATTGAAGATTGGGAATGTGTTAGAAATGCTTTGGACCCCCTCTATTTATAGTAAAAGAGAGGCATGGGAGTGCCCAGGGGGTAATGGAATGAATTGGGTAATAGGGTGCTTGATTAGACCCGTCATTAATTCTCTGTTCTTCTGTCAGAGACCAGGTGAAGGGCGGCTAGTCCAAACTACCGCCTTGCCAAACGTCCCATCGCTGATAAGCGGTGGCTTGGGTCGGTTATTTGGATTGAACCGGCTAAGATGGGGCAGCTAATGGTCATAAACCGCCACAATGATCAGTATTTAATGCTGCTTTATGTCCCATCATGGGAAGCTGTTTGGGGTCGGCTAGTTAGGGTTAGCCACCCCTGTCCAGGGTTTTTAGGGTTTCTGAGTGTTTTGGGCCAAGGTTTCTTGATTTTTATTTCTAAGTTTATTTTCCATTGATGTCCAAATGTGGTTAATCTTAAGTGTTACTTGAAGTATTTTCATCTTTTTGGACGGTCAAAATTAGGGTATCTACAACAGCGAAGACTTCCTATAGGTGGGCTAAGTGGTCAACTCGGCGCTCACTTTTGACCATCATGTCATCGATGTAGACTTCCATAGTCTTGCCAATCTGGCGCTGGAAGACCTTAGTCAGCAGCCTCTGATATGTGGCCCCATCGTTCTTTAACCCGAATGGCATCACTTTATAGCAATAAATGCCAATGGGAGTTATGAATGTTGTTTTCTCTTGGTCGGGCTCATACATCGGGATCTGGTGATAGCCTGAGTAAGCATCCATGAAATTCTTTAGCTCATTAACCGATGAGGAGTACACCAATTGGTCGATCTTCGGACGCAGAAAACTGTCCTTCGGGCATGCACTGTTCAGGTAGGTGAAGTCCACGCAGACTCGCCACTTCTTGTTCTTCTTTGAAACCACCACGGTGTTGGCCATCCACTCGAGGTGTTGCACCTCATGGATGAACCCGGCGGCCAAGTTTTTTCACCTCGTCTCGCACCGCTTCTGCGTGGACCGCGGCCATTCATCGCTGCTTCTATCGAACTGGACGGATGGCTGGCGAGATGAACAACCTATGATTTGCCACTTCAGGGTCGATCCCCGGCATGTCTTGAGGTTTCCAAGCGAATAAATCCTTGTTCTCAACAAAGAGATCGAATTTCGCCTTTTCTCTTCTGCAGAGAGCAAACTCCCAATGAGAAAGTATTTCTCAGGATCAAGGGGATCTATCGGGACCTACTCAAGGTCTTCTAGAACCCTGTCTTCGGGACCGGGCAGCGCTCATCGGCCTTGATCCGGTCCTGGAGTAATTGCTACCTTTTTGGATGAATCTCTCCATCTCGGGCAGCTCCTCGAACTCTGGCAGGCCGAATTCCCTGCCATCGCCGCCATGTACAACGTTTTGCGGTGACTTGGTCTCCTCGTATCTCCATTATCCCCTGAGTTGTGGGGAAACGGAGACGTTGATGGTGGGTGGATGGAATCGCCTTCATCGCCACCAGTCAGGAGCGTCCGATGATGGTGTTGTATGGTGATGGGAGGTCTATGACGGTGAACTTCGTCATGGTGGACCTGCGGGGACAACCCGTGCTTCGTTAAAAGCAACCAGTGGGTCCTTCGTTGGGGTGAGATCGGCGGTTTTTAACCCCATCCGAAGGAAAGGCTTCATGAAGAGGATGTCAGCCGAGCTTCTTGTGTCTACAAGAATCCTCTTCACTTCAAAATTAGAGATGCACAGAGTGATTACCAGTGCGGAGCCTGGACTCCTTCCAGGTCGGCATCAGAGAAGGTGATGACTCCTTCATCACCACTTCTTAGTCTTCTCACGACCAGCTTCGGATCCTGGTCGATCTGCATCATCTCAAAGGGGACCTACATCTTTTTTGAGTTTCGTCGGGTGCTTTTCGGTGTAGCGAAATGCGGCACTCCCCCGAATATGATGTCAATGACCCCTGCCGAAGTGTTGGGGTCAATATTCGTCACATGCTGCTCGCCAAGAGCTGGAGTATTTTCCACAGGAGCGTATTCCTTCAGGTGACCCTTTCGGATTTGGTTCTCCAAGAACGTCCGAAGGATGCGGAATTGGTCAGTGGTATGGTCCACACCCTTGTGGTAGCCGCAATGGAGATTTTGATCCCGCTTCGACTCATCGCTCTTCATGGGTGCCGGCCATCTGAACCACGGCTGCCCCTGGATCTTGGATAAGATCTGAGACGGGGGATCTTGAAGAACATCCCCCGTCCTTCTTGCACCTCATTGGTTGAGACGCCAGATTTCTTGCGGGCATTTTGTCGTTGATGCTGGGGTGGCCACCGTTGGTGAAGACTTGACCACCACTTACTTTAGGAGTCTGGACTCCTCCTCCAGCTTGACGTACTTTTCAACATGCCCCATCAGATCACGCAAGTCGGAGGGAGTGCGCTTGATAAGTGACTCCTTGAGGTCGTTTCTGGATGGCACGCCATTCCGGAAAGCCATTACTGCAACATCTTCATTGCAGTTGATAAGCATAGTAATTATACATTTGAATCCCATAATCTAATTTTCTATATCCTAATTTTATGCATAATAATAACTAATATCCAGAATTCATTTGTTTTACAGTAATTAACTTAAATGATGATTATCAATACAAGATATGCTATAAATCAGTTAAAGGTATGAAAGAGAATCAAGAGTTTCTAGAAGATCCAAAATTATGGAAAAAGATTTGGTGAAGATTGAATAAAAATCAATCCAATCAAATATTCTTCAAAATCTCGTCCCACTATTTTGACCATAACTTTTGCCTTAAATATCGGATTGATGCTTTTGATATGGCGTTGGAAAGATAATTGCAATGCCTACAAATCACTATTTCCTAAAATTTCATAATTCCACCTTATTAGAGGTCAAAAATCTATCTGAAGATTCTGCAGAAGATCAATAACGGGAATAAAATCCAAACTTCATATGAGGAAGGTTGATGCCAATCTTAACTACCCAATCTTAACCATCTAATATATTGCAAATAAATGGTTAAGATTCAAGGGGCTGGAGGCTATAAAAGAGCACATATGAAAGGAATGAAAGAATGAATGAACAAAGAGGAAGAGGGACAACCAAAGGAGAAGAAAGATTCAAGTCTTGTTTTTATTTTTCTTTTCTTTAGTTTGATCATGTCTTCTAGTAGCTAAATCTTCAACTAGGGTTGAAGATGAAATCATGCAATGCTAGTTTAGGATGTTATATTTGGATCTGAATTTTTCATATTATTTTATTTATGAAGTATCAATCTCTCCTTTAATTCTCTTTTGAAACCTTTCATGCGAATTTCTTATTACCTTCTTCAAAATCTCTTGTATTTAATATGATAAAATATATTTTGATTGAGTTCTATGATATTTTATGCTCTTCTTAACATGTTGAATATTGAGTTGGTAGATTTTATAAAGGGAAGGAAGATAGATCATTATATTGGGTTTTCATAAATCACGGATTTTAATAGTAAAAATCATCTTCAAGGATCTCTCATTTAGGGGTTGATAGGGTATGCTTGGATTAACTCTTTTGATATCTTATTCTCTTTCTAATATGTGAATATTGAGATGATTGTTCTGATTTTAAATCTGATTTTATGAAATAATTAATGTGTTTCTAAATATTTATTTTTCGATTGGTATTTGATTAACATCGATATTGATTGAGTTATATGGTGGAGTTTCATATTTGAATATAATTCCTAAATTGGTATTGCATGGTGGATTCTAAAATCCTAGTTATTTTTCTATATTATTATTTTCCTTTAAAAAAAATAACAAAAAAATTTCATCAATCTTTTCCTTCTAGTTCAATTAGTTGAATCGATTAATAATCTGATTTGAACAATTCTCTGTGGGTTCGACCCGTATTTGCTAGATCTATACTTTTGTAATGATCCGTGCACTTGCGGTAAATAATAACAACTTAAAAAATCAAACAACAGTCTTCAACTTCGAATTTCAGGATGCAAAAGTGATCGACGTATTTCCGAATCATTTCTCCTGATTGCATTTGGATCTTCATTAGATCCCCCAGATCCTTCTTCCTTCATTGGCTGCAAATGAAGTGCTCATCAAACATGGTGCTGAGCTCTTCAAAAGTCCTGATTGTTGCGGGCGGAAGGAGATGGAACCAAGTCAATGCGGCCCTTTCCAGCTGGAGGGGAAAAAGCGTCAACCCATCATATAGCTCATATAACGCCATTGAGTGTCGGAACGCCAGAATATGATCGTAAGGATCCATTGTGTCGTTGTATAACTTGAATTTGGGTTGAACGAACTTACGTGGAAGTCGTTCCCTGAGGATATCCATGCAGAGCGGGGAGACAAATCCCCTTACCTCATGCTCCACCAATTCATGACTTGAAACGCAACGTACCTCAGAGCGCAAGGTGTAACGAGGCTGCGCAGCTACACCCTCGATTCGCTGACGGGGTGGAGAGTCACGCTAATGTCCTTCGGAAACTTCATGTAAGGCTGACCGCTCTTGGTGTACTTGTCTCCGCGAAGCCTCCCGCCGGGCGGAGCGTTCTCCATGAGGCGAACGCCTGCGCCTCTGTGCTTCATGAGGCTGTCGACCCGCACACAGAGTGCACGAACGCCAATGGGACCGTTGCCTTTACTTTGAGGAAGAAGTACTTTCTTTCGAACCTTCAGCATTGACGACTGAGGGGTGGGCAAGGCTGGAGCTGGTGGCTGAATCCCCTCTTGAACTGGTTGTTGTTGATGCCTGTTCGTATGGAACTGCTGCATCGAGACTTCGATCATTTGCTGCATTGATCCCTGCAAACAGATGAATAGAGTTTCTTGCGAAGACTCCATCGCCCGCCTAAGATCCTGAACCTGGCAGACCAAGGTTCCTAGCGAGCCATCACCAGCATCAGTTGGGGGGACATCTCCTCCCTGCCCGCTGGCGGTACCGTCGGGGAGGCCTCCGGGGTGTCGGAGCGGATTCCGGTGGGGTGCGCGGTGAGCGCGTGTGTGCGTGTGTGGGGGTTCTTCGGGGATTCGGATCGGATGCGTGCCCTGGCGGGCTCGGTCGGATCGTCTTCTCGGAAGGGTGAGGGGTGTGTCGGTCCTGGTTGAGGCGCCCGATAGCGTCTCAAGAGGATTCAGGGGTTTGTGTGATCGCCACCTGCTTTTTCTAAAAGCAGGAAAAGGTTGGGTTTGGTTTTGGTCGCCTACATGGGGAGTTTGTGGGGTCTCCGCTCTGAGATACGGATATACCGTACACAGAGGTGAAAAACATGTATCATATTCTGCTTCTAGGGCTTGACTAAAGGAGTTATGGGACAAAGGGGTGTAAGTGGGGTGTGTATAGGGGGGCGGCTAGTTGGATCTAGCCGTCTGGTGAGGGGCGGCTACTAGGGTTTAGCCGTCCCAGGTCTGGTTTGGTTTGGGCAGAGCTTTGGTAGGAAATGGGTTTGGTTTTTGGGCAGAGGCTAAGCTAGGTTTAGCCCGGGTTTCTAGAGGGTGGAATGAGAGGGTGTTTTTGTGTAGGGAATGGGTGTTTTCTCTCACAAAAGAGGCTCTCTCTCTCTCTCTCTCTTGGGATTTCTAGTGTGGAAAGGGAATGTGAATTGTGGGATGTTGGTGTGGATTTTGTTGATTGAAGGATGATGATGATGTATTTGGGCTTGGGACACCTCTATTTATAGTAAAAGAGAGGTAGGAAAATATCCCGAGGGTAATGGAGTGGGTTGGCTTCGATTGACCTCTCAATAATTCTCTGGTTTTTCTGTCAGAGACCAGGTGAAGGGCGGCTAGTTCTAACTAGCCGCCCAGGATGGGGCGGCTACTTCCTGGTAGCCGCCCCTATCATGACCTGCCAAACGTCCCATCTCTGACAAGTGGTGGCTTGGGTCGGTTACTTGGTTTGATCCGGCCAAGAGAGGGTGGCTAAAGGTCATGACCCGCAGCAATGATCAGCATTTAATTCTGCTTTATGTCCCATCCAGGGGACTGGTCCAAAGTCGGCCAAGGGGCGGTCAGTGGGGCGGCTAGTCTAAACTAGCCGCCTAGTATGGGGCGGCTAGTTAGGGCTAGCCGCCCCTTTCCAGGGACTTGGGGTTTTTTGGTTTTTAGAGTGGCGGGGTTTTGTTTTTAGGGTTAGGGCCTAGTTTAGGGTTTAGGCTTAGGTCAAGGGCTAGGGTTAGGGTTTCTGGTTTACCGTATCTTTGGTTCTCTACTTGGATGTCCAACTGTGGGATATTTCCGGGTGTTACTTGAAGTATTTCTGTCTCTTTGGACGGTCAAAATTGGGGTATCTACAATTGTCCCACATCGGACGGAGTCATTGTGCAAAGCAGGAAAGACTTCGACCGATGATAAGGAAAGAGACCCCTTATTTTGGCCGTCCTGACCTTCAAGAAGTTATGCCAACACGAACAGTACTATTCGGGGAGTTAATTTAGACTGTCAGAGGCTAGGTCTTGACTTAGAATTTTTAGCCGAAAGGATGATCCAGGTGGAAGGCGGGGAAAAGTAAATGGTGAGTGATCCAACCCGCGGTCGGGGTTCTTAGCTATCGTGCGCGGAGCAGCCCAGCGTCAGTTTCCTCGTGCCTACCGTTCCCGTGCTTGGGAAAACTCAGCAAGGAGGGGATATCGCCGACAGAAAGCAAGTAAAAGTTGAGTTGGGTGAATTGGATCATCCGAATGATAAGAACTCTGGAAAAGAACCAGAACTGAAGAAATTCAAATTTGAGCGGTACTGAAAATGCGGTGAAACTTCGAGAAAGTCATGTTTGATCAAGTAATGTCTGGAAATAAGCCAATACATGGCTGTTTGGTATGAAGAACCTTGGAATTTAGGGCTGAGAAGAGTTTGGAAAGGGGTTTTGAAGCAAAACAAAGAAACTGGGAGGGGCGGCTAGTTGTAACTAGCCGCCCGAGAGGAGGCGGCTACTCGTGGGTAGCCGCCCCTGGACTGGGTCCCTTATAACCGAAAAGACCCTCTCTCTCTCCATACGTTTCAAAAACGGTTTCTCTTCCATCCTCTCTTCTTCCCTTCGGTTTCAAACTCAAAACCCTGATTTCTTTGCCTTTCTTTCCTTCATTTCGACCTCAATCTTTCTCTTTCTCTTGATTTCGAAAACCCTAGGTTTGGGTTCTCCTTTTTCTCTTTCACACCGAGGAAGATGACGAGGTCGAAGGCGATTGTTTTGAGGGGAAAGCGACCAAGGGTGGCTCGTGGTCGAGGCCGTGGGGGAGGCTATGGGTTCGACGGAGGTGCCGCCGGCGGACATTGGCGTGGGTGAGGTCGGGGATTTACCTTCGGGGGCTGTCCCGGAGGTAGGAGGGAGTGTGATAGGTTATACACGCAAGAGGAGGCGTGGGGATCGACCGGTGGTGGCCGAGGAGGTGGTTCCGGGGGTTGGAGGATCGATTGAGGGTGCAACCGAGGGGGTAGGGGTCGGGGGAGTTAGCGAGGAGGTGAGGGCGTCGTTGGATGCCCTCGCTGGGATGTTGGATAGGGAGGCCACAGAGGCCAGGGCTGAGGAGGAGGAGAGTAGGGCTATAGGGGCCTTTGCAGAGTTTATCTCCGGTGTGGGGAGGGTGGAGGGGATAGGAGAGGCTAGGGATGGGGCCGGGGAGGCCGAGGGTATGGGCACCGGGGCTGCCGAGGGGGCCGTGTTCGAGGAGGATGAGGAGGAGGATGACGACAGGATGGACGATCTCGACGAGGCCGAGGTGGACACTCCTGGGTCCACACGGGCCGTGGTATGTTCCTAACCTTTTAATCTTAGCCTTTTTATTTTGGTGTATATGCATGTGTTTTGGTTGGTATGAACAGGTTGTATATGTGTATTATACTCGTATATGTGTGTTTTAAATAGGCATGCTTGTGTATAAGTTAGTCACGGTGGGATGTGTAAGCATGCTGAGATGGGTTTGTTTTTATAGGGAGGGGGATGATTTCTATATATATATCCATGTTTGTTATATGCATATAAAGGAGACATAGTTAATATGCTTGCATGCGATACTTTTCTATGTGTATGTGATTTCGTACATGTTTGATCGTGGTAGGGCATGAGGGAGTGTATGCATGCATTTCATGGGTTTGAGTTCTATATTGCTGTATTGCTTAGGTGTGTTGAGGGGAGGTATAAGCACGATAGGCCTGACGTAAGAAAGCGTGTGAGTGGTGACCACGGTGGGATGTGTTTGATATTCATCTAACATGCGTGATCACATGAGGAGTGTAGCTTCTTACTTTCATGCTTTTGTTTCTTTTTTTAGCAAGTGGAAGTTTCATTTCGCTAAGCATGGTTTAAAATGATTTCGTAGATTTGGACTCTTACCTCTCGCTCGCTTTTAAACTGACCCATGTTCCCTTCGTTTGTTTTGTAGAGGCCGAATCGTATCCGGGCTTTATGGCACGGGACGAAGAGATGGTACGACGCCTTGGGGCAGGGGGAGAGGAGCTTGGTGGATGGAGCGGGCTTCCGTTCCTTCTTCCTGATCGAGCCATTCCACGTCCACCGTCCTTACGTGGAGGCTTTGGCGGAGAGGTGGGATCCGGAGAGTTGCGCTTTCATTCTCCCTACTGGTGCTGTCATGCCGACCCTTCAGGACGTCCATCGGATTACTGGCCTTCCGGTTTTGGGGGAGGCAGTGATCGCGGCCACCCTAGCTGACTACAGGGGGCTTTTCTGAGAGTTGATCGGGGAATGGGAGTTCGTGGAGCGGGAGCGGACGCTGAACCGGATCCCTTTGGGGCGGCTTTCGGGGCAGTACGGCCTCGGTTCCTTTACAGAGTGCCAGAAGGGCGAAGCTGCAGCTAGCTTCGAGAGGCGGTGGGCGATGATCGAGGCGAGAGAGGCGGCCGCGTGCCCACAAAGGGCACAGAGGGAGTTGAGGGCGTTCTTCCTCTACTTCTTTGGCCGGGTCCTCTTTTCGACGGCCTCTGATAAGGTTTCCTCGCATTCTCTCTTGCTGATGAGGGACCTGGAGGGCATGGGGCGCTACGCTTGGGGAGCGGCGATGCTTGCCCATCTATTTGCGGAGCTCTCGAAGAAAGTCAAGAGGGCCGGGGGAAAGAACCTTGGCGGCTTTGCGCCGTTTCTTCAGGTACGTGTAAGTGAGTGGTAAATGTCTTTTCTTTGGCTTAGCTCTCTTTGATCGTGACGATTCCCCTCTTGCTTTGCTAGATCTTTGGGTACGAGCACTTCTCCATTGATCGCCCGACTTTGGCTCCGTTCGATCATGCCCTCCCTTGGGCCATGAGATGGGAACCCCGGGGATCTTCCCGCTTGCACCGCCTTGCCCAATTCCGAGGGGCCTTCCGCGCCTTGTCGGAGGAAGAGGTATAAGTTTTTTTTGAATTTCTTTGGCTCGTATTTGGTTTTCTTTTGGCTAAGCACTCTTCCTATCTTTCGATGTTTTTTTAGATGACGTGGAGGCCTTACTCGGAGGAGGTTCCCGAGGCCCTGGCGCGAGATGTCTGGTTGATCTACTTCAATGAGGTCGTGTTCCATGCGATCAGCCGGGTCGTCCGCCAGCTTGGGTACCATCAGTGGGTGCCCAATCCTCTTCCGCGGCGCCCCTCGATTCCAGTGGCCGGGATTCCTCGGGATACGAACCTCCTGAGGAACTACGCGACGTATGTGGCGGGATGGATGGGCCGAGGCGTCTTGGTGGGGCGTTGTCCCGAGGTGACTTCGAGTGACGAATACCTAGCTTGGTACCGTCAGGAGTATGCGGGTATCCTCGGGACTATGGAGGAGGAGATCCCGGACGCCTATGTAAGTCTTTTTTTTCTTTTTCTTTTCTTTTTCTTTTCTTTTCTTCTCCTTGAGTAATTTCTGACTGAGGTTGCTTTTGTAGGTTGAGTTGAATGAGATGGAGAAGAGGCTCAAGGCCGCCAATGAGCACCTCCAAGCGCGAGCTAGGCAGATAGAGGCGTTGCGGGTTCAGAGGGGACGCTTGCAGGACCAGGTCCGGGTCCTTGAGGCTCAGGTGGATGCTCTGTCGAGAGCGAGGGCTGACGGTGCTTCCTCTTCTTCCGCCCCTCCTTCTTCCATGATTTCCGAGCGAGAGCTCGAACTGACGAGGGAGCTAGATGTGGCCCGGAGTGAGTTGACGGCCGTGCGGATGGAGCTAGGCCAGGCGAGGGGTAGGGCTTCTCGGGCTGAGGAGGAGGCGGACCGGCTGAGGTCCATGGTGGCCTTGAGAGAGGAGGGGTTCATCACCCTAGGCCGCGAGAGGGACTCCCTCCAGATGAGGGTGTCGGAGTTGGAGGCTTCGGCGGGCGTTCCCGGAGGTTTGATGGGAGACCTGGTTCGTTCTCTCCAGGCGGCCGGGGATAGGGATCGAGAGGCGCTCAGGGCGTCCGAGGCGAGGGCGCGGGAGTTGGAGGAGAGGTTGAGGGCCGCTGAGGATCGGGCCAGAGGGACAGAGAGTCGCCTCCGACAGAGATTGGAGAGGAGAGACAGAGACATGCAGCAGGTCCGTCTCTGGGAGGCCACTATGAGGGGGAAATTGGTTGGAGGGTGCTCTATGACCGAGGCGGACCTCGATCTTCTTCCACTTGAGCCTGACCATTCTCTCTCGGCTTCCTTGGCTACCGGGGCCACCTTCAGTCGTGCCTCCCATCCTTCGGCGTCTCGGAGTCGTGGGATATACGCGAGGGCCGCGTCTTCGGTTCGAGAGACTCCTGCCGCTCCCGATGCTCCAGAGGTTCAGTCTTCTCCTCATCCGCCGCTCCCTTCTCAGCCAAGTCAGGACGTTCCTCCTACTCAGCCTCCAGCGGATGATGATACGCCAAGGTATAGCTTCTTTGTGTCTTGGTTTTAATAGAAGAATAGTACATATGCGATGAATTCATGCTTTTCTTCTTTTGTTTTTGGTTTTAGGTGATATTTTGGTGAGGTATAGCTCAAGACTTCAGAGTTTGGAGCGTTTCGAAGGAAAGGATTCTTTTTTAGGCTTTCTTAGGTTTAGAAAAAAAACAGTCTATGTTTGTGGTTTTGGGTGGGACAATTTAATTATTCTCCTTTGTATGCATGTCTTGGAATATGTTAGTATGGATGTTCATGGATATGTATGTATGTGTAGATGAATCTGGATTTTTATAGGTTTGATTCATGGATGGGTGTAGGTTTTGATATATAATTCGTTTTAGCATGGTATCTATACAGGTTTTGTGTATGAATATGTGTATGAAATGTGTACATGCAGGTTTTGGAAAGAATTTGATTTTAATAGGTAAAGAAGTGTTGAAGAGTTGATTGGATATGGACTGACATAACTGAAAGAGGTGCAGGCAAGGGGAGGCTAGTGTAAACTAGCCGCCCAGTGAGGGGCGGCTAGTTATTGTTAGCCGCCCCCTACCTGGGGCAAGCTCACCTGAAACAAAGGGCAGGGGCGGCTAGTGTAAACTAGCCGCCCAGTGGGGGGCGGCTAGTCGAGTTTAGCCGTCCCCTGCCTGGGGCAATTTGGTCCTGCTGCTCCTGTCTGCTGCTGCCGCTGAAAGTTTTTGTGACCGTTCCAACCTTCGGGACCTATAAAAAAACATTCTTTCCATGGACCAAGTGTTAAATCTGTCCAGATTGCGCCCCTGCACTGACTTTCGAGCCCTTCTTGCTTGAATTGTCAAGGGCTACAATCCATCTTAAGGTAAAATGGGAGGGTAATGCGAGAAAATAACGTGCGGGAGACCATGCCTTAGTGCGTAAGGAAGGGATTCCAAGTGCGTGAGTGAAGAAAACTTTTAAGTATGTGTAAAAAGGTGGGACAATTTCTTCTCAGGCATGTGCGGCAAGGGTACGAAATGAGTGAGGACAATTTTAATATTTGTGGGGACAATTTTAATATGTGGGGACAATTTTAATATGAGTGGGGACAATTTTCAATATGAGTGGGGACAGTTTTCAAGAAAATCGGATGCCAATGTGTTTTGGAAAAGGAAAATGCACGCTTATGCGTAAGTATATGTGGCACAAGGGGGCATTTTAGTTCTTCAATGGCTTTTCATGTGAGAGGGCAATGTTCTCGAATTTCTGAAGTAAAGGATGCCATCAAGTCCCCGTGGAGGAGCCCTTGTGGTCACCCATGTCCGGACCAGGATTGTATTTGAATGGTATAGGCCTTAGGTGTCGATTTTTCTAGGTTCATGGGTTTCAAATGCTTAATCGTATTATTCTAAACATGCTGAAAAATCCATGAGTGTACCAAGAGTCGAGTCAAATAAGCTTCTCTTGGATAAACAAGTTTCTAAGTGAACTCATGTGAGTGTGTGTAGTTTGTAAACCTGGACACGATCTATCTTTGGTCGAAATTTCACCTTTCCCGGCAGACGTAGTTCAATTCAGAATCCCATTGCGAAAATAAAAGGGGAGGGGGAGAATGGGGTAAGAGTAATATCTTCCTTTTGGGCAATATTTAGAATTGTCCTAGTCTAGCACATGTCTTACTTTCTAGGTCCCTCTGGCTTTCTTCTTTTTACCACTTCTTAATTTTGGGATGGAAAGCACAGTCCGTTGTTTGGATCTGTACTGGTATAGCCGTTGTTTAGCGTATACCGTGCGTAAAGGCGTGAAAGCCTGCTAAATAGAGAGTTTAACCCGTTCACCTGGGTGTTTGGCCTCTCATTGCCCGATTTCTCTTCTTTTTTTTTTGTTTGATTTGAGGGGGGAGCTTTTCTGTTTTTCACCCCGATTCTCTTCATGCTTCCCCTCTAGAAGTGTTTATATAGTTCCAGAGCCAGTTTTGGGACATATGCCAGGTGACCTAGGGTTAATACGAGTAGGGTGGAAATAAGGGATGTTTTGCTTTGGGGGTTTTAAATTGTCCCAGTCTACGGGGTAGGCAATTTCTCTTCTTTCAGGTGAATCTAGTCCAGTTATACGTGTGTGAAGGAAACGGCATGATTTGGCGGAGATGTGTTCAAATAGATACAAGTTTATCTTTGAGAGTCTTATAATTCTATCATCAAGTACTAAACGCTGGAAATCGCCAGAAGGAAGAATAATAGTTCTTAAGTATTGAAAGCTATTCATGCATGGAATTTCTTTAGGTAAAGTGCATTCCACGAACCTGGAACCTCGACTCCTTCGGCATCTACCAGGCGGTAGGCATTCTCGGAATAGGCCTGGGTGATCACATAGGGTCCCTCCCATGTGGGTTGCAACTTTCCTCTTGGGTGAGGCTGTCTTGATGGCATGATTTGCTTGAGTACTAATTCCCCGATTTCAAATTTTCTTTTAATTACCTTCTTTTCAAATGCCCTTGTCACCCTTCTTTGGTAGGCCTAGGCATGGTCTGCCGCTTTTAATCTTTTCTCGTCTAGTAGTTTGCTTTTGTTTTATATTTGTTTTGAAAGTGTGGAAACAGATGCATACTTATGGTTTTGAAAAGGGGGACTGCGTTGGCGAATAGATACGTTTTTGGAAAGAAAATGGGGATAAAGTTTTGGAAAATGACTTTGTTTTTAGAAGGAAAGTATGGAAATACGGTTTTGTAAAAGTGTTTTTTTTTTGTTTGGCGGAAATCATGGAAATATGGTTTTGTAAAAACATTTAGCTTTGAAGAAGCGCAGATTTGGAAAACATTTTTGTTTGGAAATGCGGTTTGTAAATGTTTTCGTTTGTTTGGTAAACAAGTAAAGAAAGTTTGGAAAATTTCTTTGGAAGTATGGAAATACGGTTTTGTAAAACTTTTGTTTTTGAAGGAGAGTGTGGAAAACATTTTTTTGTAAAAACATTTTTTTTAATTTTTTTAAAGAAAAGTGAAAATAAAGCTGGAAACAAGTATGTTTAGAGTTGGGGAATGAAAGCTGACCAGCATGTATTTTTTTGGATTTTGGTTTCTTTTAGGAAAGCAGGTAAACAAATATGTATAGGGTGTGAAAGCGAAAGCTGGTAAACAAATATTTTGATCTTTTGATTTTTAGAAAAAGCTGTAACAAATATGTACAAGGTGTCGAAAGCGAAAGCTAGTAAACAAATATTTTTCGATTTTTCTGATTTTTAGAAAAGGCTGTAAACAAATATGTACAGGGTGTGATGAAAGCTTACCCGGGGGGATCGGTACCTGGTTCTTGGATTTGTGTTGTTTCCTTGAGTCGGCTTCGCTTGGTCGGCCGGCTGATGTCCGGCGGGGGTCCCCTATTCCCGAACTCTTCTTCCCTGAGCCTTTTCAAAGGCCTCCCTTAATGGAGCAGTTCTTCGTCGGTGGAGCCTGGCTGCCAACATGCGAGCACCTCTAGCCGGATGCGCATGGCACAGATGCTCCAATGCCGGGCCCGCGTCTCGTTAAAGCGTGCTTCTCCCCATATGGATATTACTTTCCCGCGGTACGGGAAGCGAAGACATTGGTGTCGGGTGGATGAGACGGCTTCGATGCTGTTGAGCCATGTCCTCCCAACAATCAGAGGGTGGGGCGATTGAATGTTCATCACCATGCAGTTAACGATGGTGGAGACTGGGCCGATCTTCAGTGGGAGCGTGACCAGTCCGCAAGCGTTCTTGCGTGTGCTGTCGAAGGCATAAATGTATTCGTCTGAGGGCTCCAATCTGGGAACCCGGCCTTCTAGCTTCTAGTAGGCGGAATATGTAAGAACGTTAGTTTCCGCTCCCGTGTCGATGAGAATGTGCCGGAATTCCCTTCCTCCGAGTATGGCAGTGATAGCGAGGGGTGCGGAACGCGCTCCGGCTTTGGCGACTTCATGGGGGAGGAAGGTGATCGAGTTGGGCTCTGCAAGATTGCTTGGTGGATGCGGGGTCCTGGCCGTTTCTTCTGAGGGATAGTTGTAAGGGGACCTAGGTGGACTACCACTTTCATCCTCGTTCCCCGGTCGTAGGGCTAGTGTGAACATATTATGTATCGCCCAATTGTTCTCGTTCTCATATTGGAGGCGCGCCTCTCCCCAGATTGTCAGGATATGACTTAAGAAGGGCAGTCGAAGGCATTGGTGCTGGGGGGAACAGATAGCTTGGATGCTGTCTAACCATGGTCGCCCCAACATCAATGGGTACCTTGTGTCGATGTCGGCCACGAAGCAGGCTACCTCACAGATAAGAGGGCCGACAGATAACTCGAATGTTCCGGGGCCGCGGAGAGTCTTCCCGGTATGGTTGAAAGCTTGAATAGTATGGTGGGCCGGTTGGACGGGGGGACGGCCTAGTCCGGGTATCTTTTGGTAGGTGGAGCACGTCATTATGTTCATTCCTGACCCTGGATCCACGAAGATGTTGTTTAGCCACAACATTTGGAGTCGTCCGCGGATGTGTAGGGGGTAGACTCGCAGTCTGGGATCCGGGAGGTCTTGGTCAGTGAATGAAATGGTCATTGAGCGGCGGGGGCCATCGACAGTGTCGGTACTATTGGAGGACCCGTTGTCGTCCGGATGCAGATCATCCGACGTACATTCCCCTCCTTCGGGTCCTTCGCTAGCTCCTTCGGGGATTTCCTCAAATGGCTCTTCTTCTTCGTCTCCTCCCGGGTTTTCTAGTCCGCTTTCGTCGGACTCGATGTTGATGACTGCGGGAAGGGCGAGAATTGCATCTTCTTCTTCGCCATAGAGTATGGCAAGGTCATGATCGTCGAGGTTCAGCTGGAAGGGCTCGTTCTGCTCTTCCTCCTCAGATTCTTCGGACAGACTGTCGTCAGTGACGTCTTCCGAACTGCTTGGCTGCGGTGATGGTTGTCTTCCTCTCCTGACCATGTTTACCATGTGGGCTCCAGATGTGGATGCTTGGTTGTGACCTGGCAATGGGTCAGTAAAAATGCCAAGTGGCTTGGAGGCTCGAGAATTGCCCTGGTTTAAGTGGCTTTTGATCATGGCCCAATCAAGGCGCCTGTCATCATTTAAATCATAGATAAAATCCCGAAAAACAATGCATTGTTCTACGGTATGACCATGTTGTTGGTGGTATTGACAGTAACGTAGTCTGCTGGCCCCGGGGAGTGGAGGTTTAGCAGCTGGGAGGGAGATACTATTTGTGTCCATCAGTACCCTAAAAATCCTAGTTAGCGTTTCTGGGAGGGGAGGGTAAGAGTCCCTCTTTCCCGTTCGTCTTTGATCATAGGATGTCGGAGGGGAGACCTCATTATAAGTATATTGGGAGGGCTGCCTAGGACTTAGGTTCTGACTCCTTAGGAAGCTGGAATAAAAAGGGGTCCTAGGCTGGCCTTGTCTTGAGATTACAGGGTTTTGGACTGGGGAACTTTGGATCACCGGGTTTTGTTGTGTCGGCACGGGGACGGGTACTGATCGAGTAGTGAAGTTTTGGTTGATTGGTCGAGGCGGTGCATACCCGGATGAATCGGACGTGTACTGTCTCAGAGCCATTCCTCGATCAGGAACTCGTGCTCCGTTCGGGTAGAGTGTCGATACTTGTGTAGTAATCCCCTCTACCGTGGGGGTTTGTGCCTTGCGAGGCGGTTGTCCAACCCTATGGCTGATAGGTGGGGACTGGGTTTGTACTACTGGGGCTGCACAACGGGAAATCCTGTTGTGGCGGTCAATCAGAAGCTAATACGTAGTACAGTCTCCATACGAAAGGCTCGTACGAAGTTTTGGACTCAGGCTCTGTAACATCATGTCAATTTCTTGACATTCTGTGAGTTGCAGGCCGGTCCGGTGGACAAGTGTGCGCCACCGAGACACGTATTGCTCGAATTCCTCCCTAGGCCTCATTCTCTCTACGGTTAAATCCGAAATAGAGGGGGTCCTAATCCTCTGGTAACCGTAGCGGCCCAAGAACTTCTCGCTTACAGCCGAGAAATTCGACAAGTGATCTACAGGGAGGGTGGAGAACCATTGTAGTGCTTCTCCTTCCAATAATTTTTGGAAGAGGAAGACTAGTAGAGGTTGATTATCTAGAAACGGGCGTGCGTCTAGATAAAAGGCAGTTAAATGAATGTCTGGGTCTCCACGACCGTTATACCGGTGAAATTTGGGGATTTTGAACCCCTCCGGTAGGTGGACTGACGGGATTTGTCTCAGGTTATGTAGAGACATGTGTTTGGGGGCTAAGGGACCAGTCTCGGAGAGAATTCTTCGGATGGTATCGTCCAGTGTTTCTCCCCGGGGAGGGCTGCCTAGCGGTCCCGGGTTTGGGATGGCCTGGTAGGGGCCTGGGGTGGAAACGGCTGGGAATATTGGATTCGCGGGGGAAAGGGGGGTGAACGAAAAGACGCTCGGGTTGACCGAGTGACTGGGTGTGAATGGGGTCTTGGGAGTGGCCTTAGGGGTTTCGACAGGGGACTCCTGTCTTAGGGTTTTGACCTGGCGGTAGTCGGCGAGGTCATGAAACATGTCCTCTACAGATTGGTATCCTAGACTGGCCATCATTTCCTCTAGATGGGTCAGGAATTGCGTGGCCTGACCCTCTTGGTGGGTTCTTTTCTCTAGTATCTCCTCCTCTAGGTGGGATTCCATGATGCGTGTGAAATGTTTTAAGGGATCGAATGCAGATATAAAGCAGTAAATAAAGCGGTAAGGATTGCGCAGCGGTGTGCGGCTTACAAAGCAATAAAGGATTGCGCAGTTGTGTGCGGCTTACAAAGCAGTAAAGGATTGCGCAGCTGTGTGCGGCTTACAAAGCAGTAAATGATGCAGTGATGCGAAGTAGAGGAGGATCTGATTCGAGGGGTGGGAAACTCTAACCTTCCTAGAGGGTTGATGGCATTCTAGTCAAGCTTGTAAAAGGGGGCAGAAGAGGATTACCTTTTGTTGTTTTTCACGAGGGAGGTCCCACCGTGATCGCCAGATTTGTCGGTACCGTCGGGGAGGCCTCCGGGGTGTCGGAGCGGATTCCGGCGGGGTGCGCGGTGAGCGCGCGTGTGCGTGTGTGAGGGTTCTTCGGGGATTCGGATCGGATGCGTGCCCTGGCGGGCTCGGTCGGATCGTCTTCTCGGAAGGGTGAGGGGTGTGTCGGTCCTGGTTGAGGCGCCCGATAGCGTCTCAAGAGGATTCAGGGGTTTGTGTGATCGCCACCTGCTTTTTCTAAAAGCAGGAAAAGGTTGGGTTTGGTTTTGGTCGCCTACATGGGGAGTTTGTGGGGTCTCCGCTCTGAGATACGGATATACCGTACACAGAGGTGAAAAACATGTATCATATTCTGCTTCTAGGGCTTGACTAAAGGAGTTATGGGACAAAGGGGTGTAAGTGGGGTGTGTATAGGGGGGCGGCTAGTTGGATCTAGCCGTCTGGTGAGGGGCGGCTACTAGGGTTTAGCCGTCCCAGGTCTGGTTTGGTTTGGGCAGAGCTTTGGTAGGAAATGGGTTTGGTTTTGGGCAGAGGCTAAGCTAGGTTTAGCCCGGGTTTCTGGAGGGTGGAATGAGAGGGTGTTTTTGTGTAGGGAATGGGTGTTTTCTCTCACAAAAGAGGCTCTCTCTCTCTCTCTCTTGGGATTTCTAGTGTGGAAAGGGAATGTGAATTGTGGGATGTTGGTGTGGATTTTGTTGATTGAAGGATGATGATGATGTATTTGGGCTTGGGACGCCTCTATTTATAGTAAAAAAGAGGTAGGAAAATATCCCGAGGGTAATGGAGTGGGTTGGCTTCGATTGGACCTCTCATTAATTCTCTGGTTTTTCTGTCAAAGACCAGGTGAAGGGCGGCTAGTTCTAACTAGCCGCCCAGGATGGGGCGGCTACTTCCTGGTAGCCACCCCTATCATGACCTGCCAAACGTCCCATCTCTGACAAGTGGTGGCTTGGGTCGGTTACTTGGTTTGATCTGGCCAAGAGAGGGCGGCTAAAGGTCATGACCCGCCGCAATGATCAGCATTTAATGCTGCTTTATGTCCCATCCAGGGGACTGGTCCAAAGTCGGCCAAGGGGCGGTCAGTGGGGCGGCTAGTCTAAACTAGCAGGCGGCTAGTTTAGACTAGCCGCCCCTTTCCAGGGACTTGGGGTTTTTTGGTTTTTAGAGTGGCGGGGTTTTGTTTTTAGGCTTAGGGCCTGGTTTAGGGTTTAGGCTTAGGTCCAGGGCTAGGGTTAGAGTTTCTGGTTTACCGTACCTTTGGTTCTCTACTTGGATGTCCAACTGTGGGATATTTTCGGGTGTTACTTAAAGTATTTCTGTCTCTCTGGACGGTCAAAATTGGGGTATCTACACCCGCCCCTCTGCATGGATGTCATTCGGATCAACAACAAAGGCAAAAAGGTACATCTGTATTTCAAAAATTAATATACTCAAATATAAAATCATTATCTTGTGAGAACAGTACGTCAAGCACAACCCCAACTAAACTATGGTACAAACAACCCAAGGAAAAAATTGTTAACTTGGCTCGCTGGAACAGTGGTTTTGTTTTTTTTGAAGAAAATGATAGGCATTTGGCCTCAATTGATTAAGAACAGGAGTGCCCAAATCATGGAAATACAAGGAAACAAGCCAACAAAAACTTGGCTTACTAAAAAAACCCATCGAGAGGGGACTAGTAGTAGAAAAATCCATTGTCTCTCTCAATAAAATATAAAAAGTACACGAGACTACTCCTCAATACAAATTTATCCCCCTATAAAAGAAATCATCCTCTCACCTATTCAACAAATGTCCCAATCCTTGATGAGTTGAAATCCTTGATGAGTTGAAGAACCATCGCCTAGATATTCTCCTCGTAAATAGGCGTACCTTGAAAAAGGAGATGATTATGGGAGATCCAAAGAGCCCAAAAGATAGCCGGTATCAACACTTGCAAAACCTTGGCCTTCGTGCCCTTATCCCCCGGGGGCTAAGACATCACCCCACTCTCCATAAATCCTCGAACAAGTCACACCCATCCACCAACTCGGAGCAGCCCGCAAGACGATGCCAAATTAACTTGGCCATCGGGTATTCCAAGAAAATGTGGACCGTTGTTTCCTCGCCGCCTCTGCATGTATGACAAGTTGTATCTTCCCATGGAGCCCATTTCGTTCTATATGACTTTGTTAGTAGTCTTTCCTGATATGTAAGCCACATTAAGAACTTCACCTTCAATGGGCCTTTCGGTTTTCAGATTTTGGTGAACTTTCTTGCTGTGGTCTCTATAATAGGCCGGTTGTGTCTCCACCACTCATAACATAGATGGACCGAGAAGTCCTTCCATGGGTTAGGGCTCCATCATGCACAGTCAGACTCTCTATTCAAGTGAGTCATGTCATGAAGCTCACGAAGAAGACCAATAAGAGACCTCGCATCCTGCTCATTTGGCATGTCTAGCAGCCCAACACTCCACCCCTCTGATCTCCATCCCTATGAAACTGGTGCACCGTTCCACCTTTGTGAGAATCCAATTGGAATAGGCCAGGGAATCTCTCCACAAGAGGTAAATCCCCTAACCAAGTTTCATGCCAAAACAAGTGAATTTCCCATCCCCTACACTCCACCGAATTGCCGCCATGAACCCCAAAGCCGCACTCTGAATGCTCAACCAGATCTGGAAGAGACGAGGGGCTCTCCTAGGAAGACTTCAATGTGATGAGGAGAGAAATGGTATCGGTCCCAGACCATTTGTTTCCATATAGAATCAAAGCATGATAACCAACAACATTTCCATTTGGACAAAAGAGCTGGAACGGTGGTGTTGACATGCAAAAACTTCCACCTACGCACCACCCACCATGTCATTTGCCAGACCAAACTAGCTGATCTCTAAACTAAAGAGTGTGATATATGAAATTTAGTGAAGGAAGAAACCAAAACCCAACATTAAGAATATGAACAAAAACATCGCTCCTGAATGCTAGGTGAGATTAAAACTCATCCCCAACATTAAGCAAGGTTTTATTTTATCAACCCCAAACCCTCTCTAAATCCAAACCCTACCCGATCCGAATGAATCAGGTCGAATCGGGTCTCTGATTAGAATGGCCTCACTGCCATCCCTAATCTAAGCTAGCTGACTTCGATCAACATTAATTCAAAATGGATGTACATTTCCATTGTTGGTGCCATTAATGATGCATATATCATAACCACACATTATATGGACGGCCGATATCAGATGGAACAGAAGATGAAAATACATCTTGATCGTTTGAGAGCACCATAACTTGAAACGGCCAAAACTTTAAAACCGTTGGTCAGAATCGCTATTATAATATGCATTTATGCCAATTTTCGGAGCGTTCTGAGATCGTCTTGGAGGTCAAATCGACGATTGAAAGTTATTTTTACTAATTTTGGCAGGAGTTTGTTAGAATTTTATGCATTTGTTAGGATTTACTATATTTGGATTTGAATTTCAATTATTATTTTGAATTAGAATTTGAATATTAGTTAGGATTAAATGAAGATGTATTAATTATCTTTGTAGATTTAAATAATCTATTAAGATCATAGTTAGTTTAGATTGGAATAATCAGTTGAGATCCCAATCTGTTAAGAATTCTTTTTTATAAATAGGCATGTAAACCAATTGATTATACAAATTATTGATTATTTTGAGTTTATTTATTTTCTCTATTGTATTTTGTTAGGAGGACTAACATTTACATAGAATTTTCAATTATCTGGTATTTTGTCAGAAATCAACAAGTCATTGAAGCCCAACGCCCTTGGCATTCTTCTCTTGAAGAATCAACAACGTCGCTGGAGCCTATGAATTCGCATCTTCGATCGAATTAGCAGAAGAGTGTATTCGTATACTGCATCATTGACCCAAACACACTAGGTTCCACAACGTGCTAATTCAAAACTGGCTGAGAATGTTGCTAGATGGGTTGGTTGTGAGCCTTCCCCTCTCTCATGAAAGAGGCGATTTGATGGACTCAAGGCTGCTAGATGCAAGTTTAGATCATCTATGTGACAATTACAGAGAATTTTTGCGTTGTCCAATAAAAATAATATTGATGTGAAAAAACCAACTCTATAAAAATATCATTATATGTAATGTTATTTACAAGAAAACCATTGCATGCACATTTAAATTTTTTTTGAACCATCTATGTGACACTTATTAGTTAGTTATGACAGAGTTTCTCATTCGGCTAGATGCAATAAATCTTTGCAATCTTTACATTTGTTAAAATGTAAAACCTATCCTTGAGGCAACTTAGGTCCACCGCTGGAACTGAGTATACCAGATTCGCAGACCTAACATTTGTGAGGATCATATTTGGTATTACAAATTCACGAGACTATTGTTCATGCTTCGGAGAACATGTCATGGTTTGGCCATTGTGTACGGGGTATATAACCTATATAAATGGTCAAAATGAATGCCCATACACAAAACTAACTCTACCCATAACTACAAAGAGGGAGTGTATATGGCAATTTGTTGCAACCAACTCTCCTATGTAACGTTTGGAAACTACACTAATATAAGCCCGTTTACATGCCTGAATTTCACTCATCTTTTGTTTTTTTTATTAAATAGTATATAGTTCATTTAATAAGATACATAAATATATATTTTTATGAATTCTATAGATTTTTAAATTTTTTTTTTTTAATAATGTATATTAGTTCGAAAATAATCAATATGTATGAGACTCTAAATAAAACTACAAATAGAACTTTGTATAAAACAAAAAATGGTTAGACTCAATTTTTTTTTACAGTATAAACAACAAATCGTATATATTTTTATTTTTTAAAATCAATACATTCTATTTTAAATTAAATGAATAAATTTTTAATAAAAAAAAATAACAATGCATATATCTCATGTATTAAAACATAAATTTAATTAGATTTTTAATTATACATGTAAAATTATATTTTGAACAGTAAAAATGGTTAAGTATACAGGGCCGTTCAGGACAATCATGTCATTTCAACAGAATTTTCATCTCTCCCGAGCCTGCGTGTACGCAGTTACCGCTCAAACTTCAGGGGCATTTCCATAATTAAACGTTATCTGTTTTATGTAATATAAATATAAATTAATAAATTTAAACAGTTATATTTATTAAAATAAAAAAATATTTGTTGTCGTTCAGAGAGAGAGAGAGAGATCACATGGCATCGTTGCCGCTGGGACCTCCTCCTCTTCAAGGCAATGAAGGTTTGGTGAAGGTCCCGAGCGTTCGCCAGCCGGAGATGGGTGACGATAAGGTAATTCTCACCTCCCCAAACGGACGGTCCAGATCTCTCTCCCTCTGGTGTGAGAGTTACTTTTTAGGGTTTGTGATCTGTTTTTGGGGTAGATCTGTTGATGTTTTGTTTTTTTCTAGATCTGTGGTTCTTCTTTTCTGAGATTCACCATTTGTTGATTCAGATTCACTTTCTCTCTCTCTTTTAGAGGTTTATGTTGTTGTTGTTGTTGTTACTTTTCCCTATGTTGTTGTTGTTGTTATTACTTTTCTCTCAATCTTTTGCAAAATGGGTTGCTTGAAGGGGTTGGGTTGGCATTTGATCTTTTCCTTGTTTGATCCGCCAATCTTTCTTTTTTTTTCAATCTTTCCGGTTCTGCTTCTCCTTTACATTTCCCAAACATGCCTTCAATACTCTTTTTTTTTTCTTTCTTAAATTTGGGGACTTGTGGTTTCTTAGATTTTTCTTTTCTGATTCTGGTAGATCTTGATGGTTGGTTGTTGTTTCCATCTGTTTCATCACAATTTGAACTGCTGCTGTTGTTCTGGTTCTTTAGTTTTTTTTAGTGTGTGTTGTTGTGTTGCAGGAAACGTCAGTCATGGAGGGGAATGGTCCTGTCACCGGTCACATCATTTCCACAACCATCGGAGGCAAAAATGGCGAACCTAAACGGGTTTGTGATCTTAGATTTACCTTAAATATCCTTTCCTTTATGTTGTTTCAAGATCAGTTAGACAACCTTTGAATTACCTATGCGTGAGATAACACAATATTTGATCTTTAATGTTTTTGCTAATGAGTTTTTTGTTTCATATCTGCTGATTCACAGACTATCAGTTACATGGCAGAGCGTGTTGTGGGGTCTGGGTCGTTTGGGATCGTTTTTCAGGTGTTTGTTTTGTGGGTCTCTGCTGCCTCTATGTTTATTGCCTTTGATGTTCTTGTTGTCCTTATGCTTGATCTTTTGTGTTGCAGGCAAAGTGCTTGGAAACTGGAGAGACCGTGGCGATAAAGAAGGTTTTGCAGGACAGACGATACAAGAACAGGGAACTGCAGTTGATGCGTTCAATGGATCACCCTAATGTGGTCTGTTTGAAGCATTGCTTCTTCTCTACCACAAACCGAGATGAGCTGTTCCTCAATTTGGTCATGGAATACGTGCCCGAGAACTTGTATCGTGTTTTGAAGCATTATAGTGATGTGAACCAGAGGATGCCATTGATATATGTGAAGCTGTATACTTACCAAGTATTATATCCAGGCTTTATTATGATCTTTGTTTATTGATTTGTAGGTTGCTCTCTTAGTAACATTTATTTGTTTTATCCAGATTTTTAGGGGATTGGCTTACATTCACACGGTTCCAGGGGTTTGCCATAGGGATGTGAAGCCACAGAATCTCCTGGTATATCATTTATCTTGTTCTGTTATTTCATTCAAGTAATCGGGATGTTTAGATAGTTTCATAGAAGGTGGATCTATTATGCTGCTGATAGTTGATACAGTTGATGTGGAAGTGCATCTCAATTAGCTTTAACCTGTAAATTTTGAGTTACTGCATAGTTAAGATCATTAAGCTGATAATTATTTCTAGATTCTGTTGTCCAACATCACTTTGCTGATTTCCTGATGTATATGTATTTGCAGGTTGATCCTTTGACACACCAGGTCAAGCTTTGCGATTTTGGGAGTGCCAAAATTTTGGTATGCTCTTACATTTTCGAGTCAATTTTAAGTGATATAAATTGTATATACATGATTCTTTGTTGCCTATGTGTTCACAGCATCATATTTTCTTTACATTTTATGGTTCACAAGCATTTCAATAACCAACCAGGAGGATAAGTATGGGTCAATCTTTTTCTATTTATTTTTGTAAGATATGTCTGAGTAATCCTTTTCTCAGCACGGCCTTAGGGTGGTTAAAATTTTCTTCCCATTATTTTGTAACTATCTTACCTTCTTTTTGAGAAGGAATACCCATATTAGTGCTGATGTATAATGCTATCTGCTTATTGGATGTACTTGATGTATATGTGTATGATTATACTTTTTGCACAATCTCACATGGTTGGTTTTTTGTCTGTTTGTGTAAAAGACTTGTGATTGTGTTCTTGTTGAATGATGTTTTGATGATAAATGCAGTAACTGTAAAATATTGAACCAAGATCAATTGAGAAGTATTTTTTTCCTTGAAAATAAAATTGGAGCTTCGTATTAGGTAAATGATGCCCCTTGAACAAGGAGATGAGGGATCTCCAAAAAAGAAAGGAAAATAAAACCAAAACATAAGAAAATTAAAGGGTAAGATCGATAAACTCCTCTTTAAAAAAAAAACAGCTCTTGCCAACAATCCCCATGCCAAATAGAAGTTAGGATTGTTGCCAATAAAGGTGAATGCCCGAAACCGAAGGATACACAATGTTGCTTGAAATGTTCTTCTATACACTTTTTATGTTGAAAATGCTCTTATTCGGGCTAATCAAACGCTCCGACACACCACATGTGGGATGACCACAAAGAATTTTTCCTTTTTGTTTTGTTAAACACTTCCATATTTCTTCCACTTGAAAAGTCACACCTCAAGCCAATGACAATGCCCACCATAGACCAAATATTATCGGTTAGAGGACAACTGAAGAGTAGTGGTATTGACACTTCTTCTACCACACAAAATTCGCAAAACAGGCTCCCATTCCACCATATCTTCCTGCTCGGAAATTTCATTTTTGAGTATTCCTGAGTTAAATGCTCATGTGATTGTGTCAAAAAAATTTCCATTGCAATGAAGTCCAACATTGACTAGCTGTGATTTCCTTGTCTTGGGGGTCTCTTAGGAATTGCTACAGCCATCAAAATTTCCTTGTAAGCCTTTTTTCTAATGATTGATTATTTATCATTTGTATCCTATTCCCATTAATATATTCCCTCCGTGTAGTATATATTAAGGGCATCCTCCACTATTCTAGAACCAATTTGTGGGTTGTATGCAAATCATTTGTATTTGGGTACCATGAAATTTAGCTGACAAATAAAAGCACCAGAGCTTGGTGGTTAAGAAGTCCTGATAGTCATCCAATGAAAGGTGTTGTTCATCAGGCATTAACAGTGAAGTTCTGAAATTTACTGAATTAATGCCTAATATTGCTCGAGACTTAACCAATAACTTAAATAGATAAAGGAATATCTGTTGATCTGTTTGTGGATTCAATTAACATTTTTTTTTTGAACTTGTAAATAATGCAAGGTGAAGTTTGAAGTTTGATTCACTGGGTTTAATTAATGGACTGGCCTGAATTTTCCATTCTCTGACCTGGATACATTCTGTGATTGTAAATAATGTGTTTTTTTTCATTCCGATCGTCCAGCAGTACTATCTATTCCAAATTCTGGGTTTGAGTATTGTATCCTAAGCCTTTCCTGTAACCATATCCCTTTATTCCAAGGATTCAATGCCACTCATCTCCAACTCCCAACTTTCATTCAAGTATGTAATGCGTTATTTTCTGCCAACTCCTGAAACATTATCCAAAGGCATCTAATACTGCTCTAGGAACTCTTTGAATTGTAATGATTGATGCAGGTATTTATTGAACAACACTTTAAGTGAAAGGATCTAATTTCAAAATGCAGCTTACTTTCTCTTAGGCTTGAAGACAAGTGATTTTTGTATGTTATGAAATGGTACAATAATTTCAAATCCATAATCGTTTTATCTAATTATTCTTCTCTACTTGATTTGTTGTGTTCAGTCTATCAAATGCCGTGTTTATTGACATATTGTTGGCCATGGTATATTCTCTAAAATATCTTCTTCTTTTGGCCCTTTCTATACAAACAAATTTTTATATCAGGTTAACGGTGAAGCAAACATATCATATATTTGCTCTCGTTATTACCGTGCCCCAGAACTCATATTTGGTGCAACAGAGTACACAACATCGATTGACATATGGTCAGCAGGATGTGTTCTTGCTGAGCTTCTTCTTGGCCAGGTCTGAGCAGTTTTTTTCCTTGTGCATTCTTTGAAACCTTTCCAAATGCTTACAATGTTAGTCTTGTATCTTGATATATGCTGACTTATATAACTTTCCATATTGTAGCCATTGTTTCCTGGAGATAGTGCCGTTGACCAGCTAGTTGAGATAATTAAGGTGTGTTCGTTTTATTGCCTTTGCTAATTAAAATTTTTAGAACATTGTAGTTGAACATATTTCCATAATTCAATAATTGTTTTCACACAGGTCCTTGGAACCCCTACACGGGAGGAAATTCGTTGCATGAATCCTAATTACACCGAGTTTAGATTTCCACAGATAAAAGCTCATCCTTGGCACAAGGTAAGCAGTTGATGTCTTGTTCTATTGGCAATCAATTTTCCAACAGTATGCATTATTTTCAGTTATATTATCCCTGATGGATATTTTAGATGTTCCAAAAATGAGTTTACACAGAATTTTAAAAAAAGGAGTCCTTGACATTCAATCTTTTTTTTTTAAAGACATCTTATTCCTGATGGATAAATGAAGGATTAAATAGATAACCTAACGCAACAGAAGAATGATAAAAGATCTGATCTATGTCAAGATCTTAGACAACCTCTCTCAAAGAGAAGAAAAATTAAAATAACCAAATATTATTGATAGATAAAAATTGAATAACCAAATACAAGTTTTTATTATATAGACTCAATAAGGACCAATGAGAAACTTCATTAAACCTAATTACAAACTTACTAAAAGTAGAAAATATTAAATAAATATAATAGCTATTTATTCTATGATCTCACAAATCAATCGAAATCAATGACAATAATTCTGATATTTGTGGAAAAAAAAATAACCATGCAAATTATTGTCATAAATGACAAATTTGTTTATTTAATGGCTTTAATGATAAAATCTAGCAAAATTAAATATGTCTACAAAATCATTCAGCATATCAAATTTTGTGGGATTCTGAGATGGTCTCAATTATGCTTGTCACCTGCTATTCTCATAGTTTTCTTCATAGATCTCTTTTGATGGCTCCAATAACATATTGATCGTCCGTTCTACATAATAACTGCTTGACATTCTGTATTTTATTAGCAACATATGCAGTCAGAACAAATTCTTTTTGATGAATAAATTAGATTTTTGAGACCTCTTACGATTTCACACCCACATATCAGGATTACTTATATTGACCTTTGGGTTAGAATCCATTCTGAGTTTGATGTATCAGTGTTATTTATCTGGAAAAGAAAGAAAAGTTTGTGTAATGAATTAAAGCCTTGTCCTCCATCCTTTGTCTAAATGTTGTTTTTTTTTGTTTAAAATATAGTTGTAAAATTTGTGTACCTCTGTTGGATATGAAGGGCCCTAAAGTCTCTTAATAGTTGGATAGGATAGTGTTCTATCAGGAATGGTTTTGTAAGTGGTGTTTCTAGGATGTTTTCTCAGAGTAATGCTGATGTTATGGTTATGATTGTTCTTTGTCAAATTTGATATTGCATCTTATATCTTATAATTTCTTGCCAGATATTCCACAAACGGATGCCTCCCGAAGCAATAGATCTTACTTCACGATTGCTTCAGTATTCACCTAGCCTTCGCTGCACTGCTGTAAGTTCTGTTAATTTATATAACCTTCTCACCTTCTTATTTTAGCAAAAATGGTCTCCGTAATCATAGCCAAAATTGAGTTCTATTTGCAATATATTCTCATTTTTAAGTGGATATTTCTGTGAATTTCTTTGTCCAAAAATTGTGTTATCATCAATATAGCTTCTTATCGAATATCAATCATGGCATATTTTCTTTGGTAGGTGTCATGACATGCTTTTTTTAATCAATTCAAACTTGTTCTTGCATTGCTTCTATTGGGTCCCAAGCCACACGGTTTGATCACTCACTGTAGTTAGAAAATGTTGTATATTTCTATATCTATGCACTTTGCTACATCCATTCTCAGTTGTAAATGTTCTTGTCAAAATGCCTTTAAAAGGGCACACTTGAATTTGCTTGAATTTTTTTAAAGTTTAGTTTAACTTCCGTCTTTTTCTGCAGTTGGAAGCATGTGCTCATTCTTTCTTTGATGAATTGCGTGAACCCAATGCTCGCCTGCCTAATGGACGCTCTTTGCCTCCTCTCTTTAATTTCAAACAAGAAGTATGCTTCCCTGCTCATGTTTCTTTTACAACCTAAGTTTAACTATTTCATTCTTTATGTGCTCCAGACATAGCATGTGTTGGAGCAATTAAATTGTTTTTTTAATTATATTGCTTGTATTAGCATTTCTTCACAGCAAAAGAAGTTGGACAGTGTTTTGAAGACTAGGCCTTGTTTTCTGACTCATTGAATTCTTAAATCAGCATTCTTTCTGATTGAAATAGTTGATTTGATATCTGAGGGTTTATTTATGGTTTCTTTCCTACAATTTGAAGTTATGATTTGCCCATGTCATGAAAATATGATTACTGATTGTGATGTAAATTTGATGTGATGTTTTTCTAGTACTGGAAGTATTTGTATTCAACTATGTGCAGTGTGGATCATAATTTGAATTGCTTGATTGCGGAATTTTGTGTGAATTAGCGAGCTCTAATATTTTATCATCATCAGTTTTGGATTGTCTATTTTAATTAAGTTTTTGAACTTATCATTTTTGTTTAAGCTAATATCTTTTCATCATGCACACTTCAATTCTTTCACCCTACATCCATTGGAGTTTTATTTTCTTATAAGATACTCTTCCGAAAGCATGGTATATTACTTTGTTAAACTTTTTCAAGGGGTGCTCTCACTTTTTTTTTTTTTTTTATGTTTCTGCATTTCCTTTTCATTGCTGAAAGACCTCCAGTTTGGAGGTGGATGAGGTAGGATTTGAACTCAGTCCCCCGGTTTGGAGGTGGGTATTGCTTACCGGCTAAGTGAAGCTTGGTTTGGAAATAGCATCAATGTATGTGTGAAATTATCAATGTTTTGTGTGGTCTGTAGGTAGGCATGTGCAGAAGGGTACATTGGTCTTGCCAGATAATATATATTTTTGGTGCTACTGTGTGTTTTTTCTTTCTTTTTTCTTTTTTGAATTTTTGATTGACATGTGATTGTCTCCACTCTGCAGCTGATGGGGGCATCACCAGATCTAATCAACAGGTTGATCCCAGAGCACGTGAGACGGCAAATGGGTCTGAATTTTGTGCACCCTGCAGGCACATAGGGATACTGGCTACCATTTCAAAACCTGCTTCCTGATAATTGGTGAAGTAATGACCTATAATATGGTTGTCATACAATGAACAACGACGACAAGTGAGATTTCCAGGCGTGACGGAGCTAAAAACCAGAGCGGGCATTCAGATCTTGTTTGGTGACTGCTCGTGCCAGTTTTTTGAGCTTTTGTCTTTTCTGATCAAAATATGATTGTTTGGATGGCTTGATCAGAAAGTTGTGTTTTTCTAAAGAAAAAGTTTATAGCATTGAGTGTTCTTTAAGGGTGGATGGGTGCAAAAAGGTGGTGGATGGGGGAACCATATAAAGGGTGTTAGTTTCCTTTTCATGTGGGTTTCGTTTTTTTTCTTTTTTTGTTTTTCTTTTGGTTTCTATGTTTGATTGGTGTTGTATCTTCTGTATTTACATGTAATGTAGGTCCTTATGTAGCTTGAAAGCCTAACAAGGTTTGGCTAATCCAAAGTTTCATCATGTTTGTGTACATGTTATGTGGACTGAATTCTTGGAATTTGAAGGATAATATTTGGGACAGTCTGCAGTCCCATTTGCAGTCTCCCTTTGTGTGTATGCTAGTCTAATAGAGTTTTCCTTATATAGTTGCATGTTTGAATGCATTTTACTGATTGAACGTGTACACATGAATATTTATTATTCGTATGTTAGTTTAGGGGGATGTGAGAGTTGCACAAAAAAAACATACCCAATATATTCATAAACTTGAATATTTTTTATTACTTAAAAAAATCATAAAATGTATGGAAAAATGGATATAATTGGAAAGTTAGCTATATCAGTTTACCACATGTATGTTATATTGTTATAGATTTTATAGGGATGTTTTTTGATTTTCATAAATTTTCAAGGAGTTGTATCAATTGTCTTTTTTTTTTTTTACCTTTGGCTAGAATAGGATAATAGTATGAGAATTTTTAAGAAAAGACATGGGTATTTTTGTCATAAAAAGGATTAAATTGGATTTTTCATATTTTGTAGGAACTTATTTGAATGTATTTATCAGAACAATTTAACTCACGGACTAAACCTGTTAACCATACATATTTTTTTGGGGACCTGTGCTGATTTTTCAATTTTACAGGGATTAAAACCGATTTAGCTAACTTTCAAGGGAGTTATATCAATTTTTCCCCTGAAGTGAATTAATATTGCAAAATGGGCAATGCATAAATAGTAATATATACGTAAATTAGCCTCATTTGGATAGGTTTATGACTAATATAGATAAGGAATAAATGATTTTTTGTTTGATTGTGCTTTTAATTATTCTCGTTGGGAAACATAATAATAAAATTTTTGTTGTTTGATTGAACAACAATGAATAAATTATAGATAAAATATAAATAAGATATAGATAAAGATTTATAAAATGTAAAAAAATGATTTCACTTGTGAGCCATCTGATTTATAAGAGGTGATGACAATTGATGAGAGTGAACTCACATATTCAAATGGATTGAATAACCTGTAATAACTTAAATCCAGAGGATAACATGATTAATTATATTATTTTATATCAGTTAATTATGGAATACTAATTCTCCTTTATTCCAATCTTCCAGACACCAATTTTATCATTATTTCATCTTATCACCCTTTATTCAACCCCTAATTCCCCAGCCAAACATGGATTGTCAATTTGATAATTCTGATGTGCAAGGAGATCTCAAGAATTTTATTATAACAGATGATGTGGGAAGGGGAAATGAAAGAAATTTTGTAAATCACAGGCTTAGCAGTCATCCACTCAGGATTGTAGATCAAACTATACATTTCAACAAAAGGAAAAATGATAATGATCATCAAATTGACCCTTAGGCCTGCTAACGTATTTGAATTCGTGATGACATTTTGCTGGATTTTCTGTTATTGAATCTGTTCCACCATTGATCCAAACAGACTTTTATGGTAATGGATTAAAATTTTAAGGATAATGCGTCTTAATTTTAGAGATAAAAAGTCCATTAATTTTATTCATATTCACATTTGTTAAAAAGTGGAGATAAACGATTTTCAGTTTTTAGGTGGAATAAAATATCTTCATTTTCATTTCAAAATTGGAACAAGTGTCCACAATTTATTTCGATTATTTTTTTATATCAAATAGAGATAAACTATTCTCCTACTCATTTATTACCATAATTACCTCTTATTCCACCATTTATCCCTGACCCTTTAGAATCCCACCCACCCATGCATTGAGAATCAGATTAGCACCATTAGTTTGGAACTTCGGATACTTTTATTCACTTTCCAGTTTTCTTGATGTTCATTCTCAAGCAAAATAAGTTGAAATGTCAGAACTCAGAACCACTTGAAAGTTTTTATCAGGACAACTTTTATACAAATCTCTCTCTCTCTCTCTCTCTCTCTCTCTCTCTCATTTAAAGTTTTAAACAGATTGATTTGTTTATGTTATCGTTCTGTACCATTTAATTAAACTCCTCGAACCACCTCGACCCGATTCCTTGCAAATAAAATAACTCAACTATTCAACAAAACCCATGCAGCAACGTCTATCACTAGATATTAAAATAATCCGGTCTTTAATCAATTAATCAAACGATTCTCGACAACCGTAGCGGTGACCGCCTATCACCGTCAGTTTTCGCGAATCTCGAGGCGGAGGTGTTCCCCGAGGCCTCCACTCGGGTCCCCAATCTTGGGTTTCGCGGGTGCCTCCTCGAAGAGATGGTAATGACTTTCGTGAAAGGTTGAAAGAACCCACTGAAACCGAACCTTCCATTAACAGTGAGAGAGACAGAGAGACCCCAAATGGAGATGTTATTGTTGGTGTTGCTTGTAATGTCGACTTGTGTTGGAGCTTTAGATCCACTTCTTTCACCTAAAGGCGTCAACTTTGAAGGTAAAAAAAAAAAAAAAAACAGGGCTTCTTGTTTCTCTAATTTTGAAGTCCTTTGGATACTAATTTTTGGGAGATAATTAATGGAGAATGGGTGATGAAGCAGTAGCGGCGTTGATGTCGGTGAAGAGCAAGCTGAGGGACGTAGTGGGGGTGATGGACGGCTGGGATATCAACTCCGTCGATCCGTGCACGTGGCGGATGGTCGGATGCTCTCCCGAAGGCTCTGTCATCTCACTGTGAGTTGATTGTTCTTTTTTTTCTTCTTAAAGTATGACTTTTTCTGTTTGGAGTGTGTGTATAAAAATGGATGAAATGAAAGAAAATGATTTTGGTTAAAAGAAAATGATTTTGCTCAGACAAAAAAAAAAGAAAAAAAAGATGAAAAGCAAATCATTTTTCTTTTGTTTGTGCACTGTGAAAAAATGTGGTGGCATCATTTTCCCTCACTACCCTCACATTTGCTCATGTAGGAATGGGAAAAGTTTTTCTCATCTTTTCTAACAAGACAAAATGGATAATGGTGCATTGGGACTAGGCTGCGTTTGGTTGCACGATTGCAAAATTGATTTTAGGCAAAAGCTAAGTTTAAAACTGATTTTACATGAAGCTGTTTCTCCATGTCTTCTAAAAAACTTAGCTTTTGACCCCAGTTTTTTCTGTTTGAAAATGAGTTTGGAAAAAATAGCTTTCAGCAATTCAAAAGCTGCCTAAATCCGTTTTCAAACAATCCCTCAGTATTCCTTTCCTATTTCTCCATGTCTTCTAAAAAACTTAGCTTTTGGCCCCAGTTTTTTCTGTTTGAAAATGAGTTTGGAAAAAATAGCTTTCAGCAAATTCAAAAGCTGCGTTCAACTTGCTGAACCTCTAATTTAATCTTCCTTTTTTGGACCCAAAATTTGGTACACCATGTATATCTTTTATAGATACATCAATTCAAGTTTCCTAATTGCCAATAAAAAAATAGATAATGGAAAGTGAAGGAAAAATTTATTCGTTCTAGTGTTTGACGAAAACACTAGTTTTTTTTTGAGTGATTAAAGGGAATTTTAAATTCCTAACACACCTGAAAAGTGATGGAATTATTTCCTTTCACTTACCCTCACACTCACTCCTTTAGGGAGGAGAAAGTTTTCCTCATCTTTCCAAAGAAGACAACCTTTTTCATGATTGGCATTGATTGTTTGAGTGGTCAAAGGGAAAACTTTAACATACCCCCACTTTTCTTTGTTTACCATCTTACTTTTTACATCCCTAACGTGTTACAAAGGTCCACTTGTGGATTGGTCTTTTTCTTACTTGTTTGATTTTTTTTTCTTGAATGAGTTTGATTGATGGGATTTTGGTCATGGACAGGGAAATGGCTAGGAACAGCTTGTCGGGGACATTGTCTCCAAGTGTTGGGAATTTGAGTCACCTCCAGACCATGTGAGTGTATTCTACCATTCATGGTATTGTTTCATTTTCCCACATAGAAGCAGGGAATATCCTTAATGTGGGTATGAAAGTTCAATTAAGCAAATTATTCTGTACGTTTATGATCATTGAATTCCATGGTGGGAATCTCGTTGACATAAATGGCGATCCCACATCTATAATATATGATTGCATGAGCCCACTAGGCAATGTATAATGTTTGATACATGAATTTAGCAATTTTGGTCCTTTTGGAGAGTCAGGAATATTTCAAAGAATAGCATCCAATTTGAATTTGAAAATTGAGCAAGCGAATTTGTTAAATGAACAATTAAGTTCTTTGCTTGTTGTCCACAACTTTTTACAACTGAATTTTTCTTAGAGCTTATGATTTTTTTAAATTTTTTTATTGTTGTCCCCTTTTTTTAAATTGCATTGGCTACAAGTCAATTCATTTGCATAAGTTGTACATAATCCTCTTAGAGGTTTCTTCTCTTCTTAATTATTCAGTTGTTACCTGTCTATATCATAAATAATCAAATGGCAGTGACTTATAAACATATTGCAAAATTTTCAGGTTACTACAGAATAATGTTATAACAGGTCCTATTCCTGTTGAGATTGCGAAACTCTCAGAACTTCAGACTCTTGACCTTTCAGGTAACCAGTTTGTTGGGGAGATTCCTAGCTCTTTGGGATCACTCAATCGTCTAAACTTTTTGTGAGTATTTGCTGAAATTTCAACCATGTTATTATATATGTTCTTCTGCCTGATTTCTTTTCAAGAAGTCCAGAAATTGAAATCTAGTGTATTTTTTTTTTCAATTTGTTAGGCGTCTGAACAGAAACAATTTGTCTGGTCAGATTCCTGGATCTGTGGCAAAACTTACAGGTCTTTCCTTCTTGTATGTTCTCTATCTTATCTTGAAATAAGTGTCTTATCTTTCATCATCATTCGATTATATATTTCAACTAGTAACATGGAACAGGGATTTGTCATTCAACAATCTTAGTGGTCCAGCTCCAAGAATCCTTGCAAAAGACTATAGGTAAGTGAATTGCGGTTTAATCTTCCCCAGTCTGATTTGATAGTTCCTGAAATATGCCTGAGTAGATTTACTAATGTATGCATAAATTGACTGTTGACTTGAATTCCTTGACGTACTGTTTCTATCTATCATGCATGACTATGTTATTTAAGTTGAGCGAATATGCTAATTCTTCAGATTGACTACATGTCCATAAATTTTAAAAACAAATGAAAGAAATGTCAAAGTTGCTTTTGTCATGGAAAGCATAGTTATCTGATTATCATTTCATATCTTTTCACTTTCAGTATCGTTGAGCTTCACTTCTATTTTTGCATGTCAAAGTTGAATATCTAAACTGGCACTTGTTTTCTGCAGTGTTGCAGGGAACGATTTTCTCTGTGCATCAGCAGCTTTACGTGGCTGTGTGGGTGCATCCACAATAGCCAAACGTAATTCATTGGATGGCCTGAAAAATATCTTTTTCTTCAAATTATATAATTGAATGTAACATCTTCATGTATGTCTTCTTCTTGCAGAAACTAATACAACTAGAAAGGGCAATGATCATAGGCCTGTGATTGTTATCGCTGTAAGCTGTGGTTGTGTGCTTTTGGCATCTGCATTGCTTGTTATATGTTGGTTTCAATGGTACCGATGGCGTGTTCCCTTTGTTTGTGATGGTACCTTACTAGACATTCTTCCTTCTACATTATGTATTAAGTATATATGTAAAAGTGGAAACCTATTTATTTGTGTTTATTTATGTGTGTGGTTTTCAGAGCACGAAGATTTTCAATGTGAAATAGGTCATCTCAAAAGGTTTCGATTTAGGGAACTTCAACTTGCCACAGATAATTTTAATCCAAAAAACATCTTGGGTCAAGGTGGATTTGGAGTGGTTTATAGAGGGTGTCTTCGAAACGGATCAGTTATAGCAGTGAAGAGGTTGAAGGATCCCAACTATACTGGGGAACTCCAGTTTCAAACGGAAGTAGAGATGATTGGTTTAGCTCTGCATCGGAATCTTCTGCGCTTGTATGGATTTTGCATGACATCAAATGAAAGGCTGCTTGTTTATCCATTTATGCCAAATGGGAGCGTTGCAGACTGTTTAAGAGGTTTGTTTACAAATACTTATTTAGAGATGATTATTAGCTGGCTTTGTGGATGGATTTACAGCAGTCAGTACACATATTCTCTTATTGACTGAAATTTAGATTGAGCAACACTGAAAAAATGTATATTTATCTAAATAACAGGATTCTTTTTATAATGTTATGCACCATTTGAGTACCTGTTCAACAAACCGAAGTATTTCTATTCATTTTTATATCATCTTATTTATCTAACTTACCATGTCCAGATTGCCGTTGTCGTGAGAACCAATCCTTGAATTGGAGCAAACGAATACAAATCGCCCTTGGTGCTGCCCGTGGATTGTTATACTTGCATGAGCAGTGTAATCCAAAGATCATTCACCGTGATGTTAAAGCTGCAAATATTTTACTTGATGAGAGCTATGAAGCAGTTGTTGGTGATTTTGGTTTGGCAAAGCTTTTAGACCGGAGGGATTCCCACGTCACGACTGCAGTCCGAGGCACAGTAGGACACATTGCCCCAGAGTATCTTTCAACAGGCCAGTCCTCAGAGAAAACCGATGTATATGGGTTTGGAATTCTTCTTTTGGAACTTATAACAGGGCAGAAAACCTTCGGTGCTGGTAATGGTCACCTTCAAAAAGGAATGATTCTTGATTGGGTAAGTGGAAACTTCATAAAGTTTACAATTTTCAATTTGTTTCTTGCAGGCTGTTTTGTTGTGTGTTTTTCATCAAATATTACCTGAATATAAGCGGTGAATTTGAAAGTCGGTAAAAATATATGTTGAATTGATTCATTGTGTGTTTTAGGGTGTGTTCTGAGTCGAAGGAAAATTGATGGAAATGAAATCATTTTCTTTTTGACCTTTTTTGTTTAGTATATGATGGTAAGTGACAGAATATAAAAACTGTTATTTGTGTCTAATGGTGACAGAAAACAAAAACATTCCCCCACCTTCTCTCTCATGGGGAGGGGAAAAATTTCCCCTCTCTTCTAATAAGAGAAAGGAGAGATTTTTCTCTCCCTTTGTTTGGCAGAAAGACTGGTTTCTCATTTTCCATAAGTTTCCCCACATGCTGTAACACACCCTTAATATCATAGTGATGTTTAAATATAATATCATAGTGATGTTTAAATTATTTTCAGCTCAAGGTTTTATTAAAGAATGACATGGTATAATGTGAACACTAAAGTTCTTAATACTTTTATTCTCTATTGTACTGGTGTATTCTACGCAATAATTTAGGCATATATAGCTATGAATCCGGGCATGCGATAAGCAGTTTGTTCTATGGTTTCACCAACTTATATCTATCCATCCAGGTCAAAACCATGCATGAAGAGAAGAGCCTGGAGGTTCTTGTTGATAAAGATCAAAATGGCTCTTACAATCCTGCTGAATTAGAGGATGCGGTTGGCTTGGCTCTGCATTGCACCCAGTCTCACCCCAACCTGAGACCAAAAATGTCAGAGGTGGTGAAGGTCCTTGAAGGCATTGCTGGGCTTGCAGAACATACAGAAGAACCGCGAGGGGAGAACAACCCTTGTGGGCGGTCCTGCAGTTTCTCAAGAAATTATGACAATTCCCTCGAAGAGTCGTCGTTCATCATTGAAGCTATGGAGCTCTCAGGACCCAGATGATGCTGGTCAATACGTGCTTGAAATTTCACTCAATTTTTTGTTTTGAACATGTGCTCTTAGTCTTTTTGTAATTAGTAGGTTCCATTACATTGTACATTTTAATATTAACATTAAAACATGTAGTTACCTTCTTCTCTGGTTCGGATGCATTTGGATTCAGGGAATTTGATAGCATCTAAATTGTTGCGCTATGGTTAGATTGGAAGTTCAAGGTGGTGGTTAAATTCAGAACTTTCATTTCATATTCAAATCTAGAGGGGTATTGGATGGATTTATCTTAGCATAAATGCACATCACTCCCTGTATATGCTAACATCTATTTGGAATTTTGTATCCAACACCAATATTTTGGCTTTTTGGTTCTTTTAATTAACGGAAAGATCATATAAAGATTGAAGTACAACTCATCCCCATATTAAATGGTTTTTGTGAAGAAAGCATCCACATTGTTCCGAAGTAGGAAAAGGATTCAATAACCCAATATTTGATGGAAATTTTGATCCAAATTAATAAGAGAAGGATAATTCACCCATTCTACTGTGATATAAACTCATTCAAAAAGTGATACCATGGTTTAAAATGCGTTTGGTTGAAAGTTTTAAACAAGTGTTGATGGGTGGTGTGAAACGATGTCGACCCAAAAGTTAAAACCTTGTTTGACTTCACTGTGACGCTTTACTTGTTTTTCTACCGCATAATTCTTCCACCGTGATTCTAAACGGATCCTTAAACAAAATATCAAATAAATTTGAAAAAATTTATTAGAGGTCCTTATAATCACCTACCAATTATTTTTAGATATCTGGTTTATTTGAAGATATCTTTATGATCCTATTTCTGAATCCTATTATTTATAGATCTAAACTAACTTTTTTTGTCTGTACAGTCAATTCACATACCCAAAATATCATTTCAATATTCAAGTATACCCGAACCATCCAAATCTCTTTTAGTGTAGTCTGAGTACACGATTAGGTTTACAGAGTACACTGTTAGGTCATCTGGGTACATTATTAGGTTATATGTGTACATTGTTAAATTATATTTGTAGATTCTATATCTCAGTTTATTGTCTATGCAGAATCAATAAAAAAAGAGGAATTATCAGGGGAAGAGGTTCCTATCTGTTGAAGATAATTAAGGCACTCATGGAGGAGTTCTTATCAAACACAATAACAAGGTATACATGTCCATTTTATTTAGGTGTTATACTTTTATACACTATTGATTTAATTTTCTAGAGTAGCTCCTGTACCAATATTTTTTTATTTTCATTTTTTATTTTTTATTACAATGACCCTCTCGTCCTTGTTGGAGAAACATTTATTTCTATTATTTGTTTGAGCGATGTACTCTTCAAGTCTCAACTACAAAATGATGTGAGTAATTATTATTACTCTTGTGATGGTACAATAATGCATAATATGAACAAGAATTACGACATTGTTTGTGTTTATGATAGACACTAGACATTTGATTTGCTATCTTACAAGATGAGAATTTTTGAAACCAAATGGTAATACATATATTATTGGGCTCAAGTGATTCCTATTTTAACACCTTTAAAAGAACATGAACTATATCATTGTTAATCATCTTAAATTGATTTTTTATCATATTACTTAAAAACTTGAAGAACACCCACACTCTCCACCTTGATGTTATTTCCTCTTAGCAGTACATGTCTAATTTTGCTGCTTATTTTAGAGGATGTACCATCGAGATCTTAAAGGATCTGGACATGATACTCATGCTAGTCCACTCATAAGTTAATGAGTGTCATCAAGTACAACTCCATGAAGAACATCCCATATTTTATAGATTCAACATATAAATTGGTAAGTTCAGTTGTGCTGAGTTCTGATGTATTGTTAAATTTGTATGAGTATATTATTAAATTGTCTGAGTTCATTGTTAGCTAGTATGGATGCACTATTAAATATGTAGGTCTTTCATCTTTCAGAAATAGGGACCATGACAAAAACCTCTTGTTCCACAGCGGAACCCCAAAACTCCTTTAATTTTTTTTCCCCAAAAATGCCAATCTCCACCGCATCGTCGCGGTCCTGTAGATACCCCAAAATTCACTTGGAAATGACCACATTTAAAAAATCTAATAGAAATAATCTTTTTAAACAAAAGGAACCCTCGTCATAAACACTTAGAAAAATTAAAAGGCCAGTATTTGGGTGGCTAGTTGAAAGTAGCCGCCCCTCACTGGGCGGCTAGATTCAACTAGCCGTCCCTTAAACCGCCCCTTAGATGGGACATAGAGCAGCATTTAATGCTGATAATTGTGGCAGTCTGTTCCTTGTAACCGCCCCTTCTCTGACGGCTAACTCCCAGTAACCACCCCAAGCCACCGCTTGTCAAGATTTGACGTTTGGCAGGTCATCATAGGGGTGACTAGTTTCAACTAGCCGCCCCTCACCTGGACACTTTCAGAAGAACAAAGATCTAATAGGAGGTCAAATCAACCACCCTATTATCCAATTTGATATATTATCCAGTGGATACTCCCCTGCCTCTCTTTTACTATAAATAGGGGGTCTTCCACACTTCTTCTGCTCATCAACCATCATCAACAATCACCCATCCAAATCAAACACACTCCCACACCACTTGAAGCCTTGAGAGAGAGAGAGAGAGAGAGAGAGAAAGAGAGCTCCACTTGAGAGAAGGAAACCCATTTCCTACATAAATCCACTCTCCAAAACCCTGGTTAAACCTAGTTTAACTTCAGTCAAAGCCAAGCCAAGTCAAAGCCTGATACCAAACGGGTAACCCTAACTAGCCGTCCCCCTTTAGGCAGCTAAACACCACTAGCCGGTCCTCCCTCACCCCCTGTCTTTTTAAACCTCCCTTTGTCAAGTTCCTAAAGCAGAAAAAGATTTCCCGTTTTTACCTTTGTGTGCGGCTGGCCATATCTTAGAGCGGAGAATCCACAATCACCCCACGAAGGCGATTAATAGCAACACCCAACTTTTTCTGCCTTTTGAGAAAGCAGGTGGTGATCACAACCACCCCCTGAATCCTCTTGAGGAGCTGTCGGGCACCTCAACAAGGAAACACACCCCATCCTCCCTTTCCGAGAGATGATCCGACCGAGCCCGCAAGGCCCCATTCGGACCCGAATCCCTAGAACACCCCCCCACACACGCCAAAAAGAAAGGGAAACACCTGGGAGCGGAAAAGTAACCGAAATCCGATAGCAACAGGTCCCTCTCCCTCTGCATCTCCTCCTCCTCCTCCACCAGACAAAATCTGCTCCTACTTATAAATAGGAGTATTGCTGCTCCTAGCCCCACAACACGCCACCTATTCGTGTGGGGTCCACATGATTGTGAAGGTGAATGGATTTGATTTAGTTTGTTTAGTTGGACTCACAATTTTTTTTTTCATTTCTAATTTTTTTATCAGCTCAAAAAATCCAGTATCTATTTTTTTTATTTCTATCATGCATGTGTGTTAAAACAAAATGCAACGCTAGTTATATCATTCATTCACAATCTAATAAAACCCAACATTAGTTAGTCCTTATCTTAAAAAATAAAACATTAGTTAGTTCCCTCTACTCACTCTAACTAGATATATATATTGTTAATTTTTTTTAAAATTTTATGTGAATGATATTATTCAATTTTATTAGAATATGTACTTTACTTTTTATAAATATACACATCTTTATATGATTTTAAAAATAAAAACATACCTGAATTGTGTTTGAGACTGTAGAAATAATATACTATAACATTTTGATAATTTACATTCTGGACTTACATTCAAACAAAACTAGCATAGATATTATATCATGCATTCATAATCCATACACAATAAACATAGGTAATACATCATATACTTTTTTTCTTATAAAACCATCACTGTTGAAACAACCATATGAACCCAAACAACAAAAAAATCTTCAGAAAATCTCTAAATTCATTCTTTTTCTTGAACTTCGTCAAAATAATTTGGTATTTCCATGATTGAACTAGTAAATAGTCAACAAATTTTATTATTTTCATAACAGAAATAAATCTATAAATCCATATCTAATATAATAATAAAAAAGCATACCTCAACTATTGAGAATGAACTTGGAGATTTTCTTGAACTTAGTCAAAACAATTTGGTTTTTCAATTATTGACCCTGTAAGACTTTTTTTACTTTCATAATAGACAAAAAAAAGAATTCACATGTGAATATTAATAAAAAAAAAGAGAAAAGCATGCCTCATTCTATTGAGAACTGCCCAATTCAATTTCATAACCACTATTGCTATAATTGGTTGATCCCACGAGTTGCACAAGTTTGTTACTCTCATGTTTTGAAGGATTAATCTCATTGACCTTTTCTTGTTGAGAGTTGTTTCTACTAAACTCATATTGATGAAAATCCATAGAACAGGACTCCTAAAATACACCATTTACCATTGATTATTAAAATTGACATGTGAACATTAAAAATCATGTGAACAATATGCTTGTCAAATAAATAAAAATTAAATGTTATACAATTAGAATTTAAGTTATAAAACATATAATTGTTACCTGAGTAATTGAAATAGGCTATTGAATCTGTGTATCTCCAATTTCATTTCTTTTCTTCTTATATTCTCTTTGAACAATTGTCCCTCCAGATTTTTCTTTTTGCTTCTTTTAATTTTTTGTATTACTTTGAGGCTTCACTTTATCAAAACAACATTTAATTCAATGCATACCTTTCTCTCTCCCCCTCCTCTTAATTCCTTTTATTGGTGAAGTTGCTATGTCATTTAAGTCATAAATGCTCTTAGTACATGCTTTTGTAAACTGATTGATACAAGTGCTTCGGGAAGTGATAAAAACATGTTGTTGCAAATCTAATATTTTCTCATATTCTCTCACATCTTGCACTATCTTACCCATGTAACTGAGAACAATATTTGTGCATTCTTCATAATTTTTTTTTGGTGGGTAAAAAAGAATTTGTATTGCTGTTTGTTAGAGCTATAGTCAAAATGCTTTCATGATTCACATCATTACATACAGCCAAAAAAGAGAGAAAATTCTAGCCAAACCAAGATAAGGAAATAAATTCAAGGAGGGAAATCTCAATTTAATGAGGACGCATCCCTTTCATTTGTGTCTTTATCCTGAATATGGCAAGATTAATCCTCTCGGTTTTCCTTTCCTGATGAAAATAGTGCCATCATAATCACTATCTACCATAGCATGTAGTGTATCATCCAATTGGTTCGGAGAGAAGACGGAAATTCCAGGCGAGGAACGCCAAGCCGCCTGATAGGCTGCTGCCTGATTTCCCTCCCGATAGGTGTGTGAGACCTGCCATCCCGAAAGGGTGCACAGAATTTGGAGAATCTCATTTCGTGCTCTAAGGAGTTTCCATGGAAGACTTCCTGTGCCTTTTATCAATGCTTTCAAGGTTGACGAGTCGCTCTCCATGTGGACATGAGTAGCACCTATTGTGTGACAAATGCGGAGCCCCTCAAGTACTACCTTATATTCCGAAACATTAATAGAGCTTAGCCCTTTATCCTGCACAGCCACTGCGCTGAGCATTTCCCATGTCCAAGTACAAATTGTGGCCCCGTAGCCTGTTCGATCACTTGAAGGAGCCATCAGAGTTAGACTTAATCCAACCTTCCAATGGAGGGTGCCAAGAGACCTCAGATTGGCTGACTTTCACAGGTGTAATAGTGATTTCCCCAAGCATTTGCAATGTGCAAGACCAAGTGCACCATCTCTTCCTTCAGGATTTTTCATGAAAGATACACCAGACTATGCGATTAATAAGCCTTAAAACTATGGATTTGGGAGTCTAGTCTTCTGAAGATCCGAGTGCACCTCTCCTTTCAGACCCCCCTAACAGTGGAGACCAGGACCACTTGCATAATGTGCCGCGGGGCAGCAACTAGGAAATTACGGTCGAGCCAGTCAACCAAGGCAGTCAGAGATGGCATTCGGGGTTTTTTAACCCCCATTTTTTTTTAAAACCCCTGTCCAAGCCTCTGAAGATAATTCCGATGAAGTACTGCGAAAGCATGTCTGCAAAGAAATCTCATAAATTGAAATTTTTTGCGGCTACAATCCACTAAGCTTTTTGATATATCAAATACAACCTGATGCTCATGATTTTTTTTATGTTAAAGACTTCACTTTGTACTTCTTTACTATCTCATCAATGCCATCTTCTAAAACATGCCAATTCCAAATATTTACAAATTCTTCATGAAATACTTTAAATGTAGATGGTGTATATACCTCAGATGCATACTCTAACATAGGTGAGCGAATCGATAAAGAAGGACGAGATTGATTAGCTTTAAAATCTTTGCATAGTTCCTCATATCGTTGATCCGCTACACGTGAAAAAAATATAGTAAATTAAGCTTATTGTTCAAAAGATATCCTTTTAACATGTCATTTGTGCACTCACTACGTTGAGTTGATCTCATATCTGCACAGAACATATGACGCCCATATACCATAGCCCATCTCTCCTTTATATTGAAAAATGCCTTCATCCATGTATTCTCCCTAAGGTTACATTTATCAAGCATAGTTTTCCATTCATGAATAAAAATATCCTCGCCCTCATAATCATATATGCATGCACAAAAATCAGAGGCAAATGGTTTCTTACCATCAATTACTTTTGAAAATTCATTAGAAAGATGCTTGCAAGCATTTTAATATATATGCCGCACACATATACGATGATTTGTATTTGGCAACACTGAAGCTATTGCATTCACTATTGCTTGGTCTTGATCAGTTAAAATTGTATTTGGTTCTTTTCTGGACATTGTTAGCACAAATGTCTTAAACAACCACTCAAAACTCTTCGTGGTTTCATCATATAATAAAGCAGCACCAAATTTGATTGTTAGTTTATAGTGATTCATTCCCACAAACATCCCAAATGGATGCCCATAATCATTGATCCTATATGTTGTATCAAAATAGATCACATCTCTAAAATAATGGTAATCAACAATTGATCTAGGATCTGCCCAAAATTGGTAATTAAACAATCCTCATCGTACTGCAAACTATAGATGAATGATGGATTTTCTTCAAGTTTTGTTTTTTTAAAATATTCTAACAAAGCTACAACATGTCCTTTTTCCATTTGATTCTAACGCATAGTGTGGAAAAAATTGTTATAATCCTCATGAAAAAGCCTAAGTTTTCTCTGCCCCTAGCTTGTCTGGACATAAACTCAAATGTTGCCTTTTGGGTTGTGCCTGATTGATTTGCTAAGCATGCCATAACAGCTTCAACTTGAGTAAAGGGCCTATGTGACCTTAACATATGGGCTTGAGTTATTTCTACAACTTGATAATTATGCCTTTCTTCAAATTTAGTCACCTTCCATTTACCATTGTCAAGCTCGAGAATTATGATATGAGCATTGCATCCAGTTCTTGCATTCACATGATCACGCAGTTTATCTTTATGACAAGAACATTCCATCGCACAACAAAATTATTTACAGAACACATGATTGTATGGATGTTTACGAGTTATGTTTTTTTGTATGCTAAAACCCGTCTATGCCCATAAAAATTAAAGAACTTATATGTATCATCATCAGAATAGTTGGTATCCAATCATTCCCAATATTGCGATGATTGTTTAACCGTAATAAAGTGTTGGTAAAATATCATCCGTAGTTCATAGAACATAACATGTAGAATTAAATAAGACATAACAAATTAATGATAACAAGTTTAGGAATACTCAACAATGCTAAATATTCAACAAATCAGCAGATGAGATGTTCAAACTTAATTAAAAAAGGGTGTGGTTGGTTGCACACAAACCTTTTTATAACAACCCCAAATGCATTCTTATATAACTCGTTAGTCATCCATAGAGGAATATAAATTAAATCATGTGAGGACCGTTGGAACTGTATAATGAGGCTGTATCTAACATTATCCTTTAATAAACTTTATTGATAATTATACACACTCCATTTCCTAAAAAGAAAAATAACCCATCCAACACACCAACAATAGCTTGACCATAAAAATCAATCAAAACAGAGAAAAAAATTCCAACCTAAAAAAATTCCAACCTGAAGCCGTGACATTACTTATGCCCGGTCTCCTTCCATGGCCACTCTTTATTTCCAATTCTTCCCACCTACTTCTACATCTCTTCTCTCCTAATGTCTCTCAATTTCAGCTCTTTTGTATATTTCCTTCATGAATATGAAAGAACTACCTTTGCTTAAAAATAATAAAAGATCAATGGAAAAGCACTAAAAAAATGAACAACATTCAGACAACAAAAATTGTTTTATATGTGTCATTTTGAGCCTTTGGTTTTATCCGAGTAATTTTGGGCTATTTATTTTTCGATCGGAGTCGCTAAAATTTGAATTTTAGCTATCTGCGTGAGTTAGAGTACTCTGATTAAAAATCAAATTGTATTTCATCGAACTCCGATAACGTTTTGAAAAATATGCAGTTTCAAATCGCATCCGGGTTTGGTTGTTACTCGATGGGGATGTGAGTTTTCATTGCACGTCAATGGATGAGGATGTGAGTTTTCATTGCATGTCAATGTGGGGGGTTTTGAATTAGTCAAATGAGGGTGTTTTGTTGTGTTGTGTGGTTGGGTTGATCATGTGAAGAAGGAATGAAAGTGCAAGAGAAGAAGGTGAGAGGCAGGGATGCTTGTGTTTGTGTGCATTTGCTTGATCTCCCCTTCTCCCTTTCATGCTGTCTCATACTCCCTCTCTTGTCCTCTCTTTGTGTGTTTTGGATCAGCAAGGAAGGGGTGGAAGTGAAGTAGAGAAGGATTGGAAGAGAAGGTATATGTATGTGTGTGAATGTGTGTGTGCCATTACTGTTTTGTGCACCCTTGCTATTTTATTTTTCTAAAATTATTTGGAAGGTTTTCAAGCCTAGTGATGTAAATTAAGTTGGTTTATGACATCTAGGAGAAGCTTCATGAAATTTGTGTAAGGCTGGTTTAGTGTATTCAGGCTGGAGGAGCCTCTTGAACCTTCAGCTAAATTTCTGGGGTCTCTTGTGGTAAGGCAGATCTCTATCTTGTAAAGATCTTTGTGACACTAGTACTTACAAACATGTGTCTAGATGCTATATGTGAAATTTGGTGTCATAATATCACCTGTGTTGTAAGTTATAAGCTGAATGGTAAGGACTGTCCAGATTCACGAGGGAAATGACTTGTTTATGAAACTATTTTATTCTAGGCCTTTAGAGGCTGAATCTTGTTATGATGTCTTCATGGATTATGATTCTAGCATGTCAAAGAGCGTGTATGATTTATTACAAAAATTATGGATGTATATTGGATGTTGTGGAGATCAATGTTTAAGGGGTGTTTGCTGCAGGTACACTAGTTTTACATAGCTGTGCCAATGAGTTGTTTATGCATGTTATAGGCAATACTAAGAGATGATATCTTCATGAAGTATGCTTATATTTGTGTCAGAAAGCTTCATATTTGATTTGAGTGCCATTGGTTGTAGGGCTTAGAAGTTATAGCATTTTTTATTTAGGTGATTGTGTTGTTGGGGGGGGGGGGGGTGCATCGTGTGCTACCCATTCCACCCTGCGCACTGTCCTGCCCTTGGAATCATGTCTATGATTCATTTCTAGTTGTGTTTGTCACGTTGTTTATCTCTATTGTGTTGTGTCTTGCAGATCTCGTAGATCGGACGCGCGGCGATCCAAGTATTGGTGAGTGGATCAATCTAACCCATTTGGGAGGCGTTGGATGCACATAGTCGTACATTCTACCTCCGTGGGGTACCATAACTAAATATTAACTATATGGCATCCATGTCATGATAGATGACTTTTATGCTAGGGTTATGCATTGTTATGTCATGCCTAGGAACCTTGCTCACCAATATATCATGTCTCATGCTAGGATAGTTTTATTCCACGCATGCTTCTACCCAATTAATCATGTATCTATTTCTTACATGTGTGCATTGAATATAAAGCATGACTAGGATAATTCCTTGTAATTTTCTATCATGTTGGTATTAATTCCATGACAAATTCTTTGTATATTTATTAGGTAGGTTGTATGTTGTTATATGCATGTAATTAAAGCCATGAACCTTGCCTAATGAGGTTAGGCAAGTGTAGGACCTCTTATGGGGTCTTACCATGACATTAGCATTGCGAACCATATGTCTTCCCCGCATCCGAGTTATGCGCCCTAGAGGAATTCATGAGAATTCGTTACTTTATCGGTGTTTAGTAACCGGTGATGACGGATCCAAGAGGATCGTATCCGCGAGTGTAGAATGTTTTCTTCCCTTCATCGGATCCGTGTTGAAGCTGCCTAGCGGTGAAGCTATCCTGGGCGGGCCCTCATTTGTAGGTACTAATCGATGCGCGGCAGATGTACTGATCGTGGGAGGCCCCAGGTAGAGGCTACCCGGGAGAGGGCTACCAGTGGACCAAGGGTGTAGAGCAGTCAGATCTCTCCCGACAGTCCCATGTCACCCTTAGATGGTGAGGGTGAGGGTGTGGTGGGTCGGCGTCGTTATATGACCCACCAATTTGTGTGGTTACTCCCATTTTGTTGGAACTTTAATTACTTGAAATGTTAATATGAGTTGTGATGCATGAATTGTACCATTCACTGAGCATGTGGCTCACCCCTTGCATTTGTTTCCTCTAGTTGGCGTTGAGTCGGATCCGAAGGAGGAGCTCCCTTAGGCGCAGTACCACAATAGTGCAATGTCTGTGTTTTAGATCTTGCGAGTGAGAGGCCATCAACATCCCCCCTTCTCTTGTATGTATTTGATACTTGTGCTTGTGCACAGTATATGTGTATTAATGTCTTTTGGTTTATGTTGGCTCTCACATGACATTTGATTATTTATTCTAGTCTATAATGTGTTTTTGGACTACAGACTTAGTTGTTTGGCTTCCGCTATATGTATGTATGTGTGTGTGTGTGTGTGTGTGTGTGTGTGTGTGTGTCTATATATATATATATATATTATGTCAGATCGCTTGTTAATTGCTTTGTTGCCTTAGATGTTGTGTTAGAGTCTTTATTGATCTCATATGTGGATAGCTAAGATTATACATATTTGTCATGTCTCGGGGGCGACCGCCCTAGGGTGTGACAAAAGCAATGCACCTGTAGCATTATGAATGTATTACTATTGTCAAAGAATATTTTTCAATAACTAATTAAATTTTTTTTTCCAATAATGTGCTTATAACACCCATTATCATTAAAAAAAAACTTCAAAGAAAGATAGATTTGAATACCTTGCCCAAGATTGGAAGCTATGGGTTTTCCTAATCCTCCTAAATCAAACTCATCATCTGCTTTCCTGAAGAAAATCACTAACCCCCCTAAATCAAACTCATCCTATGCTTTCCTTTAGAAAAAGGATCGAGAGAATGGTAAAACATTTTTGGTAATTTTATTTTATTTATGTTTTTTTCCGTCATATTGTTTGTTTAGTCAACGTAAAGTAATGGTAAATGTAACGTGAATATCTAAAAACAGGTGGCGCATTGTGGGCATAGGAGTAGTGTTGTTCAGACATAGGAGGAGCAGATATTTGTCTGATTGTGATGCACGACCTATTCAAAATTTAAACCTTGCATATTAAAATCACATAAATTTTTGGTACTAAAATTTATTAAAAACTATAATGCATCGTGTTCAATGCAATCATAACATTTATTTACATAGAATCCCAAAATGTTTTTAATCACACTGCATGTAATTTATTTGCGTATAAAAAATTAGATTTGTCTCAGGTATCCAATGGTGGGATCACAGGATCAATTGCGCAGAAATCCCTCTTTGACTTGATTATTATTATTGTTGCAAGTGTTGATCATGAAAAAGCTTTTGTTTCACGTTTTTATCCCTTACAACTAGGTCTCTCAACGTATCGTGGGTCGGCTCGGACCAGACACGAATTCAATCCGATAAAAACATAAATAAAGGACTCGACAATCAAAATGGGTCGGTTATGAGTCCACTCTGACCCGATCCTATGGACCCGATTGACTCAATCCAAATACTATGTGTTTTTTTTATTTATGATCCAACCCAACACCCATGATCCAACTCAACATTTATAACTAAATATTGAATAATCATTTAAAATTTAAGCATTTGAATATTTTTACAAACTTTTGACTTCACATAAAAGCATAATAATCCAAACCGTATTCCAAATGTTCCCTCATATAACATTAACAAATCAAAATAGTGAAGAATTATTCATAATATACTAGATTCTATTAAAAAAAAGGACAAACAAAGCCTTTGAAGGCCCTGAAGAAGTTTTTCGACCTCTCTCTGTTTGACTTAAGCCTATTAATGGGTTGAACCGACCCGAGACCCGATATGGACCCAACCCGAAGGACCTGACAATCAAACAGGTCAGGTCCGGGTCCACCCGAACCAACCCGAACCCGACCAACTGAAAGGCCTACTAACAACTGATCAAATGTCATCTTGTATTCTTGTCTCAAACCGCTTAATCTTCTTCCGCTTTAATGCTCGGTTTTCTCTTTTCTTGTCTTCAGTAACAAATGAATGCGTATTTAATTAAGTAAAAAAATTTGGGTGAATTGTTTAAATGCCCCTTGACTAATGGCTAAATTTTTTTCTGTCGCTGAACTTTTTTTTATTTTTTATTTACTCTTGAAATATGGTCCTTTTTTTGCTTTTAATCAGTGTTATCTCATCTTTTATACCGAAACTATCCCCATCTGTTAATTGGTATTACATTTTTGTAATTGATCATTAAATTTCTATAATATTGTATATCGTTAGGTTAATTCCATAGATAATATTATATTTTTGTTAAGTAAATAATGATTTTAAGCATATTTCCCCAATTCATTTGATGTGGTTTGAGGTTGACATTTGTTTTTGTGATTTTGATAAGTTGGGTTTCATTGAACAGATATTTTTGTAGAATTCCATCAAAATTCATATTTTTCTTTGATCATTTATATTTTAAAATTTTAGCCTTTCACTGGGCAAGCACATAATTTATTTTTTTCCCCTTTAGTTTACATTTATTCCTCTTGCCTGCCTAATTTTAGAAGCTTTCCAAACTGAAGAGATTAATATAGGAAATTCATGTTTTAAAGGAAAAGTTACAAGTTATGTCCATTGAAATGAAAGCTTAGAGTAAAGCACATAGAAGATGAAAAACTTTGGAAGTGCTTAGGTTTATAGTGATTTATCGATGATATATGATTTGAGTCTCATTCAAACTTTATTCTTTTAGCTTCCTCATATTTTCTTATTGAGGCCTTTCCACTATGTCTAAAATACACATAGAAAATAAATTATCTATAATATTAGCTTTTTATTATTTAACTTTAACATTTATGTCTTTTGTTCATATCATGTTCTGAACAAAATATTAGTAAGGCACCGATAGACAGTATGTGTCTTTTTAAATGGATCTCCATCTTAATTTAAGAATGGAAGATCCGTGTCTCTTTGTTTTCAATCCTTTGTGGTGAATGCTAAATGGGTCTGGAATAATGGAAGAGCAAATTCTGTGTATATATTGTGGTGTGGTATTCAGCAATTTTTTATGATTTGTACTCATCTGAATTATATGTTTTGTCACCTGTTGCTTTGCTTGCTTTCTATTAAATTTGTTTCTCTTTTATTTGTTTTTTACTACATGACTGTGTGATTGGGCTGATTTGTGATCTTATGCAGGCATATTTGTTCAAAGGGCAAAGCTATTCTCACTACCCGAGTTACTATTTCTCACTATCCAAAATTACGAAAATGTCATTATTTATTTTATTTTTTCGTCTCCCTTTCCCACTACCCAATTCGACAGCGTCCAGTCGAAGTGTTCTTCAGTGGGACGACAAAAGTCCATCGAACTGTCTGAATAAGTGTCGACAGAGGTCCAGTCGAAGTGTGTTTCACTAGGACGACATAGATCCGTCGATTTGTCTGAGCAAGTGGCGACATGAATGTGTCGAACCCTTCAAAACAACAACTTTCTTATAAGAATCAATCAATTATACAATCATTTAAGTCCTTATGAAAAATAAAAATGTCATTTAAGTTATTTAAGTCTTTTTGAAAATCACACACACACACATATATAAGTATAAGAAACAAAAATATCAAAAAAATAGTTATTTAGATCAAATAAACAGTAAACATTTCATATAGATAAAAAACATTATTTTCTTTTCTAAACAAGTGGAGTCTTTTCTAAACATTCACTTGTTTAGAAAAGAAAATAATATTTTTTTATATGAAATGTTTACTGTTTATTTGGTCCAAACAACTCTTTGTTTGATATTTTTGTTTCTTATACTTAAATTAATATATATGTGAATGATTTTCAAAAAGACTTAAATAACTTAAATGATATTTTGTTTTTCATAAGGACTTAAATGATTGTATAAGTGATTGATTCTTACAAGAAAGTTGTTGTTTTGAAGGGTTCGACACATTCATGTCGACATTTGCTCAGACTGATCGACGGATCTCTGTCGTCCTAGTGAAACACACTTCGACTGGGCCTCTGTAGACACTTATTCAGACAGTTCGATGGACCTCTGTCGTTCCAGTGAAGAACACTTCGACTGGACGCTGTCGAACTGGGTAGTGAGAAAGGGATTGAAAAAATAAAATAAATAATGGCATTTTCGTAATTTAAGATAGTGGAAAAATTAAGTTGGGTAGTGAGTCTATCCGTGCCCTTGTTCAAATTATTTTTGATTGGGCATGGTTGTTCACAATAGGAACAATAGGATTATTACGAACTACGAGGTGATGATGTTGTCTTTGCTTTGCTTTCCACACGATCTAATTGTTGCATTTGATGAAATTTTGGTTTCTATTAACGAATGTATTTTTAAATGTTGTTAATTTTTAATAATTTATCTATACTTTTTTCCTCAGTCTAACTGAATATGTCATCTATGTTCATTATTTAACATTTACACTTTTGTTTCGTGTCAGGCTTTGTAGAAGACATTTGGAAGGCATGGTTACATCTTTGAGTCGTATTGACATTAAAGTTATCCCAAAGATTGATTTTTTTTATAAGACACATGATCAAGGTATAATACCAGTTGCATCCATATTAGTGTTTAATTTTTTTTATTTATGCCTGGTAATTTGGGTTTTTCTTTGGATTCACTATTAGAATTTCTTTTTTTAAAATAGGTTTATAATTATCATTTGACATGGAAAACTACTTGCTTTCGGGTTTAATTGATTTTGTAATTTTGAAGTGGTGGCGGTTTCAGTCAAAAGTGGAGTTTTGGTGTGATTTTTAATGTGAGAGAAAATAATGGTGGGGAAATAAGGAGAAAAATATATATTTGATGTGAATTGTGTTGGGAAGGTGATTCGTTGAAGTCAACAATAAACCCGATATTGAACACAAGAACGAAACAATCACACGAAGAACACAAGATATACGTGGTTTGGTCTAGGCCTACATCCACAGGGCGGAAACAGATAATCCATTTTGATAGTTGAGATACATTAAGAGAGTTACAAACTCTCCCATGGAGTTACCCTCTCTTAGAACCTCTCAACATTCCATTAGGATCTCTACATTGTATGCATTGCCTTGTTTTGCCATGAAACCCTAGAAGATATTTATAGAGATAAATAACTTCCTCCCCAAGTAATCTTCCAATTAACAAATAAATATTGTTCTCATTAATTAGGAGATATTTACTCTCCTAATTAACAAACAAATATTGTTTCCTATTTTAGGAGATTCACTTTAAATATTAATTAAATCAAATCTTAAATAATATTCTATTCATTAGGTGCCCAACCTAATATGGTTTTATCATGGCCATCCGATGTGATACACCGGATCGAGACATAATCCCAATAAATCTCCACCTTGGCTCGTATCCGGTAAGCTCGGACTTCCTCGAACCTCTTAGAAGATTTCTGTTGATGTCTCCACCTTGCTCCATGTCGTCTTTGAAGCACCACCGCGCGAACAACTGTGCACCTCCACCTATAATCAAGTGGTCTTCGACTTCCTTGAGCTTCACAAGCCTTCAAGTCGCTATCACGAGTCTCCTTGTGCACTAGACCCGCTCCACAGAACTCCACTTTGATTGGATTTTAGGAACTTCTTCCTTCGGAAGTCTGCACCGCCCAATTTTGTTGAATCCATAAGCCTGCGCTCGCCTATCATGGATCAACCCCTGAGTCGGACTCAGTAATCGCACATCCCCAAGTCAATGCCATGACTTGATTTCACATGCATCTATTCCACCCTCCTCATAGATCTTCAAAGAAGATATGGATCTTACCTCCACCTTGAACATGCCACACACGCGCTCGCGAGATGGCTAGACTCGCTCTTTTAACTGAACCACATGGGATGTAGCTCCTCCCATACCCAGTTCAGACAGGGCCGGCCCTGAGAATTATATTGTTTTATGGGGCCCTAGGCAAACATTATACAATCATTAAAAAAAAATTTGAAAGAAGTACAACCATTAAAATTGAAACCTCTTAAATAAAAATTTCTTGTAACAACATCAGAAAACACATAAATATCCATGTGAAATTATATTCATACTAAGATCAATCAAATAAAAAAGTACAATAGCAAAAAAATAATTAATCAAATAAATATTACTTGAAAATTATTCTTCTCGCATTTTGAGCAGCAAAAGTCTTTAGGTGATATCATTCTCTCTTATAGGACATTTTTCTACTAATAAGTCTCTTAAATTTTGATCAATGCTTATCCAATTTCCTAGATCATATATGTTTGAAATTTTTTTTGATATTCTTAAGTCAAATCTTTAGTTTCATAATTTTCTAAACTAATTTTGTTTTCATTTCTATTATTATGTTCTTCATTCATATATTCTTCAAAATTATGTTCTTCATTCATATTTTCTTCATTTTTATGTTTTTTACCATTATTTCCAATCATATTATCTCCATTCATGGATTTTAATGGTGGTGGAGTTTTAGGGATTTTAATGGGGTGGGATGATCCAGTGAAAAAAAACAAAAATGCTTGGGAGAGGAATCGATGGGTTGGGTTTTGGGTACTTGGGGTGTATTTTGTTGGGCCTGGGCCTTGGATGTGAAATGAGTATGCAAGAGTGAAGAGTCAAGCAGCCATGCAATCACCTTAATATTTTTTTTTCATAGGCTTACATTGTATGGGTATAGCAGGGTTGGGGGCCCTCCCTGGGTGGGGGCCCTGGGCAGTGGTCTTGGTGGCCTCTACCCAGGGCCGGGCCTGGGTTCAGTACGCCTTAGACCGTGTTGCACTGTTCCATCTTTTTCTGTACGAACTCCACACCCACGCTTCACATGATTCGTCCATGTGCCTCCGCATGTCACTATGAAGTTGGCACCCTGAGCGTCTCTCCACGTCTGCTTCTCAGTGGATCTTGGATCTGCAACAAATTGGTATCATCATTGCACACCTAATTAGATGTGCTGCTTCCACCACCGAGAGCTCCATGCAACCTTGCGTGATTTTTTTTCTTCTCCTTATTTGCGTGAAACCTTGCACGACACACCGTTATTGGAATTTCCAATAGTACATCTGTCGATGGTATGAATTCATCGACCCGTGTCGCTATTGAATTCTCGTTCTTCATATCTCGTCCTCCTAGGTCGGAACCTGGAGCTCTGATACCACTGTTGGGAAGGCAATCGCGGAAGCTAACAATAAACTCGGCCTAGGCCTACATCCACGGGGCAAAAAAAAAAACAGAGAATCCACTTTGATAGTTGAGATACATTAAGAGACTCACAAACTCTCCCATGGAGTTATCCTCTATTAGAACCCTCTCAACATTCCCTTAGGATTTCTACATTGTATGCTTTGCCTTGTTTTACCATGAAACCCTAGAAGATATTTATAGAGATAAATAACTTCCTCCCTAAGTAATCTTCCAATTAACAAATAAATATTGTTCCCATTAATTAGGAGATATTCACTCTCATAATTAACAAACAAATATTGTTCCTATTTTAGGAGATTCACTTTAAATATTAATTAAGATCAAATCTTAAATAATATTCTACTCATTAGGTGTCCAACCTAATATGGTTTCATCATGGCCATCCGATGTAATACATCGGATCGAGACATAATCCCAACAAATTGTTGGATGGAATTTTCAAATATGAGGTAATCAAATGAATATTGTTCCAGTGGTTGAATCCTTGTTATAGGTAGAAAAGATGTGATCTATATGATCCATATTGGTAATTTTTTATTTGGATAGAGCTTGATTGATGGGAGGAATTCAATTGGGGTTTGGATTTAGAAGAACACTGGTTGAAATGAATTGAGAATCTATGTACTTGGAAGAACATCTGTTTGTCTTTTTTGGGTGAGATTAATCTTGATCAGATAGATTTTTTTGTTGTTGTTTAGAATAAAGGACCCCCAGGTTGGGCTGATATTGCTTGTAAAATAAAACTATTGTGTTCACCCGCATTAGTTGGGAAAATGCTAACATTATATTGTGATTTCCATAATTAGTTCTCCTCTTTAGTTCTGTGCATTGTTATATGATATGAATTCCTGTGTGACTCTTTTACATTTAATTTAAAAACTGTAGGAACTTCCTTTAAATGTTATTGCAATAATAATGTTACAGCTATAAAATTTGAACACTATCAGCTTATAGACTCTGGTTAATTTTTTGTTTTTATCTTGTTGTTTCTGCTTATTGATCTTGGTGACCTGAAACATCTTTCTTTTGCTCATCTCTCTAAAGCAGAAAAATGATGTATGGTACCTAAATAGATTTTCCAATATTGTAACGCCCCACATTTACCTAACCATTTATCGGACGGTAAATGGGTCGCTACTAAATTTAATTTAATATAATTACAAGACCAAAATTTACGGTTTTTTTTTATATTTTACCAATGATAATACCAATATAATAATCAAAATATAAATAAAGGATATTAAAATAATAAAACTTATGATAATAAAACATAAATAATATCCAATGGTTTTAAATCACTAATGACTTAACAATATATCAGAGTTTTTGCGGAGACAAGATGCTGAAAAGAAAATACATAACAAACCACCCCTGTGGTAGCCATCTAAACTAAACAAACATAAATAGTCGATCGCAACTATAATTTACTCTCGAACCGCTACTTCAAAACAATTTTTGAAAGACACAAAAAGTCCAACCTTCATCTTAATCCTCAGAATACGCATTACCTGGTTATGAAACAACCAGCCCATATCGAATAGGGTGAGCAATTAACTCAGTGAATAAACTCACTGACAAATTACTTCATATGATAGTTACATATAAAAATAAAGTTTTATGAAAATCAGAATTTCATTTAATAAATATTTTATTTTAATAAATCAATTTAAAATCATGAACTTTTTAAAAAAATATTTTAATGTACATGTGGCCCAATCCTTGGCCCACATAAGAGAAATCATGAGAGTTAAATGATAAAATCATATATATATATATATAATAATATTAAAAACAAGAATTTTCTTTAATAAATCAATTTAAATTCATGAGCTTAATAAAAAAAATATATCTTAATGCAATCACGTAGCCTAATCCTTTGTCCACGTCATAGAAGTCATGCAGTTTAAATGATATGACCGGGTACGGTTCTCAATCGGAAGAACCGTTTTCCAAAACAGGTGTGCCAAGCCCCAAACGACTAAATCTCTCAAAAAGCTCCCTCAAGGAGACGTCGGATCTAGAAGACATTGATGGATCGCCGCTGCCATCACTACGAGAACACCAGCACAGGATGCCCCGGTTGCTGCAGACTCCAAACAAAGGAATCTGCTGCTGTAATGAATGCTTTACCACACCCTCACCGATTTTAGGACTCTTCGAGTTCTAAACCTTCCTCCCCAAAGGTGAAATACTACGGGGGGATTTATTCCAGAAAATATGTCATGATATGCTTCTTGATAAAATCTCATAGGACTAGGTTGTCTCCACTAGTCCTAATTTTTTTTTAAAAGTCTCGAAATGAAAATCTTTAATCCAAATATTATTTCGAAAACATAAGCATCAGAAAATGTATTATATTAATTCTTGAAACATGAATAGCATAATTCATGCTATTTTAAATGACAAGACGAAGGAATTAAATCATGCAACTTTATTCAGTAAGAAATGTAATTTGATCAATATGTAAAATATCAAAATCATGCAAAATAATCATAATATAAATGCATAGATATCACATAATATCATACAAATATAATGAACACGTGAAATTCAACGATGTAGAGAAAAACTCACATATAATAAATCAATAGGCCTACTCACCTCGAATGGACCCTAGGTCCGGAGAATGAAGCCCACAACAAAAATTACAACCTAGATGAATCAAATAGATTATTAATTAAGACCCCATAATTCAACCATAGACCCAAGACCTAATTACCTATATATAATTATTAGGCATAAATTTTTATACCCAATAATCTAAATCCATCTCCATATATACTACAACCTAAGAATATGATATAAACCTATTTATCATATAACCAGACACTAAATGACAAAAATCAGAAAAAACAAAACCAGAATAGACAAAGCAGAAAAGACAAAACAGAAAAGACAAAAATCCAGAAATTCAAAATAATAATAAAATAACAAAAATTCATAAAATACATTTTTTTTTCAATAAAAATAAACTATTAGCCAATAAAATTTGAAAATAAATAAAACTTATTAAGTATAGGTATAGAACATAACTCTAGTATTATTAAAAACTTATATTTTAGAAATCTAAACATAGATTTAATCTTTAAAATAAATGATAAATCGAAACCCTAAGTTTATGAATACTCAAAAATTTAAAAAATCTAACATAAATCTAACAATAATAAATAATATATCAAAACCCTAGTTTTATTAAAAACTCAAAATCGAATAACATGAACATATATCTATCAAAACTCTAATTTTATTAAAAATTCAAAATCTTATAACATAAAAATAAATTTAATCTTTAAAATAAATAATAAATCAAAACTCTATTTTTATTAAAAGCTTAAAAATTCAAACACCTAAACATGGATTTAATTAATAAAAAGAAAATCAAAAGATAAAAAGAAAAGATTAAATACCTCTCTCTCTCTCTCTCTCTCTCTCTCTCGGCTTCTGCCCAACCAAAGATATCGCCGCACACCCATATATATATATATATATATATATATGAAAATGATTGCGTGCGGCGAACGGCAGGTGCGGCCGCGACGTGGGCCGTTCGATCGCGGGTCCATCGCATCAAACGGTCGAGATGAATCGCCCCCGACCGTCCGATGCGATGGATCCGTGATCGACGGCCCGTGATCGCTGCCGCACCTGCCGTTCGCCGCACGTAATCACGTCCCTATATATATATATATATATATAAACATAACAAAATTACAAAATTACAAAACGACCCCCGGTTTGTTTCATATTTACAAATAGGTCCCTATACGAATTACATATAGGTCCCTGGAGCATATTACAAGAAATTCACAAATTCAAAACTGGGTCCCTCAAAATCAATAACAATGAAATCTCAAAACTTAATCTTTTGAGTTTCAATATTTATGAGATTGCAACCATTTAATATTTTGAAGACCTTCAAAAGAAAATGGAAAAAGTTTTTAATATAAAAAAATATATATTTAAAATTGAAAATTGAAATGGACCCATAAAGATGAACTAAATGGGCCAAAACTTAAAAACACACAAAATAGATTAATTTTAATTCAAATATCCTATGTATATGTTTGATTCAAATATATAAATAAAAGAAAAATGTACAGGTGTTACATACTTCCCCCCTTTAGGAATTTAGTCCTCTAAATTCAGGGGATAACACAAAATAAAAGATATATGGCATCCAATGATGACAATCATCCAATCAACAGTTATAAGAGTAGTCTTACAATTCTAACTCATAACAACATCAATACAATCATTTTACTAGTAGGGTTACACGTCCGTGTAATACTTAACAAGCACAATAATATAGAAAATGGTATAAAAATCCATCTTATACCCACAAACAATCAAACAAATGTACATCCATACAATAATTGTATAAGTCAACTTACAGGTCTGACTCATACCCAACAAGCTCAATAATGTGAAAAATAGTATAAGATTCTAACTTATACCCCACAAACAATATTCAATCGAATGCACAAACAAAACTATCAATGATTTATATTGAAGTTCCAACAAATATCAATACCGACATACTATCATATAACAAAATAACCATATAAATCAGATCCACAATTCTTCCGTTGCACCACTCTGATAGTGACTCAAATCACAGGTGGATGAACTTTTACATCACCAAAAATGAGAAAAGTCATTTGCAATAATTAAATGTATATGTCAAATCCACCTATGCTTCACATCATTGGTGTTATAAATCATACAGTATAAGCAATGACAAATAATACAACAAAAATTATATAAGTCAAGCTCACCCATGTCCCATACCATGGGTGATTCAGTTTGTGCAGAACAAACAAAGACATAACAAGCAACAAATTGCATAAGTCAGCCCACCTACTGTCACGCCCCAGGGCGGCCGTCCCCGAGACGTGGCAAATATATAAATGATATCAGTAATCCATACACGAGGTCAAATAAATACTCCACAACAGAAAATGCAATAAACAAGTAACTGACATCAAATATATACAAATAGCGGAAGCTCAAACGACTAAGTCTGTAATTCAAAGACATATTACAGACTAGAGTACACAATCAATTGTCCTGTGAGAGCCAATATACACAACAACAGACATCAACTGTCCACATACCGTGCACAAGCACAAGTATAATACATACAATGAAAATGGAATGCTGATAGCCTCTGACTCGCAAGACATCTAACGCGAACGCGGGTCTCCTACTCGTATTTCGCCAGGGGAGCTCTTCTCTTAGATCCGACTCAGCGTCAACAGGGGAAAAACATAAGCGAGGGGTGAGCTACAAGCTCAGTGAGTGGTCAGAAACCAAACACCAACACAAACATTCAATACAAGGCAATCTCCTGTCAAGGAAAGCCAGGGGTAGAAACCTAACGGTTAACAAGGTCACACGGCGGTGCGACCATACCCTGCCCTCGCCCTAGCCCCCACAGGGTGAGTCTAGGGACTTGAAGGACAAAACTTGCTGTTCTACTCCGTTCGTCATCCGGTAGTGCTCTCCCGGGCAGTCTCTACCTGGAGTCGGCCACGGTCAGTACACTGTCAACAGCGTCGATGGTACCTACAGGTGGGGGTCCACCCAGGGCGGCTCGTACCTAGGAAGCATCCACACGGATCCGGCGAAGGGGAGAACGATAATTCATGCTCGCAACGCAAACCCACGGGAAAACCATCTATACAAGCTGACGGGTCGAGTATCAACGCGGCCCCACCCCACTCACGCCAACACCCTCACCCTCACCCCGACGTGTGACATAGGATCTTGGGAGATTGCACAAACTGGCAGATCGAACCAACGCCGACCCACTACACCCTCACCCTCACCCTCTCCTCGGGGTGACATAGGCTCTTGGGGAAGAGGTCGATTGTTCTACACCACTCGTCTTCCGGTAGTCTCTCCCGGTGTGGCCCATACTACTGGGCAGCCTCCCGGCACCTCACAGGGTTCAGGCCTCTACTGGACTAGCCTCCCACGATCACTACCTCAGCCGTATGGGCACGCCAACACGCGTCATGAGTAGTATCTGGGAGGGCTCCTCACCAGACTCTGCTACGCCGGGTAGTCTCTACTCGGAGCCGACGAAGGAAAGAACACTCGACACCCGCGAATACGATCCCTATGGATCCGTCATCATCGGTTATCAAACACCAATAAGCGCAATGAATTCTCATGAATTCCCTCCAGGGCGCATAACTCAGATGCGGGGAAGACATTTAATTCTAAGTGTCAAAACCATGATATGACCCCACAAGAGGTCATACACTTGTCTAACACATTAGACAAGAATCATGGCCATATCGGCATATACATATATATGCAATTAACTACCCAACGATGGCCTACTTAAACATGCATACATGTCATCAAACAGATAAATACACACAAATTACAACCTAATATACGTTGGATAACACCAACCTAGAAGGGAAGGGTTAAGCGCGATCCGCGCGACAATAGGTGCATGCCAATAATTCCAAGCAAACCCGAGTCAAGTGGGAACTACATCTACTCACTCGGTTCGCGAAAAGAGGGAGGGCGAGAGAGAGGGAATGCCTCATCCTCTCCTGAAGCGGGTCATAGTTTTGCCCCAACAAGATGGGTGCAACAACTATCCCACACCCTCAAGTACTAAATCAGGAATATTACGCATACACCCCGTTATTAACCCAAGTTAGACATGTCAGATATGTTCAATTAATAATAAGGGTAGTAATTCAAACAAAATTACCTAAGTCATGCCATATTCTATACAATACATAGGCAAGTATAAGGTAGAATAGGGGTTCTACACAATATACGAGCTATACAACCTAGCATGCATGATATCTAACATATTTAGGGTGCAAATAAAGCCTCATGGAAGCGCGAAGCACGACTACGTGCCCCGAGCACTCCCGGAAGGGTTGGAATCAAACTACTCACTTAACGAGCGCACGGCTCGCGAAACGAAAGAGAGCGACGAGTTGAATCCGAAGCCTGAAATCAATCCGCCAAGGATCATCCAATGGTTGCATTTGGCTATAACAAGCTGCTCGACACCACGAAGCACTCCGAACGCGTCTGAGCGCCGCAAGCATGCCCTCGAGTACCCCGTGCACGCTGCCCATGCACCCCGCACGCATCAAACAACGTCAAGCACGTCCTCGAGCACCTCGTGCATGCTTCCCACGCACTCCGCACGCATCGGGCAAGGCCAAGCACGCCCTCGAGCACCTCGTGCACGCTGCCCGCACACTCCGCACGCATCGAACAACGTCAAGCACACCCTCGAGCACCTCATGCACGCTTCCCGCGCACTCCGCACGCATGCGAGCACCTCATGCACGCTTCCCGCGCACTCCGCACGCATGCGAGCACGCCGAGCGCGCACCCGCAGCCTCCGCATACCTCTTATGTGATCTCGAGTGTACCAATGCGTCAATCCCACGCCCCTTTAGTACACAAACACAAGTTTAGGTGATGCATGAGGAATCCCATTGGTAAGAGGAGAAGAATATGTATATATGATTCACTCACACATATTCACAAACAAGTGGTGTGCACACGTACACAGCACATAACACATGAATATGTGTTTCCCCCCTCTTCAGCTTCTTCAATTCCAAGCACACACAACAACAACAAGGCAATGGAACTTCTACTCTTCCCAACAGCCACAACAGACCCGGCTGAACCCAACCGAGGAGAGCGGGAGGTCCATCCGCGGCTCCGGCATGCCCGCCGCCGTAGCTCCACCGCTAACACCACCGACCTCCGCACCTCCCCCTCAAACAACACACCTTCAAAGACATGGAAGAGAAGACTTCATCACCACCTCCAATTTCTCCTCCTCATTTTTCACACCAGAAGATCTGCTCGAGAGAGAGAGGGACGAGAGATATTTTAGGCACATAAATATCTAAAAGAGGTGACATACGACCAAATCGTCCCTGCCCCGAAATCCTGGACAGACTTCACTTAAACGGCCATAACTCCCTCCATACAACTCCGAATTGCATGATTCCAGTGGCATTTGAAAGATAAGACGATTATCTACAATTTTCATGTTTACACCCAGATCAAATAACCTCTCCAGGTATTCCAAAATCTAGGCTAAACATATTACAGGGCTGCTGCCTGGATTTTTTTTCACTTCGGGGTATACTCGGAAAAATACCCATAACTTTTAATATACGAATCCAGTTGATCCAATTCCACTTCTATATGGAAGCTATCTCAAAACTGAACATCTCGTAATAATATCGGATTTTTACCTCTTCATCTTGGATTTTAACAAAATCAAATCCGAATACCAATCCAAAACTGCATAATTCCAAAAACTTTATCGGAATTAAACGAAAATTTTATGGGCAATACTAAACAGTACCATGACCCATAATATGCAGTTATATCTTTAATCAGAGTCCTCAAACCCCAGAAGGTAGCTAAAAACCAAAAATTTTAGCGACTCCGATCGAAATTAGGACTCTAAATGACACAGGTCTAACACCTATGTCCCATACCATAAGCGGTCCAACTAATACAATGCAAACATTGACAATAACAAAAACAATCACATCAAACAATTTCATACATAATTGTACAAGTTAGGCTCATCTACGTCTCATACCATAAATGATCCAACTTGTACCATCAACATAAGAGCAATAATAATGACAATAAGATGAAACTAAAGATATTTACAATCTTTAGAATTTATATATATAAGAAAATCATCTACTGACATGCAGATTCACGGATTGATTAAACTATCCGTGATGCTATACAAAACGTGAAAAAACATCCTAATAAAATTATGAATACATGGCTATACTGAACAACTTGAAAATATTGGTTGTTAAGGCATGCCTCTCATGTGTGCATTAGTATGAGTGATCATCCACCACATAGTGCTCTTCCATAGAGTAGCAACCAATAAGAATACAAATCCTATATGCATCAATCCTAATTGACTCAACTCATCCTAGGCTTCAAAGGAATGACTCTCATACTGGCTTATCTCGAGGCTCTAAAAATAATAATAATAATTTACAATAAATATAAATAACTAAATTCCATAAGATAGGGTATCCAAAAACTCAGGTGGGATATCCTAAGATCCAATAATGCAATATAAACTCTTAAAAATATAGTTAGATTCATACGCGTGCTAAATGCACTTGAATCTGAATTTATAAAATGCAAGTGTATTATTCGATATGCATAGCATAATGTAGAAAAATATTTAACGCATTAAAATATTGTATATAAAAATAAAACCTTCACTATAAACAAGTATAAATAATGTACTACAAGAATTTAAATCTCATTCTATTTAATATATAGCATAATAAATTTGTAAGCCATGTAAAATATATATAGAGTTACATTGTAATAAATTAACGTAACAAATATGTAGAGAGTTTAATTAAGAAAAATCTAGTAATATCATTATTTTTGAATTATTAAAATTTGAATACATCGATATGATTTACGTAAATTTGAATATGAAACTCAAAATATAATTACAATTTATATAAATCTGGTTTGAAATTTTTCATTTAAATAAATAAATAAACATGAGTAATAGCTAAATTTATGGCAATATAAAAATGTATATATATAAAAAATATGGATCACTTCCCCTTTAATAAGAAATTAATAGATTTAGGCTCTAGTATAACAAAAGTAATCAAATAATTTTTTTTATATATAGACTAATATAATCTCTTCAAGATGATCAAACTTAAGCCCTAAACTTCACAGGCTAACTAAGCTTAGGCTAATAGAAGATCAAGAATGAGATCGATAGAAAACTTGATGTCACGAATAGGAGAAGGCAAGACAATTCATCTGAAAATTCCTCAAGAAATTCAGATACAGTGGAAGTGTCACTGACTGAGGCATTCAAATTGTAGTAATGGCTAGATATCCTTCACACCCCTTATCTAGTAACCTCTAAGCATGAAGAGAAGAGACGTATATGATTGGATATGATCCATCAAAATCCCCAAAGCGGAACGATTGTCAGCCGGGAATACAAAAAGCCACAACTTTTGAAAAACAAACAACACTTGCATAGAAGGCTAACAATCAATCTATGCCAAAGATTACATTGAAACAAAGAATATCGAGAAGGAAGAGATCAATAGGCATCTAATGCCCATTTATCTGAACCAAGCAAGAAAGAAGAGCAAATCTTGATGAATTTTTTTTTTCACCAACGATAATGGTTATGTGAAGTGTAGACATCGAGATTGTAAACTTATTTACTAAGAGTTTCGCAAATACGATGAAGTGAATGAAAGAACGTGTTGAACACCCAAAAAGAACATACACTGAAAGACCAGAATAGAGACAAAACTATGATCCTTTGCTGTCACAAAAGATCCTAAATGAAACAACAAACATCACAAATAATAACATTTTTTTTTCTCCTAGACACAAACCCTAACCTAGGCTCCGACAGGACGTGGCTCTGATACCATCTGTAACGCCCCACATTTACCTAACCGTTTATCGGACAGTAAATGGGTCGCTACTAAATTTAATCAAATTACAAGACCAAAATTTGCGGTTCTTTTTTTTATTTTACCAATGATAATACCAATATAATAATCAAAATATAAATAAAGAATATTAAAATAATAAAACTTATGATAATAAAATATAAATAATATCCAATGGTTTTAAATCACTAATGACTTTACAATATATCAGAGTTTTTGCGGAGACAAGATGCTGAAAAGAAAATACATAACAAACCACCCATGTGAGAGCCATCTAAACTAAACAAACATAAATAGTCGATCGCAACTATAATTTACTCTCGAACCGCTATTTCGGTGCAATTTCTGAAAGACGCAAAAAGTCCAAACTTCATCTTAATCCTCAGAATACGCATTACCTGGTTATGAAACAACCAGCCCATATCGAATAGGGTGAGCAATTAACTCAGTGAATAAACTCACTGACAAATTACTTCATATGATAGTTACATATAAAAATAAAGTTTTATGAAAATCAGAATTTCATTTAATAAATATTTTATTTTAATAAATCAAATTAAAATCATGAACTTTTAAAGAAAATTTTTTAATGTACACGTGGCCCAATCCTATTATACAAATATAATGAACACGTGAAATTCAACGATGTAGAGAAAAACTCACATAAAATAAATCAATAGGCCTACTCACCTCGAATGAACCCTAGGTCCGGAGAATGAAGCCCGCAACAAAAATTACAACCTAGATGAATCAAATAGATTATTAATTAAGACCCCATAATTCAACCATAGACCCAAGACCTAATTACCTATATATAATTATTAGGCATAAATTTTTATACCCAATAATCTAAATCCATCTCCATATATACTACAACCTAATAATATGATAAAAACCTATTTATCATATAACCAGACACTAAATGACAAAAACCAGAAAAGACAAAGCAGAAAAGACAAAACAGAAAATGCAAAAATCCAGAAATTCAAAATAATAATAAAATAACAAAAATTCATAAAATAATATAAAAATACATTTTTTTTTCAATAAAAATAAACTATTAGCCAATAAATTTGAAAATAAATAAAACTTATTAAGTATAGGTATAGAACATAACTCTAGTATTATTAAAAACTTATATTTTAGAAATCTAAACATAGATCTAATCTTTAAAATAAATGATAAATCGAAACCCTAAGTTTATGAATACTCAAAAATTCAAAAAATCTAACATAGATCTAACAATAATAAATAATATATCAAAACCCTAGTTTTTATAAAAACTTAGATATCGAATAACATGAACATATATCTATCAAAACTCTAATTTTATTAAAAACTCAAAATCTTATAACATAAAAATAAATTTAATCTTTAAAATAAATAATAAATCAAAACTCTATTTTTATTAAAAGCTTAAAAATTCAAACACCTAAACATGGATCTAATTAATAATAAGAAAATCAAAAGATAAAAAGAAAAGATTAAATACCTCTCTCTCTCTCTCTCTCTCTCTCAGCTTCTGCCCAACCAAAGACACCTCCGCATACTCCTATATATATATATATATATATATATATATATATATATATATAGACACACACACTTAGATGCCTAAACCTAATGAAATTACAAAACGACCCCCAGTTTGTTTCATATTTACAAATAGGTCCCTATACGAATTACATATATATATATATAGACACACACACTTAGATGCCTAAACCTAACGAAATTACAAAACGACCCCCAGTTTGTTTCATATTTACAAATAGGTCCCTATACGAATTACATATAGGTCCCAGGAGCATATTACAAGAAATTCACAAATTCAGAACTGGGTCCCTCAAAATCAGTAACAATGAAATCTCAAAACTTAATCTTTTGAGTTTCAATATTTATGAGATTGCAACCATTTAATATTTTGAAGACCTTCAAAAGAAAATGGAAAAAGGTTTTAATATAAAAAATATATATATTTAAAATTGAAAATTGAAATGGACCCACAAAGATGAACAAAATGGGCCAAAACTTAAAAACACACAAAACAGATTAATTTTAATTCAAATATCATATTTATATATTTGATTCAAATATATAAATAAGAGAAAAATGTACAGGTGTTACAAATATCAAGAATTTTGGAAATCGGTTAGTTTTCAGGTTTCCTTCTTTCCTCTACTGAAGGACACAATATCAAATAGATTGTCATCCTTTGGTAGATATACTCTATCAGGTGCTCGTAGACAACTTTTCGCAGATGTAAAGAGATCGATGTTGTGAGAGTGAACATGTTTGTTAGACTTTTGAGAAAAAGAATAATATGACCTAATTCATTAAGAGAGGGACAAAGCCCTTTATATAATGATACAAGACCTAATACACGTGTAGCAAAGTAATACACGTGTAACACAATAATAATACTATACACATGTAATTTAACACCCCCACTCAAACTCAAGGTGGATCAAACAACGTGAGATTGCGAATGAGAGACAAAAATATGGGAATTGGATGAGACTTCGTAAAAAAGTTTGCGATCTGCTCAGTAGAGGAAATGTGCGGAAGCGTCAGTGTCTGAGCAAGGAAGTGCTGACGAACAAAATGACAATCGATCTCAATATGTTTAGTCCTCTCATGAAAAATTAGATTGCTAGCAATCTGAATAGCACTCCTATTATCACGGTAAAGTGGAGTAGGACTTGTAACATCAACTCCAAGATCGACCAAGAGACATCTAAGATGAACGATCTCTTTGATCGTGATGGCTATAGCTCGATACTCGGCTTCTGTGCTGGAAAGATAAACAACATCTTGTTTCTTGCTGCACCAGGAAATAAGAGAGTCTCCAAGAAATATGCAAAAACCAGTAGTGGATCGACGAGTAGTCAGATCTCCTGCCCAATCAGCGTCAGTGTAAGCTCGAAGAAACAGAGATGAAGATGATGACAGATAGAGTGATCTGGTAATAGTCCCATGTAAGTATCTAAGGATCCTTATGAGAGCACTATAGTGAATCGAACGAGGAGCAGAGACGAACTGACTAACTATGCTGACTACATGAGCAATATCAGGTCTGGTAATGAAGAGATACACTAGCTGACCCACGATCTATCTGTATCGTGTAGGATCTGGAAGGAGCTCACCATCAGTAGGACGTAGCTTTACATGAAGCTCAAGTGGTGTGTCAGCACGGCGACTGTCAGATATAGCGGCACGATCAATAATATCTGTTGTGTACTTCTGCTGAGAGAGAAGAATCCCCCGCTTACTCTGAGCAATCTCTAGTCCTAGAAAGTAGCAAAGTACCAAGATCCTTCATCTGAAACTGACTACTGAGGTGGCACTGAACAAGAGTAATATCAGCTGAGTCATCACCAGTGATGATCATATCATCCACATATAGAAGTAGAATCACCCGACCCTGCGATGATGATTGCACAAACAAAGAGTAATCCTGAGAGCTCTCAACAAACCCAGCTGATAGAATAACACTGCGAAAATGCTCAAACCATGCACGAGGAGCCTGCTTAAGACCATATATAGCACGCTGGAGACGACAGACATGCTGGGGAGGAGTATGATGACCAAGAGGTGGTTGCATGTAGACCACCTCTGATAAATCCCCATGAAGAAAGACATTCTTCGCATCCATCTGAAAGAGCAGCCAATGACGAGTCGCAGCAACTGCAAGAAGAGTGCGAACAGTGGTCATCTGTGCAACAGGGGCGAAAGTCTCCTCATAATCAATACCATAATCCTGTGTGAAACCTCGAGCAACTAGACAAGCCTTGTGTCAATGGATCCATCAGGTCGATGTTTGACCTTAAAAAATCCATTTACAACTGATAGGCTCAACAGCAGTGGGAAGAGGAACAATATCCCACATATGAATCTCCTGAAACTCCTCATCCATGGTCTGTCGCCACTCAGGGTGCTGAACTGTCTCTTGATAAGATTTAGGCTCCCGATGTGTATGAATTGTTGAAAGAAAAGCCTGAAGTTGTGGAGAATAAGAGCATACTGTGGCAAAACCAAACTGATCAGGGTGTCCACTATCAAAACTAAAACGGAATGGCGGATGACGCTCGCGCTGAGGATAGCGAGCGACACTACTCGGATCCACGGCCGGAAGAGGGGCGTCAGGCGCAGGAGGCGAAGCACCAGGAGAAGTATCTGCAGTAGAACTGGAGGAGGAAGGTAGAGAGTCACACTCTATCGGAGAAGGCTCAACCAGGGGATGACTAGGATGTGATTCAGGAAGGGGAAGAGACTCAATAACAGAACAAGGCTGAACAGAAGGAGACGTAGGAGAAGTGGACTCACGGGACGTAGACGAAAAATAGAGAACATCCTCAACAAATGGAACCAGAAATGATGACCCACGGGATCATAACAACGATACCCCTTATGCTCGAAACTTATCCCTAAGAAAACACATCGAACAGACCGAACAGAGAGCTTGTCACGAGCATGTGGAGGAAGAAGAACATAACACGTACAACCGAATACTCAAAGACGACTGTAGTTGGGACATGAAGAATAGAGGCATTCATGAGGGGACATGCCAGAGAGAACTGTAGAGGGAGTGATATTTATGAGATGAACAGAAAGTAGGGCAGTCTCGGCCCAGAAATGCTGTGGAACAAGCGATGACAGTAGAAGAGAGTGAGTGCTCTCAAGAATGTGACGATGTTTACGTTCGGCAACACCATTCTGTTCATGAATGTAAGGACAAGACTGCTGAAAGATTGTGCCATGTGATTGAATCAGAGAGCGCATTGTAGAAGAAATACATTCCCTAGCACAATCAGAGAGAAAGGTTTTAATGTGAGTCTGAAATTGGGAATGATAAAATCATATATATATATAATAATATTAAAAACAAGAATTTTCTTTAATAAATCAATTTAAATTCATGAGCTTAATAAAAAAAATATATCTTAATGCAATCACGTGGCCCAATCCTTTGTCCACGTCATAGAAATCATGCAGTTTAAATGATATGACCGGGTAGGGTTCTCAATCGGAAGAACCGTTTTCCAAAACAGGTGTGTCAAGCCCTAAGCGACTAAATCGCTCAAAAAGCTCCCTCGAGGAGACATCGGATCTAGAAGACGTTGATGGATCACCGCTGCCATCACTACGAGAACACCAGCACAGGATGATCCGGTTGCTGCAGACTCCAAACAAAGGAATCCACCGCTGTAAGGAATGTTTTACCACACCCCTCACCGATCTTGGGACTCTTCGAGTCCTAGACCTTCCTCCCCAAAGGTGAAATACTACAGGGGGATTTATTCCAGAAAATATGTCATGATATGCTTCTTGATAAAATCTCATAGGACTAGGTTGTCTCCAGTAGTCCTAAATTTTTTTTAAAAGTTTCGAAATGAAAATCTTTAATCCAAATATTATTTCGAAAACATAAGCATCAGAAAATGTATTATATTAATTCTTGAAACATGAATAGCATAATTCATGCTATTTTAAATGACAAGACGAAGGAATTAAATCATGCAACTTTGAATCATGATGGTAAAAACATCATAAATGTGAGTAACCTCAGAGTGATTATGTAGTAAATAAATCCACGTAAAGCGAGAATAATCATCAATGAAGCTAATATAATAAGAAAAACCACTAAGAGAATGTATGGGAGCAGGACCCCAAATGTCAGAATACACTAACTCAAAAGGACTTGTGGACTGATTATTACTAGAACTAAAAGGTAAGGCCACAGGTTTGGCCAATTTACATCCCTTACACACAGACAAAGGAGAAAAAGAAGTAGATCCTAATACACCAAACTCAAAAAAGCCTTTAAGGAGAAACTCAGGGACATGACCTAACCTTTTATGCCATAAATCAGTATTAGAAGTGACGCTACCACAGAAGACAGAGGGATCTGGAACAGGGAGATGCAGATACTCCACGAAGTACAATCCGCCGACTCTACGACCAACACAAATCCTCCGCCCCGAGTGTGGATCCTGCACAAAACAACCAGAGGAAGTGAAAGAAACGGTTAGACCAGAATCACAGAGCCTACTAATGGAAATAAGGTTCATACATAGATCCGGCGCATGTAAAACAAATGGAATGGAAAGACAACCAGAGGGATCTGAGGTGGTGGTGATAGATCCACACTGGGTGATAACTAAAGCGGAACCATTAGCAGTATGAATCGGAGGCAAATGAGCAGGCGCAGGTGAACATGCAGTAAGTATAGAACTGCAGGTGAACATGCAGTAAGTATTCCTTTTTTCTTTTTGTTCTGCAGGAAGAAGAGAGAAGGTTGAGGAACATAAAGCTCAAGACTGGTTGATCTATCTCAAATTTTTTTGGATTTCAGAGTGAACATACTCCGTAGGTAAGTTTTCCATTGAAAAAAACTCTTGTTTTAATGTTTTTTCATTTAGCGTAATCATTTGCATAAATGAACTTATGGGCAAAACCCATTAAAAAGATATGATCGGGATTTCATCATCCGTCCTTGGTCCAAAAACCATCAAAATTGCGCAAGTATCCTAAGCCAATCACAATAAAATCAATTAGACATTGGCCCTAGGATTCTCAAGCTCATTAGGGTGAAAACCACCAAAAGTTCCATCAATTGCGCTCTTTGATAATGTTGATGTCTAGGAAAGCCTTGTCCCTCTAAGGGAGACACTTTGTGTTCTAGGAGGGTGGTACTTAAGTGGGACCGTTGTGACCCCACCACTACCTGGAAGCTGACTTGGTCAAGTTGGTTTCATGTGACCAAATTGGAGGCTTATGTGTACTCTTCAAACCAGTTAGGAGCTATCTAATCTATGAGAGAGTTTTAGGAATTTTTTTCCTAACATTCTCTGTGTAATTAGAAAAAGAAATTGAAATCTCTCACTTAATATCAAGATAATTGAGCCAAGCTTTAGTGTGGTGTCATTTGAGATTCCTGTGTCTAGCCGTTATTAGGATTTCTTTCTTCTCTGTTAGGGTAGATTGAATCAGAATCCATTGTTTCTGATGCATGCAAGATAGAAGATCCAATAGGGAAGAGTTAGAACCTTTGGACCTTGAGATTGAGAGAACCTATTATCTACACAAGCGAGTCTTTAACTAATCGTCACTCTTCACAATGGGCGAACGTGCCAGAACCCTGAATGAGCTATATGCTCCTGCATCTGCAGATCCACCAACATGCATAGAGTTGTCGGCCACCACTACAATCCAACTTGAGATTCGGTCGGCAACCATCAATATGCTTCCCAAATTCCATAGGTTCGAGAGCGAGAAATCGTACATCCATATGAATAAATTCTTAGGGTCCGTTTGGAAACACAGATTGAAAAGTAGATTTTGGAATAAAGCTGCTTTTTAAGATGATTTTAGACTTTGACTTTTTTAGGATGCTTTTTTTAATTCAGGAATCAATATTTGAAAAAAGTTTAATGTTTGGTAGAGAAAGTTGTTTTTCAATTCAAAAAATCGATTCCAACCAAAAAGCGTTGTTTTTGAGCTTTTTAAAACACAGATTTCGATGAAAAAATTAAAAGGAATCCAGCTTTCGATTCTGCAAAAAGCTGACCCGTTTGGCTGTACGATTTTAGCTTTTCAGCTTTTCAAAAAGCTAAAATCTAAAATCATATACTACCAAACGGGCCCTTAGACAATTTGTCAATCATTCAAAAAGCAGAACCTAGATGAGGAAGGTGTCAAGTTGAGAGTGTTCCCCATGACTTTGGAAGATCAAGCAGCTGCATGGTTGTATTCCTTCGGCATTTGCATAATCCTCCAAAGTCATGGGGAACAATCGAACGACCTCAACTTGATACATTCCTCATCTAGGTTTTGATTTTTGAATGTTTGACATATTGTCTAAGAATTTATTCAGATGTATATAGGGTTGCTCTCTCTTGAACCCATGGAATTTGGGAAGCATATTGATGGTTGCCGACCGAATCTCAAACTAGATTGCAGTGGTGGCTTGCAACACTATGCAGGTTGGTGGATCGGCAGACGCAAGAGCATATAGCTCATTCAGGTTTCTGGCACGTTCACCCATTGTGAAGAGTGACAATTGGTTAAAAGACTCGCCTATATAGATGAAATGTTCTAACTCTCCCCAATTGGATCTTCTACCTTGCGTGCACTAGAAACAATGGATTCTAATTCAATCTACCCTAAAACAGAAGGGAGAAATCCAAATAAGGGCTAGACGCAAAAACCACAAATGACACCACACAAAAGCTTAGCTCAATTATTGTAACACCTGTGAATCTTATTTATATATTTGATTTAAATATATAAATAAGATATTTCAATTAAAATTAGTGTATTTTAGGTGTTTTTAAGTTTTGGCCCATTTAATGTATCATTATGGGCCCATTTCAATTTACAATTTTAAATACTAATTGTAATGTTGAAATTTTTATATATATTTTTTAAAGATTTTCAAGATCTTAAATAGTTACAATCTCATTAACATTGGATCTCAAAAGATTAAGTTTTGAGGTTTCATTGTTATTGATTTTGAGGGACTCAGTTTTGAATCGTGAATTCATTGTAATATGCGTCAGGGACCTATTTGTAATTCGGATAGGGATCTATTTGTAATTTGGATAGGGACCTATTTGTAAATATGAAACAGTACGGTGGTCGTTTTGTAATTTTTGTTAGGTTTAGGTATCCAACTATATGTATATATTTAGGGTGTGCGGCGGGTGTGTCTTCGGCAGAAACCGAGAGAGAGAGAGAGAGAGAGAGAGAGAGATAGAAGGTATTTATTCTTTTTCTTTTTGTCATTTGATTTTCCTATTATTTATTAGATCAATGTTTAGCTATTTTGATTTTTAAGCTTTTAATAAAAATAGAGCTTTGATTTATTATTTATTTTAAAGATTAAATTTATTTTTATGTTATGAGATTTTAAGTTTTTAATAAAATTAGAGTTTTGATAGATATATGTTCATATTATTGGATTTCTAAGTTTTTATAAAAATTAGGGTTTTAATTTATTTTCATGGTTAGATATATTTTTACGTTATGGGATTTTTAGTTTTTGATCAAGTTAGAGTTTTGATATGTATATGTTCCTATTGTTAAATTCTTATGATTTTATAATAAAACTAGGGTTTTGATATATTATTTATTATTGCTAGATCTATGTAAGGTTTTTAAATTTTTGAGTATTCATAAACTTAGGGTTTCGATTTACTATTTATTTTAAATATTAGATCTATGTTTAGATTTATAAAATATAAGTTTTTAATAAAACTAGGGTTATGAGTTATACCTATACTTAATAAGTTTTATTTATTTTCAATTTTTATTGACTAATAATTTATTTTAAAAAAAAGGTTTTTTTGTATTATTTTATGAATTTTTGTTATTTTATTATTATTTTAAATTTCTGAATTTTTGTCTTTTCTGGTTTTGTCTTTTCTGGTTTCGTCTTTTTGTGTCTGGTTTTATTGTAAATAAGTTTTTAATATTTTTCTTAGATTGTGGTATATATGGATGGGTTTTTGATTGTTGGGTATAAAAATTTATACCTAATAATTATGGATAGGTAATTAGGTCTTGGGCTTAGGCTTAAATTATAAGTTTTAATTAATAATTTATTTGATTTATCTAGGTTATGATTTTTGTTGTGGGCTTCATTCACCGGACCTAGGGTCCATTCGAGGTGAGTAGGCCTATCGATTTATTTCGTGTGAGCTTTTGCTCTATAACATTGAATTTCATATGCCAATCATATTTGTGTGATATTATGTGTCATCCATGCATTTATATTTTGATAAATTTGCATGATTTGGATATTTTCTTCACATTGATCAAATTGCATTTTCCTTGAATGAAATTGCATGATTTAATTCATTCATCATGTCATTAAAATAGCATGAATTATGCTATTCATGTTTCAAGAATTAACATAATATATTTTCTGATTCTTATGCTTTCAAAATAATATTTGGATTAAAGATTTTCATTTCGAGAGTTTCGGAAAAATTCAACCTAGTCCTAGCAGATTTTATCAAGATGCATATCATGACATATTTTCTGGAATAAACCCCCCATAGTATTTCGACTTTGGGGAGGAAGGTCTAGGACACGAAGAGTCCCAAGATCGGTGAGGGGTGTGGTATAGCATTCCTTGCAGCGGCGGATTCCTTTGTTTGGAGTCTACAGCAACCGGGGCATCCTGTGCTGGTGTTCTCGTAGTAATGGCAGCGGCGATCCATCAGCGTCTTCTAGATCCGACGTCTCCTCGAGGGAGCTTTTTGAGCGATTTAGTCGCTTGGGGCTTGGCACACCGTTTTGGGGAACGGTTCTTCCGATTGAGAACCCTACCCGGTCATATCATTTAAGCTGCATGATTTCTATGACGTGGACCAAGGATTGGGCACGTGATTGCATTAAAACTATATTTTATTAAGCTCATGAATTTAATTTGATTTTTTTTAAAGAAAATTCTTATTTTTTTATATATATAAATGTATATATATATATAATGATATTTTTTTTTAACTCTCATGATTTCTCTGATGTGGGCCAATGATTTGGGCCACATGTGCATTAAAATATTTTTTTAAAAGTTTATGATTTTAAATTGATTTAATAAAATAAAATATTTATTAAATAAAATTCTGATTTTCATAAAACCTTATTTTTATATGTAACTATCATATGAAGTAATTTGTCAGTGGGCTTATTCACTGAGTTAAACACTCACCCTATTCCAAATGCCTGGTTGTTTTATAACCAGGTAGCTCATCTTCTGGGGATCAAGGCAAAGTTTGAACCTTTCATACACTCCAAGGATCTTGTGGTAGCAATGTTTGGAGAACAAATAATAGTCGCAGCCGACTATTTGGATCTATTTTAGTTTAGATGGCTCCCACAGGGGTGGTTTAGTGTGTCCGATAAGCGATTAGGTAAATGTGGGGCGTTACAGATGGTATCAGAGCCATGTCCTGTTGGAGCCTAGGTTATGGTTTGTGTCTTGGAGAAAAAAAAAGTTTTATTATTTGTGATGTTTGTTATTTCATTTAGGATTTTTTTTATGACAATAAGGGATTGTAGTGTTGTCTCTATTCTGGTCATTCACCGTGTGTTCTTTTTAGGATTCCGCACATTCATTCACTTTATCGGATTTACAAAACTCTTAGTAAAGAAGTTTACAATCTCGATGTCTACACTTCACATAACCATTGTCGTTGGTGAACAAGTTGTCACCAAGGTTTGTTTTCCCTCTTGCTTGGTTCAGATCAATGAGCATTAGATGCTTACAAATCTCTTCATTCTTGATATTCTTGGTTTCAATGTTATCTTTGGCATGGATTGGTTGCTAGCCTTCCATGCAAGTGTTGATTATTTTTCAAAATTTACGACCTTTCACATTCCCAGCTGATAATCGTTCCGCTTTGGGGGTTTCAGTGTATCATATCCGATCATATTCGTCTCTTCTCTTCATGCTTAGAGGTTACTAGTTAAGGGGTGTGAACAATATCTAGCCATTATTGTGGATACTACTATTGACTTGAAGGCCTAAGTTAGTGTAACTCCTATTGCTTTTTGATTTCCTGAATATTTCCATATTAATTGCATTGTCTTCTCCTGATCGTGACATCATGTTTTCTAATGATCTTATTCTTGATTTTCTATAAGCCTAAGTTTAGTTAGCCTATGAAATTTAGGGCTTAAGTTTGATCATCTTAAGGAGATTATATAAGTCTATATATATATATATATAAATTAATTATTTGATTATTTTTGTTTTATGAGAGCCTAAATCTATTAATTTCTTATTAAAGGGGAAGTGACCCATATTTTTTTTTATATATATACATTTTTATATTGCCATAAATTTAGCTATTACTCATGTTTATTTATTTATTTATTTAAATGAAGGATTTTAAATCAGATTTATATAAATTGTAATTATATTTTAAGTTTTCAAAGTCAAATTTAAGTAAATCATATCGATGTATTCAAATCTTAATAATTCAAAAATAAAGATATTACTAGATCTTTCTGAATTAAACTCTCTATATATTTGTTACGTTAATTTATTACAATGTAACTCTATATATATTTTATATGGCTTACAAATTTATTTTGGTATATATTAAATTGAATGAGCATTAAATTCTTTTAAAACATTATTTATACTTGTTTATCATGAAGGTTTTATTTTTATATACAATATTTTAATGTGTTAAATATTTTTCTACATTATGCTATGATATCGATATTAAAGTTGCATCTTGTAAATTCAGATTCATATGCATTTAGAACGCGTATAGATCAAGCTTTATCTTTAAGAGTTTCGATTGCATTATTGGATCTTAGGATATCCCACCTGATTTTTTTTTGATACCCTATCTTAGAGAACTTAGTTATTTTGGTTCATTATACGTCGAAGCATGCACACATGAGAGGCATACCTTAACAACCGATATTTTCAAGTTATTAAGTGTAACTATGTATTCACAATTTTATTAGGATGTTTTTCATGTTTTATATAGCATCACGGATTAATCAATCCGTGAATGTCCATGTCAGTAGATGATTTTCTTATATATATGTAAATTCTAAAGATTGTAAATATCTTTAGTTTCATCTTGTTGTCATTATTATTGCTCTTATGTTGATGGTACAAGTTGGATCATTTATGGTATGAGACGTAGATGAGCCTAACTTGTACAATTATGTATGAAATTGTTTGATGTGATTGTTTTTGTTATTGTCAATGTTTGCATTGTATTAGTTGGACCGCCTATGGTATGGGATGTAGGTGAGCTGACTTATGCAATTTGTTGCTTGTTATGTCTTTGTTTGTTCTGTACAAACTGAATCACCCATGGTGTGGGACATGGGTGAGCGTGACTTGTATATTTTCGTTGTATTATTTGTCATTGCTTATGCTGTATGAGTTATAACACCTATGATGTGAAACATGGGTGGATTTGACCTACACATTTAATTTTTGTAAATGATTTTTGTCATTGTTGGTGATGTATAAGTTCATCCACCTGTGATTTGGGTCACTATCAGAGTGGCGCAGCGGAAGAATTGTGGATCTGATTTATATGGTTATTTTGTTGTATGATAGTTGTCTGTATTGATATTTGTTGGAACTTCAATGCAAATCATTGATAGTTTTGCTTGTGCATTCAATTGAATATTGTTTGTGGGTATAAGTTAGAATCTTATACCATTTTTCACATTATTGAGTTTGTTGAGTATGAGTCAGACCTATAAGCTGACTTATACAATTATTATATGGATGAACATTTGTTTGATTGTTTGTGGGGTATAAGTTGGATTCTTATACTATTTTCTATATTATTGTGCTTGTTAGGTATTACACAGATGTGTAAACCTACTGGTGTAATGATTATATTGATGTTGTTATGACTTAGAATTGTAAGACTACTCTTACAACTATTGGTTGGATGATTGTTATTATTGAATGTTATATATCTTTCTTTTTGTGTTCTCCCTTGAATTTAGAGGACTAAATTCCTAAAGGGGGGAAGTATGTAACACCTGTGAATCTTATTTATCTATTTGATTTAAATATATAAATAAGATATTTAAATTAAAATTAGTGTATTTTGTGTGTTTTTAAGTTTTGGCCCATTTAATGTATCATTATGGGTCCATTTCAATTTACAATTTTAAATACTAATTGTTATGTTGAAATTTTTATATATATTTTTTTAAGATTTCAAGATCTTAAATAGTTATAATCTCATTAACATTGGATGTCAAAAGATTAAGTTTTGAGGTTTCATTGTAATTGATTTTGAGGGACTCAGTTTTGAATCGTGAATTCATTGTAATATGCGTCAGGGACCTATTTATAATTCGGATAGGGATCTATTTGTAATTTGGATAGGGACCTATTTGTAAATATGAAACAGTACGGGGGTCGTTTTGTAATTTTCGTTAGGTTTAGGTATCCAACTATATGTATATATTTAGGGTGTGCGGCGGGTGTGTCTTCAGCAGAAACCGAGAGAGAGAGAGAGAGAGAAGGTATTTATTCTTTTTCTTTTTGTCATTTGATTTTCCTATTATTTATTAGATCAATGTTTAGCTATTTTGATTTTTAAGCTTTTAATAAAAATAGAGTTTTGATTTATTATTTATTTTAAAGATTAAATTTATTTTTATGTTATGAGATTTTATGTTTTTAATAAAATTAGAGTTTTGATAGATATATGTTCATATTATTGGATTTCTAAGTTTTTATAAAAATTAGGGTTTTAATTTATTTTCATGGTTAGATATATTTTTACGTTATGGGATTTTTAGTTTTTGATCAAGTTAGAGTTTTGATATGTATATGTTCCTATTGTTAAATTCTTATGATTTTATAATAAAACTAGGGTTTTGATATATTATTTATTATTGCTAGATCTATGTAAGGTTTTTAAATTTTTGAGTATTCATAAACTTAGGGTTTCGATTTACTATTTATTTTAAATATTAGATCTATGTTTAGATTTATAAAATATAAGTTTTTAATAAAACTAGGGTTATGAGTTATACCTATACTTAATAAGTTTTATTTATTTTCAATTTTTATTGACTAATAATTTATTTTAAAAAAAAAAGGTTTTTTTGTATTATTTTATGAATTTTTGTTATTTTATTATTATTTTAAATTTCTGAATTTTTGTCTTTTTCTGGTTTTGTCTTTTCTGGTTTCGTCTTTTTGTGTCTGGTTTTATTGTAAATAAGTTTTTAATATTTTTCTTAGATTGTGGTATATATGGATGGGTTTTTGATTGTTGGGTATAAAAATTTATACCTAATAATTATGGATAGGTAATTAGGTCTTGGGCTTAGGCTTAAATTATAAGTTTTAATTAATAATTTATTTGATTTATCTAGGTTATGATTTTTGTTGTGGGCTTCATTCACCGGACCTAGGGTCCATTCGAGGTGAGTAGGCCTATCGATTTATTTCGTGTGAGCTTTTGCTCTATAACATTGAATTTCATATGCCAATCATATTTGTGTGATATTATGTGTCATCCATGCATTTATATTTTGATAAATTTGCATGATTTGGATATTTTCTTCATATTGATCAAATTGCATTTTCCTTGAATGAAATTGTATGATTTAATTTATTCATCATGTCATTAAAATAGCATGAATTATGCTATTCATGTTTCAAGAATTAACATAATATATTTTCTGATGCTTATACTTTCAAAATAATATTTGGATTAAAGATTTTCATTTCGAGAGTTTTGGAAAAATTTAGGACTAGTGGAGACAACCTAGTCCTAGGAGATTTTATCAAGATGTATATCATGACATATTTTTTGGAATAAATCCCCCGTAGTATTTCGCCTTTGGGGAGGAAGGTCTAGGACTCGAAGAGTCCCAAGATCGGTGAGGGGTGTGGTAAAGCATTCCTTGTAGCGGCGAATTCCTTTGTTTGGAGTCTGCAGTAACCGGGGCATCCTGTGCTGGTGTTCTCGTAGTGATGGCAGCGGCGACCCATCAGCGTCTTCTAGATCCGACGTCTCCTCGAGGGAGCTTTTTGAGCGATTTAGTCTCTTGGGGCTTGGCACACCTGTTTTGGGGAACGGTTCTTCCAATTAAGAACCCTACCCGGTCATATCATTTAAGCTGCATGATTTATATGACGTGGACCAAGGATTGGGGCACGTGATTGCATTAAAACTATATTTTATTAAGCTCATGAATTTAATTTGATTTTTTTTAAAGAAAATTCTTATTTTTTTATATATATAAATGTATATATATATATAATGATATTTTTTTTAACTCTCATGATTTCTCTGATGTGGGCCAATGATTTGGGCCACATGTGCATTAAAATATATTTTTTAAAGTTTATGATTTTAAATTGATTTAATAAAATAAAATATTTATTAAATAAAATTCTGATTTTTATAAAACCTTATTTTTATATGTAACTATCATATGAAGTAATTTGTTAGTGGACTTATTCACTGAGTTAAACACTCACCCTATTCCAGATGGCTGGTTGTTTTATAACCGGGTTGCTCATCTTCTGGGGCTCAAGGCAAAGTTTGAACCTTTCATACACTCCAAGGATCTTGAGGTAGCAATGTTTGGAGAACAAATAATAGTCGCAGCCGACTATTTGGATCTATTTTAGTTTAGATGGCTCCCACATGGGTGGTTTAGTGTGTCTTTTTATTCTAGTATTTTATTTATGTCAGACTCTGATATTCTGTAAGACCGTTAGTGGTTTATAACTTTTGGATATTGTTTTCATATTTTATTACTTTCAGTTTTTATTATATTAGTATTGTTTTTTTTAAAAAAAAGTACAAATTTTGGTCTTGTGTTTGAATTAAGTTTAGTAGCGACACATTTACCGTCCGATAAGCGGTTAGGTAAATGTGGGGCGTTACAATTATCTTGAAATTAAGTGAGGTCTTTCAATTTCTTTTTCTAATTACATAGAGAATGACAGAAATTTTTTTCTAAAACTCTCTCCTAGATTAGATAGCTCCTATCTGGTTTGAAGAGTACACATAAGCCTCCAATTAGGTCCTATGAAACCAACTTGACATGGTCAGCCTCCAGGTAGTGGTGGGGTTGCAACACTCCTGCTTATGTACCACCCTCCTAAAAGTGTCTCCCTTAGAGGGACAAAGCTTTCCTAGACATCAACATGATCAAAGAGCACAATTTGTGGAACTTTTGGTGGTCTTTTCCCTAATGAGTTTGAGAATCCTAGGGCAAATGTCTACTTGATTTTATTGTGATTGGCTTGGATACTAATGCAATATACGTGGATTTTGGGCCAAGGACGGGTGATGAAATTCCGACCTTATTTTTATAATGGGGTTTTGCCCTTAAGTTGATTTATTCAATTGATTACGCTAAATGAACAAACATTAAAACAAGAGCTTTTTGCAATGGAAAACTCACCTATGAAGTATGTTCACTCCAGAAATCCAAAAAAATTTGAGATGGATCAACCATATTTGAGCTTTATGTTCCTCAACCTTCCCTCCTCTACCTGCAGAACAAAAAGAAAAAACAATTTTAAAAAAAAAAAGAAAAAAAAAAAAGTGATACTTTCAACCTTTACTGTAACTTAACTTGCCTCCCTGGCAATGATGTCAATTTGTTGGTGGCAGATTTAATGACTTAAAAATTTCGTTTAGATTTCTTCTTTGCCAATAAAATATAAAACTGTTACCTATTCTTGATAGAAATTGGTAGTAAGAGGTCCATCCCGCTGAGAGGATATTGAAGCAAACGAGTAAAAATAAAATTTTATCAATTCTCGACAAAAAAGTTTAAAAACAAAATATCAAGGATTGATTTAAGAAAATTATAATAAAAGCTAAAATTGAAATCAATGTATAAAAAAATACCACCAAGTATTGGAAATCCACTCCATGAGTATCGTGATGATTATTTCTTTTTGCATTTAATAAAAACAAAATATTTCAAAAATAGTTCACTTCTACTCGATTCAAAAATAGGATTTAGAAAGCATCAATCATAGCCCATCTAAGTAGAACAACGGAAGATCTAAAAATGGCCATTATCAAAAGAAATTTGAGTCGAAGAAACTATATAAACATAAAGAACAAATTAAAAAACATCAATGCACAAAGAAAATAATCAATCACTCAAACTCATAGGGTGGAATCCTCCTTGATAAAAGGATTTTCTATCCTACCATGGTCAGTTAAATTATAGAATAAAAATAAAAGTATTCCATGAAAATAAAATAAAATGGTAGTTTTATTGAAAACACAATAGAATCTGTCTCTAATAACAAAGAAACAAAAATTCAATAAAAAAAGAAAGAACAAAGGCTGAAAATAAAATTCTTCTTAGTTGAATGAAGAGATGCCCTCCTCTCTCTCTACAGTGCCCTTTTTATAAGATTTTGAGGGTCGAATTGGTTGTGAATGCTGATTTGATTGAGTTGTTAATGCTGATTTGCAAAATATGTTGGTGATGTAATTGCAAAATCTGTTAGAGATCTTGTTGATTTGTTGGAGATGTCAAAACTGATTTGATTGAAGATTTTATTAATTTGGTAGATCAGATTTAAAAGTTTTGATGAAGCTTTGAATGATAATTCATTCTCCAATTTATAACCTCTCAAATTTATATTTTGTCAAAATTAAATAATGTCAAATTTAGATTTTTTTAATTTTAAAATATGGCTCCACATGAAAATATGATTGTGCGTATTAAATGTATAAATATTATCAATTTGTACAAAATATGTTTTGAATAAAAAGAAGAGAAACTTCCCTAATATGCATGTAGAAATGAATAATTACATGGGGAAATGTTCCAAAACAACAACTCTGAAAAGCATATGAAAATTTATTCTTTTAAACATCTAACATGTAGTGTTAATTTGTTTACTAGACATGGTTAATCACTAAATGTTTTGTGAAAATAGTTTTACAATAACATATTTCTCAAACAGAGATAATGTTACAGAATTTTCATTAAAAAAAAAAAAAACTAAACTCAAGCTCATGACAAAAATGTCTCTTGCTCAAACGTGTAATGAATTTTGTTCGAATTTCATGGCCTCTCTTTCTCAATAAATATTATTTGAACTTCCACAAAACTAAGAAGACCATAAATCCTTTGTAGGGAAGAGAACCAGCAGAAAGCGTACTTCCTTACGGAGGCAAACAGAGCTACAATGTTCTGATTGAATATTCTGAGAGTTTCGTACAGTAGATCATGGAAACACGCTTTGTTTCTGGCAATTTTTTTCCATCATTACTGAACCCTCCATTTGTGGGATAAAACTGTTAATATTTTATGGTTCTTGAATTAGAGACCGGATCCAGTCAAGACCAAACTCGGTCAGTTCAACCAATACCGAACTGCATCACGTGTAAATCGAACTACACCACTTATAAATCGAACTGCACAACCAATTGTTGGGTATATTTTTTACTCTCTCATTGGATTCAATCAGCTATTGGAAAAAATATGAATTCCTAAGTATCATCGGTATCCAATAAGAGAGTGAAATATATACCCAACAATTGGTTATGCAGTTCGATTTATAGGTGATGCAGTTCGATTTGAACATGGTGCAGTTCGGTACTGACCGAACTAACCGAGATCCGACACTGACTGGATCCGGTCCCCTTGAATTAATATTAAGAATCATATTTGAAGATTATCTTCTATGTAAAAGAGGAATGCGAGTTGCGAGGAGCTACTGATTCTGTTAGTCCCTGCTTCAAATGCGACCACATTGGCAATTAGGCATGAAACTCAAGATAAATGGCATATACATTACAAAGGACATTTAGATAGGCTTTAAAACATGCTGATTTTTTATAATAATGTACCACCTTCAAGGAATTATTGGATCTCATGGAAGGTTCACTTACCAAAGCTGGGTATCATTGTGATTGAATAGGTTGAGTTTGCATATGAATTTCTAACATGAATGTATATTACAACATTTTATTTAGCTTTTTCCAACAAAATTTATGATTTTTTTGACAGTCAGATGATTGTAGTGTTAGACTTTATCATTATGTGGAATTTTAAGGATGCAATTTTGATGTATAAAAACATAGTGAATTTTTCTATAACAAAATTACATAAAATATTACTAACCTTGTTCTATGATACCAATGTGAGTGGTGTATCCAAACAACTCAAAACCTTCTTTGATTGAGGTCTTTAAGTCACTACTCTCACCTAGCTTAATGGGTAGCAATATGTGATGTAGGAATTTCTCACACAAATCATTAATGTGTAAGTATGAGAGTATGACTTGGGACCTCACCCTTATATAGACATCTTCATCAACCTTTGGTCTTCCCGTTAAAGACCATTAGTATTTCCATAACTTATTCCATTAATCCACAAGTTATACATGAATACAAACATAAGTATTCTTATTAATCCATGAGTTACATGAGTTTCTAATAACCTTTGGTTTTTCATAACTCATAACCACCAAAGGCATTGAGTTTTCTCATTACTCCATTGAACATTAAAATGGAGTTTTGTACATGAATGAAGATTGAAATATCTTAAAATAACAACATATGTTATATTGTCTATAAAACCTTTTGGATGCCATAAATTAATTGGTTAACCTTTCAATTATTCTCATAAATATTTTTCTTGTGCAGTAACATCTAGTAACTAATTAAATACAAACATGTAAATGCCATATAATACACAAAATGTTAACAATCTCCCACTTGGCCTGACATGATTATATTTTTACTAGATTCTAAAATGGCCATATAAACTCCTAAAATATTTTTGCATCCCTCACAGTTAATTTTGCCCCATAAAATCACTAATGCTAAATCATTGAAATCATTGAATTATCCATCAATTCAAGATTCTTCAATGGTTATAATGTTAGTAATTTTATTGACATGAATTGTGAGATTTTGATGACATTAGCAAAGTTATGGTGATATGCTAATTCATCCAAAATGGTCGAATTTACTTTTAAGCATCTAGATGTGCACAATTTGATGCATGAAAGTAACATAAACTTTATCACTAATTCATAAAAACATTATTTACAATATAATGTGATCACATAACATCATACTCATTTTAAACCAAATTTGATAAGCTTTCCACCAAGCCCATGCGCGCAACATGATCATTAAAGAGCTTTGGTTGAAGCCCTTTAGTCAAAGGGTCTGCTAACATGAGTAAAGTACTTATGTGCTGAATAGAGACAATTCCATTATGAACTCTCTCTTTTACAGCTAAATACTTAATATCAATATGCTTCGATCCTCCAGATGTTTTGTTATTCTTGGATAAACGAACATCAACATCATTATCGCAGTATATTCTCAGGGGTTTCATAATTGAATCAACAACGTGCAACCCTGAGACAAAATTTCTTAACCATATTGCATGACATGTGGCTTCATAACAGGCTACAAATTCTGCCTCCATGGTAGAAGAAGCCGTGAGTGTTTGTTTATGACTCATCCATGAAATAGGTCCTTCAGCTAACATGAAAAGATAACCAGATGTGAACTTTCTAATATCTTTACAACCAGCATAATCAGAATCAGAATAACCACTGACTTCAAGATTTTCTGTTCTTCTGTATGTAAGCATGTAGTCCTTAGTGCCTTGCAAATAACGCAATACTTTCTTAACTGCTTTCCAATGTTCAATACCTGGATTACTTTGGTATCGACCAAGCAAACCCACTACATAAGCTATGTCAGTACGAGTGCATACTTGAGCATACATAATACTTCCTACTGCAGAAGCATATGGAATGTTTGTCATTTGTTCCACTTCAAGATCATTTTTGGGACACTGTTGTTTACAAAATATGTCACCCTTAACAACAGGGGCAACACTGCTTGAACAATTTTGCATGTTGAATTTCTAAGAACCTTTTCAATATAGGCCTTTCGGGATAATCCTAACAACCCACGAGACCTGTCTCGGTGAATCTCAATGCCAATCACGAATGATGCTTCACCAAGATCCTTCATATAAAAATTCCTAGATAGGAATTGTTTGGTCTCATGAATCATTCCCATATTATTGCTTGTTAGCAATAAGTCATCAACATACAATACAATAATACAGATTTTACTCCCACTGACTTTAAGGTATATGCATTGATCCACTAAATTCTCTTTGAAATCAAAAGCAATGAGAACTTCGTGAAATTTAAGATACCATTGTCTAGAAGCCTGCTTTAAACCATATATGGACTTCTTAAGCCTACATACCTTTTTCTCCTTGCCTTTATCCTGAAAACCTTCAGGTTGGTTCATATAAACCTCTTCATGCAAGTCACCATTTAAGAATGCAGTTTTAACGTCCATTTGATGCAGCTCTAAATTGTAATGAGCTACTAAAGCCATGACTATTATAAGGGAATCCTTTTTAGAAACAGGAGAAAATGTTTCTTTGTAATCTATCCCTTCTTTTGAAGTATATCCTTTTGCAACTAATTTGGCCTTTTATCTTTTGATATTGCCCTTAGAATCACGTTTGATTTTAAAAATTTATTTGCAATCAACAGTTTTGATTCTTTTGGGCAATTCTACAAGATCCCAAACTTTGTTGTCTTCCATAGATTTCAACTTTTCTTTCATGACATTTAACCATAGAGTTGAATTATGATTCTTTATGGCTTGATCATAAGAAATTGGATCATTTTCCAAGCCATCATAATCACACTCATTAAGATAAACTTCATAGTCATTTGATATAGCAGGTCTTTTCTCTCTTTGTGATCTACGTGAAGTTACTTCTACAATTGGGCTATGCTCAACTTCATTATGGGTAGCCTCTTGATTCCCACCATTTTTCATTATTGGTGTGGATACCTCTTTTTCTTGAATAATCGGTAAATTATGGTTATTTATTGAGGTATTATTTTTAGGCTCAATACTCCCACTAAAATCCATATTTTCTAAAAACACAGCATTTCTAGTTTCAATAATTCTAGTATCATGAGTAGGACAATAAAATCGAAACCTTTTGATCTTTCAAGATAACCAATGAAATAACAACTTATAGTCATAGAATCCAACTTCTTTATCTGTGGGTTGAAAATTTTAGCTTTAGTTGGACACCCCCATACACGTAAATAATTCAAATTCGGTTTCCTACCAACCCATAATTCATAAGGAGTTTTGGGTACAGCCTTACTAGGAACACGATTAAGAATGTGTACAGCAGTTTTCAAAGCTTCACCCCATAGAAATTTAGGCAAGGTTGTTTTACTCATCATACTTCTCACCATATCAATTAGAGTACGGTTTCGTCACTCGGCTATACCATTCTGCTTGGGAGTATCAGGCATTGTGTAGTTTGTGACAATTCCATTCTCTCGTAAAAATATGGCAAAAGCACTTGGATTTTGATCCGATTCAGTGAATCTTCCATAATATTCACCACCTCTATCGGACCTTACACTTTTAATCTGTTTACAAAGTTGATTTTCAACTTCAGCTTTATAGATTTTAAAAACATCCAGTGCTTCAGATTTTTCATGAATAAGATGCACGTAAGAATACCTCAAAAAGTCATCAATAAAGCTAATAAAATATTTATGCCCACTAATGGTTAAAGTTGGATAGGGTCCCCAAATGTCATTATAAATACATTCTAACAATTCAGTGACCCTAGATGCACCCTTTTTCTTAATATTTGTATATTTTCCTTTGATACATTCGATGCAAGTATTAAAATCAGAAAAATCAAGTGAATTTAAAATTCCATCTTTAACAAGACGTTCCATCCTTTCTCTTGATATGTGACCTATTCTTTTATGCTACAACATGCATGAATTTTCATTCACTCGATTTCTTTTCTTAGAAATTACATCATTCACATGGAAGGATAAAAGAGACTGTGCATAATTGTAATCTAAATTCAATGAATAAAGATTACCATGCAAAATACCAGAGCGAACCAAATGGGAATTAAAGAACAGAGATACTTTATTATTTCCAAATATTAATTCATAACCATAAGAATCAAGTTTTGGAACTGAAATAAGGTTTCTAGTAAATACAGGAACATAAACTGTATCGACTAAATCCACAATAAAACCAGTATCTAAAACCAAACGTAGAGTGCCAATGGCCTCAACATTTACTTCTGTTCCATTTCCCAAAGTAATGGTTCGCTCTCCTTTATTTAGTCTCTTGCTTGTAAGGTATCCCTGCATGGAATTCGTTATGTGAATACTCGCACTAGTATCAATCCACCAAGTATTTGGTAGAACATTAACCAAATATGATTCATAAGATACAAAGCATTGGGTGTTACCTTTATTTCCTAACCAAGCCTTAAAACCAGCATAATATTTTCGCAGATAACCTTTCTTGTGACAAAAGTGACATCACATCTTATTCTCATCATTTTGTCCATTGGGAGAATTTTCATTATTTTTCATAAGGTTTGTCGTACTCAAAGTTTCAATACCAAATAAATAACTAGTAATAGTAGTATGGTGCATTGCTGCAAAATAATAAATTATTTTTCCATGTCATGAATAAATTCAACACCACATATTAAACAATCTAACTAAAATACATAATTAGCTAGGTTTTTCTTAATCTCAATTTCTTGTAATTCTTTCGTTGGACCGAATTACAATATCAAATATCAAATTATAATTATAGTCCTTCCGTTAGACCGAACAATAATTTGATTGTAAAGCATAAAAATATATTATTATAATTCTTCCATTTGACCGAATTACAATAATATATATCAAAATGAGATGATAGTTAAAATAAAATTATCAAATCATAAGGAAATTTAACACCGTTGGGTAGAAAAACTTCATTGATATTATTTTATTTATCATCTATTATTTTAGAACTTAGTCATATATAGTGATGACCCTCCATTGAGTTGATCAATATCAAAATGAGATTATGGTTAGAATAAAATTATCAAATCATAAGGAAGTTTAATACCGTTGGGTAGAAAACTTCATAGATATTATTTTAATCATCTCCTATCTTAAAAACTTAAATCATATATAGTGATGACCCTCCATTGGGTTGATCAACACTAGATATGAAACTTAAAATAATGTGATCAACCAAATATTAACCAAATATGACCATAAAAAATCACTTGTTAAATCATTAATTTAACATGAATTATTTAACCCTTACAAAATTCATGCACCAAAATAAGGATGTATTAACAAGATAAAGCATATTTAAAGATTCATGAATTATTTAACTCATATATAAGTCATGCACTTGGAATTAAATATGCACTAAAATAAAATATAACAGATCACCCCAGCATGTGTATATAATTATTTAAACAAAATATAATTCATGCACCATGAATGAAAGAAAGATGCACCGAAATGAATTCATGCATGAAGATCAAATTCATGGAGTTAAATGAATTCAAGCATGGAAATAAAATTCAGGAATTATTTAGCTTCCATAAACAGTAACATCACCTAATAAAGATGTAACATGAGAAATTTAACAAGTTTCAATTGATTCCATGCATAACATGGAATCAGACAAACATATCAAGAGAAAGTTGAATAAGTGTGGATTGATCATTAATATGCACGTCCGTACAGTATATGCATATTTTGTCCATCAATTAATAACATAGGGATGTTCATGATCGAAATTCATCTTAATATATTTTATACATCAAAATTGGTCGGTTCTGATACCAATTGTTAAACTTTATCATTATGTGAAATTTTAAGATGCAATTTTGATGTATAAAAACATAGTGAATTTTTCTATAACAAAATTACATAAAATATTACTAACATTGTTCTATAATATCAAGGTGAGTGGTGTACCAAAAGAACTCAAAACTTAACCTTTTTTTGTTGAGGGTCTTCAAGTCACTACTCTCACCTAGCTTAATGGGTAGCAATATGTGGTGTAAGAATTTCTCACACAAATCGTGAATGTGTAAGTATGAGAGTATGACTTGGGACATCACCCTTATATAGACATCTTCATCAACCTTTGGTCTTCCCATTAAAGACCATTAGTATTTTCATAACTTATTCCATTAATCCACAAGTTATACATGAATACAAACATAAGTATTCTCATTAATTCATGAGTTACATGAGCTTCTAATGACCTTTGGTTTTTCATAACTCATAACCACAAAAAACATTGAGTTTTCTCATTACTCCATTGAACATTAAAATTGAGTTTTGTATATGAATGAAGTTTGAAATATCTTAAAATAACAACGTATGTTATATTGTCTATAAAACCTTTTGGATGCCATAAATTAATTGGTTCACTTTTCAATTATTCTCATAAATATTTTTCTTGTGGAGTAACATCTAGTAACTAATTAAATACAAACATGTAAAGGCCACATAATACACAAAATGTTAACATGTAGAAGATGCTTAAATTCTGAGAGACTATTAATTGTTTACTTACGTTGCGAGAGGAAATATGAAATGAAACCAGCGCACATGAATGGAGGAGAACAAGCAATGTTTTCAAGATGTGCTGAAATGCTCCTACTGTTATTAGTGAGATTGGGGGATAACATTTCAATGGTTCTTCAGTTGAAGCTCACAAAAAAAGGAAAAAGAGAAATGAAAGGATTGTTTAGAGGTGTATTGCCAGCCATTTTGGATGCACTAAAAGGAAAGGATTTGGGTAATTATAATTCACTCCGTATAGATAGACATTTATGAAAATATACTGTCAAAATTTACCTAAAGTCCATGCATGAAATATCTATTTGGACGTGGATGGGAGTTGGTATAAGCAAATATTTCAGTTCTTTTGTTCTAATTTCATGGTCGCTTTAAGCTTTCCATTGACAGATACTTTTTTCCCATTCATTCTTGGTGTCATCAGGAAATGAAGGGGTTTATGATTAGCTTGTTGTTGACTCATTTGTGAACACCAGTTTTCTAAAATACGACCAGCATGTTGGTAGCATTCAGCCATTCAAAAATGATTTACTGGCTATAATTGGCTCATAGACTGGCATCAATGATTCATTTAAAACCTCTATGTATATATACTGCTTGCAAGTTCGTGTTGTCTAAATTCGAAGGTTCTGCTTTTTTCTTTTTTGAAGATCATGTTGCTTCTACAACATTGAACTGCCTTGTTCTCAGCCAACCAATATGTAAATGTTTGTTTGTTTTGTGGGAACAATGAAGTTATATGTTGTGTTAGAATGAATATTCATGCCAAACAAGTTTTAAATTGTTTTTCATTACAATTTGATGTATTTTATTCAAGCTTATCTTTTTACCTTTGTGGGAGGGGTATATGATCGATCAATGATTTTCATATCCTCTGATGATAAAAATAAGTACTAGAGTGTCATTAGATTGCACTGTTGTTAGACCACTTACTTTGATTGAGAACACCTTTAAACAAAATGCAAATGGGTTGTATGATTAGCATGCAAAAAAAATAAAATAACATCAACAACGCAGGGAGTAGCATATATAAATTTATATTCTATAGATTCCATTAGTCTTTCTATTTTCAGTTGTATGAAAATTTGTGAAAAGATTGATTTACTTAGTTAAGGTGATTCGAATTTCTAGAGCTTTGTATTTGATATTTGGAGTGTTGGTTGTACTGCGGTTGAGCTTCTTAGGAGGGTCCCTTGTCCTTCCTCATTTAGGTTTACATCCTATGGCATTTACTGGATTTCCCATATTTCAGTCATGACTCTTCTCTAAAGCTGTTCTTAAATGTCTTCTTTTATGCACGCAATAATATTCATGAAAGCCACCGGATTTCTGGGATGAATTAAATCAGATCCTATAGGAAGAAAAAATAGGCAAAATCACTTTGCGACAAAGCAAATGATTCCTTTTGATGCTATTTAATATGCAATTCCTATGAAATGCTCTTTTTGTAAACAATGGGACCGACTATGTTAGCATCCCATTGCTCTTTTCTTTTTTCCAATTTTCTCCTCTCTTGTATATTCACAAAGTTTCATAGTAATACAATTTTACCAAACGAAAAAAAAAAAATTCATGAATGAATTTTTTTTTTATCGTAGTTATTGTTTTCTATAGTTACCATAACCCATTGTCTTATATTCGTTTAGCATTATTTTGAAAGCCTTTATTATGATTGATATGTTAGTATAATCTGATTTAAAGCAAGTATGTTTAGAATGAACTGAATTTTGGTTGTGGTCATTCCATTATATTCTCATTTATGACAATCCAGATGTTCTAAACATTATAATAATTATTATTATTATCTTTTTTTTTTTTTGAAGAAAACACACATCTTTTTGTGGAAGATCAAATATATTGTTAAATGTATATATGTTAGGGTTAAGGGTAGATTAGTCTTTTTTCCGTTTCCCCTTTTGTACTATAAATATTCATACAAACCCTAATAATATTTTCTGATTCATTCTCTTCAATTTCTGATTCTAACATGGTATCAGAGCTTGAATCCAATTTTTTTTTCTTTGATTTTTTGTTGGCGTTAGTTTCCGTTTGCGAGATCATCGACGTTCCGCTGTGCCGCCGTCGTGCCGCTGCCGTGCCGCCCTGCTGCGCCACCCTGCACGCCCCGTGCGGCCCTGCCCGCGCGCCGTCCGCACCGTGCCCGCGCGTGCCCGCGCCCTTCGCGCGCCGTCCGCGCCCTTGCCGCTGCCCCGCACCCAGATCCGAGCCCCCGCGCCGCCACTGCCGCTGCTGCTACTGCCCAGATCCGCGCCCCCGCACCGCTGCCGACGCGTCCCCGCGCCGCCGCTGCCCTCGCGCGTAGCCCCCGCGCCGCCAATGCCCTCGCGCGCAGCCTCCACGCCGCCGCCGCTGCCCCCGCGCCGCCGTGCAATTGTCTCGGTCGCGAGATCGCTGCGGCGAAGAATCCGCGCGAAATCCCGTAAAATCTGGGATTTTACGCGTATGTTGAATACTGCCGAGTCAACTCACCTGAGTCAACTCGCTGGTCAACTCGCTGGTCAACTCGCCGGGTCAACTCGCCGGGTCAACTCGCCCACGCCAACTCGCCCGCGCCGACTCGCCCAGGTCAACTCGCCCAGGTCAACTCGCCCGACCGTCGTCACTCTTTCGGTATTTTCTTTATCTGGCCGTTACGGGCTCATTCGGACTCCAAATATAGTCAAATTGGTACTCATTTTGCTCAGTTTTTCGTTCTGCACGTCACTGTGACCTTATTTTCTTCATCCGAGATATTATTTTTTTGCTATTCTGGTTATTTGGATATTATGGCTACGGATAACACTCAGATCATCGATGTTAAGTTTGATGGTGAAAATTATGACACCTGGTCTATCAGTCTTGAGCTTCAGCTTGATTTTCGTCACCTATTGGGTCATGTTACTGGCACCGATCCGGCCCCTGTCCTTGAACCATCCTCACCGGGTTCTGACGAGACTACCATCAAGGCCAAAGCTGAGGCATATACTAAGGCATTGTTGACATGGAAGGAGGCCGATTCTCGGGTGAAAGCATATATTGCTTCTTCGGTTATTCCAAATATCCGTAAGCATTTGAAGCCGTTCATTACAGCCAAGGAATATTGGGACTTTCTTAAGAATTTCTACACACAGACTGATGGTGCTCAGGAATTCTATCTGCATCAGGCCATTTCTACTTCTTATCAAGGGGAGCTTTCTATTCGTGATTTTTATTCTCTTTTGTCTGATTACTGGGATCAACTCGCGCCTATGGATCCTCAGATGGAGGGTATTTTTCTGACACGCTATCGTGAGTACCGTAATCGTCAGCGATTATACCAATTCTTGATGCGTCTTCGTCCTGAGTTCGAGGCTATTCGTGCACAGATTCTTCATCGCTCTCCCAAACCGTCTCTCGATACGGTTCTTTTCGAGTTGGTTGCTGAGGAGACGCGCCTTCGCACTGTTGTCACTCCGCCTATCGTTAATCATAGTTCTGTCAATGTTGCACATCGTCAAGACAATCGCTACACCCGGGTCACTTGCTATTATTGTCATAAATTTGGACATGTTCAAACTGAATGTCGTAAGCGTGCTCGTGATGGTGCTCCTCTTGTTTATGTACCTCGCACTTCAGCTCCTGGAGCACTTCCTCTAGTGCCTCGTTCACTAGATCCTGCAGCACCTCGTGCCCCAGCGCCTCGGGCACCAGCACCTCGGGCACCATTTACATTTCCTCCGCGTCGTTTTCAGCCTCGACCTGCAGCTGCTGTTGCATCTGATTTTTCTACTGATCCACAGGCATATTCTCCCTCTCAGATCAGTGAGAGTCTTGCACAACTCCATCTCCAACAACAACAGCTACAGGATATGCTTCGCTCAGTGACTGGTAGTGATTCATCTGCTCCCTTTTCTGCTTCTACTGCGGCGACAGGTAACCTTACTTCCTCATGGATTCTTGATTCTGGAGCTTCCCATCATATGACTTCTCAAGCATCCTTTATTAGTCGTCCTACTCGCTTGTTTCCCACTCCTGTTATTCGTACGGCGGATGGGACTCCCCTGTCTGTGTCGAGTTCTGGTTCTCTGGCTGATCCTTCTCATCGTTTTCAACTTCCTGAAGTTTTTCATGTTCCTGGCCTATCATTAAATTTGCTTTCTGTTGGTAAAATTGCTGATCATGATTGTCTCATTACCTTTGATTCTTCTACTTGTTCTGTACAGGATCGTCGTACGGGGAAGCAGATTGGGACAGGCTCTAGACATGGTGGGCTTTACTACATGGATCATCTTCATATTCCTTCGTCTTCTGCAGCTTCTGCTCGCTTGATTTCCTCTCCTCCTTCCTCCTTTGATGTTTGGCACCGCCGTCTTGGCCATCTCTCTCCTCCAAGACTTCGTTATCTAATAAGTACCGGTGTTTTAGGTTCTTTTTCAAAAACTGAGCTTCAACCATGTGTGGGCTGCAAGTTGGCAAAACACTTGGCTCTTCCATTTCCTACTAGTAATAACATTTCTGCTTCTCCTTTTGATCTAGTCCACTCTGATGTTTGGGGTCCCTCCCCTATTCCTTCTAAAGGTGGTAACCGTTATTACGTTATTTTTATTGATGACTTTTCTCGCTATACTTGGATTTATTTGATGAATAGCCGTTCTGACTTGTTACCCATCTATAAGTCTTTTGCTACAATGGTTGAAACTCAGTTCTCCAAACGCATCAAGGTGTTTCGCTCTGATTGTGGTGGTGAATACTGTTCTCGTGCTTTTCGTGATTTTTTATCCTCCCAAGGCACTCTACCACAGCTTTCCACTCCTTATGCTCATCAGCAGAACGGGGTTGCTGAACGTAAACATCGTCATATCCTCGAAATGACCCGGTCCTTACTCCTTTCTGCTTCTGTTCCTGTTCAGTTTTGGGGTGAGGCTGTTCTTACAAGTGTGTATCTCATCAATCGCACTCCTTCGTCTATCACTGCTGGCATCTCCCCCTTTCAGCGTCTTTATCATAGTCCTCCCGATTATTCTCGTCTTCGTGTTTTTGGATGCACGTGTTTTGTCCTACTTCCTCCTCTTGAGCGTACGAAGTTGTCTCCTCGTTCTGCTATGTGTGTCTTTCTTGGGTACAGTACTGAGATCAAAGGATATCGATGCTATGATCCTGTTGCTCGTCGTCTTCGGACATCTTGTCATGTCACATTCTTTGAGAATCATCCATACTATGCTCTTCGTTCGCCTCCTGTTCCTCTTCCCCCATCCACGGTTGAGGAAGTCACATTTTTGGACTTTTCTATTCCTGATTTCTCATCTTCATCTTCTGCTCCTGAGTCATCTATTCCGTCTGTACCTGACCACTCTTCATCGTCAGTCTCATCTTCACCCTTGCCGTCTTTGTCCACCTCTATTCAAGATGATTCACGTGGAACAATCCCGTCTACTCCTACACCTATTCCTGATGCTGCTTTACCGGAAGACGATTCTGCTCCCGCACCAGTTGCTCCTCGTCGCAATCCACCTCGCGCTCGTCGACCTCCTCAACGACTTAGCTTGGTTGCCTCTGATTCTTTTTCTCCTAGTTTTCAGTGTTTTCTTTCCGCTGTTTCCACTCATTGGGAGCCCCAATCATATCGTGAGGCTGTCGGCATTCCAGAATGGGAAGGTGCTATGACAGAGGAGCTTAGTGCATTACAACGCACTCATACATGGGACATTGTACCACTTCCTCCAGGGAAGACTCCTATCAGCTGTAAATGGGTCTATAAGATCAAGACCAACTCTGATGGTTCGATTGAGCGTCACAAGGCTCGGTTGGTTGCCCGTGGTTTCACTCAGCAGCATGGTATTGATTATGATGAGACATTTGCTCCTGTAGCGAAGATGACGACAGTTCGTACTTTGATTTCTGTTGCTTCTGTTCGTCAATGGCCCATTTATCAGCTTGATGTCAAGAACGCTTTCCTTCATGGTGATTTATCAGAGGAGGTTTACATGACTCCTCCTCCGGGTCTTCCTCATCCATCTGGTCATGTATGCCATCTTCACCGCGCTCTCTATGGTCTCAAGCAAGCTCCTCGCGCTTGGTTCGCTCGATTCACTGATGCTATATGTGCTGCTGGGTTTGTCCCGAGTTCCTCTGATCCAGCTTTATTTGTTCACACCTCTGGTCCTCATCGTACTCTCTTGCTGCTTTATGTTGATGACATGATCATCACCGGCGATGATTCTTCTCATATACAGTCGGTCAAGCAACATCTTCAGCGTCAATTTGAGATGAAAGATCTTGGCAAACTTCGATATTTTCTAGGCTTGGAAGTTGCTTCTGCTCCGCGTGGTTATCTTCTCTCCCAACGTAAGTATACTGCTGACTTGATCGACCGTGCCTGTCTGACTGATGATCGCATCTCTCCCACTCCTATTGAGCTTCATGCTAAGCTCCGACCTGACGATGGAGAACCACTTTCTGATGTTACTCGTTATAGACAGCTTGTTGGAAGCCTCGTCTATCTCACTGTCACTCGTCCTGACATTGCCTATGCTGTGCATATTGTCAGCCAGTTCGTCGCTGCCCCTCGTACTGTTCATTATGCAGCAGTTCTTCGGATTATACGCTATCTACGTGGCACTATATCTCGTGCTCTACTGTTACCGTCTTCTTCTACTCTTGAACTTCGTGCTTATACTGATGCTGATTGGGCAGGAGATGTCACAGATCGAAAATCTACGACTGGTATATGTGTGTTTCTTGGTGACTCTCTTATATCTTGGAAGGCCAAGAAACAAGACATTGTTTCTCGTTCGAGTGCTGAGGCCGAATATCGTGCTATGGCATCCGCTACTGCTGAGGTCGTTTGGCTTCGATGCCTCCTCTCTGACATGGGTGTCATCCTCTCTGCGTCTACTCCTCTATATTGTGATAACAAGAGCGCCATTCAAATTGCTAGCAATCCAGTTTTTCATGAACGTACGAAGCACATCGAGATCGATTGTCACTTCGTTCGTCATCACTTTCTTGCGGGCACTATATCACTCCCATATATCTCTTCTTCTCTTCAGTTATCTGATTTTTTCACAAAGTCACATACACTTCAGCGGCATGACTTCTTGTTGAACAAACTCTCGGTGTATGATCCACCATGAGTTTGAGGGGGGGTGTTAAATGTATATATGTTAGGGTTAAGGGTAGATTAGTCTTTTTTCCGTTTCCCCTTTTGTACTATAAATATTCATACAAACCCTAATAATATTTTTTGATTCATTCTCTTCAATTTCTGATTCTAACATATATCACAGCGGAATAAGGAAGGAGGAATATCTGATTCCAACTCCCACACTTTTTATTACACACTTAACTATAAGCAAGAAACATCTATTAACACATGAACACTGATTTAGATAATCACAAGAACTTTATAATAATCACAATGATTGAATCCCAAAATTGTCTAATAAAGTGATGTTGGATTTTTTTAAAAATTTTTTTGATGAAATGTTTCTGAATGGCAAGCAAAGGAACCCTATACAAAACTCATTATGTATTATTTGTTTTTATTTTATTTTATTTGGTGAATGAGAGTTAATGGCAGGTTATCCATTTTGTAGATTGATAATTGCTCTAGAGAATTTTATGAGGATATGCTGAACCAGAAAATCAATATCAAAATAGTTATCCATTTAAATATTTCAACACACATTTTATATACAAGTTTCAAATATCAAAATACTTACAAAATCATATAGACATTTTGTCCAAGGACTAATAAGAAAGAAAAAATTGAAGTTGAGGACTTACAATAAAATATGAAGAAGGGATAAACTGATCACTAAATAATATAGTTAACAAGAACATTAAAATAAAAATCACATTTCACAAACTAACAGTGTATGGACGTATGTTTGGTTGATGATCTAAAAACAAAATAGACGATTGAATTTAGGGACTTAAAAAAAATATGAAGAAGGGAGGGCTTGATCTCCAAATAAACATGTTTACAAGAATTTAAAACTAAAAATCCTTTTTTAAAAATATGTTAAATATGTCCATTTGCACATGCATTACAATTAGTATATAAAATGGTCCAACTTTCTAGGGTGATGCTCTAGTATTTCCTTTCTTCTTACAATAAAAAAAAAAAATAGTTTTAAGTCCCCGTAAACTATCGAATTTAGCTATCGATCCCTCACTTCTTCATATTTTAGTTTTAGTCCCTATATTTAAAGATAATTTAGGAATAAGTCCCTGGGAGGGACTTATTCCTAAATTGTTAAGTTTATTTTTTAGTCCCTGGGAGGGACCTATTCCTAAATTATCATTTAAATGTAGGGACTAAAACCAAAATGTGAAGAAGTGAGGGATCGATAGCTAAATTCGATGGTTTATGGGGACTTAAAACTATTTTTTTTTTTTATTGTAAGAAGAAAGGAAATACTAGAGCATCACCCTAGAAAGTTGGACCATTTTATATACTAATTGTAATGCATGTGCAAATGGACATATTTAACATATTTTTAAAAAAGGATTTTTAGTTTTAAATTCTTGTAAACATGTTTATTTGGAGATCGAGCCCTCCCTTCTTCATATTTTTTTTAATATTTATAAAAATAACCCCGCCTATTGAATATTAGCAAAAAAATAACCCTGGACCTGGTCAAACCGGGTCAAGGAGCTAAACTTGCTAATGTTCATTTTTGAGGGGGTAGTTTTGCAAATTATCCTAAAAACAATTTGAAAAAATTAATTAGAGGTCCTCCCAGCCACCTCTTATTATTTTTAGGTCTCTTGACTTTTTGAAGATATTTCTGGGTTCGTAAGTTTCAATCTCACTATTTCTAAGTCCAAACTAACGCTTTTCGTCAGATTCCTCGTTAGCATATTGAAAATACTCCTTTAACAACCAAATTTTTCATGAATCATCCAAAACCCATTGTTTCTCTTTCTCACCGACTATAACTTTCATTCTTCTTCCCCAATCGTCCAAAACCTTCACTTCAAAACCCTAGAAGAATCCACCAATGGTTGATCTACCCAAAATCGTGCCTTCGAAATCCTAAATCGAACATAGAAATCCACGATGATAATGATTAACACCGTCAAATACTTTTCGACGAAGAAGGTGAAGAAGGAGGAACCACAAGACGCACGCTACCAACTTCGAAACCTTAAACCGATGGTGGCAGCGGCGAGGAGGGGATCGAACCACAAGAACTCCCCATTGTAAGCTATCTTAATCCATTTTGGTACTTTGATATGACTTTTGATTATATTGTTTGAAATGAAGAAGGAATCACTTCAAACATCCAAGGCTTCCATCGAAGGAAGCAGATGTAAACATTTCTTCGTGTTCCACTTGTTGATTTTGTGAAATATATGTTGTTATGTACTTTGTACATTGTTAATTAATCTGGGTACATGATTAATCAATCTGGGTGCATTTTTAATCTATCGGGGTACACTGTTATCATGTATATATATGTTAATTATGAGTTTCATGTTTAATTGTTGAATGTTTATCAAATACATAGAGTTTATTAACCATTTTATACTCCATGAGATTTCCCTAGTCTTAAACACTGATAACCCTTGTTTAATATTGGGATTAGCAATACCACATGGATGAAGTAATACTTAAATAGAAATTCACACTTAAGAAGTTTTCCTTTTCATATAATCAATAGGCCTAGGAAGGATGTTCCCCCCCTCTTTGACCATACACATTAATAATGGATAAATGCCCCAAAAAATTAATACAATTTATGCTATTATATATATTGTGTATAAGTCACATCTTTTAATAAAAGATGAGGTGTTTTGCCATCTTGTCAATTATATAATATGACTATGCATGTGTATCATTATAAGTCATATATATGTTTATCTTTTGTTTATTAGATATAATATATCAGATATGTTTATTAGATACATAGATTTATGGCTATGCACATTGTTATTGTTAATTAATCTGGGTACACTGTTAATTAATCTGGATACACTGTTTATCTATTTGGGTACACTATTAATCATGTATGTATATGTTACTTGTGAGTTTCATGTTATTATTTATGTGATTTTGATATGGATTGTTAGCTAGCATGTCTTTATTAGGTACATTATTCTTGTACATCATATGGAAGAATGATGTGCTGATTTTGGCTTGGTCCTAGTCTTAGTCTCTTTGTACATATATATTCTTAGTCTTTTAGTATATATATAACTTATGTTTTTTGGGCATCATATGAGACAAATGAGTAATTGTTCCTTTGATCCTCCTTTAAGAATATTTTAATATTATGATAGAATATAGTTCTGTTATAATTTTTAGGTTGAACTGCGGCATGTTCGTAAACAAATTTGGTGAGTATCTTATCAAAAAGATGAACATGAACTTCAGGCAAGACGACATTCTAAGATTCAGAGCTGAATATGCTGCGAAGATCCTAAGACGATCCAAAGAAAGTGTTATGAATGGACAAGAATTATGTTATATATTATACTTGTGTTATACTATTATGAATGAAAGTTGTGTTATGAATGGATCTTGTGTATATTTCTTAACCAATTGATGTTATGAATAGAATTGATTTTTAAACGATAATTGTTTTATCTAAAGAAAGTGTGTTATAAATGAACATGAACTATGTTATATATTATATATTTATATATAACTTGTGTTATATCATTATGAATGGAAGTTGTAAGGCCCACAAGGCCCAATCCATGAAAAGTGACTTCATGATGACGACATTTGGTGTGTCGACATGACTAGGCTAAATGATCTAGTTGGACAGCCGAACACTCCTTGAGAGGATATCACCTCGAGTAATCTAAGGCACAACCAAATGACAGGTCTGGTCGGGCGACCTTATTACTCAGCTACGAGTAGTCTAAAGGACGACCAGATGACAGGTCTGGTCGGGCGACCTTATTACTCATGTACGAGTAGTGTAAGGCACAGCCAGACGACAGGTCTGATCAGATGACCTTATTACTCGGGTACGAGTAGTATAAGGCACGACCAGACGTCAGGACTGGTCGATCGACCTTACTCCTCGCAGACATAAGCGGAAACATAACACCTAGGCAGGCATGCAAAAGGACACTGAACAGAAGTAGAAACGGTCAGAAGACCACAAATATCTATAACCGTCACGTTGGCAATTAAAGCCCATTACCAGCAGAACGTGGGTAATCAAGGACGACGTGGAGATTAATTACGAGAAATGTTTCCCTGAAAAAATGCTCACTAACATTTAGTGGCAAAATAGTTACAATGTGACCCATGGAACTACGTGAGACTTGATCCCTCCAGGGTACGTAGCAGCCTATAAAGAGATCGCGCGCACAACACTCTTAAGCAGTTCAGGTAAGCATCTTCACTACTGTCAGGCACAGTCATTGTTGTTACAACCAAAATTCTATATCGCCTTAACCTATTCCCACCACCAAAAAACCCTCACCTATGTTTCTTTGAAGTTCCGAATCCCAAATTACAAATTTAACTATAAGAGAAAAATATCCACCTCAGTTTGACGTCGTCTGTGGAATTTTGGAACAAAAGACAAAGATTCACAATGTCAAACCTGAATGACCTTCATGTAGAGGGCCAACAAGATGGGGGCAGCCTCCGGACTAATACTAGCGGCGGCTCGCCAGGAACTCTGACAAGCCAGGTTCAAGATCTCGTGCGGGCAATGGAGTCTTCACAAGAGAATCTATTCATCCGGTTGCAAGGATCAATGCAGTAGATGTTTGAGGCCTTGATGCAACAGTTCCACACGAATGGGCATCAACAGCCACCAGGCCCGGAGGAAGTCTAGCCACCAGCTCCGGTGCTTCCTCACCCCATTGTCGACAACGTCGAAGTTTTGGAAGGAAGTACTTCTTCCAACCAAAGGCAGCGGTCACGACAACGTTAGCGCACCCCGCGGGCGGGCCGTCGACCTCATTTAGAGTAGAGGCGCAGTCGTTCTCCTCACGGGGAGTGATCCGCCCAACAGGAAACTTCACGGAGGCAAGCGAACCAGGAGCGGTCAGCCTTGCGCGATGTATCCGAGGGTCATCAACGCGACTCTCTCCACACCAGCCAACCAGGGGAGCAGTCGTGCAGCCTCGTCATACTTTACGCTCCAAAGTGCATCGCATTTCGAATCGTGAAATGGTAGAGCATGCGATACGGGGATTTGCTTCCCCATTCTGCACAGAGGTCCTCAGAGAACGACTACCGCATAGGTTTGTCCAACCCAAATTCAAGTTGTACAACAGCACGACAATCCATACGATCACACCCTGGTGTTTCGGTACTCGATGGCATTGTACAAGCTGTACGATGATGGGTTATTGTGCCGCCTCTTCCCCTCCAGCCTGGAAGGGGCCACGTAGACCTGGTTCCATCTCCTTCCGCCCGTGACGATCAGGACTTTTGAGGAGCTCGGAACTATGTTCGCCGAACACTTCATCTGTAGCCAGCGAAGGAAGAAAGACCTGGGGGATCTCATGAAGATCTAAATGCATTCAGGTGAAATGATTTGGCAGTATGTTGATCATTTTCGCGTCCTGAATTTCGAAGTTGAATACTGCAATGAAGACGCAACAATCATGGCATTCCGGAATGTCCTGCCATCCGAAAATGGTCTCAAGGAGTCGCTTATCAAGTGTACTCCCTCCGACTTGCGAGATCTGATGGGCGTGCTTAAAAGTACGCTAAAGTGAAAGAGGAGTTCAGGATCCTGAAGCAGGCGGTGATTGCATTCAAGTCATAACCAGAGATGACCTCTCCATCACCATCGACAAAGCGCGCACAAGAATCTCATCCGAAAGACCAGCGGGGAGAGAAAAGCAGAAGGTCGGGTGCCTCGACCAACGAGGTGCGAGAGGGGCAGATGATGTATTTTAAGATTCCCCCGTCCCAAATCTTATCCAAGATCCAAGGACAGCCTTGGTTCAGATGGCCGGCGCCCATGAGGAGTGACAAATCAAAGCAAGACCAAAGTCTCCGTTGTGACTCTCATAAGAGCGTGGGCCACACCACCGACAAATGCTGCATCCTCCGGGCGTTCCTGGAGAACCAGATCCGAAAGGGTCACATGAAATAGTACGACCCATCAAAAAATGTTCCACGTCTAGCGTGCAACATGTGATAAACATCGGCTCCAACACCGCGGCTGGGATTATCGACGTCATATTCGGGGCGTTCCTCATTTCACCTCACCGAAAAGTGTCTGGCGAGAATCGAAGAAGATGCAGGTCTTGTTCGAGATGATGCAGATCGACCAGGAGCCGAAGCTGGTCCTTAAAAGGCCACGAGGAGATGATAACAGTATCATCACCATCATCACCTTCTCTAACGCTGACCTGGAGGAAGTCCAGGCTCCACATTCAGATGCACTGGTAATCACCTTACGCATCTCTAACTTTGACATGAAGAGGATTCTTGTGGATACAAGGAGCTCGGCATACATCCTTTTCATGAAGCCTTTCCTTCGGATGGGATTGAAAACCGCTAACCTCACCCCGACAAAGGATCCTTTGGTCACTTTCAATGGAGCATGAGTTGTCCCGGCGGGACACGTCACGTTGCCGGTTCAAGCGGAAAATCAAACTACCATGACAGATTTCATCGTCATAGACCTCTCGTCTCCATACAACGCAATTATTAGATGTTCTTGGCTGGCAGCAATGAAGGCAATTCCGTCCACCTACCATCAACGTCTTCGTTTCCCCACAGCTCAGAGGATAATGGAGATACGAGGGGACCAGATCACTGTGAAGCGCTGTTATATGGCGGCGATGGCAGGGAAGTTGGCCCTGTTAGAGTTCGAGGAGCTGTCCGAAGAAGGAGAGATTCATCCAAAGAGGTAGCAATTACTTCAAGACCGGGTTAAGGCTGATGAGCGCCGGCCTGGTCCTGAAGACAAGGTTCTTGAAGACCTCGAACAGGTTCAGATAGATCCCCTTGACCCTAAGAAATATTTTCTCGTCGGGAATTTGCTTTCTGCAGAAGATAGAAAGGCGATACTCGACCTCCTTGTTGAGAACAAGGGCGTATTCGCGTGGAGACCTCAAGATATGCCAGGGATCGACCCCGGAGTGGTGAATCACTGACTGTACATCTCACCGGCCGTCCGAACAGTCCAACAGAAACAACGACGAATGGCCACAGTACACACCGATGCGGTGCGAGATGAAGTGAATAAGCTCTTGACCGCCAGGTTCATCCGCGAGGTGTGACACCCCGAATGGCTGGCCAACATGGTGGTGTTTCCCAAGAAGAATAAGAAGTGGTGAGTATGTGTGGACTTCACTGACCTGAATAGCGCATGCCGAAGGACAACTTTCCACTTTCGAAGATTGACCAGCTGATGGACTCCTCATCGGGTAATGAACTAATGAGTTTCATGGATGCTTATTCAGGCTATCACCAGATCCCGACCAGGAGAAAACGACATTTATAATACCCACTAGCATTTACTGCTATAAAGTAATGTCATTCGGGTTGAAGAATGCTAGAGCCACATATCAATGATTGGTGACTAAGGTCTTCTAGCATCAGATCGGCAAGACTATAGGAGTCTACATCAACGATATGATGGTCAAAAGCGAGCATCGAGTTGACCATCTGATCCACCTGGAAGAAGTCTTCGCTGTATTGCGCAAATACTGCCTAAAATTAAATGCCACCAAATGGTCCTTCGGAGTCACCTCGGGCAAATTTTTGGGGTATCTGACGACAAAGCGGGGGATCGAAGCTAATCTTGATCAGATCAAGCGATCATGGAGATAGAGCCTCCTCGGAACAAGAAGGAAGTGCAGAAGTTGGCCGGGAGGTTGGCCACTCTCAATCGGTTCATCTCTAGAGCCACGGATCGGTGTCAACTCTTCTTCCAGCTGCTGCGGAAGGCTCAGAAATTTGAGTGGACACCAGAATGTTCAAAAAGCGTTAGGGAAATAAAAAAGTACCTCATCACGCCGCAACTTCTGGAGAGTCCTTCCTTAGGGGGACATCCTACTCCTCTACATTGCAGCATCCGATCATGCCGTTAGCTCCGCGCTATTAAAGGACGTCGACCAAGCACAAAGGGCAATCTACTATGCAAGTAAGGCGCTCAACGGGGAAGAAATCGGGTATTCCCGTATCAAAAGGCTTGCATTCGCTTTACTCGTTTCTGTCTGAAAACTACGCCACTACTTTCAAGCCCATTCAATACTTGTCATCACTGACTCGCCTCTCAAAGCTGTGTTGCGAAAGGAAGACGTTGCAGGTCGATTGCTAAAGTGGGCGGTGGAGCTGTTAGCCTTTGACATCCACTACCAGCCCAAAAATGCAATCAAAGGGCAGGTGGTCGCAGACATTATCGCCGACCTTACACCTGCAGAACAACAGGTCTATACCATCTCGACTACAGACTCATTTCTTGGACACTCCATGTCGATGGGGTGTTAATCGCAGAGGGTCAGGAGCTGGGATAATCTTGCAGAGTGAACATGGTTTCCTATTCAAGCACGCAATCAAACTGGGGTTCAAGGCCTCCAACAAAGAAGCTGAATACGAAGCTCTCATCGCGGGTTGGAATTCGCTGTAGATCTTGGCATCCATAAACTGACATAGCGACTCTCAGCTTGTAGTGTGTCAGAGCATTGGAGAACATCAGACGAAAGATGATCGCATGGCGGCCTATCAAAGTTATGCACGTATTCTGCTCACAGAGATCGATGATTGAAAATCCACGCAATCTATCGCGAGCAGAACACTCAAGTTGATGCCCTAGCGAAATTAGCAAATGTTCTGGAAAGAGAATCATCTCTAGAAATTCAGGTCGAGTTCTTGGGGAACCAAGCATTGTTCACCTCGAGCAGGTCATGGCAGTAGAGTCGGAACCCCGGGAAACGACATGGATGGATCTCATACTGTCTTACTTGAAAGACAATTACCTCCTAGTAGACAAGGAAGAGGCCAGAAAAATTAAGATCCGATCTACTCGGTTCTTGATCTCTGAACAAGGCGTACTCTACAAGCAGAGCTTCAAAGGCCCACTCCTCAGGTGTGTCACCATCGAGGCGGCCAAGAAAATATTAGAAGAAATGCACTCCGGGATATGCGGTAGCTACACGGTCTCATGGTCCTTGACGAAACGCGTACTGACCATCAGATATTTCTGGCCAACCCTGGCGAAAGATGCGTTCGATTTGGTGAGAAAATGCGATAAATGTCAGCGGTTCGGCCGCTGATTCACCGACCAGCAGGGGACTTGACTACACTATCAAGTCCTTGGCCATTCGCGCAATGAGGGTTCGATATAGTCGGACCTATGCCTTTAGCTCCATCGCAGAAGAGATTCCTCCCGGTCGCCACTGACTATTTCATCAAATGGGTGGAGGCAGTGGCTCTGGCTAGAATCCATGATGTCGAGGTGTGGAGTTTCCTTTTGAAAGAGATTGTATGCCGGTTCGGGGTGCCGAACACTATAATCTCTGACAAGGACGCAGTTTGACAACGCCACCATCAGGGAGTTTTGCGAGGAGCTAGAAATAAAACACCTCTTCTCTTATCCTCGCTCCCCCCAAGCGAACGGCCAAACGGAGATCACCAACAGGACCATCCTAGACGGGATTAAGAAGTGACTTGATGCGGCCAAAGGCAATTGGGTGGACGAGCTTCTCTCAGTGCTATGGGCATATCGAACCACGGCACGACGAGCCATAGGGGAGACTCCGTTCTCCCTAGCCTTCGGCGTTAAGGCAGTGATTCCCATAGAGCTCGAGATCCCAACTTTTCGAACCGAGAACTTTGAACCTCGAGCTAAAGAAGAAGTTCTGGTGTTTGAACTCGATTTGAGGGACGAGCGAAAGGAAGCAGCCTTCATCAGAATGGAAAATTACCGGAACAAGATTGCTCGAAGCTACAACAAAAGGGTTTCGCGATGAAGCTTGTGGTCGAAGACTTGGTACTTCAAGAGGTATTCCGTGAAAACAATCAGATAGTAAGCTCGGACTCAGTTGGAAAGGACCCTACAAGGTCGTCGGACTGGGCCCCAAAGGAGCTTACTATTTAGAATGAATGAATGGAGAGGAACTCATTTGACCTTGCAATGTAATGCATTTTAAAAAGTACTACTTTTGAGATAAAAGTTTTTTGCTTCATTTCAATTGATTATCAATATGTCATGTGAATGAACGCCCGTTCGAGGTCGCGCCGTGGACTAGTTTTCAAATAGGACATTCTTAAGAGAGGTCGCGAGATAGCACTCTCAATAAGGATGCTGCACTCTAAAGAGGTTGCAAAGCATAGCACTCTACGGAGGTCGCGTGACGGGCCAGTTCAAGTCAATGGATGAACACTCTTTGTAAGAGGTAGCACGGGGGACACCTCATTCATCGATAAGCACTCGAGTAAAAGGTTTACAAAAGTGAGAGACATCACAAAGGTGAGGTTGTTCGAAGTATAAGCTTCCCCTATGCTCACATGGTCTAAAAGGACACATGTCATGATTAGACAAGACATGAGCCATTTGGCGTAAGGCCCACTAGGTCCAATCTACGAAAAGCGACTTCATGATGAAGACATTTGGTGTGTCGACACACTAGGCTAAAGGATCTAGTCGGACGATCGAACACCCCTTAAGAGGATATCACCTCAAGTAATCTAAGGCACGACCAGATGACAGGTCTGATCGGGCGACCTTATTACTCAGCTACGAGTAATCTAATGCATGACCAGATGACTGGTCTGGTCGGGCGACCTTATTACTTGGGTACAAGTAGTCTAAGGCACGACCAGATGCCAGGACTGATCGGTCGACCTTACTCCTCGCAGACACACGTGGAAACATAACGCCTATGCAAGCATGCTAAAGGACACCAAGGAGACGTAGAAACGGTCAGAAGACCACAAACATCTGTAACCTCCACGTTGGCACTTAAAGCCCATTACCAGCATAACGTGGGTAATCAAGAGACGATGTGAATATTAATTACGGGAAATGTTTCCCTAGAAAAATGTTCACTAACACTTAGTGGCAAAGCGGTTACAATGTGACCAATGGAACTACGTGAGACTTGATCCCTCTAGGGTACATAGGCAGCCTATAAAGAGGTCGCGTGCACAACACTCTTAAGCAGTTCAAGTGAACATCTTCACTACTACCAGGCACAATCATTGTTGTTACGACCAAATTCTATATCGCCTTAACCTATTCCCACCACCAAAAAACCCTCACCTAAATTCCTTTGAAGTTATGAATCCCAAATTACAAATTTAATTGTACGGAAAAAATATCCACCTCATGTCTCAAACATAAAATCTCACAGTCAAAAAAGAAACTTATCTGCAAAAGTAAATTGTATCTCAGATTCTTTTTATAAATCCATCAATCCAAGAGACTGAAAATCCATAGGCAAGAAGTGGAAGAAAAAATAAATCCTAACTTTTACATGTAGAATGGATCACAATGATTTTAGGTTTCAAATGGAGAAACACAAAATGTTCCGATTTCGTTCTCCCCGCGATTTGGGGGAAAATGGTATTATCGGAGAGGAGAAATGGATTTAGAAGAAAAAAAGGGAGTGTTCGATAAAGAAGGGTTCGAATGTAAAAGGAGATGATGAGTTGAAAAATAAAAGATTTGAAAGAGTATTTTTGGATGTTTAAAAAGGGGATCTGATGGAATCTGTGAAGTTGGATTAAAAAATAATTGGTTTGGGAGATAGAGACCTAGAGAAAATTCAAAAAAGTCAAGGGACCTAAAAATAATAAAGGGATGACTTGGAGGACCTCTAATTAATTTTCCTTATCAATTCTGAGATTTCTTTCATTTCGAATTGGTTGGCCAGCCAAGTCAATACAATTGCTTAGTCCCCTGTCGGCACCCAATTCTTAAAATCGGAGATACCTTCGGCGTTGAGGCGGTGATTCCTATAGAGCTCGAGATCCCAACTTTTCGGACCGAGAACTTTGAACCTCGAGCTAACGAAGAAGTTCTGGTATTTGAACTCGATTTGAGGGACGAGTGAAGGGAAGCGGCCTCCATCAGAATGGAAAATTACCGGAACTAGATTGCTCGAAGCTACAACAAAAGGGTTTCACGACGAAGCTTTTGCGTCGAAGACTTGGTCCTTCAAGAGGTATTCCCTAAATCCCGAAAACGATTAGATAGTAAGCTCGGACCCAGTTGGGAAGGACCCTACAAGTTCGTTGGACTGGGCCCCAAAGGTGCTTATTATTTAGAATGAATGAATGGAGAGGAACTCATTTGACCTCGCAATGTAATGCATTTGAAAAAATACTACTTTTGAAATAAAAGTTTTTTGCTTCATTTCAATTCATTATCAATATGTCATGTGAATGAACGCCCGTTCGAGGTTGCGCCATGGACTGGTTTTCAAATATGACATTCTTAAGAGAGGTCGCGAGATAGCACTCTCAATAAGGATGTTGCACTCCAAAGAGGTTGCAAAGCATAGCACTCTACGGAGGTCGCGTGACGGGCCAGTTCAAGTCGATGGATGAACACTCTGTAAGAGGTAGCACGGGGGACACCCCATTCATCGATAACCACTCGAGTAAAAGGTTTACAAAAGTGAGAGACATAGGTTACACTCACAAAGGTGAGGTCGTTCGAAGTATAAGCTTCCCCTATGCTCACATGGTCTAAAAGGACACGTGTCATGATGAGACAAGACATGGGCCATTTAGCGTAAGGCCCACTATGCCCAATCCATGAAAAACGACTTCATGTTGACGACATTTGGTGTGTCAACATGACTAGGCTAAAGGATCTAGTCGACGGTTGAACACCCCTTAAGAGGATATAACCTCGAGTAATCTAAAGCACGACCAGATGACAGGTCTGGTCGGGCGACCTTCTTACTCAGCTACGAGTAGTCTAATGCATGACCAGATGACTAGTCTGGTCGGGCGATCTTATTACTCGGGTATGAGTAGTCTAAGGCACGACCAGATGCCAGGACTGATCAGTCGACCTTAGTCCTCGCAGACATACGTGGAAACATAACGCCTACGCAGGCATGCCAAAGGACACCGAGCAGACGTAGAAACAGTTAGAAGACCACAAACGTCTGTAACCTCCACGTTGGCATTTAAAGCCCATTACCAGCATAACGTGGGTAATCAAGAGACGACGTGAATATTAATTACGGGAAATGTTTCCCTAGAAAAAAGCCCACTAACACTTAGCGACAAAACGGTTACAATGTGACCAATGGAACTACGTGAGACTTGATCCCTCTGGGGTACATAGGCAGCCTACAAAGAGGTCACGCGCGCAACACTCTTAAGCAGTTCAAGTGAACATCTTCACTATTGCCAGGCACAATCATTGTTGTTACGACCCAAATTCTATATCGCCTTAACCTATTCCCACCATCAAAAAACTCTCACCTAAATTCCTTTGAAGTTCTGAATCCCAAATTACAAATTTAATTGTATGGGAAAAATATCCACCTCATGTCTCAAACATAAAATCTCACAGTCGAAAAAAGAAACTCATCCGTAAAAGTAAATTGTATCTCAGATTCTTTTTGTAAATTCATCAATCCAAGAGACTGAAAATCCATAGGCAAGAAGAGGAAGAAAAAACAAACCCTAACCTTTACATGTAGAATGGATCACAATGGTTTTAGGGTTTCAAATGGAGATGCACAAAGGGTTCCGATTTCGTTCTCCCCGCGATTTGGGGGAAAAATAGTGTCATCGGAGAGGAGAATTGGAATTTAGAAGAAAAAAAGGGAGCGTTCGATGAAAAAGGGTTCGAATGTAAAATGAGGGGATGAGTTGAAAAATAAAAGGTTTGAAATGATATTTTTGGATGTTCAAAAGGGGATCTGACGGAATCTGTGAAGTTGGACTTAAAAATAATTGGTTTGGAAGATAGGGACATAGAGAAAATTTAAAAAAATCAAGGGACCTAAAAATAATAAAGAGGTGACTTGGAGGACTTCTAATTAATTTCCCTGTTCAATTCTGAAAGGAAAATGTTTGACAGGCCCCATCTTTATAGGCCCCAAGTAAACCCCATGTGTATAATATCTGTTTTACTCTTTTAGTGATTTTTTCTTTATTCGATAACTGTTCCCATAATTAAGGAGGCAGTAATAATTACCCTCTTCCACCTATAAAGAAATTAATGACGGTGACAATAAATCATTTTCATTTATAATTCATATTTCTTGTTTTGTTTTTGAATTATTTATACATCAATAATCAATAGTTCATTTACTTTTTAAAACACCATTATTGTTTTTAAAAACACCTAACATGAGATCGGAAATGATTTATGTTATGCAGTTGTTTGTAATTATTTGATTTTATAAATTTATATTTGTTGAATCTGGTCTTTGATAGTAAATTATTTTTATTGGCATGTTCTTTCATTTTAGATGATTTAACACAAATCTTCTAAATTCGTTTAAAATTTTCTTTTATGTTTGATTTAAAATTTATTTTTAAATGTGTAGTAACACTCATACATTGTTATTTTAATTTTTTTTAAAAGTGAGTTACATTTCTAAAGAATTCAGTTACATTTGTAAAAAATCAGTTACATTTATATAGTCAATTACATTTTCCTTGGAAGACAATCCGGAAAAGGATTTCATTGTTGAAGTTGAGCAGCAATGTGTAGAAGCAATCGTGTCAAATATTGGAATGACATTTTAAAGATAACTTAGTTACATTCATCATAACATTAACATTAACCAAACTGAATATACATATTCCTTAAAGTTGTTTACATTCCTCTAATAGTTAGTTACATTTTCTGAAACACGGTTAATATTGTGTGGTTCTTATCTTTTATTTTTCTATCTTTTTTTTACCTGCAGTAATTGATATTACATATCATACACATGTGAACATACATACTCTTAAATTTTTACTCCACATGCATAATAGAATTCACACATACAACGGTCATGCATACACGAAGTTAGTTACATTTCAAAGATAGTTACATTTTGTAATTTTAAACAAACTGAAAATAAGAATGTGTTATTTTTTCTTTAAAAAAAGAAAAAGAAATATTTCACATATTTTTTTAAAAAGCGTACTGTAATATCACATTGTAAACTACAACTACTAAATGATCGTTTGAATTATTATTGAAAATGGTAGTATGGTTTGTTTTCTTACTTTTTACCACTAAAATAATAATGTTGCTTTGCAGGGCAGTCCTTTTTAAATTGAACACATATTAAAAGGAAGATTAGACATTCATAGGAAAAAAAAAGGAGACCAGAAGAGGTCCCCTCACTTTCTAAAACTTCTCGGTGGATGAGTTTTGATAAAATTTCATGATCAATCTATTATGTAGTATCAATAAATATGCATGTCCCAATTTTTTAAAAAGGATGGAAAGATAAAATTAGAAAAAACGCCACAAAAATAGGGAAATGGAGTGAGTGTGTGTGTGTGTTTTAATTAGGGGTAGATTTGTATTTTATTTTTTTACCTTTTTATAAGAGTCAACCAGGTAGCCAGTAACATTTTAACATATCATGGGCTTATAAAAGATACTCATAAACTGAAACTTGTGTAACAAAGCTCATTCTGAAATTTGTTTCATTTCGAACTGGTTTGCCAGTCAAGTCAATACAATCGCCTAGTCCCTGCCGGCACCCAATTCTTAAAATCGGAGATACCTATAATAATTCCAGACATCGACAAACAAAACCCAAATTTTTTTTTTTTATTCTTTAAAAAAAAATGTGCACGTTAGAGAAGCGTGGGCGAGTCTTCGTCCTGACCCTCACCGGCCCGGGCGAACACCGCCTGAGCCCAACCCTCATCGACTCTCTCCGCTCCGCCCTCTCCCACGTCCGCTCCGCCTCCCCCTCCTCCTCCGCCCTCGTCACCACCTCATCCTCCGACAGCCGCTTCTTCTCCAACGGCTTCGACCTCCCCTGGGCCCGCTCCGCCCCCACCTCCGCCTCCGCCACCGCCCGCCTCCGCCTCATGGGGACCGCGTTCACCCCCCTCATCGCCGACCTCCTCTCCCTCCCCATGCCCACCATCGCCGCCGTCACCGGGCACGCTGCCGCCGCCGGGTTCTTGCTTGCCCTCTGCCACGACCACATCCTGATGAGGAGCGACAGGGGGTTCCTCTACATGAGCGAGCTCGACATCGGACTCCCACTTCCGGAGTCGTTCATGGGGATCCTCCGGTCCAAGATCGGGTCGCCGCGGGCGAGGGTGGAGGTCCTGCTCCGCGCGAAGAAGATCAAGGCGGCGGAGGGGGTGGAGATGGGGATCGTCGAGGAGGCGCACGAGGGGGCTGAGGCGACTTCCGAGGCGGCGATGAGGCTCGGGGAGGAGCTCGCGGGGAAGGGGTGGGACGGGGAGGTGTACGCGTCAATACGGAAGTGTTCGTTCCCCGAGGCGTGCGTGGCGGTTGGGGTGTCAATGGAGGTCGAGCCGAGGATGATCCAGCCAAAGCTTTGATTGGATTTTGGGAGGTACATCACATTTTGATTTCCCTTTTCAAGTATTTGAATTGGGTTCAGACTTCATTAGATGATGAATTGGGTTTTGTATATGTATAATTTGTATCTCTTCTTGTTAGAAATATGTTGAAGATGTTTATTATGCTCTGCATATTGTGCATTTGTGCCTGCTTTTAATACATCATGTATTACAAGATAATAATCATAGAAGAATCACAAGGTGAAGGATGTAGTAATTATTGCTTTTTGTTAGCTTGAGGAATGGAAATTTTGTTTACCTAATTTTAACTTTACTTCCATCTTTTTATCCTGTAAGGGCTCATTCTGATAGTAGAGGAGAAACATGAAACTGAGTTATTGAGAGAGGGATCATTAATGCGAATATATTAAACAAGCAATGGATTCTGTAGATTTCCACCTCCATTAGATCACATGTAAAGCCCTTATATTAGGCTTCCCCTAGGCCGACATTTCAAATATCCATCTCTCCTCCAAATAATTGGGATTGAATTCTAGGCTTTTGAGATCATAACCTTAGGTCCCTTTTAAAATTGTGTTTAGGCATTAGCTTTCCCTTAAAATTGAGTTTAATACTGAGTTTGTAGGAAGGTGCATCTCCACTGATTATAGAAAAGTTAGCTTTTGGTCTTTTTTTTTTCGAACTTTTAATTAAGCTACAGTTTTTTTTTTAATGTTTGAAAACGAGATTAGGAAACTCAACTTCTTGCAATACAAAAGCACCTCAATCCAAACAGAGCCTAATCATCACTTAGAGTTCATTAGATAACTAGAAATATTTATGTTTATCTTGCAAGCTAGACCATCTTGTTGTTGGGGTCAGAGGTCTTGTGTGATACTTGGAGGGGAGAGACTGGATAAGATTATAAATTTAGCTCTTTTTTTTAAGTTAAAAGTAAACTTGTTACCACGATTCATTAAATGAAGAACAAGTCACTTGTTACAAACAAAAGGCAAAAAAAAAAAAAAAAGGCTGGGTAGTAATTGAGGAACTACCGCCCAGGCCTTGGAATACAACACCCAAATCATTCCTCCATAGACAACTCCATCCACAACCACAAACTCAACTGTTGATGTCTCCGCAGTGTATCTCCCCCAGTTGAAAATGAAAATCTGGATACTCTCCTAGATGCCTTCCACACGAGGGTTTCCCCTTTGAAGAGATCTTGTTTTCTTGCTAAATAGCTCACACCATTGCCAGAACAAAAGTTCATGAAATTTTTTCTTTCTTGCTCCTATCCCCTTTTGGTTTTACTTTCTCCCCTCCCGCCATTATTCATCAAGATTCGTCGAGCCCATTATAATCTATCATGGAGCAAAGCCTACCCTTTAATTCCTTCACCACCGGGCACTTAGAAACAAGTCAACCATGGTCTCAACTTGTCTGACCTTGTCTTGACAGTGTACCCATCCTCCCTCAATCAATCATAGTCGAATCTGACAGTGTACCCATCTCTTGGCCTTGGACCCCACCCACCTTGTCTTGCAGCACAAAATTGATTCTGAAAGTCTCTGAAATTCTTCCACTTCCCAGTCCTCAACGTTACACCTCAAAATAATGTCCCAGAATCCCTCACTCTCCAAGCCATCCCAAAAGTCATTCATCCATCCTCCCTTCCTTTTCACCCACTTGAACATCCAAGGGAATCTGCTATTTAAGGGACCATGCCCAAATATCTGATTAGAAGTGAACTGCACCCCCATCCCCCATCTCCTAGGCAATGGACGAAGCAAAGTGAGGGATGTTGGGGCTTTGATTGTCGTTAAAATCTCGTTTTCGTCAACAAAATATAAAACCCTTACTTATTTTTAGTAGAAAGTGGAAGCAAGGGGTCGAATCCACAGGGAGGCCATTGAAGTAAACAAATAAAAGTAAAAATGCATAAAAAGATTTAAAAATAAGGTTTTGAAAGGTTAATATGAGAAAGCTAAAATAAAAGTCTTAGGTTGGACAAATTATGAAGAAGACCACCAAGGATTTGAAATCCACCCCACGTGCATCGTGATAATTATTCCTTTTGCATTTAATGAAAACAAACTATTTTAAAAGCAGTTCACTTCTACTCGATTTAAAAATAAGGTTTATGAAGCATCAACCGTATCCCGTCTAAGTAGAACGACGGAAGATCTAAAAATACTCATAATCAAAAGAAATCTGAATTGAAGAAACTATATAAACATGAAGAACAAATCGGAAAACATCAATGCACAAAGAAAAGAATCAATCACTCAAACGCATGGGGTGGAATTCTCTCCTTTATGGAAGGATTTTCTAGCCTACCATGGTTAATGAAATTCTAAAATAAAAATAAAAATAATTCATGCAAATAAAATAAATAGACACTTCTATTGAAATCACAATGGAATCTATCTATGTCTATAATATCAAAGAACAAAAAATAAAACTAAAAACGAAAAACTAAAAACAGAAAAGAAAAGAAAAGCTGAATATAAATTCCTTCTTGGCTGAATGAAGAGCTTCCTCCTTGGCTCAATTGAATTGAATCACTCCCTGTAGTGCCCTTCTTTTAGGGGTTTTGAGGGTTGAATTAGTTGCAAATGCTGATTTGCTTGAGTTGTTAATGCTGATTTGCTTGAGTTGTTAATGCTGATTTGCAAAATATGTTGAAAATATAATTGCAAAATATGTTGGAGATCTTGTTGATTTGTTGGAGATGTCAAAGCTGATTTGAATGAAGATTTTATTGATTTGGTGAATCAGATTTAGAAACTTTGATGAATTTTTGAATGCTAATTTCGTCTCTAATTTATAACCTGCCAAATTTAGATCATGCAAAATTTAAATACTGTCAAAAGATTTCTGAATTTTAAAATATGGCTTCATATGGAAAATATGATAATGCATATTAATTGTATAAATATTATCAATTTGTGCAAAATATGCTTTGAATATAAAGAATAGAAACTTCCCTAATATGCATGTATAAATGAATAATTACATAGGGAAATGTTTCAAAACAACTCTTAAAAGCATATGAAAATATGTTCTTTTGAATATCTAACAAATACACCCAAACCGCCTTTTTGCTAGTCCTCGAGCAAAACTGAAAAAGAAAATCCTAACGCACTTTCGCAGGAATCGCGGTTATACTTAGCATGTGCAATAAGCCTTTAAACCCCTAGGTCACCCCTAGTGAATGAGTTGTGTCTCGTGAGGGTTTGCAACGAATATACCCACAAAATTCTTCTTCTTCTTCTTCTTCTTCTTTTTAATCTTAGAAAAATGACATATTAGGGAGCCTGAAAAAAAAAATCTACTAAAGTTGAGAACTCTATCCACATGTTAGAAATTTTCACTCATAATCAAGTCCTAAAGTATGTGTGTGCATAGTCAACAAGGATGTAGCTTTCTTTTTAAAACTTAATTTTGATCACCTTCAGAATGGATTTCGCCTTGACTTCAAAAACTCACTGAATATTGCACTAAACAAAGAAATCACTCAGAAGTTGGCTCATTTCTCTCAACTTATATGTTGCCAGGAATCAAAATTTAAATCATCCACATATAAGATTTTATAGAAGGATGGACTATATTAAAGAAAAAAGAAAATTAATTTGATCTCAGGAACGAAATATCATCAACTCAAGAACATTGGATTAAACACCATAAATCTTCATCATATATTCTCCACATTTTAACCACGTTACATTTAGGATGAAGTAGGTCTTTTCAGTAGGTTGTAATGGGGCTAGGGTTATCGTTGATAACTGGACAAGATTCATTCAAAAATGTTTTGAGAATTTGTAAACTTTTCGATTAATATCAACTCCTTTTTTCTCTTTATTTTTCTTCTTTTCCTCTCTTCTTTTTTTTTATTCCCTTTTTTTCTCTCAGTTTTGTTTTTTCTTCTCTAGAATCATGATAGTAATAACCCTTCCATGGAATTTCGTAGTAATTGATTGTTTTTTTTTCTTTTTTTCTTTTTCATTCCTTGTTCCCAAAGCAAAATTTAAGATTACACTCATTGAGTGAAGTATATGTTAGAAAATAGGTTGAACAAAGACAGACTTATATGGCTCAAGGGGTTTGACTAGTGGATAAGTATAAGACTAGGTTGGCTGAATATGATAGATGGGTTATCAAAGATAGCCTAAATCAATTTTTAAGTTTCATATGGTTATTATATGTCTTGAAATTTTTTTTTTCAAGACTTGAAATCATTTTTTTTCTTTTTATTTTATTTTATTTTTGAAATATCACATCAAAATTTGTTGATTACACCCCCAAACCTAAATCTAACATTGTCCTCAATGTGAATGACAACTACAAGATGATGTATGTAATGCTCAAAAATGAAAAGGACAATAGAAATAAGTAAAGAAGGTAGAGACTGCATATCTTATATGATGTAAATTCTTATAATTTATCCTATGACAAAATAGCTCCTAACCCTAATCGAAAAATATGTACACAAATTCAATCCATAATAATCGAAAAATACCCTAACCCTAAACCGAAAAATCTATAATAGAATGTACAAAGTGATCAATCCTGATACACATGATCTTCCAGAATTGTGTCCTTAACTTCTGGGCTCGGATACTCAAGGTATGGTTTCAAACGATGTCTATTGACTTGAAAAGTACTATCATCCTTGGCATTATGAATTTCAATCGACCCATTTTTTTTTTTGAAATAAACGATAGGCATTCATCTTCTATTAGAATAGGAGCAAATGCCCAAATTGAGACATACAAATAAGCAAAAAGGAGATATGCAAAGCTCTGGTAGAAGAGTAGTCTACCAACGAGCCACCATTTCTACCGGATTACTCTTGAATTACTAGCACACTCCCCTGCAATACAATGGAAGCCGCACCTGCGCAGTGCCTCCCCCATTCTCGAATGAACCTGATGGTAGACTCCCAAACATTTTCTGCATACACAATATCGCCACTAAACGCGGCCCCATCTCGAGCTATCCAAAGGGACCATACCGTGGCCGGAACATAACATTGAGATACCTTGGCCCTCACACTTCTGTCCCCTGAGGTACATAATGCCCGGCCAGCCTCCCACATCTCCTCAGTTGTCGAAAAGTTGCATGATATGCCTGTCGCCTCTTGAAGCCATGTCCACACATTGCGAGCTACCCATGGGGATGAACTTTCTCAACCGTGTATGGGCCAGTCCAGCGAGACTTCAATTTCCCAGGGAATAGATGTAGTCTAGAATTGTAAAAAAAGACCTTCCGACCAGGAAAAAATTCCTTACGAAGGATAATCTTATCGTGCATGGTCTTCATTCGGTCCTTGTGCCTTGCGGCACAGTTATAAGCATCATTCCTAAGCTCTTCCTAACTCATCGAGTTGCAGTTTCCTATGTTCCCCTGCCTTGTCGCGATCAAAATTGAGGCGTTTCATTGCCCAATATGCTTTGTGTTCTAATTTGACAGGTAAATGGTAAGTCTTACCATAAATAGGGACTTGGTCATTGAATGATAGAGGGAAATGATTCTTAAACTCTAACTGGGGTGACTTGACACTTGATGACACAAGTTGAGATTCTAAAATGGATAATGATTCAAACTGAGTGGCCCATTTGCTAGTATCCATGATTAGAGCGGAATCTAAAAGTTCATTCACTTCCCTAATCGGACCTTCTTCATCAAAATCTTTGCTAAAAGGGTCAAAATAACTCGACTCTTCCAAAGAGTTGTTGATCATATCATCAATCATGCAGACTTCTTCAAGATCATCAATATCAGGTGATTGGTTACTACTGTGAAAACATTGAGTTGGACAGTCATGTTTCCAAAGGCTAGAGTCATTATACCATTCCTACATCTAATAACAGCATCTGAAGTGGCTAGAAATGGCTGCATGGGTTTTTCATTGGTTCAGTTTCTAGGACTACAAAATTCACAGGGTAATAGAATTCTTTCACTTTGACAATCACATCCTCTACAATTCCATTTAGATACTTCCAGTTCTATCTGCTAATGAAAGGGTAATGTCTGTGGGTTTTAACTCTCCCAAACCTAACTCTTTGTACACAGAATAGGGTAGCAGATTCACACTGACTCCTAAATCTAGGAGGGCTCTTTGGATGACAGTCTCTCTTACTTTGATCGCAATTGTGGGGCATCCAGGGTCCTTGTATTTTGGAGCAATTTGCTGTTGAATGAAAGATGAGGCTTGTGCAGCCATCACAGCATGCCTAGGAACACTGGTTCTCCTTTTCACCGTGGTGAGATCTTTCAGGAATTTTGTATAGGAGGGAATCTGTTTGATGGCATCTAAGAAAGGTATATTGATCTGAACATTCTTAAATACTTCCATGATATCATCAAAATGAGAATTTTTCTTGGGTTCTTGCAACCTAAGAGGATAAGGAGCTTTTGGTTTGTAGACATCTACTGGTTTTGGTGCTATTTCTTGGGCTTCCTTTCCCTTCTCTTGGGTCTCATGTTCCTCTTCTTGGTCAGCATTCTTATGGACCGCGATTTCTTCACTTTTTTCCTTGGTTCTTTTAAATATCTAACAAGGGACCCAATACAAGATACCCCTCTAGAGTCAAGAACATCTCCTATTCAGAACTGGGAACATCTCATCAAGATCTCTAAAAAAACCATATCCTGACCCCAACCAGTGAAGGATCTTGTTCTCCAACACCCTAATAGCCATTTCAATAATCTCTCTCAAAAGGGGAAAATATCCTCCACAGCCATTTTAACAATAGGGCATTATTCATGTCCCTAAGATTGAGTTCCCCCATGCCTACCCAGTCACTTCCGCACACATTCTCCTAACACACCAGGTGGACCTTTTTCACTGGCACCACACTAGAGGAAATGATGTCGAATACGATCGATCTTAGAACATCTGACACCAGAATGAAGAGCATTGACAAAAGCAGATCAACCTGTTTCAAACCCTTATCCACCTAAAAATACCCACAAGGTTTGCTGCAACCACCACCGATACCTAAGCCAATGCATAACAAAGACGAAGCATCCATAGTTACTGATCGAAACAATGAAGCCTGAGAACATGATCCAAGAAATCCCAATCCATGCAGTCATACGCCTTGGCCAAATTCAACTCGAGCAAGACCCCCAATATCCGGTCACACATCATACCTCTGCAACCATAAAACCGTCATATAGGACTCTCCCAGGACAAATAGATGATTGATTCTCATCCATGAGCATGGTGTGCCGAGAGCCTTTGCAGCCATCTTTTAACACCCATTCACCAAGCTAATCGGCTTGAAATTTGAAATGGCCTATTATGCACCATCCCTCTTTGGAATTAATGTAATGAAAAAAGAGTTTGAGGCAATCGATTCCTTACGCTTTCCAACATACACTTTTATAATAGTATGTATTTCATTAAACGTGTATATAATTTAAGACGAAATCAAAATGATTGGGGGCAACACATGAAGTTTGAATGTGTCTTTTTCCATAATAAAAGTATGAGTATTGATATACTTAGTCCATTTTGGAGTCTTGTTTGTAGATCAAAAGTGGTCTCACAGCCACCTACACATTGTGATACGTATACATAGTGATAGCTTGTGCATACTGCACTATTAAAGTGTATGAAAATTAAAAAAATATTTTTTTATAAAAAAAATAGTATATTTAGTTTATACTTCACTTTTATAATAGTATATAATTCAATTATCGAAGTTATTTTAAACAAAAACCAACAAAGCCTGCAAAAAAAGTTCACACAAGACCGGATATATCATTTTCCTAAAAAGCATTGGACAACCAACTTAATAGCAAAAGCCAACATTTCTGTATGGGGTGTCTCTAGGCCTAGGCCCAATACCCCTATCAATAAATCCCCCACCCAAAAAAAAACAAATCAGGGTGGTCGAACAAGAAGAAACCCAAACAGAGAAGAAAGGAGAAAGAGGAAGAGGGAGGAAAATGGGGACGGCGACGGCGGTGCAGGGCCAGTGGTGTGAGGGGGCGGAAGGAGGAAGAGACAGTAGGGGAGGGCGGCGGACGGCGGGGGAGGCCGGAAAGGGAGGGAGGGAGGGAGGGAGGGAGGGAGTGGCCAGGAGAGGGGGATCGGCCTCCTCCCTGCAAGGGGCAAACCAAAAATCAGAGCAGGGGGGCTAGAACGCCAAGAGACTTGGGTCCGTTTGGAAACACAGATTAAAAAGTAGCTTTTGTAATAAAGCTGTTTTTTAAGATGATTTTGACATTGACTTTTATTGGGATGATTTTTTTAATTCAAAAATCAATATTTGAAAGAAGTTGATGTTTAGCAAAGAAAGTTGTTTTTCAATTCAAAAAATCGATTCCGACCAAAAAAATAATATTTCTGAGCTTTTCAAAACACAGATTTCGGGGCAAAAATTAAAAGGAATCCAGCTTCTGATTCTGAATTAATTAGTCCCATTTGGCTGCACAATTTCAGCTTTTCAAAAAGCGAAATCCGCCGCAACCAAATGGGTTAGAATAAAAAATTTTGAAGTCTCAGTATTCCCTTGATCCCATCACAAAAATTAAAAAAATGAAGTTTCAAAATTGAAAAAAATGAATATGTAGAAAATAATTAATTACAAAAATGTACAAGGGTATCCTTTTAAGTTTATGTTTTGGGGAGAGATCTTAAAATTCAACTTTTAAAAAATTTGAGACTCAATATTACAATAGTGAAAAATCAAAATAAACAAAAAAACAGTAGTGGTACTCAGGCCCCAAATTATAGGCCCTATTCACAAGCCTCATGAAATATAATCACCTTATTTGTTGACTTTTGAAAAAGGGTAAAAAAAAGCAAAAACCAAAACTACCCTCACTTAAAAACCCCACGAATTTGGACACGCTATTCAATTAATCCCAGTTTCTCGTTCATCAATCGGCCGTCCTCGTCTCTTTCGGTGAGCCAAAACAACATTCAAATTCCTAGGTTCCCAAAATCAAAACATCTAATGAAATCTAGGTCAAAAACTCCTCAATCGTTTAGTCAGAAATAGCCTTTTGCTCCGTTTCAACAATCCGAGCAGAGATTGTTTTTACCCTTTGCAACCCCAATATCCGTTCGTCAGATATACCCAACCTTCTGTTTTTTTTTTTCAGTTTTTTTTTTTTTTTTTGCTTGAATAACCTAGGTATTTAACGATTTATGGTTTCGAAGTAATATATATTGCATTGTGCCAAACAATTTTTTGATGAAATGTAATTTTTAATTAAGTTTCTAATGAATTTTTCAAATGAATGTAACTCTGATAAAACTGTGTGAAATGTAACAGTCGTATGTTACTCTGTTACTTTTATTATAACAAACAATGAAATTTTTTGTTTTTTCCTTTCATAAATGTACAAACAATTAAAGAGATGATTTATTTTTAAATTTGTGCAATGAATGGAAGGTGTGTTGGTCACTGTTATATTTTGTTACATTTATATGAATGTGACAAAAAACTGTATATGTGTTGAAACTTAATGTAAAATGATTATGTAACAATGCTATATGTAACAATGCTATATCAGTCCCCAGTATCCATAGCACAATGGTTCAGGGTTTAGCGGTGTTACCGATAGGTCCTGGGTTCGAGTCTTAGCGCTGACTTACCCACCTGTTTGTTGGTGATTATTTGAAAGAATTTTCCGTGGGACCGGGCAAACAGGCGGAGGTAGCTTTCTCAGCTCGACCGTAAGGTCAGCCACAGGGAGCCCCTCCGATATCAAAAAAAAAAAAAAGCTATATCAATGTAATAATAATGTGTTAATATGACAGTCTTATGACTAAAATGTTGCAAAAATGATTATGTAACATTTATATGATTATAACTGTAACAGTGTTACATAAATGTGAATGTAACAGAATGTAAAAGAAATATGTGAATGTAACAGTCTTATGACATTCATGTTAAAAAATGTTGCAAAAACAAAAAGGTCAGCAAAACCAGCACAAAGGAAAAAAAATATCAGCCGCATTTCAGGTCTTCCTTGTATAGGATTTATCCGACCTTTTCAAAACTCAAACTTAAACAAAAGCATGTGAATATTCTCAACAAAACACCATTTTGGAATCTATTCAAATATTTATTGGACAAAATTTATGACTACAAACAAAGCAAAAATGTTTTAATTTTTGTTACATTTGTGTTATTCTGAATTTGGATCATAACACTATATTATGAATGTAACAAATATAAATCAATACACGCATGCGATTGACTATTACATTTACGAGTGGAACAAAAATAACACAACTATTAACAATGTAACAGTAACATCATACAAAATATCCATATATAGAATGTAGCAGTATTGAGTGTTACATTTAATATATTAGAACAAAAACAAATCAAACTATGCAAATGACATTCAATACATAAAAAAATTCGTGTTTAAAATTTAAAACACTAAACAAAACACAGCTTGATTACGAATTCAATAATGCCAAATCTGATCCGAGAGACATTGAGGTGGGATCCAAATCAAAATAAAAATCGAAACCGTGCCTTCCAAATCCTCAAAAGTAGAATTTCAGATATGCCCCTATGTGTTATTCATAATCAAATATGGTTCCGAAAATAAAAAATCGATTAATAATGTTGCATGAATAAAATTTTCGGAATTCATGATTCTACACGATGCAAGAATGAAAAAATACAGTAATTAATGAAACTCCACGATCTTCGGAATAAATCAAAATTGTCACATGTGTTAAGGTGGTTATCAATTAAAGAGTATAACAAGTAACAATAATATTTTTTAGGCCCCATCATAGGCCCAATGAGGTGGCAATAGGACATTTATCTATTATACCTTTTACTTGATAATCACTCAAGATTTTATTCTGAGGATCGTGAAGTATCATTAATTCATGTATTTCTTCACCATTGCATGTGGAGAATTATGAATTTGAAACTTTATTTATGTAGCAATATAAATCGATTTTTTATTTTCGGAACCGAATTTGATTATGAAGAACACATATGAGCAGATCTGAAATTCTATTTTTTTTTCTGATTTGGAACTCACCTCAATGTCTCTCGAATCATGTTTAACATTATAGGATTCGTAATCGAGTTGTGTTTTGCTTATTGTTTTAAATTTAAACATGAACTTTTTTATGTATTGAATGTCATTTTCACAATTTGATTTGTTTTTGTCCCAATATCTTAAATGTAACACTCGATATTGTTACATTTTATATCTGAATAGTTTGTATGATGTTACCGTTACATTGTTGACACTGTAAATAGTCATTTTTCAAATATGTGTTATTTTTGTTACATTCGTAAATGTAACAATCAACCACATGTGTGTATTAATTTATATTTATTACATTCATAAATGTAATAGTCAATTACAGGTAAATTACATGGAATGTAAAACATTTAGATATATGTAACTGTTATGTTACATTTATGTAAATGTAACAGTTTTTATGAAAATGTAACAAATAGTTGTAAAAGATGTAAACATTTAGGAAATGTATTCACATTGAGTGACATGCATCTCATTTATGTAAATTAAAAGAATGTTTATCAAATGCTAGAATGTTTAGTTAATAACATTCATAAAAAAATGTGTGTATAATACGAATGTGTTAAAAATCAAAATAAAAGAATAAGATTTAACGTACCAACCAAAAGAGAAGATCAACCAAAAAAAGAAAGATGAGAGAGAAGTAATGGCTATTCTTCGTATTTCTTCTGTATATCTAGAATCCAATGCATGCCGATATTTATAGGCAACAAACACAATATTACAAGATATAATAAGTGGGATTTGATTTTATCAATCCATTAAAATAAGGATGGGAGTTACAAAGAATCAAAGAGAATATTCATAGTGGTCATCTATATTTACAATATTTTACAACACTCCCCCTTGAATGACCCTCAACCATTATACTAAAGTAATTGTCTCGTTAAAATGTTGCTTGAAAAAATCCATTGGAAAAAATCAAAGTGAAGGAAAAAGAGTACAATTACTTGATCTCAGTAATGTTGGACCCATTTAATATTGCCTCATTAAAACCTTGTCAGGAAAACTAGTGGGACAAAACCTAGACGAAAGAAAATGAGAACAAATGCGCAAAAGATGTCCATAGTCGAATATAGTCCTCTTTATTAGTTACTCCCCTGATTTTAATAAATCTCAAACACTGGTGATTGAGTCAACGAATACTAATTTCTCGCATAATTGGATGAGGTAGTCCTCAATGTTTGCTTTGTAGATATCCATAAGATGTGATCGATCTTTGTGAGGATCGGAGAGATAATCTGTATCTGCACAACTAACTAGATGCAATTATTAGATTTATCATTTGAATAAAATAATCTCAAATAAGTAGTTCCACATAGGTATCTCATAATATGTTTGATATCATTCTAATGCCTGCAAGTTGGTGCAGAATTATATCTTGTGTATTGAGCCAAGTATAACAGTGCACCTTAACACTAAAATATGGTACTTCTGGACCAAGAACAACCATGGGTGTACTTAGAGAATGTGCTTCATGTTGAAGCACTATAAGACCTTTTCTATACACATTGATTGGTGGATCAATATTCCATCAAAATTTTGCTCGATCTGCTGGCCGAGATAATATTTAGTTTTCCCATATTGGTCTTTCATTTCGAATTCATTCATATGATGTTCTCTAATTTTGATGAGCTCTTCAGAAGTCCAAATTGAATTTATGTTATCAACATAAACTTTAAAAATAGCAAATTCCTTACTGGATTTATTTATAGAGATACATGGGCAAATGGGATTGTTTTCATATCCTGTTTTTATCAAGTATTCACTAAGACGATTGTACCTATTCCATTAAGGTGTACAATGAACGTCTTAGCTTTATTTAGTACATACTCTTTGATTTTGCTTCAAGCAATTTATATTCTTAAGGGATTCATATAAATATCAGCATCTAAATTCCCATATAGATATGCTTTTACTTCGTCCATTAATCTTATATCGAGTTTTTCAAAACTATAAGACTTTCTAGATAATGGAACGTTATTGTATCCATGACTTATGAGTATGTTTCTTCATAGTCAAATCCTGGGATTTTGCCGGAAATCTTGTGCCACAAGATGTGTCTTATATCTAGCCATTTATTTTCTCATTTCGCTTTCTTACAAACACCCACTTGTAACCTACATGATTAACACCTTTTGGGATTTGTACTATATGTTCGAATACACCACATTTTTCAAGAGAACCCAATTTTGTTTGAATAATATTTTTCACTTTGGCCAATCATTTCTTTGTCGAATTCATTTATGCTATGTGTTTCATTGTCATCATTGCCCTTTAAAATTTTAGTAGCTACTGTGAATTATAAATATGTCATCGATGATCATTTCTTTGTGATTCCTCTTTTCTCTTGCATGCATATAAAATATAGAGATCTCATTATCATTAGGTACATTTTCCTTTCAAGAATTTGCGTAGTCACTTCAGGGACTCATGTCTCTTCAGGGACGTTATACTCTTCTGGAGTTTTACTCTTTAGGAGTTTTAAGAAAGTGGATCTATTGTTCATAATATCTTATAAAGCATTACGTATAACTTCTTCTGGAGTATTACCAGGGCATGATGTTTCATTGGATCTTCTCTTCCGGGGAGCTGAATCTTTAGAACCTATAGGTTTGCCACGCTTCTGGCGTGCATCAGGAATTTCATTTTTTATATCCTTCGTATTTCATTTTTACATTGAGCAGTACAGGGGTCTAGATGAGATAAGATGGAAGTATTCTACAACAATTCTCGTCGTTCTTCAGAAACGGATCGTACTTCAGGTACATTCTTTTCTCCTCCTAACGGTGAGAATATTGTCTCATTAAAATGAGAACCCAAAAAATAATACCCATAATTGAATGAAAGAATCTTTTGGTTCTTTAATGCGTATGATATTGAATTTTTTAATTGCTTGAAGCATCATTATGTAATCCATGATCATATGATGTTTGTTCTTCAAACAATTTTGTAATATTCAAAATATAATATTAAAATTTCACACTTAATTTCTATAAAAGATGTGAGAAGTAATAAGATAAATTAGAAATGTAAAAGTGCATTTTATATAACGAAGAAAAATAAAGATGTATATATAAAATCAGCAAAGGTCTAATCGTATATCAGGTACATGACCAATCAAGAGTTTAAGCGTATAAAGATTTGGACATACTTCAGGCACATGACCAAAATAATGTTCTTAAATACCACCTACATGACAATAATTTTCCTTTGCATTACTTGTCATCTCTACAATTGTTGTGGTTATATTAACCATGATTTATCCCTTGAACATGATCATGTCCATACCTTAAAATAAAATAAATTTATTTGCTTCAAGCAAAGATATTAGAGCATATCGGGTTTCATGATTTTTATTATTGTTATAAAAACTCATTGTTAGACAATGAGAAGACATAAAAATTGATAATAATAAAAATATTTCTGTTGATATTTTTACTACTGGAGTATATTTGAGGCATAATAGTCGATGGACCATTGTCAACGAGATATTTATTTTTGAATCCTCTTCATTATAATGTAAAGCTAGCTAATCATAATTTTTACATGTTTCTGCTAGGATACATGAATCCTTTTTTTCAGATCCTTTAGGGACCCAAAAAAATTACAACTTTTGTATGTTCTTACCATGATTTTTATATAATTCTTTATTGATAAAAAAATTACATGGTGCTTCAAGACATTTTTAGAAGATCCTTCAGGGATTCGTGTAATCATAATTTTTGTATGGTCCTGTAGGGACACATGATTATATAACACCAAAGTGGATCTTACATAAATATATTATGTGATAAATTTCAATTTCATGAAATTTGATATAACAATAGTCCACCGTGTCATGTAGTATAGGATTTGAATAAATGTAGCACAATTGAAGCAACAGATTTAAAGTTAAAATATATAACATAGTTATATAGCCTATGGAGTATGGGAACCACTGAACCACAAATCAATTCTACTATAAAACGCATGAAAAAATATATTACTTGCTTAGATCATTCATCATGGATATGCTATTTGTCATGCTAATATATAATTGTACCATGCATGTAGAGATAATATAAATGTAACCAAGTTATATCAATTTAATAAATCTTTTAGGAACATAATAACTTCAAGAGAAACAATAGGAATAAGAGTACAAGTAATTTAATTACATGAATCACAGAGTTCTATTGATATATATTTACTAATATATACAATGAAAATTGGATATATACCGCTTGAACCTTACCCAATCTTCATTAGTGATCTCCACCGAGAGTCCCATGCAACAAATCTATAGCTTTAAAATAGATGATTAAATATAAATGTAGAGGGTTTTTTCTAGTGTAAGCTTTAGGCTTCCAACACTAGAGATAATATTGTAGAGAAATTCTTTGTTACTTCATTGTTTGTTTCAATATGGTACCCAGAAAAAAATTGTTTGTAAATCGTTTCTGTTAGTTGGAATAAAAAATTATTTACCCAGAAAAAAAAAATGGTACCCATTCATCCTTATATCTTTAAAAACTAAGCAAATTTTCTTAGAATTGTTTGAATATAATGCATTATGGATGAATAGGTGGTTACAATTTGGTAACATCACATGGGCTCTTCTGGAGCCTTCAATAACACTAATTGGTCTTGTTATGGTGGATACCATAGTTGTATTGTATATCAAATCAGATAAAGGCTTCTTGTTTTTCATAATTGTATGAGTTGTTACACTATCTATTAAACAAATGTCGTTATTTGCTCTAACTTTTCAATCCATACCATTAAAATAGATAATAGAATTCATAATTTTCTGTTTACTTTATACCTCTATAATAATAAAAAAAATTATTTATAAATAGGTCCTCATAATAAAAACAGAAAAAAAAAATTAACGGGACCTAACTTTATAGGGAATTTATGTAATCCAAACAAATAATAGGATGACTAAACCTAAATGTTAATAAGTATCAAACTTTATGTGTTGACAAACACAAAAACGTTACACAATCCGATAATATAATACCCAGCTAATCATATTAAAACAAAATATATGACGCAAACTAAAATCTCTTATTGATTGCATGAAAAAAAAATGCAATACATGTTATCTCACAACACCATGCATGAGAGGTGCCACACACGGGTACACATGCACATAATCCTTAAACAATGATTTGTTTAAATAAACATACAAAATTCATATTAAATATCACATCGGATTAATCCTTCATCATCATTGGTTGAAACAAACTCTCTGAAAATAATGCATGGAACCAAGTAAGCATAATATCATCATTAATTATTCAGTTGTAACAAATTTATCCAGACTGAGTTATATCATTAATCTATGTATTTTTCGGATTAATATCAATCACATACATTATATATTGATATACATTAAAAAATCCAAATAAAAATTAAAATTAGAGAAATAAACTCAAAAATATTTTCAATAATTTTGAAAATAATTTGCAAATATACATGATCATTAAACATACATGATCTAAACAATTATTTGCAAACGTGATCTAAACATAAATCATCATTAATATACATCATCGAAATGTATATTCTGTCATTTGTTTGTGAGAACTTCAGGTTCTACACATAAATAAGAACTTCTAGTTCTATCATTTATTTATGTGAATTTCTGGTTCTACACATAAAGTTATTGAACTTCGGTTTGTATATAAAATAAGAACTTTTGGTTCATATATAAAGCTAATTAGAACTTCTGGTTCTATATATATAATAAGAACTTCTGGTTCTATGTCTAAAATAAGAACTTCTGGTTCTATTTATAAAGTTAGAACTTTTAGTTCTACATATAAAATAAGAACCTCTGGTTCTATATATAAAAGAGGAACTTCTGGTTCAATGTATAAAGTTAGAATTTCTAATTCTACTATTATTTTGTAAGAACTTATGATTCTACACATAAAATTAGAACTATAATTTATTTGTGAGAACTTCTGGTTATATTACTATTTTGTAAGAACTTCTAGTTCTACATAGAAAATTAAAACTATAATTTATTTATGAGAACTTATGGTTCTACACATAAAATTTGAACATCTGATTCTATTATTTATAATATTTTAATATTAATATTCAAGAAACTTTAAATTCTATTAGATAACAAGTAGAGAGATCCAATAATAAATAACAATTAGAGTACTATTGCATGAAAAAATAAGTACAATAAAAAGAACACGGATTGGTATTGAATGGTTGTTAATATACGGGTTGCATTAAAAAAAAATTGCATATGCCCATACGGGTTGCATAGAGAAAAAAATTGCATACTACTTACTGTCATTGCATGAATATATAATCATAACACATGTATATGGATCTTCAAAAAAAAAACACATGTAGATCATCCTTCTTCATAAATCATACGGATTGTAGTTACTGTATATCATCCGTCTGAAGGAGAAAAAAAATGAATCCATGATATAACATGTTGTGAGTCTAAATAGAGAACTTCGTGCTGATAACATGTTATAAATCTAAATAAAATAATAAGATTCAAAGTACCAACCAAACGAGATGATCAACCAAAAGAAAAGATGAGAGAAAATTAATGGCTATTCTTTGTGTTTCTTCTATATATCTAGAATACAGTGCATGCCTATATTTATAGGCAACAAACACAATATTACAAGATATAATAAGTGGGATTTGATTTTATCAATCCCTTAAAATAAGGATGGGATGTTACAAAGAATCAAAGAGAATATTCATAGTAGTCATCTATATTTACAATATTTTACAACAGAATGTAATTTGAAAAAAATATAAAAATAGGCCATTTATAGGATTTCGACGAAAAACAATTTAGGTAGTTTTTGTACAATTTAGTAAGTTTTGGTGTAACTGAAATAGAAAATTCAATTATTAGATAAGGATTTCAAAATTCAAAATTTTGAAATGGGCAAATTTTAGTGTAACCGAAATTCATGTGAAGATTAATAACTGAATAGAGAAAAAAATGAGATTTGGGTTAATGGGATATATTTTTAATGAAGGGCATATCTATATTTTATCATTTTACTCTTTTTCAAAAGTCAACAAGTCAACCAATAAGGTGATGACACCTCATGGGGCTTACGATGGGGCTTATAAGTTGGAGTCTGGGTATCACCACTGAATAGGTAATGTCATATTACCACCTCATGGGGCCTATGATGAGGCCTATAAGTTGAGGCCTAAGAAACATTATTGAACAAAAAAATTGCTAAAAAGGATTTTTCAAACTCTTCAAAACTAGATACCAATATTCTTTTAAAAACAATGTTTTTTACATTTTTTTAAAAAAAGACACATGCGTCTCCAAATATCAAAATATTCAATGGGCACTAATATACTAAATCCAATGTGTAGGCTTATTTGCATTCACCACATCAAAGCAGTATAGAAAATTGGCTAACTCAGTATACATTTCACTCTCTCCCTATACACTATCATTATAAACATAAATTAAATATATGTATTTATTTCATAAGAGCATGTATTTATTAATATATTTCATATAGATATACAAGTAAAAAACATAAACAATGTTTTTTATAATTTTTTTAAAAAAAGACACATGCGTCTCCAAATATCAAAATATTCAATGGGCACTAATATACTAAATCCAATGTGTAGGCTTATTTGCATTCACCACATCAAAGCAGTATAGAAAATTGGCTAACTCTGTATACATTTCACTCTCTCCCTATACACTATCATTATAAACATAAATTAAATATATGTATTTATTTCATAAGAGCATGTATTTATTAATATATTTTCATTATATAGATATACAATTAAAAAATAAGTAAATGTATACACGCTAACAGGGATGCAAGCATGATTGAATATAACATTTTCCAATTTGAAATCCACTTATTTCAATTATTCAATACCCACTTACGCCCACCTATCTATATATAAACGGTGTGGAATGAAACTACACAAAAGACTACATATTATTCCCCGTACATTGACCCATGGGCTTGGGGTATCCTGCCCCTGCTCTCCGGCAGTCTACTAGCGCCGTTCACCTCCCTTCAGACCACAGCCACCTTCTCCTTTCTTTCTTCTCTCTTTGGTTGCTTCTTTTCCCACCACTCAATTATTAGGTTGGAGGTTTAATAACAAGACCGGATTCAGTCAGGACTGGATCTGGTCAGTTTGATCAGAATCGAATTAAACAACGTAAAAATCGAAATGCACCACCTATATATCGAAATGCACCACCAATTGTTGGGTATATATTTCACTCTCTTATTAGATTCAATAAGCTATTAGAGAAAATATGAATTCATAAGTATTATTAGTATCTTATAGGAGAGTGAAATATATACTCAACAATTGATTGTGCAGTTCAATTTATAGGTGGAACAGTTCAATTTTTACGTTGTTCAGTTCGATACTGATCGAACTTACTGGATCCGGTCTCATAACAAGTGGTAGTGGGCTCAGAGGCCCCCTGTTGTATCAGAAAGGACTTACTAACGCCGTTGATGAATTGTCCGAGGAAAGGAGCAACATGAAATTTGATCCAACTATTTTGTCCGTTCGTGGGATTGGTTTTGGATCGTATTCTTTTTGGCTATCGTAATTTTTAGTAGATAATGGGTCAACTGGGGGAACCACAACCGGTTTCACATAGCCATCCAAGTTTCAAATCAATCAATTCCTATTCTTTAACTTGACTCACGAGTCATTGAAGTGTCAAGTGGAGCATGTGATATGTATAAAAAAAATGGTTACCAGTGTAATAAGACTCTCTGTAACCTCAAACATTACAATAATTTTGGTTACCAGTGTAATAAAAAAAAGAAGCATGCGGTTTTAAGTCAAATGTGAAAGACATTGGTTTCCTTTGAAAGCTCTAGTTCAATTTTTGCACGTGGGAAGTTGGGCTGGATTGTGGACTTAGGTTTCCTGGTTGTTCTGGATTCACTTTGTATAAGAGGGATAGAGTTGCCCTTGTCCAAGCATCTTTGTACAAATAAATAAGAGTGCTGCTACACTCGGTTTTTTTTCAGTCTAATAGAACAGTTAAACAATGGCGAGTGCGGACGGGTGTGAACGGTATCCAAGCGTCGCGGACGGTATCCAAGCGACGCGTCCGGTGGTGGCGGGCTTTCGGGAGTCTGGAGGTGCGAACGATGCAGAGGGTGGGGTGTGGACTGTGGTTCATCGTCACAAGCGAGGAAGGGATCGACTGAACTACAAGGGGGCAATCTCGGGAGCCGGATGTTGGACAGGGAGGCAGCTCAACGCGGGACCTCGAAGGGGCATTTCTGCCCATCCAGGGAGTGCAATATGGTTGGGCAAGTCCTTATGCTTTTGATGTTTGGGGCGTGGTCATATGAACGCTGTCTGTCGTGATCCTTCCCGATGTTGGAAATGTTGGGGCTGGGGCCATCGTAGTCCTCAATGCGGTGGCTCTCATGGTTCTGTTCGGGGGAGTCATGGTTCATCGGGCGCACTTGCACAGATCACTAGTCCTGCATTCGAAACCCCTCTCCCTTTAGTTGAGGTGGAGTGGTCAGAGGAAGTTGTAGAAAGGGTTAAAAGCCTGTGCTTGAGTATCATCGCGATCTGGGAGGGAGAGGATGACCTCTCCACCGAGGAGATCATGGTGCTTTTAAGGTCGCGGTAGAAGGGTATTGATTTCAAGAGCTCGTGGGGCATCTGCAAAAGGAAAGTTATCATTTGCATCCTGTCGTCAAGGGCTCGTGAATTCATCCTTAACGAGGAGAGGTTACCGGTGGTTGGGGGTTGCATCCGGTTTTGCATATGTGACTTCTCCACTGACGTCCTAAAGGAGTTGGGTGGGGAGGTGGACATTCTTCTTAAGGGTATCCCTTTGGTTTGGACGACCGAGGGGACCCTGAGGAACATTATCTTCCCTTTTGTTTTCTGATGAGCTTCTCGGAGGTCTTTGATAGTGAGGAGGAGTTCCCACCGGTTCAGGCTTCGGTGTGGGTGAACTGTGGGAGGTCTATTCCTCAGGCGGTGAGGGCCAACTTTGGAGGCTGGGAGGCTCTCATCAAGGTGGCGCTGGTGGGGCGACGGGAGAATTTATCCTTTGCAGAGGTGGTCCGCAGTGGCACTCGGGTTCCGGTGTTCAATAGGTTTGGACCGATGAACTCAGGCATGGTGGAGGTGGCTCCTATGAGAGCAGGTGGGAAGTTCACCGCAGAAGAGAAGGGTAAGGCGGTGGCTCTCGGCGCTCGGCCTACCGTTTGATGGAGTTGCAAATCTCGAGGTGATGAGATCTTTGACAGATGGTATGGCTCAAAAGCAGATGGGACCAGGCAAGGCCTGCACGCAATCAGTTCCTCTAGGGAAGTCGGTGGTGCAGTGTTAGGGTTTTTGGATCTTAGGATGCAACTAATCTAAGGAATAAACAAACAAATCAAAATCAAATGACACAAAAATTTACGTGGTTCGCCAAAACTTGCCTACGTCCACGGAGCACACCAGAGATCAATCCACTATTAAGGAGAAATTTTTACAATGGTCACACCGAATATGAAAACCCTAGAACCTAATGAAGAAATATGAGATGCCCTTTTATATAGACATCTCATTAAGGGCAAAAAAGTTAATACACCGCTGCCCCCAGACCCCGCGAGCTGACTGGGCAGCTCGATCCCCACGAGCTCTGCGGGGAGCTCGACCCCCATCCGCCCCTGCGTAGCGCCAACAATCATCTGCGCACATCATCAGGCTCCACAATATATAACATGCAGGTCGTACATTCGAGGGGATCGATAGTCACCTTTCCTTCAAGGCACAAATTGGCGGTTCATAGGGAACGACATCTGAGGAAGTCAAACACCTTTTGTCAATATGGAGGAAGAAGGACTATTCAAAGGTGGCAGGGTTTTTCCAGGGGCCACGTGGAGTCTAGTTGCCATGCAATTCCAAATGGACCAGGTGTGACTATTTTGGCTAGTGGGGTGGGTGGGCCTACAGATCTGATTTCTTTGGCAGGAGGCCCATTATCTTCTCCAAATATGGGTCTCTCTAAACGGGTCGAAGTGGCATCTCCAGTATCTGTGAATTCGGGGGTGGGCCCGGTAAATACTTCTAATTTTTCCCACCTGCTTTTAAAATTAAATCTGTTGTGGTGGGTAGACTCCCAGGTTCTTCTTCTAGGTGTTCATCACCTACACTGTCTGTATGTTTGCTTCGCGAGATGCTGTCAAATGAAGAGTTGGATGATCTCTTGGAAATGGAGGTCGGATTGATGGAGGGTCTATCTGATTTGGACGACAGCCAAGTTCAGGAAACGTTGGAGTTTAGGGACTCTCCAGGCTGTTCGAAGGCACAGAAGATGGGGGTCCGTTTTGATTTGGAGAATACTGAAGAGTCCTTCTGGGCTCGTACGGCTTCAGCGTTCCTAGTTGTTCTGAAGGAGGCTGGGTGCTCTTATGGGAATCCTAAGTCCTCAGTGTAGTTCTGGACGCATTTGTGGAGTTTAGTTGGGTTTATCTTGGTTGTTAATGTTACAATTCTTATGCTGGAATATTAGAGGTCTTAATGACCCTAGAAAGAAGGCGGCAATTAAAGCTTTGGTTGGAGAATCAGGGGCAAACTTGGTGTGCATCCAGGAGACAAAGATGGAGGCGTTCATGGGAGGGGATCTTCGGGCAATCAGTGATGGACGTTTATCGGAGTTCGTTTTTAAACCTTCAGTGGGTGCTTCGGGGGGCATCCTCTTGGCTTGGAATGGTAGTCACTGAAAGTTGGTGGAGGAAAGGGAGGGCGATTTCTCTGTGTCGATGGTCTTAGAGGATCTTCTTTCACACAAAAGATGGATCTGGTCTGGTGTTTACGGTCCGAACGAGGATGCGGTGAATAGGAGTTCTGGGGAGACCTTGGCGAGATCAGGGCACACTGGGATCACCCATGGCGTTTAATGGGTGATTTTAACGTTACCCGTTTCGTCGAGGAACGGAACAGCGAGAGCAAAATTTCTGGGGCGATGCTTCGATTTTCGGAATGGATTGCGGAGGTGGGGCTTATTGATATTCCTCTGTCTAATCAACAGTTTACTTGGAGCAACCTTCGAGAGTGCCCGGCTCTTGCTCGTCTGGACAGAGTCATGGTGGATGTCGCATGGGAGGAGGACTACCCGTGGAGTTCTCTGTCTGCTCTCCTGAGGACTGTTTCAGATCATTCCCCACTCTCTTTTTCTGGTGGTGATCCAGTCTCTCGTCATCATCATTTCATGCTAGAAAACTGGTGGTATCAGTGCTCCAACTTTCGGGAGGTTGTGTCGACGTCATGATCTTTGCATGCAAGAGACCTCATGGGAGCCCGGAAGGTGGCTTTTAAGCTGAAAAGGCTCAAGTCTACACTCAAGAGGTGGAGTGCTGAACAGAATAAACAGAGGCGCTCAAGAAAGTCAGAGGTAGAACTCGAGCTTCGTTCTCTTGATGTCCTTGAAAGCACGGGCCTCTTTCTGGGGCGAACAGAGAGAAACGATCAAAGCTCAAGGGTGCATGGCATCGGCTGCTACGTTTAGAAGAGTTGGAGTGGAAACAACGCTCAAAGGAACGTTGGCTCAAAGAAGGGGATAACAATACCAAATATTTCCATAGAATTGCTAATATGCGACGTCATATAAATCACATTGGTAGGATGGAAGTGGAGGGTGAAGTGGTGGAGAATATGTTGGCCATCAAATCAGCCTTGGTGAGGTATTTCTCATTGGCATTTCAGAAAGAAAGACAGTCGGCCCCCTCATGGTTTGATGAGGACCTCAAAAAGGTCCCTGACCATCTTTGGCCCGTCCTTGAGGCTCCTTTCACTGAGATAGAAATTCAGAAAGCAATATTTGGGGCTGACGGAGACAAGTCCCCTGGACCCGTTGGATTTGGGCTTAGATTCTATGAGGAGTTTTGGGCTGTGGTAAAGTTTGACCTGTTTGAATTATTTCAAGAGTTTTATACGGGTACTATGGGAATTGGTTGCTTAAATGCCACTTTCCTGACCTTGATACCCAAGAAGGAGGGCGCGATCAGGGTGGAAGAATTCAGGCCCATTAGTCTTGTAAATAGTTCCTACAAAGGCATTGGCTAATAGGCTAAAAGGGGCGATTGATGACATGATTGAGTCAAATCAATCCGCATTCATTTCGGGTCGAATTTTGCATGATAGCTTTATGATCGCTCAAGAATGCATCCACGCGGTGCATAGAGATGGACGGAAAGGGGTGGTAATCAAGTTGGATTTCACAAGAGCCTATGATAATGTGAGGTGGGATTTCCTATTGCATCTTCTCCAATGTCATGGATTTGAACCCAAATGGATTAGAATGGTGAGGGAGTGCATTTCCACGGCTAAGGCTTCCGTTCTTGTCAATGGGAAGCCTTGTGGCTTTTTTCACTTGAATAAAGGATTGAGGCAAGGTGATCCTCTCTCGCCTCTCCTATTTACGGTGGTGGCGAATGCTTTCAGTAGGTTGATGTCGTTGGCTAAACATGAAGGGTGGGTTAAAGGTTTGTCTATTTGCAATAGAGGTCCGTCCACCTCACACGTGCAGTATGCGGATGATACAGTGATCTTGTGTGCGGCGGAGTCCCGCTCGATTCGTGGATTAAATTCATGTGCATATGCTTTGAAGCCCTATCTGGTCTAAAGATAAATTTTCAAAAATCGGCAATGTTGGGGATTCATCTTGATGATGGGGAGCTCAAGACCTACGCCCGTATTTTGGGGTGTCAAGTCCAACAGTTTCCATCTAGGCTTCTTGGGATTCCTCTTCATGTTGGGCCTCTCAGGAAGTCAGATTGGAGTCCGTTGGTTTCAAGATTTGAGAAGAGGTTGGATGGTTGGAAAGGAAAGCTATTAAGCATGAGCGGAAGGTTAACTCTTATACAAGCAGTTCTTTCCAATCTTCCTATATTCTATCTTTCGATATTCAAAGCACCAACTGGGGTGCTTCAAATTCTTGATGGTATTCAGCGGAGATTCCTATGGCAGGGGGCTGATGTTTCAGGGAGGAAAGTTCACCTGGTGCATTGGGATCGGGTCTGTAGCAGGAAAAACAAAGGAGGGGCTGGTTTGATGAACCTTTTGGACATGAACAGAGCTCTCCTTTGCAAATGGAGATGGAGATGGCTAGCTAATCGAGACAGACATTAGTGTCGTCTTCTAGAGGCTCGATATAGATGTGGTGGGCCAAACAAAAGGTTCCATGTCCCATCTAATCGCATGTCTAGTGTTTGGAGGAACATTCTGGGTTTCTCCGAAGGGTTTTTGGATGCGGTGCGGTGGCAGATAGGCGATGGAGGGAAGGTCTGCTTTTGGTCAGATGTTTGGGCTGGAGACCGCGCTTTTAAGTTTCGATTTCCAGGTCTGTTTCACCTCTCATGTGATAAAGAAGGAGTGGTGAATAGTTTTTGGAATGGGGAAACAGGAGATGGCCATTGGGATGTGCACTTGCAGGGCCGTCTCGGTGAGGTTGAGGTCACGCAGTTCACAGAACTTCTCGGTCTTCTTAATGACGTAGCATTGCATGCAAGTGAAGCGGACCAGGTGGTTTGGAACCCACAACCATGGGAGTCTTTTTCTGTTAGAAGGTGCTACCACTGGTGGAGGAGGGAGCGCCCGACATACCCGTCCACTGCAGACAAGGCAAAGGAGATTTGGAGAGTTCCGGCACCTCTCAAAGTTCGATTCTTTGCATGGCTGATGTACCAAGAACGCATATTAACGAAGGCATACAGGGCTCGATGGACACCCATGGATGATCGCACTTGCGTTTTGTGTGGCGTCAGAGAGGAATCGGTATCCCACTTGATGGTGGATTGCTCGTTGGCTAGATTGATATGGGGTCGCCTTTGTTTGGCTACGGGCATCTCCACAAATTTTTCCAACTTGCAGGAGCTCTGGGATGCGGGTAAAAGATTGCGGGCGAGAGGCGACAGAAGCGTCAAGGCAAAGGTCTCGCAATCTTATGTTTTGGCTGTCATTTGGGCTATTTGGTTGTCGCGAAACCATTGTATTTTTCGTAATGAGTTAGTATATCCCGAAAATGTGTGGGAAATGGTTTGTCACTTTATCAAAGACTGAGGTCTTTCCTGTCCTTTCAAGGGGATGTCATTTAATTGAGGGGGTAGGTTTTGTATCTTTCTTGGTAGACCCCTCATCTACTCGTTTTACTTGCTTTGGGTATGTTTTACCTTAATTAATATAACTAAGGCTCTTGCCTACCTTTCATAAAAAAAAAACATAGACCTATATGCCTCATTACGGATTTAGTGAAGCATATACCTCGTTAGATGATGTATATACCTTTCTAAATTTTTTCTTACATTTACTAAAAATGGGTTTATTCAATTCGAAATGAAGCGATATGCACTTTTTATCAAAATATATACCTCATTAAAAAAATTTATTATTTAAAAATAAATAAAAACATGTGAGGTCTGAGTTTTGGTTGATAAATATTACTGAGTGTATTATTTTTCAATGATAAATATAAACAAAATTGATCTTAGAGCCTCTCATCAAAACAAGGCGGCAGTTCTTGCTATTCATAAAATATATTATATTATGCATATATGTGAAGATGTTGATTTTTGCCAAACTGACAATGGCCGCTAGGCCGCTAGGATTAGCCAACTCAATGGAATGTCTAATGCTTTGATGGTGAAGTTGCCAATGACAACCAGACAACCAATTAATTTCTGTATACTTCCTTGACGAAATTGAACCCCACCACAAGTATGCTAGTGATATTACGAAACCGCCATAAAATGAGGAATAAAAACAATCAAACCTTTTTCATTGGGTTTTCTTGATATGGTTCTTGGCTCCTATTTAGAATTAATTTTCAAAAACAGCTTATATCTTAAATTGCTAACAATAATCTATTCTGAAAAACTACTAACTCTTTTTTTTTAAGTTATTTGTTGACTTTTAAAATATGAAAATCATAATCCGATATAAAAAAAACTTATGTTTGATACTCATTTAAAACCAATTAATTAAAGACTTATTTTGCAAAAAACAAAATTTATTTGATAATTGATTCCAATCAGGGCAAAAGTTTGGTTTGGTCAACATGGTGATTGCAGACATGTTTTAATATGCAATACGACAAAATAAGGAATTCTACTAAATAATGATAGTTAAGAAAAAAAGGGATTCAATTAATATGATATAAATTTGAAATCCTATATTTAGAAATATGATATTCATATTGATTTCTCTATGATTATAGAACTATTTGAACAGTATTTTGAACTTGATCATAAGTCAGTCACGGAAGATCTCACTGATATAAAAAAAAAAAAAAAACTATTGAACAGTTTTGTTCTTAATTGATTATCAATTACTTCGGTATCAAGATAGGATGATTCCTAAATACTGTAGAAGTTATTATAGTAGAGTTTTGATGGAATTTTAATGATCCTATTATAGAGATTTGTGCACACATTAATAAATCAATAAGAATCTTAAATTTTTAGTTATTTAGAAGTTCTCTCTTTTCTTCCTTCTTTCCTATAGAAAGGATCTATGGAATCTATGTTGATCGTCTTAATCTTATTCGATGCATGTTCTTTCTACTATATCAACTGGTCTAAGTTATGGATACACTCCATGGTGGTGGAAGCAGGACAAGAAAACCAAAATTTTGTCACCGGTTTCAATGTCGGAGGCTGTCGTTCGATGATTAATGGAGGCGTTGGAGTGTGTGATTATTCGTTAAGATCACGACCGACCGGTGGCCAATAAAGTAGTTGAACAGGGGGATTAAAAATCCACTCGAGTCCCCCATCAACATGAGATGATGACTTATCTGAGGGGGAGATCCATGAGTTTCTTGACCCTGAACATACGCGTGGTGGATATTAATGACTGCAAGCAGCGGATCGTGTCGCATATTTTGGGTGAAGGTCGATATGATTGAATTTCTGATCATCTTCACATCAAAGATATTCTTGATGGGCTCACAGTAGTCAAATTGTTTCTTTGACTATATGGAGGTGCCTGACACAAAGAAATGAAGCTTATAACAATCAAGCATAATGGTGGCACATTGGCATAGTAGGAAGAACTCCAGTTGCATCGCACGAGGGATGTGAATGATTTGGTTTGACGACCATACTGTCAAAGTTTTCATATTCCTACGACAAAGTAAATATCAACATGTACAAGTTCAAAAATTGATTCACTGTATGCATGATGTTCAATGGTTGATCTGTCGACTTCAGTGGAGGACATCGACACATGCAGTGTTGAGAGAAGCAAATTTAAACTCGTTCCAACACTTTTAATCATTAAAACACATTTAAACCACATACAAAACCACCCGATACAATATGTCAATACCTGTTCAAACCATCATATCAAAACCACCTAATACTATACCCATTCAAATCATTCACATTCAAAGAACTATCACGGTACAATTGATACATACCCATTCAAACCATTCACATTAAAAAAAACTTCGCAGTACATTGTTCATAATATATATAGAACGAACCCAAAATGTCACACCAAGGGCTAAGCAAACAGGGAGATTCTTGGGGAACGATGACGGAGAGGATGCTGGCGATGTTTTTGGGTGGGGACGATGGAGAATGCCATGAGATCTTTTCTTCTCTGCTGTGGATTTGGGGTGAGGGTTGGTGATAGAAGAGATAAAAAAAACCCTATATAAATTTTTGATGGGGGTGCAAACAAAAGCCAATAAATCTTTATACACTAGGTTTTGTTGTAAATATGTCCACCACCCCATTATCTCTACAACCCCCATATTTGCTATGTTTGTGTAATCTTAGTATGTATAATTAGTTTAATCTTTTCTAAACAACCCCTAATAAATACACAAATCTCTCAGATCTTCTGTCCTTACCAATATAAATGAAACTAACAATTTGGGAACTATTGAGGTCAACAAATCGGGGCAATAATAAAAAAAGGTTGGCAAATTCCCTTCTCAAAGTAAACGCGAGATTCCGTGGCGTTACAGCTTTTGGTGCATTTAAAGTTTAAACATGCCTTGAAAAGTGAGCGAAAGAATCAGTGAATAACAACAACAAAAAAATGGCAAATGAGGCTCCTCGCGGTGATTCGGCGGACCACCTCGCCCCTCCCGCGGAGGAGACGGTGGTGGCTGTCGCGGTCGTGGTCGTGGTCCCTTCTTCAGAGACGGCGGCGGCGGAGGTGAAGAAGGAGACTGTGGGGGCAGGCGGCGGTGACGGTGGCGGGTGCGTTGTGATCGACGTGGGTGACGGTCAAGGCGGCGGAGAGGGAGAGGGGGAGAAGGTTTGTAGGATCTGCCATCTGAGTTGGGAGAGGAGAGTGGACGGGTTGGATTTGCTGATACGGCTCGGGTGTGGTTGTAAGGAAGATTTGGGGATCGCGCACGTTCACTGCGCCGAAGCGTGGTTCAAGCTCAGAGGGAACAGGTGAAGCCCACCTCTGTCTTTCTTTCTATCTTTTTTTATCTTTCTTGGATTTGGGTTTTTCATTGCGTGTGTTGTTTGTTATGTTTGATTCAATGCTTGTCGTGCGATGATTTTGTGATGTTGGGTTGGTGAGGTTGTTTTGTTGGGTGGGGGTGAACAGAGAATTAGAATGATTGGTTATTGGCATGTAATGGAAGGCAAGGATTTGAAGTATCAAGGTGTGGGTTTTGGTTTTGATAATATGTTTGTGATGGTTGCTCTTGAAATCATGATGAGCGAATATGTTGATGAGTGGGCGTGTATTTCTGTGATGATACTGAATATTGATATGAGACAAGTTTCATGGATAACATTATACTGGAGCTCAACTGGTGATGAGAACTCTGCATGAACTTAGTACTGGATTCCCATCTATATAATACCCGGGACACATGACACTATGTATCCTGGGGTAAACTGAACAGGAGATGTATTTTTTGTTTTTATGTTACCCCCCCCCCCCCCCCCCCCCACTTTCTTCTCTTAGTTTTGGCGAGGTTATAATTCTCTTGGAACTTGCTATTTCTACGCTTCCCTTCTTACCCACCTTCGGACCAAGTTTGTAACTTTCACCTAGTTTATAAAATGGTCTATCATTGCTCAAACAAAAAATGTCAATGGTTTTAGCTTGTCACAGTTTGGATTTTTCTGATCATGTCTAATCCCTGACCGCGTGTTTTGCAGTTCGGATCAGTTGTTATTTATTGCCTTTGCATGGGAAGTTCTGGATAAGATTATTAAATTATGAAAAATTGGGAGAAACATATAATAAGTGAGAAATTAAATTGAGTGAGTATTTTCAGGTATACATTTAATTCTCTGGGAGGTAGCTATCCCATATGCTTGACATATGTCTGTAGATTGTTTTGTTAAATGGGGGTTAATGGAGAATTCAATGGGTTGTTTGGAATTGGAATGATTGGTAATTGGCATGGAAGGATGCGAGGATTTGAGGTATCGAGGTGTGGGTTTTTGATGGTTGTGATAATATATTTTTGAAATCATGATGGGTGATTATGTTTTGGGGTGGGTGTGTATTACAGCGATGATACTGAATATTGATGTGTGATAAGTTTCGTGGAGATGACATTATACTGGAGTTCAACTTGTGATGAAAACTCTGCATGAACTGGGTACTGAATTTCCAAACTATTCTATTCTCAGTCACCCAAGATGACAAAGGTTTGAAGATTTTTTTATCATGTATCATTCATGACCGCATGTTTTGCAGTTCTGATCATTTGGAGTTCTTATTGCCTTGGCATGGGAAGTGCTGGAGATAAGATTATCAAATTATGAAAAGTTGGGAGAAACATATAAAAAGTGGGAAAATTAACTTGAGCGAAAATTTTCAGGTATACATTTAATTCTCTGGGGGGTAGCTATCCCATATGCTCGACATATGTCTGTAGGTTGTTTTGTTAATTGGGGTGAATGGAGAATTCAATGGGTTGTTTGGAATTGGAATGATTGGTTATTGGCAAGGAAGGAGGCAAGGATTTGAGGTATCAAGGTTTGGGTTTTTAGTTCTGATAATATATTTTTGATTGTTGTTCATGAAAACATGATGGGTGATATGTTTTAGGGTGTGTGTATTATGGTGATGATACTGAATATTGATATGTGATAAGTTTCATGGAGATAATATTATACTGGAGCTCAACTGGTGATGAAAACTCTGCATTTACTGGGTACTGGATTTCCAGCTATTCTATGCTCAGTCACCTAGAATGACAATGGTTTTAGCTTGTCACAGTTCGAAGATTTTTTTGACTATGTCTCATCCCTGACCGCTTGTTTTGCTGGTCTTAACTCTTAAATGACCTATCCAGTTTTATAACGTTTTCTTCATCATTTCTATTTTGTTCACTGGAAAAACCAGAGATTAGTGAGTTGTCATTTCTTTTTAGAAGATTGATTAAGAAACTGCCAGACCAGCTTTTGCTTCTAGCGCTGTTCACCATGTACATCATCCATCATGCCCATGTTAAGCACTTCCAATCATAGTTTAAAAAGCATGTGCGGACCCCATGTGCGGTGGGGTCCGCATACAGTACATGCGGCCGCATGTACGGTACATGCGGCAGCACATTGTATATTTTTTTTTAAAAAAAAAAAAATTAGTATATGGGCGTTTGAACCTCGTTCGAACGGAATTCGAACGCCAAAGGACCGTTTGAATCCCGTTCGAACTGGGTTCGAACGCGTAAGGTCCGTTTGAATCCCGTTCGAACTGGGTTCGAACGCCTGAAGGGCCGTTTGATTCCCGTTCGAACTGGATTCGAACACCTGACCGCACATGGCCGCATATGCCCCGCACATGACCGTACATGGCCGCACATGACCGCACTTTGACAGCACTTGGGTGTTGATGTGCGCCGAGGGGGGCACATCAGCACGTGCGGCCGCACGTACCGGTACGTGCGGCCGCACTTTGAACTATGCTTCCAATTGAGATGCAAATTGATTGCTAAATGAGAAGTGTTGTTAAAATCTTGTTGTTGAAGTTCTCTAAGAATCTAAGATAGACTATCTGTGTGAAAGTAAAGCAACAAATATGGATTTAAAAAAAAAGGCTACAAATATTTATAGACAATCTGTATGAGAGTAAAGCTGCAAAGATGGAAATCAGAAGGTTTGGATATGGTGGTTCTTTAACTTCTGTGGGAATTTGAGCTGAAACCCTTATGCCGATGCTTTATAGAAAATAGGGATTAGGATACTACAATTAGATGATTATTTTATTATAAGATATATGTTCTTCGTTATGTTTAAAATAGGCCTTTTTCTCTCTTCTTTCACTTCTTTTAATTAATTATTCGTTGTTTAACCTCATTCTTATAATTAATCTCTGGAAAATAATAGACCATGACTTATTATTTAGTTCCTGATGTAGAACCAGAGGGATTTGGTTCTCCTTTAGGAATCGGATGAGAGACGAAGAAGAACTTGCAGAGAGGAAGGAAAGTTAAGAGAGAGATATAATAACATTATAAACTCAAACAAAAGGGTTTGTTGGATCTATCAAACAACCAATATCAAACATAGATCAAAAGCGGGGTATTCTACAACTTTCGAGTCCTATATGTATCTAGACCTTTGAAAGTCAGTGAAGATTGAATAAGCCGGAACCAGAGTTAGTTGAGGTTGTCAATTAATCTTCCCAGCTGCATAATCTTCATAATTTTTCATGGAGATAACTTCTCCACTGCCATAAGAACGTGGTCAAATTCACATAGATGGATAATCGATTGTGTAGATGAAGCCATCTTCGGTGGTGACAGCCTAACTTGGATAGTCACACAAATATTTGATTATCTAACCATTAAAATCTCACCCGCAACTCATTATAATCTTTTAACGATCATCTCTAGGCAAACTTGTCATCAAATCCGTGTATTAAATTCAGGTTACAAGTGGATAAACTCACTAACATCAAACAAACAATTAAAGTAGGCAAGCTAATTCAAGTTAAATCTATCTACGGTCATCTGTTGTTTTGGGTGGTAGTGCTGCCTAGGCTGATAGTTGAAGTAGTTGAAGTACAGGCGGTTCTATGGAAGGTTCACCTGATGATCATAAAGATGAAACCATCCATAAGGGATGGTTCTTCCATGCAATCTATCTCTTTCTGATGGTTCTGTTTTCCAAATGCTCGTCTTCTGCTACCGTGCTTGGACTGGGACTATAAACCCGGCTTGAAGTAGATCATGAATAGTTTCTAAAGCCCATTCTATTACTTCTTTTGAGTAAAGATGTGTCGCCAATTTTTTCTTACCAGTAAACTAGCCAATGCAAATATGATGCAAAGAAAGAAACAAAGAAAAAAGACAAAGCACATAAGAAATGTGCCACGTTCACACAACCTGTGCTCACCCTACAATACTATGATGCCTCATTTTGTTTCATATACAATTGAAAATTTGAGATGACTATTTTTCATTTTGGCTGATTCGCCCAGCTCATCATTTCATATACATTTTTTGCATAGTTTAAAGTGTGGCCCCACATACCAATGTGCGTGTTGGCATGCATGTGCGGCGCATGTGCTGCAATGCAGCGAATGTGTTGGCGAATGTGTTGCAATGTAGCACATGCGCCGCATATGCTGAAAACAACATGTGTGACCACGTCTGCCGTACATGTTACAATATGGAAGACTGGAGGCCTTCAAGCATTTGAAACCCATTCGAATGGCGTTCGTTCTACGATTCAAGCATTCAAACCTCGTTCGAACGGAGTTTGAATGCCTGAGGGATGAATCCCTTTCTAACATGGTTCATTACTTAAGAACCGTTGAGGTGTTCGAAGCGTTCGAACCCTGTTCGAACGTGAGTCATCCCAGCCTTTAGGTGTTCAAACCCCATTCAAATGGGGTTCACTATATTCTTCAGGCATTCGAACCTGTTCTAAAAGGGTTCGAATGACCATATTCTAAATTTTTATTTTTAAAATAATACATAATGTTTGATCGCATGTACCTTGTGCAGACCCGACCGCATATCCACACATTCATTTTAAACATTGCATTTTTTTATTTTGGAGTGTTCTACAATAGTAAGATGTAGAGCCAAGCATCATCTTCCTTTGTATCTTTAGTTCCTACAACTCCATTTACATGATTAGCATTGCATTATCTTACATGATATCAATGCAATTCTATGGATCTGTAATGAATATTCGTACAACTCTTTGCTTTTTCTTCGTTAATTCTCTCATTTTCTCAATTACATGCATGCCATCTGTTGTATGCCTTGTGCAAGTGTGAACACCTAGTCTACTTCAATGTGACTTTTCCTTCAATATTTGTTTTGTTATCTCATTTCATTGCTTATTATGTATTTCTCCTGACTCACCTTTTGGGTGTCGGGGGTTACAACATTGGCGCATGGTTCTTGATTTTGGTTTAACAAAGCACTGAAAAATCAAACATATCCATGAACATTAATTCGTTCAATTTAAAATAAAAATTTGTCAAATTGCAGGAGATTCGTTAATGTTATTACATTGGCCATCAAAATTGAGTGCATAGGGTCATTTGCTACAATAAATTGATGGTGCATTGAATTAATTGATAGTGTCTAGATTCAATGGTGACTGAAGTCACTGAACCACCATATGCAATGTGGAATGATATTAGGTGTTTCCGTTATTTGAGATTTTTGTTAAGAGTTTATTTGGGTGTCATTTGAATTTTACTAGATTAGGATTTGGAGTGATTGGTAATAATATATTATTTAGGATTTTTATATAAATTACGTGACTGTCCTAGTTTGTTGAAAATTAGGATTATTTGGTTTTCATGTGGAGTTGTTGAGCTGTTATATTGATGGGCTAAAAAATTCTCTTGTAAATTGATTTTTCTTATGTAGTCCCTTTTAGCTTATTTTCTATACCAACCTTTTTGGAGGCAATACAGTTACTTACCAAGCACAAAAAAATAAAATAAAAATAACACAACTAAACATATTATGTGAATAGAATAATTGAATCAACAAAAACACAGGTCCAAAATAAACCATAATTTTTTTATTAATTTTTTGCTGTTATTCTCTAGATCTTTTTGTTGTTATGTAACTTTTTTTTTCACAAATACTCGTGACTTCTGAACATTATGGGAATTTTCATGCTTTGTAACCTGTCATTATTTTGAATTTTTACCCCATAATTCATATATACAGTTCATAGTTCTACTTTTTATTTTTAATATTTTTTTATGTAAACAGTTCCAATTGATTTGGTCATTGCATACATTCTTATTTGGCTACCTTTTTTTTTTGGTTTTTGCTTTTTGTTTGGGAAATGACAGTCATAAATGTTATCCTAATTTTACAAAATAAGGATAAAAATGGGGATAAAGTCTGTTTCACATTTTACCTAAAACAAATTATTCTCATTTTTTATCTCAAAATGTGGACAATTGTCTATATTTTATCCATTTTTTTATGGCATATGGGATAACAAGTAATTTAACTCAATTATTTCCTTATCCCAATCCCTTATCCCCATGCCAAACTAGGCCTTAAAAAATTCTCATCTTCTCCCAATTATTTCCTATAAACATTTTCAACATCCTTCCTCCAAACGTCTTTGTCACTCAATTTTTCTTCCCTCCAAGAAATTCAAAGGTGAAAATCATAATTATTCATATTTTTTAAAAATAGGTAAAAATAAAAAGTTCAAAAACAAAGATTGAAAAAAGAAGACCACATGTTTTTTTTCTTTTTTCTTTTTGGGTGGGGAGGTTGGTTTAAGAGAGGCTGGAAATTTGGGGGTGTTGGGTTGGGGGGGATTTAATCTTAATTCATCGGAAGTTGAAAGTGGAGTTGAAGAAAAAAAGGCGACGTTGGAGGAAAATGTGGAGATGAAAGAAAAAAAGAGCCGTCGGAAATTTGAGTAAAGATTCGAATCTCCTTTGATTTGGGTAAAGATTTGAGTAAAAGTTTGATTTGGTATGGGTAAATGGTTTGAGAGGATTTTAGGTAACTTTTATTCAAATTTAAATTTGGGTAAAGGTTTGGGTATAGGATTGAAGATGCTCTTATAAATACTCTATTTGGGTTTGGGTAGCAGCTGCCAGAATTTTGCTGGATAATAATATTCCCCATTTTGGCCCAGCTTGAGGTGGCATAGTTCTATTTAGTGACCTAAACACTCTGGATTGAATAACATTAGGCCATGATGAATTAAGTGCTGCTTTCAAGGGGCACCTTTTGGCCTATCATTTTCTTCTTCTTAAGTTCTTGTATGAATGAATCATTTCCAGTCCTTAATCGACCTTTTATCAAGAAAACATAAATATAAATATATACCCATCTCAGTGTGTGGAACCTGAAATTTGAATCCCAATTTACATAATTATATTGTCTTACTTTTCAAGTTTAATCCATTTTTCACAGCTTTCCATTTAGAGATATATGATGTTTATGAACTGGAAGTCATATGAATGAACTCTGCCTTTTAATTTCAAAACAGGTTCTGTGAAATCTGTGGAGAGCCTGCGAAAAACATCACTGGTGTGGGAGACAACAGATTCATGGAGGAGTGGAACCAGAGAAGTGATGTAGTTGGTGGCAATAACAGTGGCAGCTCTTCTGAGCAGGGATGCTGTTGGAGGGGCAGGTCATTTTGCAATTTTCTGATTGGCATCTTGGTAATTGCCTTCATCCTTCCATGGTTCTTCCGTGTAAATATGTTTTAGCTGGAGAGATACAAGTTATCCCCAAGAATGTGCTTCTGCGAAAAGCGAGAAAACATAATCTAAAATTATTGGTATATGATTGGAGGTTATACAGTTATTGTTTTCACAGTCAGGGTTCTATTAGGTATTGGTATAGGAAGATTTGAATTTTCACATATAGAGGTGAAATCACCTGGTGCCTTGTGTGATTTTTATAGAGGATGTTTGTACATATACTATGGGAAGATTAAGAAAGCAATTTCCAAGCATGATTGGTTTATTTCCTTGGAATGGGAAATGCAGAGGTTATAAGTCCTCCATGGTTTATCCAGTTGTATCCTTAACTTATATTTGTTGATATATAAAGTGGTCCTCTTTTTCTGGAAGAGAATGGCTTAAACTCCATGGTCCATTGTGGTCCAAACCCCACTTGAAGCCCTTCATAAATACAATAATGGAAATGGTTTTTTTGTTTTCTATTCGTTTTAATATCCCCCAAGTACAGTTAATAAATATATTCATGGAAATGATTTTTTTTGGTTGTCTATCCCTCAAGATCCAGTTTGAAATCTTTCTATTGCAGTGTTACCCACTTTATTCTTTTATGCCTTTAAATTCACATTTAATGGCAGCTGAGTTAATGCTTTCAGCTGGAAGCATGAGACACTGCAAGGCATATAAGCTATGGATGCGACTGAACCTATTTCATCTTCTGGACTGGCCGGCTGAGCTGCCTCACCCGGTTGCACCGGTGCGTCTGGCATGCCAAGTGTACGTTACTCAACAACAATTACCGCTACAAGAAAAAGTGTCTTTATGGCTGTGTCTGTTTGGGTTTGCGATCTGCACCACTACAATGGGGGAAGCAACAGAGCTTGTTTTATGGCTATATCCTTTAAATCTGAGGACTAAAATCAAAATATAAAGAAGTTAGGTATCGATCACTAGATCCTATGATTTGTGGGAACTTTAAAATAAAAAAACTTTAAATTATTTATGGTGGATATTTCGATCCCGACTTCATAAGATATATTTTAAGAACTTATTAGTGGTCACATCGAACAAACACTGAAAGGCATTTAGCTTCATCCAGAATTTTCAAAGTTCTCACTTAAATAACCCACTTGACTATTCTTTTCATACTCTTGAAAGTCGTATCATCAATGTAAATCTCCATTGATTTGCCAATAAGATCTTTGAACATCTTAGTCTCCAATCTTTGGAACCTGCACAAGTGTAACATTCTTCAGTTTATAATAATAAGTCTCTTTAGGCCAAATGGCATGACTGTAGCAATTTTTTTTTTATGTATACAAAGTGGGGTAGGTTTTGGGTTAATGTGGCCCATGTGGGTAGGTTTATTTAAAAAAAAAATAATTTGATGGATCCCCGTCAGGCCACCACAACATATACGATGTCCTTAGTCTAACATTGTGTCCTTAGTCTAACATTTTTTTTAATGTATATAAAGTGGGGTAGGTGGTAGGTTTATTTAAAAAATTTAATTTGATGGATCGCTATGCCACCGCAACATATACATGTCCGTGTGTCACCCACTTACCCCGGTGGTCACTTTTTTTTGTTTTGGGATTTATGTAATGGTAATGTTTAATTTTTACAAAAATTCATAGCCACACAAGTGCGCAGGCCCTGATGACATCACTTTGTAATAATAAGTCTTTTTAGGTCAAATGGCATCACTCTGTAACAAATTTTGTCAATTTTCTGATAATATCATTTCCAAAAGTGTATAATTAATGGGTTCATATACAGCTTTATACAGTTGACTTATTATTTATGGGCTCATATATACACAGTTGGCGTATTAAAACTTTCCAGCATGGGTTCATATATACACAGTTAGCGTATTAAAACTTTCCAGCATTGGTGGTCCATTGAACATTCATATGCTTCTTATCCGTATACAGACTTTTCTCTATAAAAAGAATTTCTTCTTGTGTCATTGTTTGTTGCATGGGACAAGTATGGCTGAAGAAGGTTCAGATATGATCACAGGCGACAAGTACCGGTCTCATCTGCATGGAGACGAAGAGAAGAACACGCGGTGGAGGCACGGTGCACCGCCAACTTATGATCTTGTTAACCAGCTCTTCGAAGAAGGCCGTACCCAGGTTTTGTTTTTTGTGCACTAATACATGTTTACAGCTTTTTTTGTAGCTTTATACACGATAATGCACTTTATGAGAGCTCTATCATAATATATAAGATTGTAAAAAAAATTATTTTTTTAATAAGAAATATATTAGTGTATTTTGATACATACTTTAATTCATATAACAGTAAGCAGTTGAGAGTATCATTTTCTTTTCTGATGTAAAGACGGAGTATATATCTTTATGGCTCCTCAACAAATTTATATATCTCTTTGAAACTTTTTTATATATTCTAAAATTTATCAATACAAATTATTTAGAGTATATATATATATATATATATATATATGGGACGTGCTTACGTGCGGTCGTGCGGTCGGTGCGCCCGCGATCACGGACCGTCGATCACGGGTCCATCGCATCGGACGGTCGGATGCGAATCACGTCGACCGTTGGATACGATGGACCCGCGATCAGACGGCTCGCGACCGCGGGCGCACGACCGCACGTAAGTATTTCCATATATATATATATATATATATATATATATATATATAGATGATATATTATTTTATTATAAAAAGCAAAGGTTGCATACTACAGTCGTGTAAATCTTTTTGGTGGATGCTCCTTCATTTTATTCATATATAGTCTCCACTGTTGATCACATGATTGATTCATTCCATTCATCAAAAATATATTTTTTAAGGTCAATTTATAAAAATAACTTTAGTTTTTTAATATTTACAACAATAGTCTGCTTGGTGAATATTAGCAAAATTTAAAATTTTACCCTTACCTTAATATTATCTATTAAATTAAATATAATTCAAATTTTAAATTTTATCTCAATCTTATCTAATAAAATTTTCTAAATTTTAAAATTTTATATAATTATAATGATGAAATTTCAATTTGGGATTGCGATAAAATTCAAAATAATCTTATTCAGAAATATTAAGATATAATTAAATATCTAAATAGTATTTCGTTTTATCTGATTCAATTTTATTTTGATAACAAATATATTGGAGAAAAAGAAAGCATGATTTATAAATTATATCTCCTATATAAAGAAAATAACTTATGTGATTTTTTTAAAACTAACTGAGATGAAAGTGTAATATATATTTTTTGGGATTTTTATTTTTAAGTCCCTATAAACATGCTTATTTAGGGATCAATCCCTTCATTTTTCATATTTTTTTTCAAGTCCTCATATTCAACCGCCTATTTGATTTTTAGTCCATCCGTCAAACGTTTGTCCATACACTGTTAATTTGTTAAATGTGATTTATTTTTAAGTCCTTGTAAACTATGTTATTTAGTGATCAGTCTCTCCCTTTTTCATATTTTACAAGGACTGATCACTAAATAATATAGTTTACAAGGACTTAACAATAAATAACATAGTTTATAGGGACTTAAAAATAAAATCACATTTCACAAATTAACGGTGTATGGACAGACGTTTGACGGAGGGACTAAAAACCAAATAGGCGGTTGAATATGAGGACTTGAAAAGAAATATGAAGAAGTGAGGGATCGATCCCTAAATAAGCCTGTTTACATAGACTTAAAACTAAAAATCCAATATATTTTTTTTTGTTGATGTTCATCAGGAGAGGCTATTGTTATAACTATTATATAAAAAAATAGGGCTACTTTTACGAATTGCCCTCTTTTAAATAATGTGTTTGATGGAACTAAAAATATATGTATCTTAAATTTTAAAACATGTTGAAAATTACAGATTCTAATATTTTCCAAATCCTTCTCTCTTGATTGTGGTCTACTGGTCTTGTACTTCGTTGCGTGTAGGAATGGCCGAAAGGATCATTAGAAGAGATTGTGCAGAACGCCATAAAGACATGGGAGATGGAGCTCTCTCACAAGACCAACCTGCATGACTTCAAATCAATCAACCCTGACAAGTTCAAGATCTACGTTAACGGTATCCTATAATTTACATGCATTTGAACCTAACATAAGATTTTCATGTACTGAATCCATTGTGTATTTGGTGTTGTTTATAATAGGGAGGGAAGGATTGACAGGAGAGGAGACACTGAAACTGGGTAGCTACAACGCATTGTTGCAGAATTCTCTGCCCGAGCAATTCCAGTATTACAGAGCGGATCAGGAGACTTTCGAATCATCTCACGATGTTTTTCGCTCGGCCTTCCCGAGAGGGTTCGCGTGGGAAGTGTTGAGTGTCTATTCAGGTCCGCCGACGATCGCTTTCAAGTTCAGGCATTGGGGTTACATGGAAGGGCCTTACAAAGGCCATGCTCCCACTGGAGAGACGGTTGAGTTTACTGGTGTTGCTGTTTTGAAGGTATGAAGAAACACAACCTCTCTGTAATGAAAAATTCCTCTCTATGTTTTTCTCCAAGTGAGAGAACGTCAACTATTTGTGTTTTATCTTTTTCTATTTCTCTCACCTACTTTAGAACTGTACTATGAATTCAATAATGAAATCGCAGAAGAAATATACATCTTTATTTTAAAAAAAATGAGATATGTACTTTTATAAAATTTGAAATATGCATTTCAATTAATAGAATTATATTATTTATGAAAAATAAAAATTTCTATCGGGATTAATTATATACTTTGATAAAGTGAGTGAAGCGGTTAACTATGCATTTGAGACGGTGTAATAGAGCTACTATGTAATACAAACTTTGTAACTTATTAATACTAAAAAAATATACATGTGTGTGATGTTGCAGGTTGATGAGAAACTGCGAGCTGAAGAAGTGGAGGTTTATTATGACCCTGGTGAGCTGTTTGGAGGGCTTTTAAAGGGACCCCCTAAAACTGATGCTACACTATTAAGCTCCACATCCACAACTCCATCATGTCCTTTCTTCAGTGGAGGAGAGACTAATTAAGGGAATCAAAACCTAGACAATGCCATTGTCACATATATATCTCTGGCAGTTCTAGCTTTTGATGATTATGTTGTATTCAAAACAAAGTTATGTACGTGTGGCTTCTTTTGTTGTTCACTTTTCTATGGATGTGTTCCTGAATTATATTCCAAAACCAAAGCAACCAGTATCATTAGTACAAGTCAAATAACTACTTATTTTATTGGGCGCTACTATTTAACAAGAAAAAAAAAAGTATATATCAAGAGATCTAATAAGAAAATGTGAATTGTCCAAATACCCTTGTAACTAACCCCTATTATTCATGTGCCCATACATTTTAAAAAAAAAAATTATGTACTCTGCAGTAAACACCCAATTTTTTTTTCTTCTCCTTCCTTTAATCCCCAAAAAGTAGTTTTTCCTCTGTAAGTGCATATATGTTTTCTGTAACTTGCATAACATAAAATGTAATTTCTGTAAATATTATCTGTAAGTGCATTATTATGTCGTATAAAAATTGTAACTTGCAAAACACTAGAAAAACACACATTAATTCATAATCTTAATATATGTGCGGGTATTATAATGTCACAAAGTACACACTTGTTAAGTTTTATTTATTTCGGTGTTTGACTGATTATTGCATCTCCAATATAGTTTGGATTGCGCTTTCTTCCTAATGAAATACGCTTGTTGACTTGAAAGTGTAACAAATGGATTCGATTTTAGCCAAAAAGACATGAAGATGATCCAGGGGAAGACAATAACTCAGTTCATTAGGGTAGAAAAAGAACGTCAGAATGCAAACATTCGATAAATTCAAGTGTTTTGATGTATTTATTGTGATAAAATATTTTTAGGTATGATGCATTAACATATGTCTCTCCAATGTTTTACAAGTTACCATTTTTATATGACATGTATAATAATGCACTTGCAGATAATATTTACATAAATTATATTTTGTGTTCTGTAAGTTACAGAAAACATATATGCATTTACAAGGGAAAACTGTGAATTAAAGGGAGGAGGGTATAAAAAAAATTGGGTGTTTGCTGCAGGGGTACATAATTTTTTTTTTTTGAAAAGGTGGGGGCATAGTAATAGTGGGGGATTGGCTGCAGGGGTATTTGGACAATTAATCCCAATAAAAAAAAGAGAAACAATTTCCTCCTTGACGAAGTCGCCCTGGGGTGAGGCCATCGAGGCAAATTGTCTAGGAACCCCATCCAGGGAGGGCCCCTCTTAATCATCTTATTGATGAAATTTAGAGAAATGGAAGTTGATAAGTGACACTTTCTACAATTGAGAAGGGTGAATTAGTCTCTCTCAACATACTTTCTCACTCTATTTAATATCTCAAAATCAAGCCTAAAATTTATCCCCTCTCCAAATATCTCTAACCATAATTGTAGGAGACCAAATTAATTAGAAAGTCAAATAAGGGATCAGATTGTACATGTGCAAGGATTGAACAAAGAATAGCCCATGTCGATAAAAATTTGAGTCTCATGAAGGAAAGCCCATGGACCCAAAATTCTATTACGGCCTGATCGAGCCCGCTTTCCTCGTAGGTCGGGCAAACGATCATGCCTGACCAGGACAAGTCGGGCAAAGGCTGTTACATATGTATCACTTTTTAGCTTATGGGATAACCTTTGGGTCATTTCTGGCCATTTTTTAAATTTTCTTTTTTCGATTGAGCCGCTAAAATTTTGGCTTTTAGCTATCTGCATGAGCTGAAGTGCCCCGATTAGAAATCTGACTGCATATTATGGGTCCTGGTACTATTCTGTACTACCCATAAATATTTCATTGAATTCCGGTAACGTTTGGAAAATTATGCAGTTCTGAATCGTATCCGGGTTTTCTTCAAAACTATTCGTTAAGTGGAATAGTGTTGGGATATTTTGTGCATATGGTGACCTTTGGTAAGCTCACCCCCCCCCCCCCCTTGCTTAGTGAGTAAGAAAGCTTTGGTTATTTTTGGTGTGTGTGGGTGAGTTTAGTTTAGGTTCACCCCCCTTTTCATCTCTCTTTTCACCCCCCAAGTGAGTTTTGGGGGGGGGGGGGGGGGGGGGGGGTCTCTCTCACTCTCACCCTCAATGTCTCCCTCTCCCTCTCTTGCTGTGTGAGTGTGTGCTGATTTGAGGAAAAGAAGCACAACAAGAAGAAGAAGAAGAAGCACAAGAGAAAGCAAAATCAAAGGTTTTGTGTGCTTGTGGTTATTGTGGTTGTTGATTCTCTTCTCTCAACTCCCTTTCATGTCCCCCCCCCCCTTGTTTTTCAGCCAAAGAGGGCTGTGGAGGTGGTGGTGGTGGTTGTGGTGGTCGCGGGTGCATCAAAGGCCCCCGAATCACCCCTTTCTTTCCCCCTCCCTTGGTGAGCTTTCCCACCCTTATTTTCTTTGATTTTTCATGTGTTAGGGGTTGTAGGGAGGTCATGCATGCTAGGTGAGTATGTTTGGGTGTGTGGGAGGGGCTGGGGAGGGGGTTAGACGGTTGGGGGCGCGCGCAGGCAGGCATGCAGGAGGGCCAGGTGGGCCTGGCAAGCGCGCAGGCGCGCGCGAGCGCATACGCGCACAGGGGAACAGGTAGGGCAGTGCGCGCGAGGGCGCGCGGGCGCGCGCGTGCCCGCACGCGCGGATGGACGCTCGGCAGGGCGCGGGCAGCGCACGGCCGGCGCGGGAGCGCGGAGCGTGCACGTGCGCGTGTGTGTGGGGGCCACGCGTGTGGCTGCCCAGGGGCTCGGGTAGGTGTCGAGGCGCTCGGATATGCGTGCATACGCGCGTACTCGCATGCGTGAGAGCCCGTATGCATGCATATCTAAGCCTTTGGCATTTTTAGGTAATTTTAGGTGTTTTTATGTAGTTATACTCACCATTTTGATGCCTTATCGTGCAATCTTGGCGAACGGTCATGCATCGACCGGATTACAGTGAGTAGGTCAATCCAACCCTAGTTGGGAGGCGTGCGATGCACGTAGACGTGCATTGCCCTCCCTGGGTACAATAACTGCATATTAATCTTGATTTCATGCATATGATATTTGTTTGTGTTGATATGTTGCATCCATGTCATGTTAGAGATAATATGCTAGGATTATACGTGCTAGTGTCATGCATAGGGACCCATGCTTGTCTATGCATCATGTCCATGCTAGCATAACATTGATTCCTACATGCCCCACTTAGCCCAAGCATATCCTAAGCCTATCTATGAAAAGCATAAGTGGTGTAAACATGCCTTAGAAAATATTATAACTTGTTATTATATTATTACATGCTCCCATGATTAATTTGATGATTAATTCTTTAATTGTATATTAAATTCCTATCTTCCTACTCGGGATTAAGGGACTTTGGGAAGTCACCATTGAGACCCGGACTAGGGTGCTCCGTGTTCCTTATTTGGTTGTCGGGGTATCGTATATCGGGACCTCAAGGTGCCCTCCCAAGGGGTTCTTTCCCTAGGCAGGGAATATCTTATACCTATATGAGCCATGAATCTGGTTTAAATGAGTTTGGACAAGTGTATGACCTATTAGGGGTCATACCATGGCATAGTCATTACGAATGATAGAATTTCCCCGCATCTGAGTTATGCGGTCTGGAGGGAATTCTTGATAATTCGTTACCGTATCGGTGTGTAGTCACCGATGACAACAGATCCAAAGGATCATATTCGTGAGTGTAGATTGGTTTCTTTCCTTCGTTGGATCCACGTAGGGACTTCCTGGTTGAGACAGCCGGCCTGACAGAGGGCTCCCATCCGTAGGTGCTGCCGATTTGTGAGGATGTGCTGATCATGGGAGTATACCAGGTATGGACTTTCCTGGATAAGGGCTACCGGTGGACCAAGGGCGTAGAAATAATCTAAATTCCTCCCAAGAGCCTATGTCACCCCGAGGAGGGGGTGTAGTGGGTCGGCGTTGGTTCGATCTGCCAGTTTGTGCAATTTCTCAAAGCCTAGGTCATCCCTAGGAGGGTGAGGGTGAGGGTGAGGGTATTCCTCCCTAAAGTCCCATGTCACCTTGTGGGGGTGAGGGTGCGGGAGTGGTGGGCTCGGGTTGATACTCGACCCACCAGCTTAAGGAGTTGATTCCATCTGTTGGAACCTAAATTACTTGAAAGGATTTATATGAGTTGTGTTGCATTGGATTGTTCCATTCACTGAGCGTGTGGCTCACCCCTCGCATATGTTTTCCTCCAGTTGACACTGAGTCGGATCCAAGAGAAGAGCTCCCCTTGGCGCAGTACGAGTAGGAGACCCGCGTTCGCGTTGGATGTCTTGCGAGTGAGAGGCCATCAGCATTCCCTTTTCCTTGTATGTATTATACTTGTGCTCGTGCACGGTATGTGGACTGTTGATGTCTTTTGTTGTGTATATTGTCTCTCACAGGACAGTTGATTGTGTACTCTAGTCTGTAAATATGTCTTTGAATTACAGACTTAGTCGTTTGAGCTTCCGCTATTTGTATATATTTGATATCAGTTACTTGGTTATTGCTTTCTTGCCTTTAATGTTGTGGAGTCTTTATTTGATCTCGTGTATGGATTGTTGATATCATATATATATTTGCCATGTCTCGGGGACGGCCGCCCTGGGGCATGACAAAGGCTATGTTCGACCGGGACAAGTCGGACAAAGCTTATGTCCGACCAGATAAGACGGTTGTACGGTGAAGTCCTAAGAACGAGTACCCAACATTGCCAGATCTTAAGTATAGGTCATCCAGAAGACAATGCCCGAACTAAAAAGCAGGTCGGCCATAGGCCTTCCCCTGTAAGGAAACAGTTAACAAAGGGAATATTCTCTGACACTAGAAAAGGACAGAACGTCAGAAAAACAGTTATAGGGTGACACATGTCCACAAATCCTAAGGCCACATGGACATTCCATATCATGATATGATCACCCCGCGAGGTCACATCCGGCACGCCCCTGCTTAGTATAAAAGGGGGATTTCACTTCCCTCTCAAGGTATGCGAATTTAGACTCTCTCTCTTACTGATTCTCAAGTATTTCAAGTTCTTCTTCTTCAAAGGAAGAGACCACTTACTTGAGCATCAGAGGGGCGTTAGCCGGCACCACACTGGTGTGAGTTGCAGGAACCCGAATGAGGAAGAAGGAAGAGGAGGAAGACAACGACGAAAATTGAAGGATTGTAGCAAATCATCGCAGAGAAGAGTTCGAGCCCACGCCATCTCGGATCCACATTCAAAGGCCGGATCAGCGAAGATCCGGTCCAAGAGGGGAAAGCCAAATTTCATCCCCCACAATAATGACAAGCATTTAATTTAACTCTCTCCATCATCTCCTCTCCTTCCCCTCAAAATCTTTTTTTCCCATTGTTTCTCTCTAACACACTTTTCTCTTAAGTTGAATAATACAGTATTTAAACCCTCTTTTATTGATATTTTTATTTTTATAATTTTATTATTCCATTAAAAATTTATTGTTTTTGTTGTTTTTCATTAATTGCATTTGAAGATAAAGTAGAAGATTTTAAGGTAAATGATTGTATAGTATTGTGTATCTATTTTATAATATTTATAATTTAAAATAAAATAATGTATAATATTTAAGTAATCTAGATTTTTTTGCAAAACTATTTGAGGCCTAGCCGAACAAAATTCAATTATCAGGCCGGCCCTTCTCCCAGAAGATGCCATACTCAAATCATCTAGAATTTTTATTGCATGCAAATAGTGAAAATGAGATTCATTTCTACCACTTCACAATGACTTCTACTAACACTCCTTTTCCTTCATTTTAATTGTATTGATTACTTAAAAAATTGGTTAATTTTTTTTTGGATTTTTAGTTTTAAGTCCCCGTAAACTATAGGATTTAGCTATTGATCCCTTACTTCTTCATATTTAGGTTTTAATCCCTATATTTAAATGATATGTTCCGTTTTATCCCTGAGAGGGACCTATTCTTAAATTATTTAGTTTAATTTTTAGTTCCTTGGAGGGACTTATTCCTAAATTATTATTTAAATGTAGGAACTTAAACTTAAATATGAAAAAGTAAAGGATCGATCGCTAAATCTTATAGTTTACAGGGACTTAAAACTAAAAATTCTATTTTTTTCCCCAGTTCTGATCTTGAAAATGAAACAAATCCAACACAAAAACATTTTTATTCCTTCATTTATCACTCTCTGCCGCACCATCACAAACAAGATAATGTATTTTTCTCTCTCTAGTTAATCCCAGCATGGGGCCGCAGCAAAGTGGGCCATAACAGGCCGTGGGAGGAGGGAAGGATGCAGCCTGCCGTGCCGTGTCGGCACGGCCCATTGAGAAGCGGGCTAACGGGCTAGCGGGCTGGCCCATGATTTAAAAAAAAAATATTTTTAAATTTTTTTAATTCTAAACTTTAATTTTCTTAATATTACACACATAAAAATTATATAAATGTATTAGATATACATATATATACACAAAAACATTATATATACTTGATAAAACAATGATATGAGACATTTATTCAATATCTTATATGCTCCATCTATTGTTAATTGTCGTGTCGTGTCGTACCTATCATGTCGTGCTCATTAACGTGCCGTGTCGAAAGCGGCCCACGTGCTACAAGGCTGGTCCGGCACGGCCCATAAACCTTAACGTGTCGTGCCGTGCCGTGCCGTACTTCGTGTCGTGCCATATCATGCCGGCACGGCCCGTTTTACACCTCTAGATGCAGGGAGAGATCAAATATATGTTTAATTTTTTTTTTTAAGTTTCAATTTCAGTTTACATGTGTTTTGATTTTTTTAAAGAGAGTGGTTATAGCCTCCCCAAAAGTTTTTCTATTAACCCTTTTTTTAATATAAAAAAATTGTTATTTTTTTCTCACACCTAACCCACCCCGAACCATACCCACCCCACAAATTCCTTATAAATTTAGTCCCCACCCCACATTCAAAATTTGGTCTCTTTTTGTTTCCCGTTCGACATGCCCGATGTCTTTCTTATTTGACACAGTTTGACGTGACGCATGTCTTTCGGGAATAAAAAATCTGTATCCCATTTTTGTTCACATTCGATATGCCCAATCTCTTCCTTATTAAATTGGTTTGATATAGAGCATGTTTTTGTGGAACAAAAAATCTGATATCGCATTATGGTTATCTGTCGACATGCCCGATGTCTTCCTCGTTTGACGTGGTTCGACATGAAACATGTGTTTCTACAATCAGAAACATGATATACCATTTTAGTTCCCATTTGACATTGATCATGTTGAACAGGGTCCAAAAGGTTGACCTCTCCTCTGATATAAGATACACATTGTTGATATATTCCTAAAGTTCAATTTATTAACATAACACTTTACTTATCATGTTTATTTGTGTATAACAGTCTTAACACACCCACATTGATAATCATTCAATCCTGATAATAAACAAAATAGACATAATGCATGCAATTCCATCACACTTGAAGATAATTTTTACAACTCAAAAAACATATTATAAATCATTCAAATGTTCAACAACACTAAAAGATCATTTTAATGTACGTCATTACCATAATTTAGTTACAACGCACTTTATACCATATTTCTAGTAACACCAAAAAAACAAATATTATTCCAAACAAAACATACATGGGACTAAACCCACAAACTGATTGGATTACACATTGAGTTCACTAATATCCATACCCCCTATCGAACCATGTTGAAGCATGTTAAAGGAGAAAGACATCAGACATGTCGAGTGAGAATCAGAATGGGATATCAATTTTTTGGTTCCACAAAGACATGCTCCATGCCGAACCAAGTCAAACAAAGAAACATCGAGCATGTTGAACGTGAATCAGAATGAGATATTATGTTTTTGGTTCCAGAAAAACATGCACCATGTCGAACTATGTCAAACAAGAAAGACATCAGATATGTCGTATGAGAATCATAATGAGACTAAGGTTTCTAGTTTTCAAAAGACATGCTCTATGTTGAACCAAATCAAACAAGACATTGGGTATGTCAAATGTAAACCAAGTGGGGTATCAGATTTTTTGTTCTGATTCTCGAAAGACATGTGCTACGTCAAACCATGTTAAACAAAAAAGACATTGAGTATGTCAAACGGGAACATAATGTAACTAAATTTTGAATGTGGGGTGGGGGAATATATTTATGGGGAATTTGTGGGGGGGGGGGGGGTTCGGGTGGGTTCGGTGTACCAATGGGGTGAGAAGTGTTGGTGTAACGACTGTGACTTTTAGGACATAATTAATATACTTTTATGATGTGTTTAGTATTTCAAATTCTGATGATTTAGCATGGTTGGAATCGTCATTCTGTTAACTTTCCAATATTTTTTACGGATCGTGAATCGGATGAGTATCGATCAAGTTATGGGCCAAACTATGTTGAGAGGTCGGGCAGATGAATAGCGACGGCTCTAGGGGGAGCCGTCGATTTTCTGACGGAAATAAATAGGTGCCGTCGGGCACCTATGTGACAGGTCCTGGTGAAGCCCTCGGGCACCTGGGCGACGGCTTTTATAGGAGCCGTCGATCTGGAAAATCATATTTTTGAAAATAGGGTCCATTTTTTGAAAGAATATGTACATCAATCAGGATTAGTGCGAATTATTGGCATCGTAATTGTTTCTCGACATGTATGAGAGGCTTATAAACCTCTTTTACTCTCTCTCCTTGCATTGAAACCCTAGAAATTTCAAACCCTAAAAGATCTTCTTGTTTTCGGTACCATTGTTGAAGGACTCGGGAATGGAACTTGAGCAAGGGTTTAGGTGAGTTTTCTAAAGAGTTTTGAAGAGTTTTTGGTTTATAATGATTCCCTTTAATGTTCTTTTAATATGATCTCATTTTCAAGCTTTTTCAACAAAGAGGATAGTTTTCTTCTTGTTTCTTAGGTGTTTTCGCATGATTTTAGTTTGTTATGTTTTAACAATGATATAATGATGATTTTTATGATGTTTTGTAAGAGTATTATGTCTCACATGAGTATATTGAAAGTTTATGCTTTCTTAGATTTTCTTATTGGATTTTTCATATGATTTTAAAGGGTATGGGGTCTTATGATATAGCCATGATGTTAAGTTTTCTTTTAAAAGATGGTTTGTAAGTCTTTCATGAAAAATAATATGCTTATGTATATATCATGTTTAGTTTAATTCGTTTAAGGTAGAGTGGGTCTAGTCTCTATGTAGATTTTGAAATTACTTATATTTATACCATGACCGCATCATGTTTATTTTATGAATACAACTATTATATTGAGTATGGAACACATGAGCATGACATCATGTTTGAGACATTATTTTATGTATGAACTATATGTTGGATAATATGTTATTCTTGCATGCAAACTATGAGTTGTTTAATAAATCTTGCATGCATATCATCCGTCTGTGTGACACCTGTCTGCGTGACGATCGATCTGCGTGACTCAGTCCAATGGGACATTGCCTGTGTGAGGACCGGTCTGTGTGACCAGGCTCTAGATGGAGCATCTTTCGGCTGCGTGACATATGAGTATGTGTGTCTGTTGCTTTAGTGATCGATCCCTCACTTTTCGTATTTGGGTTTTAGTCCCCAGATTTAAAGGATATGTTCTTTTTTAATCCCTACAAGGGACTAAAAAAAATTAAATAATTTACGGATAGGTCCTATCAGGGAATAAAAAAGAATTATCATTTAAATCTAGGAACTAAAAACAAAATATGAAAAAGTCTGTTGCGATTTGATCCCAAATCTAATTTGATATTTTCTGGTCATCAGATATGGAGTGGTTCGATGGGTCGGATCCCCATTCAATAGGCTATTCGAGTCGTGGGCCCTCGCCAATCGGCTCTTGTCCGCCACGATGTGAAACATAGTTGGCTTAGATTTTAACCCCTACAATTAACACCTACACAAAATGTTAGCAGGCAGCGAATGGTATTTTCGGTATTTTTGAAGGATATACTAATGATATTTGTTTTCAAGGACCTAAAAATAATTTTTCCAGCTTTAGGAACCTTAAAAAACTTGAAAACTTTCAGGGTCCTAAAAATAATTCACGGGTGATCATATACACCCCTAATTAATTTTTTCAATAAAAAACAAGGGTTTTTTTATTTTTAAGTCTCTACAAATTATAATATTAAGTGATCGATCTCTCACTTAAGGATTAAAAATGAACATATCATTTAAATCTGGGAACTAAAAACAAAATATGAAAAAGTGAGGGATCTCGCTGAAAAATAAAAAACACAAAAAGCCATTATTCCGTTGTCGAGACTTGAACCCGGGTCTCTCGGGTGAGAGCCGAGTATCCTAACCAACTAGACTACAACGGATTTTTGTGAGGTCTATTTCCATAATATATATATAGCATGTGTTACGTTCTCATGGGGCTTGATTAATATCTGACTACATATGCACTTGTCAGAATATATTTGATTGTACATATTGATAATTAAAAATCGTCATAAGTCATCCATATGAGAGGCCACACACAAATTCAGAGAAAATACGGTGTTGCCCTGATTGTCAATATTGAAATTCATTAAAAATATACATCTTTTTTTTTGTGAGAAAATGTAGTTCATTCATAAATAATAAACAGTTACAAAGATCCGAATTGGAATGTGTACAAAAAAATGAGCAGGGTCACGAGATTTACAACTCTACCCATCAGTACAAAATAAAAAAAGGAACCTGCAGCAGTGAAATCTGCATTCAAAGAGCAAAGAGGGGGGGGGGGGGGGGGGTGGATTTAGGCACCCAAACAGAAAGCTAAGTAACGTGATGACCATCTGAAAGGTGCATTCCTAAATAATGTCACTTGTTTCTAATAACACTCAATTCATAGTTTTTAAACCCTGCCATAGACAAATGCTACATCATCACTGGAATAAATACAACTTTTTATCAATGCTGGGAAATTAGAGGAACAAATGGCAATTTTAATGTCCATCTTGCATGTCCCCTTCCAAGAATAATTTTGGTGGAAAAATCAAACTAAAGTTCAAGGAATTACAAACAGGCACACTGGGGAAAAACCACAATGAACAAAATAGAAAAAACCCAAAAAATATATATATATATATCATTCAACCCACAGTCTGTCTGTTAATGTTAGCATTCCATATAACACCTTAATTTCCCACAGATTTTCTTCTGGTCTCGCCAAGTTTTCAAGATTCAAGTCTTTTTTGAGGGAATTTTTCCACCCCTTTCAGGAGCTCCACTAGCTCTCCCTTCTTCAGCTTTGGGTAACCTTTCAGGCCTATGGATCTAGCTAGTTCTTTCAGCTCAGGAAGCTTCAAAGCATCAAGTCTTGGACGCTCCGATGCCTCTTCAGTCACCACAGCCGTCAATCCTCCTCCACTTATCATAACAATCTCCTCTTTAGGTGTCGACGGTGATGGGATTGGCGACTTCTTCACGAAATTCGATGCTGGTCATGACGGCTTGAAGTCTGTGGACTGCACATTGTCTTCTGTTTTTTCTCCCCTTTGCGATCCACCACTCAAGACCTGTACCTCATCCACTTCTTTGGTTGAACCTTTATCTGTCAACATCCATAAATACTAATTGAAAACTCATATTGAACTTTATAATGAATATAATCATTTTGAATGACTTAGACCTGCACAATGCACACACAAGAACCTTACAAAGATGAGAATATAAAATAAGAAAATCATATATGATCTTCAAAACCCATTCATATTAGCATTTCACTTGGTCACATATTTTTGGGCCATTCAACGTTACTGCTTGCTTACATGCTATAACCACCACAGAGACATTGTGGTGTTCAGATGCGACACTACTGCTTAATTTTTGCAGCCTGAGTTTTGTAGATGGATTCTGCTCTTATAAAAAGAATTGATGCATCCCAGATTTCCATATATCTATTCTGTAGTCTAGTTCAGGCTGTTCAGCCTTCTATGTTTAAAAAAATAAGTTTTCCAAATTAATGTTTATCGTACTCAGGAGATTCAATTTATGATTATGCATTTTTAGCAAAAAAAATTTTGAATAAATAAAAGGTAGATGTTTGCTACCCAATGCATTTTTAGCAATAAATTTGCAACTTGCACATGGTAGATCAATCACATGACAAACACCATAAATTAACCTCAGTAAATAATTTTTTTTTTAAAATGGTTTTATTACTTTAGAGAAATGAATTTTAATCCACAGCAACTGAAGAGGTAAGGTGGTATGTAGAGATCCTGACCCCAAACATTGTGCCAAATAGTCTCTTGTTCAATCTGGGATGATAAAACATTGTCAACTCCCTTTTTCAATCTACTGAATATTAATTGCATGCTAAACCAGAAAACATGCTCATATATCTATTGTTTTCTCTCTATATTTATTTATTCATTTTAGTTTAGTCAAAGAGGAAATATATGTCTCCAATGATTGCAAACCCTTTAAGACTGGTTGCACATTACCTCTCTCTTGCTTCTTAGGTGGATACTGTCGGAGAACTTCCAAAACAGATTCACTTGATTGCCTCTCTTTTGTCTTGATGGGTCTTCTGTTCTTGGTTCTTACAGAACCTTCCTTTGAGATCGAAGATTGTATCCTTCTAAATAATGCGATTATCTCCTCTTGACTGGAGGATTTGGAGTCTTCCCCATCAGATGACAAGTGGCCTTTAATTCATCCTGATTCTCTGTGGATCCATCAGAGGTGGTATTCCTCCTCCACGTCCTCTTCCACTTCCTTCAGATCCGATGCATGATACAGACAACTGAGGCAGGTCCCTCCGGTAGGAAAAATGTCGAGCATCATCTGCAATCTCTGTCAAGTTCAATAAGCTGCATCAAAAAATTGATCCCTCAGTTGCTATTTGATGCTTAAATTTAGACATGATAACTATAGTACACAAGAGAAAACACATACAAGATGGTGTCCAAAAAGTTGTCATCAATAGAACACATAAAATGGTTTAGCCAAAAAAGGATATAACACGCACAGCTATATGTAATAATAGGAATCACCAAGCATCAGTAAGTGACGCATGCTGCGTGGGGGGGGGGGGGGGGGGGAGTCTTTATGTTACGACTGAACTAATACATGAAGGAGGATTTATATAGGCACAAGTGATATAAATTATGTTTATATCCCACAAAATCCTCTTTGGTTAGCAACAACAACTTCAGATTGTTGTCCCAGAATAGTCTAGGATTAGGGGAACAAATTTATCATGGAGAGGGGTTGTATGGGTTTCTTCAAGGTTAACTCTCCCTATCTCACACATAACTTCTATCAGAAGAGTAAAAAAAATCTAACCAAACCACAGACTGCATGAAGACAAAGGCCAACCCAACAAATTAAGGGGAGATAGTTGAAGAGAACAATGTTTTGGGGATACATTCCATCTATTTCATCCCCACAACCAAACAGGTTCTAAAAGAAGTAGAACAAGCATATATAAGACAATATTCACAACCAACATTAGAACAACAAAAGGTTAGAATTAGACACAACTATATCTTAGGAAAAATGAAGCAAATCGTGAACTGATGAAGAAAAAAGCCTTCAAAATAGTGAGATAGAGCGAACTAAAAAAAAAAACTTTACTGCTTAACAAAACCATGAGTTCCCTAAACTAAAGAGAAAACAACAGTAAACAACTTGATTCATTTACAACTCCGAAAGGACCTAATTACAGGCCTCTTAGTCGACTCGAGGGGCAGGTATCTGTATCTGTGATGGAGCAATCATATGAGAGCACATGGATTACCAAAAAATTGAATCTGACTCACTTATCCAATGACTTTACTGGTCGTTGGATCCTAACCAACTTAGTTACAAAAAAATCCAAACAAATTGATAAAAAAAATAAACTGCTAACAAATAGGCTGTTGGATGGTTAGGCAGATGAGCCATTGGTTAGTCTACTAGCTCTGCACTGCCGATGGCCCGGTAGATGTGTCGTCAAGACGGACAACCGATCCACTTGGTCGTCTCTGTCAAGAGCCCATTCTGCAATCGTCGGTTATGTTGCTTCCATAACTACTACATCCTCCCAACTTTTACCTCTTTGAATCTGTCGGGTGGTCGTGGTCGTTTTTGTAAACACATATCCACACTGCATTAGAAAATCAACACGGGTTGATTCTTTGGCTAGAGCTATTGGTGTGCTCCTCATAGGTCTCGAATTTGAATCCCCTCGATTTACTATATGCACATGGTTTGTAAATCTGTGCAGTAGAGCTGTAGAGGTTTTTCCAACTAATGCTAGAGTGCCTCATCACCAAGAAAACATCACCTAAAGAACCACCAGCACTTTTTAATTCATTCAATTGGCCTGCGTTCATCAAGTAAGCCTACACTGAAAATCGGCATAATTGGAGAGCAATATACAGTCATAGCTTCCATCTATGAAAATCGACATCAAATCTTCATAACTAGGCAAATGAGTATCATCAGAAATTCGTAGACAAGTCATATTAGCCACTAAGGATTATTCCACAGGTACACTCACGTACACTCATATCACACCCTTCAACAAACCAAGATTCACTTACAAGTTACAATTACCCATCAGGGTCTTGGTGAGTTGGCTAGCACCATGAGTTTGCTCTCCATTGACGCATGTTCTATTCCTGCTCTTGACTTACTCAGGTGTCTGTAGGGAAACGTCCGAGTGGGTCGGTGCATACACCCAAAATACTAGTCCTTGCCCCCGAAGGGTTTGGGATACACTTACAATTTCTCATGACCCCAAAGAATAAGTCGCCTAAAACAAATTCTTGTTTACACTAATGCACCATATATGATTGATTCAAAGCAATGTCGCACCTTGGTCTCTCTCTACTTTTTTTTTGGCAAGAATACAAAGGCAACAGAATATATGAAAGAAAACCGAGATCAATTGCTCACACAGAAGTTCAACATGGAGAAAAAAAAAGTTTTCATTATTTTTACCTGATTTGGGGAAGGGTCTGAAGTTGAGGGCGAGGGAGAGGGATTTGGGGAGGAGGAGGGATTGCATGTTTTTTTCGAACAGACTTGTGATGTGGATTTTGTTATCGGTGGCATTTACGCCTCTTATCCTCTTGTTTTGTATACATGCGAATTTCATATTTCAGAAAATACCCCCCAACCCATGCCCAATTTGACATTTTGGCATTTTTTTCAAACTAATCATCATTAATCGCTTAATTATCAAACTAATCACATTTTCTAAACAATTATTAAACTAATCACACGACCAAGTCAAACACTAAGGATTATTAGCCAATTATTAAACTAATCACATGACCAAGTCAAATTTAAGACTAGTGGAGACAATCTAGTCCTATGACATTTTATTAAGATGCATATCATGACATATTTTCTGGAATAAATCCCCCCGTAGTATTTCGCCTTTGGGGAGGAAGGTCTAAGACTCGAAGAGTCCCAAGATCGGTGATGGGTGTGGTAAAGCATTCCTTACAGCGGCGGATTCCTTTGTTTGGAGTCTGCAACAACCGGGGCATCAATGCTGGTGTTCTCGTAATAATGGCAGCGGCGACCCATCAGCGTCTTCTATATCCGACGTCTCCTCGAGGGAGCTTTTTGAGCGATTTAATAGCTTGGAGCTTGGCACACCTGTTTTGGAGGAATGGTTCTTCCGATTGAGAACTCTACCCGGTTATGATTTCTATGACGTGGACCAAAAATTGAGCCACGTGGTTGCATTAAAATTATATTGTATTAAGCTCATGAATTTAAATTGATTTATTAAAGAAAATTCTTGTTTTTAATATATATATATATATATATATATATATGATTTATCATTTAACTCTCATGATTTCTCTATGTGGCCAAGAATTGGGCCACGTGCACATTAAAATATTTTAAAAAAAAAAGTTCATGATTTTAAATTGATTTAATAAAATAAAAGATTTATTAAATAAAATTTTAATTTTTATAAAACTTTATTTTTATATATACTGTCACGTGAGATATATATAAGTCAGTGAGTTTATTCACTGAGTTAATCACCCACCTTATTCGATATGGGCTGGTTGTTTCATAATCAGGTATTGCGTATTCTGATGATTAAGATGAAGTTTGAACTTTTCACGTCTTTCAAAAATTGCTCCGAGGTAGCGGTTCGAGAGTAAATTATAGTTACGACCGACTATTTATGTTTGTTTAGTTTAGATGGCTCCCACATGGGCGGTTTGTTATGTATTTTCTTTTCAGTATCTTGTATTATTATAAAGTCATTGGTGATTTAAAACCGTTGATATTATTTATATTATATTGGTATCATATAAGAAGAAAAAAAAAAGCTGTAAATTTTGGTCTTGTAATTGGATTAAATTTAGTAGCGATCCATTTACCGTCCGATAAACGGTTAAGTAAATGTGGGGCGTTACACGCCGTTAGCATTTTACTACTTTTTAATGTAAAATACCAAGGGGGTTGGCGTTTTTAAAGAACTGAGACAATGACGCCAACTGCAGTGGCGTGTTCTGTGAAAAATTAGTAAAACGCCATTACGGTTGACGTTTTATGCTGGAATTTAAAATAATGCCAGTTGGGTTGGCGTTTTAGGCCGTTGAAAGATCCGTCTAAGCCCGTGGCGTTTTATGCTGCTATAGGTAAAAATTAGGGGTGGTAAACGTGTTGAACGAGCCGAGCTTTGACCTATTTAGGATCGGCTCGTTTAGTATCAGGCTCGACTCAGCTCGGGACCGAGCTTAATATCGTGTTGAAGCTCAGCTCATTTAGCTCGTGAAAAGCTCGGTTGAAGCTTGGCTCGGTTCGGCTCATTTGTTAACAAGTCAAGTCAAAGCTCGAACCAACGCACGGCTCGGGCTGGTTTAGTTAAAAAAAAATTATTTAGTGTTTGAGAAGTCATCTTTCACAAAACACAATATCTTATACATGTGAAAATGACATAAACTCAAGCTCGCCTCGGATTTTTTTGTTTTCCCCCTTTTATATTAAATAATGAGCTCGTATAGGCTCGGGCTTAGCTCAGCTCAACTCAGCTCGACTCGTTTACAAACTGAGTTTTTAAAAATGTTCAAGCTCGGCTCGTTTTGTCTAATTGAATGATCCCGAACGAGCTTTAACTGTGCCGAGCCAGAGCTGCTCGGCTTGTTTACCACCCCTAGTAAAAATGCCAACAAGGTTAGCGTTTTGTGGTTTTTGAAATTTTGTTAAATGTCAAAACGCCAGTGTATGTGGCATTTTAAGGTAATGATGCATGTTCTCTATCAATACGCCAATTCCAGCGGTGTTTTATGAATAATTTACATGTAAAACGCTATCTCCATTGACATTTTAAGTGGACATATTAAAAAAAACTTAAAAATGCTCATGTGATGGTTTGACTGATCCATATGACTAGTTTGTAAAAAAAATTTAAAACCATGATTATTTTTATAATTAGTCAATTAAGTGTGATTAATTTGAAAAAAGGGCCTGACATTTTTCCATTGTTTGATTAAAAATAATTATTTAATTCGAGGTTTTTCTAGAATATTCTTACATGTGGTCTCTTTCACTTTTTTTTCTGTGATTAATTACACAAATTGATAGTCACACATGATAAACTCAGGATGGCCTCATTGAAATGTTGTTGAACCTGTTCTCATGGTTATAGTTTTTGTGTAACACATTGTGATTTGATTTTTTTTTTTGGAAAAATGCAATTCACATGTATTTATTATTATTCTTTTAAATTCATAAATTTTTATTTTTATAAAAAATAAATTAAATAATGTTATTTATAAAAAATATAATTTTTTTTAACAAGAGATGTGGATACAAACAACATGTACATGTATAAAATTTATGCATTTAAGATTGTAAAACGTATATTGTAACATAGCTCTCTTCATTGTTTTTGTGCAAATTGTAAACCAGAGTGAATGTGGCGAAAATTCAGTATAAACACCACTAATTCATCTTCTCTTGGATTACATGCATGACTAAAATAAAAACAACATAAACAAAGAAAATCAGAAATCCCATTTGTCTCCACAATATACAATATTGCATACACGACGGCCATGTTTGGTTGGGGAATTGGGAGTGGAATAAGCCTGCGGGGATAGGGTGGAGTAGTGGTAAAATGTGTGTTTTGAATGCTGAAATAAATGAGAATATGTATGTTAAAATTAACTTGTATAAAGTGATATAATTATTCATACTACCCTTTAAAATTAAATTATTCTAAGTTAATCAACCCATATAAATATGTGGACTCCTATGTCAAATCGAACTATCATTACAACTTATAAATCAGGCGGCCTACATGTTAAATCATTTTTTTATCTTTTATAAAAAAAATTATCCACACTTTATTCACATTTTATCTACAATTTATCTATAGTCAACTAAACATAAAAAACATTATTATTATATTTTTAATTAAAATAATTAAAACACAACCAAATAAAAAATCACTTATTATTTATTTATACTAGAATAATCATAAATAGCTTAATTCGTTATCCAAACGGAGCGGGATTACAAACTTCTTCCCCGGTGTCGCTTGGGAGACCATTTGTATGATGTATCCTTAACCACATCAATTGAAACCTATAAACAACTCCAAAATCAAACAAAACGAGAACAAAAATCACAAGAACCCACAATTAAAAACATATCCCATAGTCATAAAAGATACCCCATATTTTCTAGAGATAACCCAAAGTGTCTCCCTTCACGATCTCCACTGCCGTTCCAGTACTCAAAGTCCCCAATATTTTTTGATGAGTTTTTAGAACATCTCAATCCAATTTTACAAGTGTTTTTATACAATTCCATCTTCTAAGGCCCCGTTTGGATTTATATTTGGACATAACTTGAGAATTTTCAAATGCATCTCAAATGTATTTTTCAATGTTTAAATGTTTAAACCTCTCTCTTATTTTTTAAGATAAAAAACCTAACAATTAAGAATATAATAATTTTCAAAAAATTGAGTCCAAAAGCATCTTAATGAATTTATATCAACCGTTAAATAAAGTGCAAAAATACATCACAAAATTAATCTCCACCATTTATCTCTCTCCACCATTTATATCAGACAGGACTAGCTTGAATCAGTCTAGTTAGTATTGAATTGTACATAATCGAACTACATGGATCGAACTACATTGTCAAGGGTTGTCACTTTATTATTGAATTCAGTCAAGCCCGAGTTTAATCAATACCATCAATATCCAATAAGAGAGTAACACCTTTATCATTAATTGTGTAATTCGATTAACAACCATGTAATTTGATACTGATCGGATAGAGTCCTAAGTGTATGAGGACAATGTACACCCGCTTCCCAGCGAAGAAGAGTCCAAACGAGCAAGCAAAAGATATCGTGTACGTTTCCACTGAGACCAAAATAAAAACCCAAGTTTTTTCCGGTAACAGCAAAATTTTTCATGGCGTCGAGGATGCCATGTCAGCAGCAACTTCTAACAATCCAAACTGTCAACCTAGGTCCCGCCACTTCCTCCAAATTTTTAAGAAAATCTTGAACCACTCAAAAACCCTCCCCACAAAAACCGAACGATCTCTTGAAAAATCAGACCCTCCGAAACATCTCGACTTGGTTCGAGATGGCTCAGCTTCTCTCCCTCCCCTGTGCGGACGCCTTCAAATTCCGCCACCCGTCGAGCTTCTGCTCGAGGGGTCGGCGTTGGGGACCGGACGACCACCGGGATCTGATGATTACTCTCTGTTTCAAGGGGAAACGACGCTCACGATCGATCGGTGTCGTTGCGGCAGCGGCGGCTGCGGAGGACTTCGTCTCTCAAGAATCGGTTGCTGATGATTATTATTCCGTTTTGGGGCTGGTAAAAATTTGATCTGTTTTGTTTTTGTTTTTTTTTGTGTGGTGGTGGTGGTGTTTTTCTTGTCTGGGTTGTTCAGTTTTTGATGTGCAATGTTGAAATATGTGTATACAACATGGGTACTAGAAGGTAATTGAGTGGGAATTTGAATGAAGACTTTTAAAGTCAGCTTTATGAACATGATTATTTGCTTGTCATAGATGTTATGAGTAGACTTACTATGTTTTTGAAGATCAACCCACGCTGTGTTTGCTTTTTGGTTAGAGCCATGGGTTTGCTCCCAATAGGTCTCAAGTTGGAGTCACAAGGTTTGTGGATGATGCTGTGCAACTGGTGTTGGGTTTCCTTGTCACCAAAATATTATATTTGAAGACTCAATACCAGAACTTATCTTCTTAGCTTTGGCATTGTGTATAGGTTGATGGGGAAGCTATTGAGTGATCCATCATATATTTTCCTTTCCCAACCAGAAATTCACATCCATCATGAATTTCTCATGCTAATTAATTTATCACTACCAAACAATCTTTTTTTGGTAGTACTGAATACGGATTTAATCAGCGTTGCTGGTATCTGAAAATTCAGTAGACGTGAATTTGGATGGCTCAAGTTTGTAGTTCTGCTTCATTCCCTATGGTTTATGCTGATGATTTTCTTTGAAACTTTTTTGATGGGAAGATGCCGGATGCGACTCCTCAGCAGATTAAGAAGGCTTACTATAATTGCATGAAAGCATGCCATCCGGACCTTGCTGGCGAAGATCAGGACACCACAAACTTTTGCATGTTCATCAATGAGGTTTACGGGGTGGGTGATTCAATTTCCAAACTCAGAGCCCGATATTGTGAAATAGGAACGACCCAACATTTTACATTTCCTAAGTTTTCCTTTAATGGGTTCATTTTTATCATATTTATTCTATAGGGTGTCATCTAACAGGAGATGTTACAGTGCAGGTACTGAGTGATCCTATACAGCGCAGGGTTTATGATGAAATTAATGGATACTCACTCACTGCAATCAACCCTTTCTTAGATGACACCTGCACAAAGGACCATGCATTTGTCGATGAATTTAGTTGCATAGGTATGGGTAGATTTTTCTATAGTTAAGACTGAAACATTTTTCATCAGCAGAACTATAAGTTTTCACAGAGAATCTCGTTCATCATGACAGGGAAATAGTCAATAAATTGTTTTTGTTCAAATTACATATTCAAAATGGTCCCACGCTAATCATAATTTGATATATAGTGGCATCTGATTCAGATTCCAATGTTTTGGCATCCTTAATATTGGGTCAGCTTTACAAATCCTTTCATGCCAGTAATTCCTTTTTTTTAGAGAGAAATTGTGGGCATTTTCATTTCAATTCAGAATTGAAATAATACATGTTTGAATTGGGAATGAGAGGAAAGGAGCGAGCAAACATTAAACATAAGCGAAGTAGAATAGAAAGAGAAGGGAGAAGGGAAGAATGCCCGCGGTGTAGAAATGTCCGGGCGAGGTGGTAGACAAGATTTCTACCACAATGCACTCGAAAAACAAAACACCCATGCATCACTCCCCTATTTGCAGTCTGTCCTCCTCGAGCTGAATGCTCATGACCCCCCCCCCCCAATTCATGTGCCCCAATACTTTGGCATGCCATTTTCCAAAGATTTTCAAAATAGAAGTGCGACTGAATTGTTTCTCGACCTCCAAATCGCCCACACACATGATGGAATGATGGACAGTAGTATGAGTCCTGTCTTTTGGGTGTCTGACCTCTTCTTCATCCTCTGAGCCGCTTCCCACAGGTCCTCCATTGATGTAGAGCGAAGCCTTCTCTCAGTCAGCCTTTTGAAAATGTGCCAAATCTGCAATGAAGCTGGACTGGTACAGAAGAGATGATCGAGTGATTCAGCCTCCCCTCTACATAACAGACAAACCATACTCTCCATAGGACGCCACTTCACCCAGTATGTCTCGGTGACAGGTCTTCCGTGGAGCAGCAGCCACATGAAACATTTCACTTTCATAGGAAAATTGGCCTTCCAAAAAGGTTTAGCCCCGCCAGTAATTCTTGTTAGAGTTAATTCTGTTACAAATGCATCATTCATCTTCCGAGCTTCTGGATTACCATGGTCTAAGGAAATTTCTAAAACTGTTCAGGCCGCTTGTGTATTCATTATGATGGACATTACGTGTCATCTCTTTGAACTTTTAAGAAGCAGCAGGACATCCTGTGTATATTACTTGCAATACATAAAAATATATTGGCAACCACAAGACATATGATGGATAAATAAACACATCATAAGATAACCTGTGGCTTTTGTTTTCCATGCAGGCTGCAAAAATTGTGCCAATATAGCTCCTGATGTATTTAAGATCGAGGAGGACTTTGGAAGAGCAAGAGTCTGCTGTCAATCTGGCAATCCTGACTTAGTTCAACAAGCGATTGAGACTTGGTGAGACAGTTATAGCAGCATAGAAATGCTAGTAATGTGATGGTGAACAGCTTTCTTATTTGGGCATGGACTGATATAAATTTTGTGGATTTCTGTATAGTACTTTTTGGGTTTTGCATAACATGAGCACTTCATGATCAACAACTTGCACATGCATTATAGTGCCAAATATATATTTTTGAACACAGACGAGCACACACTTTTTGCAGCAAGTTAAAAGAGTATTTATGCAGGATGATCTATATGAAAATTATATTATTGATTCGTGTTTAGTAATAGCCATGGAAAATCAACAGAAATTGAACAAAAGTCTTGAATCATGCCTATTAGTAGACTGAGTGATCCACGTGCTAAGTTAAATTGAAGATAATTGTTTAAAACCCACAAATTTAATATCTTAAATAGCTATATAAAAAAGCATTCACATCTCCAACTATAGGGTCCCTACGTGGACTTTTGTAGACATCAAAATGACGCTAAGCAATTACAAATCAAATGGCAATCCTGGAACATCATATATATCATTTGGGTACATAACTTGGTTTCCATTAATTTGGAGTACAGGAAATCTGTAGTGGATCAACATCTGTGATGCATCAGGTTGAATTTGATCATCTCTGGGAGTATCCATGAACAATCTTGTGTGACTTAAAAAGCACCAATGAACAAAACAGAACATTTAAAGAGAAGCAAAAGTATGTGATTTTTACTTGAGAGATGCTTGGCACGGGATATCCATTTGACAAGATTTCTTAAAAAGAATTAGATAAAGATTGTACATTCATCTGAACCATTCAATCTGTCTGCACACATTAAGAATTTTTACTTGCACAGTTTGTATCGTTGGACACTCCTAAATCAAATATTCATTGAATCATTTCCTTAAACCATTCTAAACATCTTTTTGGAGAATGGGTGCAACTTTTCAATTATTATCCATTACTTTTTGTAGTTTAATATTTTTTAATGAGCTCTTCATGGTTCTGCGGTTTGTGCAGAAGTATTTATTCAGCTCATAAAAAGTGGATATAATGTTCATTGAGATCATTTTACTGTATTTTAGATGACAATGAAGCTGGACAAGGCATTTATGCTCATCTACTATGCAACTTCCTTATTATGCTTGACTATTATGAAAATAATTGATGGATCGAACATAAGTGGAATTCATGCACAATAAGTAGTCAATATGTCCCTGCAAACACGTTGATCAGTATAGCTACCTAGAACCATTCATAATGCAAGATTAATAGTATTGAACCACTTAATACCCCTCTTAAAGAATGTCCTTTAGTGAGTACAATCAAAATGATATGAGGTGGACATGGCAAGGGGGAGCAGAGCATGTTTATACACGAATGCAGAATGATAACAAAATAATTTATAAGAATTGCTTTAGGGAATTGCATTCAGATAAAGATAAATAGCAACCACTTACCATACTAAGAAGCCATGCCTTCATAGTTAGAACCATATGTTGGGTAAGTCCTCCAAAACCTTGTCTGCCTTTTTCATACCAAGGATCCACCAAGATCCTTCGACATGCTGTGTCACTGTTATGGCTATTCAAATTGTTGTGGTTTGTTGTCAGTGTTTCTGCATCTTATGGCATTAGGGATGTCTTTAGCACAGGTTCCATGCTGAAAAAAAACTCATGGAAAGTTTTTCCCTTCCAGATGCATTTGGATGGCACAGCTTCCTGTCAACTTCATTTGAAAATGCTTCCTTTAAAGTGGTTTCTAAGAAGCACTTCATAGATGGCTGCTAGAAGCTCTTCCTTTATGTCGAATAGTTAAGTCACTATGCTGTGAGAATGAAAATTTGCTGGAACTTGTAGAAGATTTCAAGAAGCAAAGACCCAATGGAAGGCCAACTTTATACATTACCAATAGGCAGATGTTATCTATATGTTGCTGTTGCAAATTCTAAATATGTGGATCTGATTTTGAATGTATCTTTTTCACATAAAGTTTCAGCACAAGTTATTGTTAAATATTTGGTTGATCAGCACAAGTCCAATAACAAAGTGCACCATAGAGCCCAGTCACTTTTGTATGGTAAAATGATTGATGCTCTCTTTACTTACCCTCTGATAATGATGTAATTGTCGATTGATATCTTGTTATTTGGTAGAATTATTTTTCGCACCCCTGAACAAGATAATTTATTCTTCTTTCAGCCCAGTTGATTGCATCCATTGGACTTCTGCTGCACAAGTATCTCTCCTTGAAGATGAAATGCGCAGAGTAGAAAGAGTAAATGTAAGATAATTGATTTTGGTTGCAACTAACAGTACAGAGTAAAAATCTTGTTCAGTAAATTGATGTGAAATCAATTTATCTCACATGCTATCTACAATTGTGCATTCTTTTGATTAATTTTCCAATCTCTGTTTCACATAAACATTTCAATTTATTTGATCGAAGTTTTCTTATTCTCACATGAAACTGCTTTTTGATGGTCTTTCCAATAGGTTGCCCTGATGCTTGCAGGGATGGGATCATCAGTTGATGTTTTTAAAATGGTATGTCCTCTACAGTATAATATGTTGTGCATGCCTGTAGACATCCAACTAGATGTCGTTGTTCAATAAGCCCAAATTGTGACACATACAATTTTCACTCTCCATCTGACATGGTATGCATGGACACAGACATCAGACATCATATTTGCATGGATTTTATATATAAATGATTTGAAGAGTGATTCACTGTTCCTTTATTTCATGCATGTCCTAGTAAGCCTTCTTTTCTAACTCACATCACATTTAACAGGCATTTTCTCGGTGGGAAAAGCGGCAATTAAAGATCTTGGTGAGAAATACTATAAGATTTGTTGAGTTTAATCATTCTTCCTAGATGTCACCATACGTCGATCTGGAAATTAGCTAAAATTTCCTCTTTCCAACTTTTCTACCAATTATGGTATTCGCTTATAAGTTATAACAATTTCATGTTGATGCATGTTCTAAGTTCTTGCATTATACTACTTTTATTGGGTATAAATAATCCTTGTTACCATCACATTTTTTATGTTCCATGCAGCAAAAGACCAAAATGAGAATGGCAAAGGAAAAAGATTCTGATAAATCTAAAACGTACTGGGACAACCTCTGGGGAAATTCCAAGAATTACCAAAATACAGGTATTGTGGGAAAAAATGGCAACAGAAATGAACTATTTCGTATAATACCTTCCAGTTGCTTCTTTTATTTAATCATACATCCAGACCTTTGAACTCTTTTGGAATGTTTCATTCTCTTTCTTTATTCAAGTGGCAGTCCTTCAGGTTTTGCCGTATAGATTAATCAGTGAATCTGTACCACTTTTTATTCCGTTCACTTTATTGTATGTTAATTGTTTGTTTTGTGGTTATTGACTTACTGCCATTTACAAGAAAGTCTAAACTTGTAAATGTGGTAGAAAAACTACATTGGAGAACATATTACATGATGCAAGTGACATATACATGTTAAAACTCCCAAGAATGGTAGTTCCAGTTCATTTATGTGTTATAATCTTAGTTAACATGGATATGTCTGTTGAATGTTTAAGAGATGCAAATGTTGTAACAGCTAGATGTATAATGATTTTAAAGCAACATGCAAGTCTGTGTACAGAAATGTAGATAGATGATTGTAGACCAAGTGGGAAAAAATATAGATAGGTGATTGTTACACCTAAGTTAAGCATAACAGCAATGACTTTCTTTATATAACAGTGTTTTAGGAGGATGTAGGAGCTGTGCACTGCAGTCTGGTAGCCATCGTTCATGATGTATTCATACATAACATGCAGATATAATACATGTACTAGGAAACAGCATGTGTGATGCTTGTGGCCAAAAATGGGATCTTGTATAAATAAAATAAATATTTTAAGGATGTTTAAGTATATATAAAGGGACCTTTTTTGGGCACAATTGAATTGTGAAGTGGGCAGACTGTGAACTTACTCGCTGTTGATAAGAAAGAGTAAAATGTTATATGAGAAACCAATGAGATGGAAATAACCCCTGCCCCCCTCCCCCCAACCCAACCCAACCCAACCCCCAAAACACACAGAGAGACTTAAAAACACAACTACATTGAGGGTTGTTTTTGGCATGGACGATTCATACATGTTCATTGAAAGTTTCCAATATAGTAGTAACATACACGTGCATGTATCTGCTTGTTGTAATTGCTGATAGGGTAGGAAGTTGGGATTCATGTTTAGTTGAGTTTGCTTAAAAATTGCGCTTCGGAAGATGATTAGAAAATATATCTTTAAAACTCTCAGGAGCAATAAAATTTTGACAAAATACCAAACAGATATGGAAGATAAAGAAATATACAAAGATTCAGTTTATTGTCTGAATAATTTATTTCATGTCAGAGGCATACATACATGCTTGGAGATTCTAGTTGCTTAAGAACTGCTGTGTAGACCAGTGCTTGCCAAGCACGTGCCAAAGGGATCCTCCTTGATATGACTTCAGCTACACATTGCACAAAGGGAATATATTTCAAGTACTACCATTATGATGAAAGGGAAACTGCTGAACTGACTTGCTTATTGGATATGCACCAAAATAAATTTAGTTTGTTAAAACTAAAGGTTATATGGTTTTAGTGAGATTAAAGAATATATATAGAGTCGTTTAAACTTTAGTTTGTTAAATTGGCGAGGATATTTTGTGTAGCTTCTTAGTTTTATAGGGGTTTTATGGTTTTTAGTGAAATAAAAAACAATATATGCTTACTTCTCTTAATTTCCAAGTATTTTACGATGCTATGCTCAGGTGCCAGATTTATGGTCCAAATGTTATTTGTGTCTGCTTTAGTGGCGTATATTGCTCAGTGTTTTCAGGCTTGGCCAAGAAAGTTAGTCTGATAACTGAATAAAATTCATTTTTATTTGTTAGTAAGTATTGTTTCCTACTTCCTCCCGTCTTTATCTTTTCCTTATTTCCTAAGCTCTTTAAAGTCTTCTTTCTTCTTCCTCTCTTGTTGAAATTTTGAATGTCTTTATTGCATAAGGAATCACCCTCAGTTATGTATATTTTCCCATAACTCTACTCAGCAAACTCCAGAATCTAAACACCCTAGCCATAATCCCTACGAGCTAACCTCTCAAATTTTATTCCAAGATTACGACCCTGAGAACACTAATTTACACCCTGTTGCACTGACGCTAGACCATGAGACATGAGTTTCTTCTGTATCTCACGTGCTTCTGCTCTTCTAGATAGCATTGTTCAAACATGATCCAAACATTTAGACCAACAGTCCATTTGAAACCGGCATACTCTTATCATGTTTTTTTTTTTAAATGATGGACAGTCACCACCAATCAATTTCATTACGAAAACTCTATCATATTAACAAGCCTCATTTCCTATACGCTTTTGTTTGCTGAATGGATCAATCTTTCATCCAACATGATGAAAGAATATTCTGTCATGTGGCCAACCTGATGCCAATTCTTCATTGACTGGCCGTGTATTCCATGGCGGCAAGTTAGTGAGCAGGAGGGGCCTGCAATGTAGTGGTTATTGTTAAGGATATCTTCATTTCAACATTTCAATTTTTACAAAATCATTCAAATAGTTCTTTAACTCCCCTAGAAAATTGAAGTCCTGCTGAAATATGTCAGGCAATAAAGCAATTGAGACAAGCATGATGAGAATTAATCTTAAGCCCAGGATTTGAGAATTTAGAACGTCTGCAATGCTTTAATGTTATGGTGCTTTCATTGCATGCATTTCTTATTGTTTTCTTTGAGATTGACACCCAATCTATATACGTGTTAATGCTTTTAGTAGAAATATCCAGCTTGTGGTTGTCTAATTTTATAAATCTTCCTATCCCCTCTACAAACAACATCACATATCTCAGGTTTTGTTCAGGTGTGCTGGCATTGCATCCATACTATGTGAAAATTGGATAGATTGAGCTTTTTATTACTCACTCTTAGCGGCATTAACCATCATATATAGTATCTGTAAATTTAATGTAGTACAGAAAATCCATTGGAGTCAAGCTTTTCTCACCTGAATCCATACAGACCAATGGATAACCAGAGTTCTTGATTTCTCTCTCATCATTTCAATTTCTCCATTTCAATAAAGAGACATGATTGACTGGTTAAAGATAATCAAGGGTGTTATTACAGTGGTTATTAACTGATCAAATTCCTTTGTTAAGTTGATCAACCATGCAGTTCTCATCATGCAAATATTTGCTGATTTATTATCTAGTAGTTAAGTTCATTCCACGTCTTTTTAAATGATTGATTCATAAATGATTGTATTTGAAGAGGTAGAAACAAAGGAGAGGGCAAAGAGAGCAGCAGCAGGGGCCAGAAGGTGGAGAGAGTACTCGAGGAGAGGTGCTGACAGACGACCTACATTCAAACTTCCAAAGGCAATCTCCAAAAATGAAAATTAGACACACACAGAGTGAAATAAAAGGTTTACTACCTACACCCTGTAGTTCACGAGAAGCCAATCATTCATAGAGAGCTGTTTATAATTCATCGCTCTCTCCATCTGATTTAAGTGTAACTAGTGTATTGTACGTGCACACGTGCACATAAAAAAAATCATATTTTAATACTGAAAAACTTTAATGAATATTAAATTCAAATGAAACAAAAATTCTATATGACATAAATAGTTCTTTCTGAAAGTATTTGATAAATAAAATGAATTATATATAACTATATAACACATTAGATACATCCAAAGATCATTGGATGAGAGAGTAAAATACAATTACATAGACCGTGTAAATTTGCTATGTTCATATATATAGCTGAATTATTATGTTTTTTTTAACAAATGGATTTCATAAATAAAAGGGTAAAGATATACCCACTATTCAACTTAATATTCTCACTACTCAAAATTACCGAAATGTCATTATGTATTTTTTTTCTCCTTTTCCACTACCCAGTTCGACAGCGTCCAGTCGAAGTCGTTTTTACTGGGACGACAGAGGTTCGTCGATTTGTCTGAATAAGTGTCGATAAAGGCCCAGTCGAAGTATGATTCACTAGGACGACAGAGATTCGTCGATTTGTCTGAGCAAGTGTCGACATGAATAAGTCGAACCCTTCAAAACAACTTTCTTTTAAGAATCAATAACTTATACAATCATTTAAATTTTTATGAAAAACAAAAATAGTCATTTTTAAAATCATTCACATATATATTTATTTTAAGTATAAGAAACAAAAATATCAAATAAAGAGTTATTTGAAACTAAATAAAAGTAAACATTTCATATAGAGAAGAAGTATTTTTTTCTTTTCTAAACAAGTGGTTAAGAGTATATGGAATGTTTCTTGATACTCCACTTGTGTATATGAAATGTTTAATGTTTATTTCATTTATATGACCATTTGTTTTTCTATTTTTACACCTTGTATTTAAATAACAAAATAGGTGAATGATATCCAGAAGAACTTAAATGACTTAAATTGAATTTTTTTTTTTGTAATGACTTAAATGAGTGTATAAGTAATATATTTTTAGAAGATAGGTGTTGTTTTAAAGGGATCAACACGTCCCTGTCAACATTTACTCAAATAGATCGACGGACCTCTGTCATCCTTGTGAAACATATTTTGACTGGGTCTCTGTCGACACTTGTTTAAATAGTTCGACAGACCTCTGTCGTCTCAGTGAAGAAGATTTCAACTGGACACTGTCGAACTGGGTAGTGGAAAAGGAGACAAAAAAAATAATAATAATGACATTTTGGTAATTTTGGGTAGTGAGAATATTAAGTTGGGTAGTGGAAATAGCTTTGCCCTAAATAAAACCAAGTGGACTTTTATTATTTTTTTGAACTAATTAAACTTGACAATTAATTAAATTTGAGGTCACATGAATTAGATGAACTTGTTATACAATTTCTTATCTTATGTAATAATGTTTTTCCACCACTCTTCGAGGTAAGCTTTTTTAGGTGGAATCATTAATATTTCATCAAAATTTTTAAACAGTGCAACCTTAATATTTAATAACTAATATTCAATTATATTTATGACACTAATAATCACTAAACTGATTTAAATCCTTTTTTCGGAAGTTAGAATCCCCTAGTGAATAATTCTCTTTTTTTTTACCGGGGGAGAGAGTAAAAAACAAGTTGATGCACTTATTGCGTGAAATCAAGACTGATTTATTAAAATTTACGAGATAATTTGTTTTTTTTTATCATCAATATGAAATTTACGGGATAGTTTTCTGATCATCAATATGAAGTACCGGATGCGAATATATATATGGTTGTAAATATGAAAATGAAAACTGAAAACGCAATAAAGACTTGCCATCAATAACTTTATAGGCTCAAAGGGATCTAATTCCATTTTGTAATTTTAGTATTTATTAAATTAGACTAAAATATTTATTTTATAATTTTATTGGTATCTTAATGGTCTTAATTGGATGGAGTTTCATTAAATCTGAAGTTTAGGGACCTGATTATGAATCAAAACATCGGAATGAGGGACCTATTTGTAACACGGATAGGGTCTAGTTGTGAAACTGATAGAATTTGGGGGCCGATATGCAAATAGCCCAGAAGAGGACAAAATTAGCTGATGCTTTTCAGGGACTAGCTATAAATATGAAAGATATGTTTATAACAAATATAAGGGTCTGGTTATGAAACCGGTAAAACTTAGGACCGATCTGTTCCAGATATCCTCATTTCTATCCTAAATTGCCAGAATGTCTGGTTCGCTCAAATTTGGCGGTACTCTTTGCTCCACATATAGTATAGACTAGTCAAACACAGCGCCAATGCGCGTGTAGTTATTAATAACGAAATAAAAATGGCACAACATAGTTATTGAGAAGCCGCTGCACACATTGGATAGAGAATAAACAACAATCAAAGCAAGATTGAAACATATCCCCGACAAGAACCAGAGAATAGTTCATTTTAATGGCAGGAAAATTTTGAGAGACATTTCAAACAGTGAATGAACCTGCATATGCTTGTTGAGACCAACCCCAAGGAATTGCTTCACAGATGAATGAAGATGAAAATTTGAGTTTTAAGAGTAACATTCCATAAACTAAAGAAGTGAACATGATAATAATGTAGGTAAATCATACCTGTATCACCTGTGCCCAGGTGGATAATGCCAATACTTTGCCACAAATCTTTATTGATGTTTCAGGACAAGCACCATGCTAGACAATTACAATGATCTAACATTAAGTTAAATATACATACCGCATATTTCTTAGCAGCATCAGATCCAACTTTAAGGGCTTGAGTATGGTGAGGAACTGACTCCACCATTAACTCTTGAGATTCAACTCCAGCACCAACAGTGAGTGCCAGCAAGCCTACATACAATACAAACAAGTGAAATAAATATTTGACCATGTAGATATATGCACAGTTGTGATAGTCAGGATTCCAACCAATTAATGTGATAGTTGGAATGCACGCGCTAATGCGCATGTTAGTTACTAATCACAAATACCTAATAAATAACAAAATAAAAATGTTTGATATTTAAAAAAGAAATTTATTTCCACATAATCTCATAATTTTCAAAACCAGCTATTATAAATGTTATTTTACCCTTCTAATGAAAAACCACTAAAGCAAAACCACAATCCCAAAACCAAAACCACTAAAGCAATGCATAAATTCAGTAATCGTTATACTATGATGAATGATATTCGTAAAATGAGCGAAAAAGAATTAATTATCGTTTCTATCGGACGTTTCATGTTCAAAAGGTGATACTGAGCAACAGATTATATATCGTGGGGTTAGTTCCAAATGTATTTACATCTGATTTTTTCAAAAGTTGTCTATCTACATATCAGGAAAACATCAAAAGTGAAATACATAAATTAAGATCAAACGTCTTCACAAATACGGATAAGTTTGTAAAATAAAATACCTATACATCAGTAATCACTACAAGAAAAAGCACTTTTTGCGACGGGTTTTTGCGACAGCTCATTGCAAAAACCGTCGCAATTGCTTGTAATTTTGACTGTATTTTTTCTCAGTCGCAAATACTTTTTAGCTTTTGCGACGACTGCGTTGAACCGCAGTTAAAAACACATATTTGCGACAGATAAATTAGGCCGTCGCGAATGAGTCATTAGTTGCGATGCGCACACGGCCGTCGCAAATAGTTAAATTCAATGTAGCTGTTCATTTTTTAAGTTGTGATCAGAACCGTCCATCTGAAAAACCCCAAAAATTTTAAAAAAACCGTCCGTATATATATATATATTTAAAAAAACCCCCAAAATTTCTAAAAAACCCTCAAAACCCAAAAACGCGAACACATCCGTCTTCGATCACCGCCCGTCCGATCTTCGATCATCGCCATCGCCGTTGCCGTTTGCTTCGATCACCGCCGTCGCCGTCCACTTCAATCACCACTGTCGCCGTCTGCTTCGATCACCGCCGTTGTCGTCCGCTTCGATCACCGCTGTCGCCGTCGCTTCGATCAACGCCGTCGCCGTCCGCTTCGATCAACGCCGTCGCCGTCCGCTTCGATCACCACCGTCACCATCCGCTTCGATCGAACCGCCGTCGCCAGGTGAACCCATCCACTCCTCTTTTTGCCCTCCTGAGAAACCCTAGAGTGAAGTTTCCTGCTTTTCTTTTGTTTCGACTTGATGGGGGTTTATAATATTGTTCGGGAAGTGATTTTGGTTTTGGTTTGACAATTTGAGAAGACTTGATTTGGGGTTGCTTTTGAATTTTACATAAGCTGCTGGTAGGGCATGAAAGTCTTGATTGAGCTCACAGTAAAGAACATCCAGGCATGCAGTATTGGACTGTGAAATTAACAATAACATTCATGTGAGGTAAACCAAGACTTTTTTAGGTATGTGGAATTTGATTCAATGGTCTGCCATCCCTCCCTCCTCTTTGTAGAGGCTGATTAACTGGGAACAGCAGCTGATTTTAGTATTAGCAAAAGTTCTGCAAGCCTGCATGCATGCTTTAGAATGTGCCTCTAGCTTGTTGCCTAAATGAGATTTGAAGAATTTCTGACAAGAAATTGCATCCCCATCAAAGTTGTCCAATTCATCAAATTCATCTGAAAGATCATACACAGAGGAAAATGTTATTAAATGCGATAAAAGAATGCAGGATCATTCTCATCACATAGAGTTTCTAGTTAAAAAAACAGGTTTTAAACAAGAGAGGGTGGATCATCATGGATCATCATGTTGAACAATAGGGACACGAATTAATGTAGAGAAGAAAAAATAGGAGACGGGTTTATGATTTGGCAAAAGAATCCAAGTCCACATAGAAAAAAGAGATAATTTTCTTTATCTTTCTAGGTTACAGACTTTGTAGGGGGTTACGAACTTGACTCCTCCCAAAAAAACCCAGGCTGGCATACACGCTTTCAACCCTTACTCTGAAAAGAGTACATATAGCCCAACTACATTACCATAGTACTCCTTACAAGTAAGGTATTTTCCCTTGTAGCCAAGATTGCAAAGGTTGTTCATGTCCTCAAAAACTGCTTTGCTCATGAAATGGCACGCCGAGAAACTAATTGATGATGGTGCATTTAGGCATCCTGCAGACTCTGAAGCTTGGAAAAAACTTGATCAGCGATATCCATATTTTGCTAGTGAGAGCCGCAATGTCAGACTTGGACTAGCAGCTGATGGGTTTAATGCATTTAGGTCGATGAATATTGCTCATAGCACTTGGCCAGTGATTCTCATTCCATACAACTTGCCATCATGGTTGTGCATGAAGCAACCATTTTTCATTTTGTTTGTGCTTATCGATGGTCTAAAGGACCTGGTAATAAAATTGATGTTTATCTTGAACCTTTGATTGAGGAATTGAAGGAATTATGGGAGGATGGGGTACTTACTTATGATGCTGCAAGCAATCAGATGTTTAAGTTGCATTCAGTGTTGTTGTGGACAATCAGTGACTTTCCAGCATATGCCAATTTGTCAGGATGGAGCACAAAAGGTGAATTTGCTTGTCTTTGTTGTAATAAGGATACTCGATCTCATTGGCTAAGGCACATAGAAAATTTTATTTTATGGATACCCAGAGATTCTTACCTGCAGATCATAATTCAGGAAAGATAGAGTGTCTTTCAATGGAAAGAGAGAATGGGGATGAAAGCCCACTCATCTATTGGGAGCTGATGTTTTATTACAATTGAATGACATCTTATCAGAGTATAAGAAGGAAGATCTTAGAAGGAGAATGATGGGAGATTTTGAAAGTGAGAAAATCTGGAAGAAGAAAAGCATCTTTTTTTAATTACCTTATTGGGAGCACAATCTAATTCGTCACAACCTTGATGTCATGCACATTGAAAAGAATGTCTGTGACAACATACTTTATACATTGTTGGGAACTACAAGGAAAACAAAGGATAATATGAAGGCTCGGCGTGACTTGGAGGACATGGGTATTCGAAAACCACTTCACCATCAACCACAAGGGAATGGGAAGATATACTTGCCTTCGTGCTTTAACATGAGTAAATATGACAAAGATCTATTTTGTGATGTGTTGAAGCAGGTTAAGGTTCCAGATGGCTATGCATCCTATATTTCATGATGTGTGCATTTGAAAGAGCGAAGTATTTGGGGTCTCAAGAGCCATGATAATCATATCTTAATGCAACAATTATTTCCACTAGCCGTTCGGAGGGCATTGCCGAAGAATGTGGTAGGAGGCTTGATTGAATTAAGCAATTTCTTTAGGATGCTATGTTCAAAAGTGAATTGCGTAACTGACTTGCAAAATATCCAAGATTGTTGGCCAGCAAAGGGGAGGCTACAGATCGAATGAGTGTGTTCGTAAAATCATGTCAGGACAAGAGTGGTCGTGCACCTGATGAAGAAACAGCGGAGGTCATTGTAAGTGTATATTAGGAAATCTCTATCTTGTAACAAAATATATTATTCAAATTGTAGTTTTTTTATACTCATAATTGTAACACAATGTATTTAAATATGTTTTGCAGTCTCATATGGAACATCGACTCTCTGATGTGCTAGAGCCTGAACAAACGCAAGCTGTTCGAGAGAGAGTTTTCACTTCAGTGATGGGACCTTATGGACATGGTCGTGTACTAACATTTGGTTTTGGTCCCTCCCCAACAGACATATTTGGTCGATCACATATATCATCGAGGCCTTCTCAAGAATTATTGGATAGGTGCGTGAGGAGATTCGAGAGGAGATTCGAGATGAGATTCGAGAGGAGGTGTGTAATCAATTAAGAGAAGAGATGCACAGTGAGTTGCAAATTGCTGTACTAGTAGTGGTACGAGCTCACATGGAGTGTCCACGTGTGGCGACAACAAATCCTTCTACTAGTGGACATGTAAAGTATTACATATACCACTATGTATTTGTTATTATTTATAAATATTATAATAGATGATAAATTTGTTTGTAGTTCCCGATGCATGTAGTTCGCATTGTCCACAATCTCCTTGATCGGCCGAGTTAGCATTGTAAAGATTTTGAGATAGTAAGTTTTTCTTGTATTATGACATGCTAAATAGAGTTGCTTTTGTCTAGAGAGTTAACATATGGGATTTTGTGCCTATCTTATTTCATATCATCCTAGAAAGTTGGCAAGAGATTTCGAATTCGGTCTCCAAGTCGTCTCTTATTGATCTATCGATCGATCGATCATCTATTTGGAAGTTTGGCAGTACTCTATCATGTGCAGTTACATTGGAATTTTTATAAACTGTGAGAACAAATGTCCACACTCCCCACATCGTGGCTTTGTCCCTATCTTGAAAGATTATTATCTGAAGCAACTGAAGATGCTTGTCATTACTTATGAAAACTTCAATGTTAGTGAAATACTAACAGAAATATGGTTGTGCTGTTATTACTTCTACAAGTGAATTCGTACCCCACAGTTAGAGGATTTACTGCAATTGGAACAGGAGGTGATGACTTCGTTCATGCTATGGTAGTTGCTGTAGAATCAGTAATTCAACAGCTAATTCTAGAGGTTTGTATTATTATCCTTGTCCTATGGAGTCAAACTTGTCAAGGAGTAGATTGGGGAAGTCTTAGCAAAGCAATCAGTCTTTTAGTCCATAATTAAACATTTGGTTGGTGTTTGTAACTTATTAAGATTATCATGAATTTTTGAGGATGCTCCTATTTTAATTTTGTTTTGTGCTTGTTATGTTAATGTACAGAAATCATATACTTTATTGGTAGCTGAGTTATAATGTGATTTTGAAGTATTATGTTTTTGGACTAAAAGAGTTCCATTTAGATGAAACTAATTATTTGATAAAATTTCCATCTTTCAATTGTTTATGGTACCTTTGAATGTCAGTATAACATCTCACTTCATTTCGTTCTCTTGTGGTTGTTTTATCATTAAAGTGGAACTGTTTGAGAGAGCAAATGCTTTTGTACTGTTAACACTAACAGCCTCTGATAGAAATGCATGCAAGTGCTTTTTCTTCGGATATAAAAAAATGTTGACAACAATTTTCCAAAGACTACATTGGATTTATTTTCATGAATGATTTATATATAGAACTAGAGTCTTGAGACCATCTAATATTAAAGAGTGACTTGAGACCCGCAGCTGTGAGGAACACACTCAAATCCATATTAAAGAGTGACTATAATTTTCATGTAGTTGTTTTATAGTTGAGCAAGTTTTGATCACTGATTTTCTACTATGTGGAACAGGTTTTGCATATTGACATGAATGACTATTACGGAAGAAGTCAACTTCGCTCAATCTCATTCAAGCAAGGTTCACTTGAAGAACAAATGGAAGGATTTATATTTTGGATGTAGACATGATTTGATGTTTATGTTATATATTATAACCCCATTTTGAATGTAGACATGACTTGATGTTTATACTATACTGAAGATATTTGTTGCTTTACAGGCCTAGCAAAATATTTATTTTCATTTTTGATCATGTGGATCTACTGCAGGTTTTTATGTGAATACATATATTACAAATTTTCTAAAATCTAAATAAAAATAAAAAAATAAAATCATTATTTGCGGCGGTTTAGGTCCATGTCGCAAAAGTAAAAAAAATGTTTTTTTTATGGCGGCTAGCTTATCCGTCGCAAAATATGAAGCTTACACGGCTAAAGTAAAAAATAAGTTTTTGCGACGAGTTATTTGCGACGGTAGAAAACCGCTATAAAAGGTATTTGCGACGGCTAAAAACCGCTGCTAATCTTTTGCGACGCCGTTTGATACGACGGAGCCCAAACCACTGCATAACCGTTGCAAAAAGCTATTTGCGATTTGGAGACTATTTGCGACGGTTTTAGCCCGTCGCAAATAGTACTGTTTCTTGTAGTGAATGCATAAAAAAATAATCTAGATATAAAAATAAAATCCCTATTCCCTATCCCTATACATGAGCAATACACACATCCCCCTATAAAATCCCTATACAATACATGAGCAATGCATAAACCCTAGAAAATAAAATCCCTATACATCAGCAATACATACATGAGTAATATATAAAAAAATATCTAAATATAAAAATTAAAAAAAAACAAAAATAAAAGGTACCACAGGTGTTCCCTAAAACCCTTACAGCCCCAAAATAAAAAAAAAAGGTACCTAAGAGCCCTACAACACCAAAATCATTGTGACCCCAAAACCCCAAAACCATCTTAAATCAAATCCCTAAAATCCCTGCAACACCAAAACCACTGCAGCCCCATAACCATCTTAAATCATATCTTTAAAACCCTTGCAACACCAAAACCACTGCAGCTCATCTTAAATCAAATCCCTAAATGCCCTGCAGCACCAAAACCACTAAAGCCCCTACAATTCCAAAACCACCGCAGCCCCAAAACTAAACACACAAATCACTGATTGGAGAGTGGTTTTCTTACTCAAGAGACAAGATGATGGTCACTGGAGATGACTGTCGGAGGAGTCGGCGAAGGTTGATGGAGAAGACGAAGAAGCTCAATGAATGAGACGGAGGAGTCGGCAATGGTCGGTGGAGATCACTGTGAGGGAAGAGAGGAAGGTCAGCAGAGGAGATACGTACGATGTGGGTAGAATCATCAAAATACCAACAGTCTTGGCTAGAATTACAAACATACCAAGTAGGTCAAAAACTTGAGGGTCTATCTGCAAATAACCAACCAAGGAAGTCCAGCCATGGGGGCCAATCCACACATAAACTAGAAATTGACAAATGCCGATTTTTTTAGGGACTTGATTATAAGTATGAGAGACCTGGGGGCTGATATACAAATAGCCCACTCTGTCTCATTGAGCAGGTTCGATTGGGCGAAAACTTTTGTCTCATCGTGTCGCTTTTAGGTATAGAGTATAGATAAATATATCTGTATGACAATGAATATGAAATCCTTAATATAGCTAATGAATCAGCTCTATATCTATCTTTCATTCTATAACTTTTGATCTCCCATTATTGCTAGAATCAAAGGAGATTATGGTTATTTGTACCCCGAATAATTGCTCAAATACTTCAATTTCTAGTTATACAGTTACACCCTGTCCAATAAGTTCATTTATTTTGCTATGCACTTCCAAATATTTTTGTTGGACATTTTTAACTCTTTACATGTTTCTATAACTCAAATTTTTATGTTGTCCACCATTTATAAAATTTTCCATGTAATAAGAAAAAAATTGAATTATGGAAACATGTAAAAATTGATCTCATATCATAAAAAAAAAGCATCAACAATATATGCTCTTCCATTGAATGTGAACCAGGAAAGATAATTTAGACTTTATCTAGGCTCCTTCAACACGCATTTATATAGTAACACTAAACAAAATCTGAACAATTTTCTTACAAGACAACATGAATAACAACAATACTAATAACAAAATAAAGTACTACATACCCTTGCACACTAAAAAAGAGGGTCATTGCCCAAATACCTTTGCAGCCTAACCCCAATATTTCATGTACCCCACCTTTTGAAAAAATAATTTTACCCTGATTGTACACAACCATTTTTTTCTACTCCCTTGAGCTGCCACATCATTTATTTATTCCATTATTACCCTTCTCTTCCACTTATACCCCTCCAACATAATTGCCCCCATTAATTCTCCCCAAAACCCCACAAAACCCTCTCCTTTTCACCCGAAAATCAAAACAGCAAAACCCTCGCCAAAACTCACAAACTCTGGGGTTCGTGGGTTTTGTAGAGCTTTGGGGGGGGGGGGGGGGGGGGGAATTAATCGGGCCAACTATGTTGGAGGGGTATAAGTGGAAGAGAAGGGTAGTAGTGGAAGAAATAAATGATGTGGCAGTTCAAGGGGGTAAAAAAAATGGTTGTGTGTAACCAAGGGTAATTTTTTTTTGCGAAAGGTAAGGGTACAAAAAATAGGGTCCGTCTAGTCCCACCCACCCTATTTCTTACCCCACCAATCAATTAAAAAAAAAACCTGATGTTTTGCTATCCCCACCGATCCGACCAGTTCGATCGGATTTGGTCGTCATTTCAGGTTTTGGACGACTGGATTTGGTCGTCATTTTAGGTTTTGGGCGACCGAACCTAGTCAAACAGGATTTGTAATAAAGTTTATAATTTTTTTTCTTGAAACATAATCCCACGACGTGTATCCTTTTGAATCCTTCATATCACTCCAAGTATACATTGTAATGTAGGGAGAATAAATCATTATTCTTAAATGAAGAATATAAGAACAATTTTTTTTACATAAGTTACAAACATATTTCAAAAACCAAATATAAAATGTGTTTGGATCAACTGGTGGTTTTTTTGTTTTCAAACAAAGAATCATCTTAACTACGAATTTAAATGAAGCTTAAAAATGATATATATTTGTCTAATAATATATTTTTCTATAAAAATTTAAATTAATTGAAAATATACATACTTACATTTTTTTCAGTCCCTTAGCTGTTGTTTGGATAAAAGAATAAATGTATAATATAATGGATAAACCCAAAAATTTATTTGTTTACAAAGAATAAGTAGATATAGTTCTAAAACCTGTTCGACCAATTACGGTCGCCCAAAATCTGAAATGACGACCAATTACGGTCGCCCAGAACATGAAATGGTGACCAATTCCGGTCGCCCAGAACCTGAAATGGTGACCAATTCCGGTCGCACAAAACATCAAATAGCAACTAATTTCGATCGAACTGGATTGGTGGGAACAACAAAATACCGATTTATTTATTTATTGGTGGGATAAGAAATATGCTCGGTGGGGATAGACACGCCCTAAAAAATATTGGAGTTGGGCTGCAGAGGTATTTGAGCAATTGACCCAAAAAAATAGATGCTATTCTCCTTTATACACGAGTTTGGAAGCTTTTAAGATGAAATATGGTCTCAACAATGGTTTGATATTGAGAAAATCTTGAGAAATATAAATCCAAGATAAAACATGATGGTCTTGGGGGTCTACAACTAGTATATTAATTTTGTGTTGGGTATAACATAACTAAAAAATCACTTATTGGGTATCCGTGAGTAGTATCAAAAAGACTTTGAATTATTCAATAATACATGGTATAAGAGCAATTATAGAGGTACCATAAGCACTAAAAAAATGAAAGAAAAAAAAATCACAAATCAAATACAACAATAAACACAAAACAGATTTCCTTTCCATGAATTAACCAATACAAAAGATTTCAGTCATCCATCATATCCCATTAAATTTGACCTTTTATAAAGCTCCAGGTGAAGGCCATTGTATCCTCATCTGACTGAGCAAGCGACGGCATGAGCCCATGACCTCAGATGCTGTTTCATGGCCGCGCCATTTCTCGAACTAGGCATCCTACAATGCCCAAGCGGCGTGGCCCTCCCCTTCCAAGACTCGCGCATCCCGACCGTCAGTCGAAGCCCAGGCATGACGAAACCTGACTTCGAGTTGAACCCCACATCTTCAAATTGAAATTCCAGATTCACAGACCCTTTAGAGTCACCAAGATCACCATTGTAACTTGTGATGTCAATGAAGCTTTGGGGAGGCTGAGATTTCTGGTTTGGAAGGATTGGAGGAGTCTCTTTCAGAGGGGTTTGAGAGAAGACGTTGGAGAAGAACCAGAGAGAGTCCAAACTGTCTATGATTTTCTGAGCCATCTTTGATTTTTTGAATCACTTATGAAGTATCCATTCCTCTCTCTCTCTCTCTCTTTTGAATTTGAAATGGCATGGGATTTTGGGAAGTTCAACGGTCACTTTGTCCTCAGTGGCACTTTTGTAATTACGTGGTTCGGAATGTTCTAGTGGACGTGACTTTTTTCATTATGGGAGACAAGGTTGACCACCAAAGACACGCAAGGAATAATTTTTCAGAGTAAGTGGAGCGATCGAGTGACTTGCGGTGAGGATAGTAACCTTTAGGACATTCTATGAAATTGACGGCTTAACATCCGTCGGAGATCCTTCTGACAAGGGCGGAACCACGCTGCGCCGAGTGGGGGTAAGTGGGGCAGCTGCCCCCACTGGCACATCATTAATTTGTTCATTTATCTTGGTATCATTTTCCATTTTTTAAAAGGGACATGACCATTGCTCCCCCACCCGCCCATCAAGACTTTTATTAATTTTTTCATTTTTTTAAAAAATATTTAAGTTTTTAAGGACATGCCCATATCCGATAATAGAGCTGCAACTCAGACGGATTGGGTTCGAGTTGGCTCTAATTGATCCAACTCGAAGTTGAAAGTTTTCAACCGAATCCAACCCAATCCAATTTTTAATCTGGTGACCCTAACCCGAACCTAACCAGCAGTGACAACCTCCAAGTCGAACCCAACCCGAAAAACCCAAACACAATCAGTAATTTGTTCAAAGATTTCTCAAGATATAAACATAACAATCAAAGATTCAAAATCTCAACTTATTTAACAAATAAAAATCTCACTATATAAATTTGCAGGAGCCCTTGCTGCTGAATAGAAGCATAGAAACAGGGGCAGAGCCAGAGGGGTGGGGGGTGTTGGGGCCCGGCGCCCCCAAGGCCCATGCAATGCGTCAACGTATAGGTGATGGGATTAATAGTTTAAAGGGATTTTGCATATAAACCCCTCAAAAAAATATTATATTATCAAATACCCTTATTTAAATTTTATTCCCAACAATACCCTCAAAAGGGTTTTAATTTTGCATCAATGCCCTTTTGAGGGCATTTTTACATAACCTAACTTTTTAAAATTTTAAGAATACCATGAATATTGTTGAAAATAATAATTCACCAATGTTATTTTGACAAAATGAGATCTTTTCAGGGTATGCAAAAATCCTAATTAAGTGGGTTTGAAATTGAAAAATATTACTGTAGTCTCTTTTACATCCTGATTACCATGCATATTTTTGAAGTGTATACTCTTTATAATAAAGTACATTAATCTTTTATAAAAATGAAATACATACTCATATGAGATAAATATATATATTTCATTTAAGTTTTATAAAATAGTGTATAGGGAGATAGTGGAATATATACTGCATTAATCAATTTTATATACTGCATTAGACATGCCAAATGAAAATAAGGCTAGAAAATGACTCAATGTATTAGTGCTCATTTAGACTTTGAGTCGTGGGTCCTTTCTTTTAATAGAAAATTGTGATAATCTTTGTTTTCACAGGAATATCGATATCTAATTATGAGGTGTTGAAAAATCACATATTGGAATGGTTTAATGATTTATTTTATTTATTTTGATTTTTCATCATTAGTATATTGAGTCTCATATTTTTAGGAAGTTAGGTTTGAAAATATCTTTCTAAAATATAAACCTAAAAAATATGCTTATATGTTTTTGTGATCAATTATTTTCTTCATATTCACATTTTTAATATTTGAAACTTCATTTTTTCTATTTTTCGAGATGAGATTTAATGAGATTTTCTAGATTATTCTAGATAACTAAATTTCAAATTCTATTTTTCTAGATTTTCTTTAAATTATTATAGATAATTAAATACAAAAAAATAAGCAAAAAAAACTTTCGATATGAATTGATTGTCATTATTTCAAGGAATCGATCATTAACCAATTATTTTAATTTCGTCTTAACTTACTGTATATTTGTAATTTGTTTTTTATCTTACTCATTCTCTTAACCCTCTGGCCCCCCTTTACTCTAATTCCTGTCTCCGCCCCTGAATAGAAAGTGAGAAAGAAATAGGGGTGTGTGTGTGTGTGTGTGTGAGAGAGAGAGAGAGAGAGAGAGAGAGAGACTCTTGATCTCCTCCATGATCAACAGTGGTTCATCATAACCGCTATCTTTCATCCATAGTCAAGGAGGTAAGCTTCCCATTGTGAATCTGTGTTGTATTGAGAGGGAGAGAAAGTGTGAGAGCTTTAATCTTGGTTGTTGTTTTGAAGGGGAAAGATAGAGACAAGTGCGGCTAGGGCTTGTATATAACGTCAGAAGTTTGGTGAAAAGAATGAATAGCAGAGATTAAAAGATATAGATATGAACGGTTCAGATTTCACTACATATTATTGTTATTGATCGGGTTCGGGTTGAGTCGGGTTGAATATAACATCACCTGAACCCAACCCGAAAATTTAACCAACCCGAATTTGTCAATCCGAACCCATTTTTTTTAACCCAATCCATCTAAAAATCAGGTTCAACCTGTCGAGTTCGAGTTGAACCCAAACCAAGTTGTAGCCCAATCCGATAAACATTTGTGATTGATCTTGTTTAATCTAGAAGAGGAGACATGCATTTCAACCTCCGCATAAATATCTATATATATAATAGTGATAAAGGAGAACTAAATAATTTTTGTTTGGTTGATATTTTCTATTTTTCAGACAGATTTATATTTTATATTTGTCTTTCAAGACTCTCTCACACACTCTTTCTTTTTGTTAGAATTACAAAATATATTCATAGATAATCATTTTTTGACTTTATGAATAGTTGTAGGTGTAATGTCATTTATGTAGTCCTCTTACTTATTTAATAAACATAATCTTACTTTTAATAAAAATATAAATTTGATTGATTGCTATTTAAAGAAAAAAAGAGTTAAAGATTGTATTTAAAAATTGTCCCCACTGAGGTAAATTCCTGGCTCTGCCACTGCTTCTGACAGAGGAGAGGGATGGGTATTCTACCCAAGCGTTGCTTGTCCAACGAAGAGTTCCTCCATTACGAACAACTATTTGGTCTCCTCGCAAGCTTCCACCCCACAGACAATGTAGTAGAAGACTCTCCGATGTGGTCGGGTTACCTTTGGGCGGCTTCTCCGTGCAGTCAAGATATGCTTGGTGGACTCGCAATAGACCTATCAATGGAGATGTTTTCCCCTGAAGGTTTTCTTCTTTCTTTAGTTAGCTTATAATGAACGCCTTCTTACATAGGTGTTTCGTGCAAATTGGAGACCTAGGGATCCAATGGCATGTGTTCTTTGTGGGTGCGGGACGGAGACCATCCACCACATTTTATGTGATTGCCTGTTGTCTGTGGAGGTTTGGTTTCGACTTGATGTCTTCTGGGCATAAGTTGGAATCACTCATCCCTTGATCTAATTTGGGATACAAGCCGCAAACCTTCCCGCCACGATGATAGAAGCCCTCATAGAAAAGTATTACAGATCTTGGTTCCTGCCATCATGTGGGCTATCTGGTTACGCTGCAACGGCTCGTTATTTGATGGTCTCTCAGTTATGGAGAATGGGATTTGGGATGGGGAGAAGCGCTTCATCTCGTCGTGGGGTTGCTTCTGTGTTGGTGCTGGAGTGGTCAAGGTGGAGAGGAATCGCTTGACGGTTGCTGAGTAGCTATGCCATCCGGGGGACTCCTAACCTCAAGTAGACCTCCTACCTAGGCTGTTGGATTGCTCCTTTTCTTTTTCTATTTGCTTGGTTTTGTTTTCAATGGGCATGTATTCATTTTCTATCTAATACAAAGAAGTGACAAGCCCACCAATTATCATTTTCTAAAAAAAACATCCATCAAAGAGCAACTCCTATTCTTTTCTTTTCTTCCTTTCTTTGTTCTATTTTTTGGTTGGAAGAACACCCCTAATTAATTGGGATGTGTATTAGGGGTGCAGCTTTGATAAGTTAAACCGAATCCGAACCGATCCAAACTGATTTTTTTGGGATTTGGGTCAATAGATTTTTGGTTTGGTATGGGTTTTAATTGAACAATTAATAAACCGATCTACTTTTGTTTGGATTTGGTTTTATTTAAAAAAAAACCAAATTAATCGACTCGAACGATATTAAATTTAAACACATTATTATTCATAATCAATATTCATTTAGATCATTATTTTTATATTAAAATTCATATTGTTGTTATACCATTAATATTCATACAAAAAATGAATACACTAATTTATACCATCAATCATAGCATTTTGATATTTACGTAAAGGTAATTTTGCATTTATACCCCTGTAAAATATGGTATTTTGCGTTATACCCCCCTTAAAAGGTTAATTACATCTATACCCCTGAAAAAATCTTTCGTGTTGCAATTGTGCCCCTCCGTCTGTCTCCGTTATCAAAGCTAAGCCAACCATGGTTACAAACCTAACTCTACCCCACAGAATTTTGCATTTATACCCCTGTTAAATATGGTATTTTGCGTTATACCCCTGTTGAAAAGCTAATTGCTTCTATACCCCTGAAAATTTCTTTCGTGTTACAACTGTACCCCTTCATCTCTCTCCGTTACCAAAACTAATTTTCTAGTATGGTTATATAATTGAAGTGTTTGTTGATAGATTTTTTGTTGTGGAAAATAATATCTATCAATGAAACTCAAATAAACACTATCTATCTTAGTCTTTTGAATATTTATCAATATTTCTTCTAATTAATTTTATGATTCTTTTTAAAACTACAGTGTTTTTAAAATTGCATATTTTTATGGATTATAATGTGTTGATTCAAATTAAAGATATAATTTGATGTTAAAAGTCTTCAAACACGTTATGTTTCTTTTTTGTAACATGTAATTTTGATTATTTCATTTAATACTATTGTGTCATTTATACAGAAGATCAAATAAATAAATAAAAATCATAATAGTTAAAGTTTTGTATTATGTTATTTTCTATAATATGTTTTTAATTTAAATGAACAATCATAACAAAAAAAATTATTTTAATAATGTTTTTTTTATTTTGTTTTTCACTTTAGAATGAAATACCTAATTTCTAGTTTCAAAAAGAATGAAAAGACCCGGAGTTAACACTTCATAATTTTTTAAGGGCAATTAGTCATTGCTTTTTTATTTCAGAATGAATTTTGTGATTATTTTCTGGTATGGTTATATGATTGAAATAGTGTTTTTTGGTAGATTTTATGTTATGGAAAATAAAATCTGTCAGTGAAACCCAAATAAACACTATTTATCTTAGTTTTTAAATAATTGTAAGGTTTTTAATCAATCATTGAAGAAGATGAGAAAAAAGGGTTTCAGCAGGTCTGGAGGTTGAAGAAAGGAGATTTTATAAGTATTAGGCAGACATAGGGGCATAGATGTAATTTCATATGGAACAGGGGTATAAATGCAATTTTTCAAGACCCTACGGTCCATTTAACGCCGTTAATCGAATATTCCTGGTATATTCCACTGTCATCTGACGGAATTTAACCTCAGGGGCACAGTTGCAACATGAAAGATTTTTTCAGGGGTATAGATGCAATTAGCCTTTTAAGGGGAGTATAACGCAAAATATCATATTTTACAGGGGTATAAATGCAAAATTCCCTTACGTAAACTTATAACCAACCCGTAAAAAAATTCTAACCAACTCAAATTGGGAGAAAGAAAAAAAATGATTGGGTATATATATGTTCATCTTTAACAGTTCAATTTGGTTCGGTTTAGTTCAATTTTTCCAAATAAAGTTCGGTTTGGTTTTGGGTTTCCGGTTCGGTTCAGTTCGATTCAGCTTTCAGGTTACATGCGATTATAAGATGGTTCAATATGAGTATGCTAAAAACCGAACCCAATTGATTGAATTGCACCCCTAATGTGTATGCTGTCATCCAAATTTTGTTTTCCTTATCCAATAATAATCTAATCTTAGGGTCAATTAATTGATCTCAACACCACATAAGGGGACACTCTCTCAGGCCCTCGACCACTGGTTAAAAAAATGAATGGTGCATCTACTCCCACCAACCAAAAAAATTATTGGTTAGTGGGGGCAATAAAGAAGGCGGAGGAGATAAAGAGAGGAAGGATAGATAGATAGATAGAGAGAGAGACAGAGGGAGGAGGGTGGTAGGTGTAGGGTTAGCTCGGGGAGGACGTCGGGTGGGGGGGGGGGGTGGGAAGAGATAGAGGAAGGGGAATTAGACCTAATAAGGCTAATTTGTGGGCGCCTCTGGTCCTGATCAGTCTGGTATATCTTCTATTCTTAGAAGATTGTATGGGTGCTTCTTCTTGTGATCTCTGTCTAATCTTTCTTGAATTAATTATTTGGATAGACAGGGCTGCTTGTTTACCCATTTAGAGGGACAGAGCCATAAAGGCTCACCTTTGAATTAGATGGGCAGGTCAACGGCTCGGATACATCCACATATAGCTAGGGCTCACTTTATCTGGAACAACTGTGAAGGCATGTTCTTGACTAGACAAGAGGACTGATAGGATCCCGTGTGACTCACTTGAAAGGATCCATGTGGCCACGTGAGGAATTTTGTAACCTATTCCTCTGCGCAACATGTTCCGAAGAATCTTATTTGATGCGAAATATCCCTCCAGATTAATAGAAACGGCTAATCTCATTAAATCTTTTTCCTCCATCAAAAGGGAATGTTCCTCAAGAAAACAATGTATCTCCTTCATTCTTCATTAACAATAATTGAAAATCCTAGTATCTTAACTTGAGCGTTGGACTCCCTTGTCAGGCACCACACTAGTGTCAAGTGTTAGAATAAAAAATAAGAGAATGAATCAAATCTCTCATTAGGGTTGGAATCCAAATATATACAACACACAAGAAATGAATAAAAGACTAATTTACCCTTTAATGATAAGAAGACTAAAATACCCCTATATATTTAACACCCCATCTCAAATCCATGGTGGATCATGCATTGAGAGTTTGCTCAAAAGAAAACCCTGCTGCTGAAGTGTATGAGACTTTGTGAAAAAGTCACATAACTAAAGTGACGAAAAAATATATGGTAGCGATTGACCTGCAACAAAATGATGATGAACAAAGTGATAGTCGATCTCAATGTGCTTTGTATGTTCATGAAAAACAGAGTTGCTAGCAATCTGAATGATGTTGTCACTATTGCAATATAGAGTAGTATGTGCACAAAGAATGACACCCATGTCACAGAGGAGATGTCGAAGCCAAACAACCTCAGCATTAGCAAACGCCATAGCACGACATTCGGCCACGTCATTCGAACGAGAGACAATGTCTTATTTCTTGGCCTTCCAAGATATAAGAGAGTCACTAAGAAACACATAAATACCGATCTGTGACATCACTTGCCCAATTAGCATCATTATAAGCATGAAGATCAAGGGCAGACAAAGACAGTAATAATAGAGCACAAGATATGATGCCACGGAGATATCGAATAATCTGAAGAACTACAGCATAATGAACAACAAGAGATTTTCTATCATGAGGTTGAAGCTTAGCATGAAGCTCAAGAGGGGTAGGAGAAGTGCGATCATCAGTTATAAATGCACGATCAATCAAATCAGGAGTGTACTTGCACTGAGAGAGAAGATAACTACACAAAGCATAAGTAACTTCCATGCCCAAAAAATATTAGAGAGGTCCAAGATCTTTCATCTCAAACTGGCGCTAAAAAAGTTACTTGATTAACTGTATATGAGTAGAATCGTCATCAATGATGATCATGTTATTGACATAAAGCAAAAGGATAGTACAATGACGACCAAGGTGTGAACAAACATAGTTGGATATGAAGAGCTCGAAATAAAATCAACAACACAAATAGCCTAAAAAAATTGAGCAAGCCAAGCGCGAGGAGCCTACTTCAGATCACAAAGAGCGCGTCGAAGATGACATACGTGGCCAGATGGATGAGAAATGCTCGGAGGATGACTCATGCAAACCTCCTCTAATAAATCACCATGAAGAAAGGCATTCTTGATATCAAGCTAGTAAATGAGCCATTGACAGATAGAAGCAACATAAAGCAATGTGTGAACAATTATCATCTTTGTCACAAGACCAAAGATCTCATCATAATCAATATTATGCTCTTGAGTGAACCCACGAGCAACCAAACGAGCTTACGCGCAAGCCGTATCGTCCTGGGAAATCCAAGATTTGATCCCGAGCATCCAAGATCTAAGCACAGATTACATGCAAGCCAGATCGTGTAGGCGCGGTTTTCGCGCGGGTGCATTGGATCACGTTGGTACTCGCTAGCATGAGCAGATGTGCGTGTGTAGGCGTGCACGAGGGAGGGGGTAGGTAGACTCGAACGGGTGGTGGGTAGGCGTAGACGCGTGCTATAGGGTGTGTAGATGGGCATGGATGGGCTCACCAGGGTGGACGGCGCGTTCGGGGGCACGGGAATGCATGGACAGTGGGGCATGGGGGCAAGTGGCGCGGCAGCGGGCAGGACGTGGCGCAAGCGTGGCGTGGTAGCAGGAAGGGGGTGAGCGCGGCATGGCAGTGATAGGAGCACGCTGCAAACGGCGGCGTGTGGCTGATGGCGGCGCGTGTGGATGCCAATGCACATGGATAATGGACGGCCATGAAACAACGCAGCGGAAACATGGCAGGGCCGTGCAGCAATGGGACACACATATGCGTCAAGTGAAGATCGAAAAGAAGAAAATTTAAGTTCAAGCTTCGGAAAAAAGAACGATACCATGTTAGAATAAAAAATTAGAGAATTAATCATATATCTCATTAGGATTAAAACCCAACACAAGAACTAAATAAAAGACTAATATACCTTTAGTGATAAGAAGACTAAAATCCTCTAATATGTTTAACAAAGAGGTTACTGAGTGCTGGTGTGGCTAACTGCTAACGTAGGTCATTGATCCTCGGAAGAGCTCCGCCTCATATATCGGTTGTGCATTATCATTTTTACATGATTTATATGCTTTCAAAACAAGTCAATTAGATTGTTCTATTGCAATATTAATAGTGTAGATTCACATATTTAAGTGGACATAGGAAATACACATATTAAATATCATCATTTTGAGTAGCGAAAGAAATCTATTAAGTATATAATTACATTTTTAAGACTTGAAGATGAGTTCATAGCTCTGTAGTTTGTATTTTGGTAGCTTTAAAACAATTAAGATATTATTCTATTTCTCTCTCTTGAAGGATAATCTTCTTGATCATGTTCCGACGCCTATGTTGTTGTATCAACATCCATTCTAAAATCAATTCGAATTCAAATGTTAAAATAACATACAATTATTGAAATTTTTAAACACACGTTGTTAACAAAAAATGACGCATTCAACCCTCGTGCGATCCCAATTGCAATCCAACCAAGCTCGAGGAGTAGTTTTTCTCAAGCGGGAGGAAATGATATAGCACGATCTTGGATCGTTCGATCGACATTGAGGACTACCAAATGGATTATTATGAGTAATTTACAATTTTAATAATTTTTTAGTTTGTTAGGATTTCTTTTCTATTTTAGATTTTGAATTTAGATTTGAAGTTTGAATTTGATTTATGTATTTGGATTTAGTTAGGATATATTTAGCTAGATTTTTTTGTAATTTGAGAGATTTAGATATTTATTGAGATCCTAGTTTATTAGGATTCTCTACTCTATAAATAGACTTTGTAATCACAAAATTAAGAAATATTTTGATTAATAGAATTTTATTTTCTCTATCTATTGTATTTTTGTTATCCTAGGGGGATTAGCAAATGCATAGATTTTCATCGTTTTTGGTATTCTAAGCAATCAACAAACTCATTGAAGCCCATCATCCTAGTATTCTTAGCTAATCAATAACATCATTGGAGCCTACAAATCTCGCATTGGGCCAGCATAAGAGCATAGCCCCTATGCTGCATCAGAAAGAGAGAACTACAGACTTACCCAATTTACAACCCACGTATGGTTGAAATTTGTGTGAGAAAATGGCCTAATTCATAGGTGCTACCAAGATATCAGAGTCCAGGCTGAGACAAATGACCAAGGTGACAAAGCCAAAGATTGAAAGGAGAAAGTGAAGGGGAAGTTGTATCTAACTGTACAGGGACAGCGGAAGATTGAGGAACAAGAAGCCGATCCATGTAATAGAGCCCACCCTGTCATCATCCAGTCCCAATCTGTCTCCTAATAAGTTGATCCTAAACAAAACAAGATGATGAATTAAATATAATTGTATAACCAAGGTCAACAAACTGATAGACAAAAAATAAACTCATGGAAAGTTTAGGAACATGTAAAACATTAGGCACACTGAGTCAATGTAAAGGATCATAAAGAATACCAGAGCTTGAGTCAAGCATAGGAGAACTATCAGCGTTGCGGATAAGTGAAGCAGAATGTGGTGGTGTACAATTAACAAGGATTGACACATCTGATGTCATATGATGGGAAGCCCCAGAATGAAGAACTCATGAGGTAATTGGTACATTTGATACTAGAGTAGAAGCGGACTGAATGGAGGCGAAATTTTTTACCAATCAATGATTGTAACATATCATAAAGCTGTTGGTATTGGTCTTGTAACCCCTTTAATTGAGCAAGAAGTTGAGCCGTAGTAAACTATGATTGAGTAGAAGCACTGCTAGGTGCAATTGATGGAATAAATGCACAAATTTGATCCTGACGAAGAGGTGATTGAGCAGCTGGAGGGATTGATGAGGAGAAAGTGGCATCACGAGCACGCTTTCTAGCCAACTTATGGCATTCAAGGGTCACATGACCAAAAGAATGAAATTATCTACAATCCATAGTATGTAAACAGCAACATATCAAAATAACAATGTCTAATACATCCAAAACAGTCACAGATGCATAGAGCATGAAAAATACGATAAAATGAATACCAAGATGGCTATGTTTGGAGTCTGAACTAGTACGTAGCTGCTTGAGAAAGAAAACACCCTAAAAATGGAGGCGGCAGGAAGTAATGTGAGACGAGTGGTATCGGGATGAGACCGGGCAGGGAACTACGAGCACCAGGGTGTAGGGCGCACTTGGTAGATTCTCGGGCGTGCGTGGATCGTCCTAAAAAATCCAGGATTTGATCATAGGCAATCCGAGAACCAAGGATATTTTACGCGCAAACCGGATCGTGCAGGCCATGCAGGCGCAGATTTCTCGCGGGTGCATTGGATCACGCTGGAACTCGTTGGCATGAGAAGACGCGTGTGGGCAGGCATGTGCGGGGTGGGGGGGGGGAGGAGGGCAAGCAGGCTCAAATGGGTGGTGGGTAGTCGCAGACGTGTGCTAGCGGGCATGGGCGGACTCACCGGCGCGGACAGCACATGTGGGGGCATGGGAGCGCATGGGCATCGGGGCATGGGGGCAGGCGGCATGGCAGCGAGCATTACGTGGCGTAGGCATGGTAGCAGGCAGGGGGTGAGCGCAGAATGGTAGTGATGGGAGCACGTTGCAAACGGTGGCGCGTGGCGGATGGCGACGTGCAATAATGCACGTGGATGATATGGATGGCCATGAAACAACACAGCGGAGACACGGCAGGGGCCGTGCAGCAATGGGACACACATATGTGTCAAGTGAAGATCGAAAAGAAAAAAAATTTAAGTTCAAGCTCCGATACCATGTTAGAATAAGAAATTACAGAATGAATCACATCTCTCATTAGGGTTAGAACCCAAATATATGCAGTACACAAGAAATAAATAAAAAACTAATATACCCTTAGTGATAAGAAGACTAAAATACCTCTAATATGTTTAACAAAGAGGTTACTGAGCGTTGGTTCGGCTAACTGCTAACGTAGGTCGTCGGTCCTCAGAAGAGCTCCGCGTCATATATATCGGTTGTGCATTATCATTTTTACGTGATTTATATGCTTTCAAAACGAGTCAATTAGATTGTTCTATTGCAATATTAATAGTGTAGATTCACACATTTTAGTGGACTTAGGAAATCCACATATTAAATATCATCATTTTGAGTAGCGAAAGAAATCTATTAAGTATATAATTACATTTTTAAGACTTGAAGATGCGTTCATACCTCTGCTGGTTTATATTTTGGTTGCGTTAAAACAATTAAGATATTATTCTATTTCTCTCTCTTGAAGGATAATCTTCTTTATCATGTTCCGACGCCTACGTTTCTGTATCAACATCCATTCTAAAATCAATTCGAATTCAAATGTTAAAATAACATACAATTATTGAAATTTTTAGGCACATGTTGTTAGCAAAGCATGATTATAATATTTTGTTTGGTTATATAACCAATATGCAAATGAAAGCATTCGATTATAAGTGTGTGGTGGGATCTAAAGAGGAAAAACTTATTTTTCGAGAGATCACATCTACATTGCCGTATGGTGGTGGCATTTTGGGTGGTTTTCCACTCGGACATGATGTCCAGCCCCATTTTAATTTTTATTAAATATATTTTCAAATGAAAAATATACATTCAACCTTTTTAGACTCGAATTGCAGTTTATATTAGCGTTTTTTTAAATCATATTTTTTTATTGAAGTAAATGTTGTTATATAAAATGAAATATATACTAAGATGTGTTAATGTATTTTTTCGCATTAAAAAAATGCAATTTTTTTTAGTTATACACCGTGATGAAAACCCATAAATTGTAATAATTGAATATATATTATGTTATCATAATATATGGAGCTATAAAACAGACTATAAAACAGAATGAATGCATTAGCTATATATTCAAAATGCGTCCTGGTACAAAGAAATGATATATTATACTTAAATAAAATAATGCATATATATTTGGCTGTGAAAAACCATGTCCGGGTTTTCCGCATGGATTGCTTTTCTTTGCCGCTTCATTGGTGTCACCAAAACTTAGTATTTCATTCTTTGGGAGAGATGAAAATTTGTTGATGATCTAGGTGTTTCTAGATTCTTTGACATTCTATTTACAGAATGCAAAGTTCCTAATAGAGGATATATACCTGAGGTTGAATTTGGAATTTCAAAGCAACTAGGCTAGAATTTGTTTTGGACTCACCCAAAAAAAAAATTGTTTAGATATGTTACGAAAAGAGAATGAAATAATGGGAATCCTTTTATTGCAGTTAGGGTTTAAGCCCTTTATATATACAAGTACATAATGACATAACATATATAATCTAACAGCCCCTCTCAAACTCACGGTGGATCATACAAAGTGAGTTTGTGAATGAGGAACTGGAATCGAGGAATTGGATGTGACTTCGTAAAGAAATCAGCAAGCTGCTTTGCAGAGGAAATATGCGGAAGTGATACTGTCTTTGCAAGGTAGTGCTGACGAACGAAGTGACAGTCGATCTCAATGTGTTTGGTCCTCTTATGAAAGACCGGATTGCTGGCTATCTGAATAGCAGACCGGTTATCGCAATAAAGAGAAGTAGAACCAGTCATAGTAACTCCCAAGTCCACCAAGAGACGTCTAAGATGAACAATCTCCTTGGTGGTAATAGCCATGGCTCGATACTCAGCTTCAGTGCTGGACAGGGAAACAACTTCCTGTTTCTGCTGCGTCAAGAGATGATGGAATCTCCAAGAAATATGCAGAACCCAGTGGTAGAGCGTCTCGTGGTCGGGTCTACAGCCCAATCAGCATCAGTGTAAGCTCTGAGAACCAGAGGCGAGGATGATGACATATAGATCGATCTGGTGATAGTACCGTGCAAATATCTAAGAATACGCATAAGGGCACCATAATGCACTGATCGAGAAGCCGAGACAAACTGGCTAACAATACTGACTGCATGAGCTATGTCAGGTCTAGTGATGCAAAGATATACAAGTTGACCAACAATCTGTCTATACCGAGTTGGGTCTGGAAGGAGCTCACCATCTGTAGGACGAAGCTTCACATGAAGCTCAAGAGGAGTATCTGCACTACGAGTATCTGAGAGGGCGGCGCGTTCTAGAATGTCAGCCGTATACTTTTGTTGAGAGAGTAGAATCCCACGATCACTATGTGCAATCTCGAGACCAAGGAAGTAGCGAAGAGTGCCGAGATCTTTCATCTGAAACTGTCGACTGAGGTGATTCTTGACCAGAGTAATACCGACGGAGTCATCGCCAGTGATAATCATGTCGTCAACATATAGAAGAAGGATAACCCGACCCTGTGATGAGGATCACACAAACATAGAGTGGTCCTGAAAAGCTCTCAACAAAATCAGCTGCCAGAATAATGCTGTGAAAACACTCAAACCAGGCACGAGGAGCCTGTTTGAGACCATATATAGCCCGCCGAAGATGACAGACATGCTGAGGAGGAGTGCGGAGACCTGGAGGTGGCTGCATATAAACAACCTCAGATAAATCACCATGAAGAAAGGCATTCTTCACGTCCATCTAAAAGAAAGACCAGTGACGAACAGCAGCAATTGCAAGAAGGGTGCGGACAGTGGTCATCTGAGCAACGGGAGCGAAGATCTCCTCATAGTCAATGCAATACTCCTGTGTGAAACCTCTAGCAACAAGACGAGCCTTATGTCGTTCAATGGATCCATCAGGGCGATGCTTGATCTTGAAGATCCATTTGCAACTGATAAGTGTAACGCCATCCGGAAGGGGAACAACATCCCAGGTCTGTGTCTGCTCAAAAGTCTGAAACTCCTAAGTCATGGCCTGCTGCCACTCAGGGTACTCAACTGCCTCTCGATAGGATCGGGGCTCACGATGGACATGGATAGCAGTGAGATAAGCCTGGAACTGTGGAGAATAGGTACTCACTGAAGCAAAACCAAATCGGTCAGGTGGTCCAGAGTCAAAACTGAACCGAGCAGTGGATGACGTCACGTTGAGGGTAACGAGTCGAGGAACGAGGATCCCCATCAGAGGGAGGTGCGTCAGTCATAGAAGGCGGAGTACCAGCAGAGTCATCTGTGGAAGGAGCAAGAGTAGACACAATAGGAAAAGAACTAGGAGGACCATGGGAGTTGGCTGCAGGAAAGAGGAGACTCAGAGAGAATAGAACTAGGAGTGGGCTCAAGCACAACAGACGGCCTGAGAAGAGATAGAGACTCAATAGAGAAGGTCTGAACAGGGGAAGGAAGGTCTGAACAGGGGAAGGTACAGGGAGAGATGCCTGAACAGGGGAAGGTATAGGGGGAGATGCCTGAACAGGGGAAGGTACAGGGAGAGATGCCTGAACAGGGGAAGGTATAGGGGGAGATGCCTGAACAGGGGAAGGCACAGAAGGAGATGCTTGTACAGGAGAAGGCACTGGGGGAGAGGAGACAGTGGGTGTAAAAGAAAAATAGGGGACATCCTCGACAAATGACATATGATGAGCTATCCAAAAACGATTTTCAACTGGATCGTAGCAGCGATATCCCTTGTGTTCGAAACTAATCCCCAAGAAAACACACTTGACTGACCGAGCGGCCAACTTAGTGCGTTGATGGGGGGAGAAGCACGAAACAAGTACATCCAAAAGTGTGAAGTCTACTATAATCAGGTTTGGAGGAGTAAAGACGCTCATGAGGAGTCATACCAGAGAGGACAGAAGATGGAGTGATATTGATAAGATGAACAGATAGAAGAGCAGCCTCAGCTCAGAATGTGCCGGGGACGGAAGACGAAAGTAAGAGGGAACGAGCGGTCTCAAGAATATGGTGATGTTTTCTTTCAGCAACACCATTCTGCTGATGAGTATAAGGGCATGATTGCTGAAAGAGAGTGCCATGAGATTGAAGAAGAGAACGCATCGTGGAAGAGATATATTCTTGAGCACAATCAGACCTAAAGATTTTGATACGAGTCTGAAACTGGGTATGAATCATAGTGGTAAAGACCTCATACATCTCTGGGACCTCAGATCGATGACGCAATAAATAAATCTAAGTAAAACGAGAATAGTCATCAATAAAACTGATATAATACGAAAAATCACTCTTTGATGTGATATGAGAAGAACCCCAGATATCAGAATGAACAAGCTCAAATGGACTAGAGGACTGATGATTACTAGAATGGAATGGAGTAGCAACAGGGTTGGCCAATTTACAGCCCTCACAAACAGAAAGAGGAGAAAAAGAAACACGACCTAAATCACCAGACTGAATTAGGTCTTTAAGATGAGACTCAGAAACATGACCTAACCTTTTATGCCACAAGTCAGTATCAGAGGTGACAATGCCAGAGAAAGCTGAGGGATCGGGTACAGGAAGAAGAAGATACTCCACATAATATAGTCCGCCAATCATACGACCAACACCAATCCTCTGCCCTGAACGTGGATCCTGTACAAAACACGCAGAAGAGGTAAAGGTAACAGTGAATCCAGAATCACACAGCGACTAATAGACACAAGATTCATGCAAAGGTCAGGAGCATGCAAAACAAATGACAAGGAAAGTCGGCCAGTAGGGTCAGAGGTGGTGGTAATCGATCCACACTGCGTGATGACCAAAGGAGAGCCATTAGCAGATGAATCGAAGGTAGGTGAGAGGGTGCAGGGGAGCATGCAGTGAGGACAGAACTATCAGGTGTCATGTAATGTGAGACACCCAAATCAAAAATCCAATAAACAGGAGTACCCGTAGTAGAAGACAATGCAAAGGGAGTAGAAGAACCAGAAATAGGCTGCTACAGAATCAGGTGGTCGAGGCACTGATTGATTTGATTAGGCTGACCCAATTGTGGCTGAATGGAATCAAGCGGAGTAGTAATCGCAGCGGCGATAGGAGGAAGACGATGCCCATGTCTTCTCGGTCTATGGCGCTTCTTTGTAGGTCTTCGTTTACGTGGTTTATGGTGCTCTATAGCAGGAGCGGCCCCCAAGATGCCCTCATAGATGAACGGCGAAGAGGACTGAGAAGACTCCATAGACTCCATAGTACAGAACCCCTCAGATGAGGATCAGAAGCGAAAGAGGACATAGAGCACAAAAAATCGAACAAAATGAACTCCTGGAACACCTTAATCGGACTTCCAGAGAGGAAGTTATAGCCGATTTAGTGATTCAGAGTCGCAAGGAGGTGCCCGAGGCGGCAACGGGCGGCCAGTGGCGGCAGAGGGCCGTCGGAGGAGCCGGAGGGCGACCAAGGGTTGCCGGCGGTGGCGGCGGTGGCCAGCGGTCAGCGGCAGTGGCCGGTGCACCGTGGCTAAGGGCGGCAGGCCGCGGTGGTTGCGCGCGGGCACAGGTCGCAGGCACTAGCCCGGGTGCTGGCACTCGGTGCTGGTGATGCAACCGGGTGGTGTGGGGAACACCCACGAGGACAGATCCCGGAGATCCCAGGACCGCGTGCGGGACAGATGCGCGGTGATCATGCGACCGCGTGCACGAGCTGGCAGAACCGCGTGCGGGGACAGGACGTCGAGAAACTCGGACGCGTTTGCACGTACCGCGTGCATGTGCGCGCACCGCGTGCGGATCAGCCCGGATCTGTGCGCGGTGCTCGATTCGGGGCAGGGCAGGGCAGGGGCAGCGCGACAGGGGCGACGCGGCAGGGGCGGCGTTGCGGGGCTACGCGGCAGGGGCGACGTGGCAGGGGCTGTGCGGCAGGGTCAGGGGCGGCGTGGCAGGGGCAGGGGTTGCGCGGAAGGGGCAACGCGGCAGGGCCAGGGGCGGCGCGGCAGGGGCAGGGGCTGCGCGGCAGGGGCGGCGTGGCAGGGGCTGCGCGGCAGGGGCGGCGCGCGGCGGCATGGGTAGCGCGGCAGGGGTGCGCAGCAAGGGCAGCGCGGCAGGGGCGACGCGCAGCTGTAGGGGCGGCGCGACGACGACGACAACGGCAGTGACGGCGACGACGACGATGAAGGATTCCAAAAATTTTTTTAGGGTTTGTGAGGTGGTGGCTCTGATACCATGTTACGAAGAGAGAATTGAATAATGAGAATCCTTCTATTGCAGTTAGGGTTTAAGCCCTTTATATATACAAGTACATAGCGATCACACGTGTAATACACAATGTATGTAATGACATAACACATATAATCTAACAAGATAAAAAAGAAATTAAAGTAATGTGCTAGTCCTAGTACTTTCACCTGTGATTCTGATTTTTTTTCTTCTAAAATACATTTTATATAACAAAACATAGACTTTCATAAAAATAAGATAAATAATCCAATTAATTGTATGGCTCAACTTATATAAAAATAAAAATTATTGGATTCCACGTGAAACTATACACGTAATAGCGCCCATGAAGAATTTTATTGGGAGGGTGTTTTTCATTGGATAGAAAAAATAGAAAATTTGCATGAAGTTCCCCAAAAAACTCATATTCAACATTCATTATCTGCAAATAAAAATATAATATTTATTTATATATCTCCGATTTTATTTTCAGAATCCTCTGATCTTGGAACATAATGTCATTTAATTTTCCATAAACATGAAATAAATTATCATTTTCATTAATTTAATTGTATCAATTTCAAAAAGATCATTGAGAGATACAATATCATTTATTATATTTTTTATAATTGTAAAATATGGGATTTATAGTGAGAATTCATGCTCCTTACAAATGATCTAATCAAGATATTACTTTCGGATGTCAAAAAATTAATTAACATAAGAATATGAAATTGATGTGGCAGGGCCTGTAAATAAATGCAAACTCCATATCGATGTCTAGTTATTAATATTATTTTAGACATTGTGTGAGAATGATTTAGACTGTACTAAGGCTCCCTTTTAGCTTGGAATTAATTTTCATAAAACTTATTCTTTGAATTGAGTAAAATAATCCATTCGGTACAAGTTAATCTCAACTATTTAAAAAAAAATTATTTGTCTATATCACATAAAAAATAAAATTCAAGGAAAATTTAAAATTACACTGTGGTGCCAATTATTTTAAATTTTCATTTTATAAAAATTTAATCTGGATTCATATGTAAAGTGATGGGTGACAAGTCACATTAATGTGGTACCCATGTTACCCACTTGCAAGTCCCACAAGGGCCACAAGCAATATAGAACTCTACCAAAACAAGGAAAATGTTGAGACTTAACTCTGTTTTAATTTCAGTCCAAAATTAACGCAGTTCACACCTATTTCAATTCTTTTAAAAATAGTATAGTTGTTTATTAAGCTATATATTTTTATAAAAGATGAATAATATTTTATTGAATTATATGAACTCAATTATAGAACTATAAAAAATATTTTAGAAGATATATACCTTCTTACCGTGAGGGTGAATAACTAATGATGCATTTGAGACTATAAATGAAGCTGTAAATTATTTCGAGTGTAACAATAACAATAAAATAATCAACAAAAGAAAATGATATGTTCAATCTTATGTGCAACCCCATTCACAATCATCACTGGTTTTCTTCTTAAAAAACTATATACTCGCCCATTGAAATACATAATGTTATACTTGTGTGTGTATAATTCTATATCCACCATAATAGAACTCATACAATACAAAAGCATTGTATAAATACATGTCATAATATGAAACTTTAGACTAGTTACAAAATAATTAAGTATATCAACAATATTAAGCAAATACAAAATATGGTTAAAATTTCGAACCAAAACTTTCTCGTCAATATAAAACTCATCCTCGAAATTTACAATTTCTCAAACTTTCCTTAACACTAAATAAAAGAACAGAAGATTATAAAAAAAAAATCATCCACACAGTATATATATAAAAAAAAAAAAAAAAAGTAAAACCCGTTGAATCCCAGTATTTACAAAATTCACCGAATCGTAGAAGCAACACTATGCGCCCAAAACCTGAGATGATCCTTCAAGTCAACCCCATCTCCGCCCGCCGGAAATCTCCAATCCCTCAAAGGATCCTCCCACGCCTCCGACAGGTACGGCCTCCGCACCCCCTCAACTGCCGCCGCCGACAAATCCCCATCTCCGCCGCCACTCTTGACGCGCCGCCTCTGGAGCCCGGGAACAATCGACATCAATCTCGAGTCGGTCTCTCCTTCGGAAAACACAAAACCCAAATCCATGAACCCCTTCAGCTCCTCGAATTCCAGCTCCGACAGACTCCTGGTCACCTTTTTGGGTCTCTTTTTCCGACCCATCAAAGATTTTGTCGAGTCTGTGTCAGAGGAGGCTTTGCCGGAGAAGATGGTTTCAAGTTTTGGGAGGTTGTTTAGGGGGTCGTCGGCCTTCTTTGAGAGATGGTCGTCGCTCATGGAGCGGCGGTGGTGGATGACCGACGACGGAGGTTGGATTGGGGGGATGTCGGTTTTGGTTGGTGGGGGTGGTGGTGGTGGTGGTGGGGAGTTGTTTGAGAGGATGTGATGGTGGAACCAATGGAAATCGAATAGGAGGAGAAGCTTTGGTTCTTCTTCCATGGAGAGAGGAGGGTTTTGTTTTTAAGGTGTTGATAATTTTTTTGGGGTTATATATATGGATGGAATTGTTTGATTATTCAGGTCATTGATGAGAATTATCACGTTTTCATTTATTTTATTTTATTTTATTTTGTCTGAAAAGGAGGGCGTGGTCGGCAAAGTGGATTGTTTGATCGGGTGAACGTGTGTTTGAGCGTCCAATCATGTACTGTTTAATTAAATAGCGTTACTTGAAAGCAATGTGACGTACGTGTTTTAATTACTTGAAATCCAGTGGTTGCCGATAGGGGAGAAGCGAGGAGGAGAATTATTCAGGAGGGAGAATATTCCAGTCAACCACGTGACTTTGTCAAACAATGTTTGCTACGGTTGAAATCTCTAATTCAAACAATCTTTGATTCCAAAGATAGACGGTGCCCTTGCCTAGGGTGATTTCAGACCGATCAGTTTGGTGAACGGGGCTTACAAAATGGTGGCTAAAGTTCTTGCTAACAGATTGAAAACAGTGATTAGCTCCATGGTTGATGAGCATCAAGTAGCTTTTATCCCTGGTAGACTACTTCAAGATGGTTTCATGGCTGTTCAAGAATATATCACTGCGGCACACAAGGACAAAAGGAAAGGGGTGCTTCTTAAAATCGATTTCTCTCGAGCCTACGACAATGTAAGGTGAGACTTCCTTATCCACCTTCTACAATGTCATGGTTTTGAGCCCGGTTGGCTCTGGATGATCAAAGAGTGCATTTCGACTTCTAAAGCGTTCATCCTCGTAAATGGCAAACCGTGTGGCTTCTTCCATATGAACAAAGGTCTCCGTCAAGGAGACCCTTTGTCACCACTTCTCTTTTCAGTGGTCTCTAATGCGCTTAGTAGGATGTTAAGGATGGTTGAATTGGAAGGTTGGGTGAAGGGATTGGCCATATCTAGGAGCGACCCATCCCTAACCCACGTCCAATATGTGGATGATATTGTTATCCTTTGCGCAGCAGAGGAGGAGTGAGATGGTTGGTATTAACCTAGATGCGGAGGAGATCGCTAGTTTGCAAATGTTTCAAGCTCCTCTTGGGCCTTCAAATCAATTTCCTAAAGAGTGAGATGGTTGGTATTAACCTAGATGCAGAGGAGATCACTGCTTTTGCTCGGATCATTGGGTGTCGAATAGGTTCCTTTCCGGCGAAACACCTCGGTCTTCCCCTCCACTTGGGAAAACTTAAGTCCGCTGCGTGGAATCCTCTCATTGATCGTTTCAAGAGGAGATTAGAGGGGTGGAAATGCAAGTCCTTAAGTTTCGATGGACGACTTACCCTCCTCCAATCTGTCCTCTCAAATTTACCAATATTCTTCCTCTCCTTGTTCAAGATCCCATAAGGAATATTACAATGATTGGAAGGTATCAGGCGGCGCTTCATGTGGTGTGGCATTGATAGAGGTATCAGGAAGGTCCATCTAGTTCGATGGGAGAGGGTATGCAGTAGCAAAAAGGATGGCGGGGCAGGATTCTAAACCTTCAAGACATGAACTTTGCTCTTCTTGCCAAATGGAAGTGTAGCAATCCGAAAGGCAATAAAAAAAATATTCAAAACTAAACACATTCATATCCCCACAAACAGTCATTTAAAAACAAATAAAAATTCAAATTTTTTAATCTACTTATTAATAAAACATAACTAACATAAATAATAAAACATAAAAAATAAAAAGTAAAATCCTTTTCTAAAGAGAAGAAGACCTCAAAAAACTAAATGAACTTAAATAAGAGAGGCAAGGTTTATAGATTTTTTCAGATGGATTTTATCTAAAATCAGGAAGTGTGGCTTAGAGCATATATCTTAAAATAAAAATGGATTATCATGTCTATCTTATATTTAAATTTAAATTTATAAAACATTAAAAATGATTTGTGTTTTTATATTTTTTAAATTGTAATATGCATTTTTATTATAATGAAATTAAAAAAATTAATCTTATAAGGCAATGCAAGTCCTTAAGTCTCGATGGAATAACCATTACTTATTCATTTTAAATTATCTATAATTAATTTAATTTAAATAATTAATACATTTTTTAAAATCCTTTGAAATAGGATGAAAAATACTATCAAATATAAGGAAAATATGGATATGATTTTTTAAATAAACTTAATAACTTATTAAATAAATATCCCAAAAAAATAGGGAGTTAAAAAAATCGAAAATAAAATAAATAAACATAAATTGAATGGAATAACAAAAAATCTAAAATAAATAAGACAACATGTGACTAAAAAACAACAAACAAAGAGTCAATTGTGAATATATATTTTTTTAAATAAAAAATAATCTAAAAAATATGGGGAATAAAAAATTGAAAACAATAATAAAAAGAAATGACAAAACATACAAAATACGTAAAATGTATGGAATATATAACATGTAAATTGATTTTATTCTTTATCAAAGTCGAACAATAAATCAAGAACAGATGATTGGATGATAATATTTAATCAGATGATAATTAATTATTACTGATATTGTAAAGATGTTGTTATTATTAATATTAAATTCAAGTTATTTTTGTTATTTGTTGTCATTAGCTATAAACTAACTCATTATAACAATTGCAAAATGACACATATTTACAATGATATAAATTAAGCTTAGGGAAAAATCGATATAACTCCCTGTAACTTGTCAAAACCGGTTTAGGTCCTCGTAAAATCACAAAATCGTCACAGGTCGCTGTATTCTCCCTTGGTTAATTGATTTAGTCTCTTGGTCAAAATTTCGTATAGTTGGTCTATAAAATATTATTAATATAAGTCTTTAGAAAAGCAATAAAATCAAAATTACACATTTTATTTCCCAAAATACCCATGTCTCTTTCGTTGAGCACCTCCCAATGGTAAAAAAACCCATCTTCATTGAGCAGCTCTCCAACCAGGGCTGGCATGATATATTATGGGCCTAAAGCAATTAATTAATATTTATTTTAATTTTAAATTAAAAATCATTCTTCTACTTATAGGGGCCTTAGACAATTTCCTAAGTTGCCTAATAAAATTTAAGGGTTTTGTGCATCTGGGGGTCTTAGACAATTGTCTAAGTTGCCTAATAAAAGAGTCGGCCCTATCTCCAACGGTCATAAATTGTCTGATGCCTTTATAAAAACCCAACGGTTATCTAGTACTCCTCACCCACATTCATTGGCTGAAGCTTGAACAACCCCAAAGGTCCTCTCCTCCATCGATCAACCTTTCACTTCTTAGTATTTTCGATCATTGTCTACACTTCCTTACCTTCGTTTTTTGACTAAACAGTTGTTTCATCTTCTCTGTATTTCTCTCAACATGTCCGATTGTGTAAGTATTCATCAAATGAAATTAATCTTATTTGAGCTTATGTGTTGCATCTTATGTGTTTGATAGAATGTGCGAATGAAATCGCTTAGCCTTGTTAGCTATTTTTCATTTGTTGTGATGTTTTTCTAATTGTAGCACTGTGTCTGTTTGTTGAATTGCCTAATTCATGGTTTGATTGTAACATTTTAAATTGAAATTTAATTATTACATTTTTCGGTTTTGGTGGTGGGCCCAAATGGATCCAATTTGAATTATAATTATGATAATTATAAATTGATGTTAAAATATTTATTTTATATTTTTCTAGAGATATTTATAGTCTTTAGATACTTTTATTGAAATTTATTCGAAGTTCGAAAAATTTGATTTTAGGGCTTAAGTGTCAAGTTATTGGGCCAAGGGATTTAGTTGCGAATCCTGAATACCTTTTAATAGCCCTCAAGAATAGGGCTGGTAAACGAACCAAACAGCTCGGGCTCGACTCGGGCTCAGCTCGGTTTAAGCTCGTTCAAGCTCGTTCAATTAGACAAATGAACGAGCTTGAACAATTTTTAAAGCTCGGTTAGACTTGGGAGCTGGATCGAACTTTATTTTGTGTTCAAATTTGACTCATTTGTGTTATAAAAAACTTAGTTGAAGCTCGAATAAACTCTTTTCTACAATCATAACATTAAATCAATACAAAGCATGCTATTTTAGACTCATAAACTTGGTTCATTTAGGCTAAAATTTTATTTTTAACCCCGACAAACCCTAAAATGAAGAAGAACGCTAGGCTCGTTGAGGCTCGTGAGCTCGACTCGGCTCGGCTCGGCTCGGCTCGGCTCGGCTCGTTTATAAACGAGTCGAGCTTGAACATATCAAAACTCGGCTCGTTCGGCTCGTTTACCACCCCTACTCAAGAATCTCTTTGTAAATCGGATAGGGATCTATTTATAAATTAGATAGGGACCTATTTGTAAGCCGAGAATATTTAAGGGGGTCATTTTGTAATTTTGGTAACCCCTTTAAATAACATGTTTGGGTTAGGGTTTTCATCCAAATCTCAGAAGGTATGAAGGGTGGTGATGACCTAACCCTAGATGAAGATGGTGAGTGGTATAACCGGATCTAAGGTGAGATATCATTCCCTATTGATTTTGTTGTTTAGGTTTCAATTTATTTTGTTAGGATATGATTGTGTTAATCAATTGTTTAGGGAAGAAGTTTGATGGATTAGGGTTAGAGTTTGATCGAATTTAATTGGTTGATTATTTGGTTATATTTCAATGGATCTTGAAGGATTTCTTATGATCAAACTAGATTTATTAGTTTTGGGATTTAAAGGGTTATTTTGGGGTTGATTATATTCTTGGACTTAAATCGTGTTTTGGGCTATGATAGAGTCGTTTATGGGAATAATGTATTTCATAAACAGAAATAGGGTTTGAAAAGATCTTTCCAACGAATCATGAATCGTCGAATTCGGAGTTACGAGTAGAAAGTTAGGAGTTTTGAAAGATTTCTATGTAGTTTATTAGAATTTAAATATTTAGCTTGGTGACAAAGTTTGATGAATTTTAGAGATTTAAAGGATCCCAAATTGATGTTTAATGAAGTATAAGTTGTTTTGCGGGTTTTGATGATTTTATTGATCTTGGCAACTTAAATTGGATCTTAAATTGATAACTTGGTTTAGTAGGATCTTTGAATATTAATAGGATATTACTGTTATTGGGATATAAATTGATTGGATTTAGTTATTTCGATCATTGGAATTATAGTTGAGCCTTATTGGATTTGTCTAAATATTTATTAGAGGATTGATCAATTATATGGTTCTTATGAAATAAATGGATATTGATTATCGGATCATTGTGAGTATACGAATATTTTAATATTTATTCAGAGTTGAGATTTTCATTAGGCCTTTAAAGTGAGTTGCGGATTGCAGTTTTATTAGATATGGGCTTTCGGGATTATTGGGCCTAATGTTGTTGTAAGTTGGTTGTCAGTGGTTTGAGTCATAATTGAATTATTTCTGATTTTATTATTGCATAATTGTTATGCTAGGTTATCCACGTGCGAGTGTGTATCGTTCATGCACGTGCATCAGTTTGTATTTCGTGGATTGGAGGTGAGTGAGTCTAGTCTCATATGTAATTTTTGAAACTATCTATATGTTATATCATTTCGCATCATGGTTACTTTAAAATATATAATTGTTATTTGGGGTACGGAGTATTTGAGCATGTCATCATGATTAGTATGGGCGTTCATTTTATATATAACTTTGGAACGAATGGTTGATCATGCATGCATACATTCGTGTGGCTCGGTCTTGGTAGCTAACGTCTAGGTGGGCGTACGTCTATGTGGCCAGGTCCGAGAACGTAGGACCCAAGTCTTTGTGGCTATGTCTACGTGGCCATGCCTATGAAAGGCCTCGCGAGCTAGGTGCTGTGAAGACGGACATGCTTGTTCGTGGTGTTGCATCCATCATGTTAGATATGATTGTGTGTGTGTCTATATATATATATATTATTGCATGTCTTGGTTGTCTTTTTTTATATATTTTCTCTCTTGATATATTACATGTTTGTGTGGACATTTTATGACTATTATATTTTGACTATAAATATACTAACGGGACGCCCCATTCACTTAGCGTGTGGTTGCTCACCCCTCATTTTTCTAACCTTTTAGATTTAAAGACTTGGATTGGTGGATCTCGTGTAGCTGCGAATGAGATCGTGTGTGCGAGAACGTTAAACTTGCTTGGTCGAAGGACTTGATCAAATTTTTTACATGTAGTTGGCGCATCTCCTTAGTAACCATATTTATATCAAGCCGTATATCTTTTTATATATAAGTTATATCCAAAGTAATTAGAAGTATTGTGGAATCTTAGATGTTTTAGTATCTTTGAAGAATGAAGTTTATTTTAGTATTATTTTATTCTATATCTGGATAAAGGTAAAAAATATAGAACTCTGAGATTTGAGGAATTAAGTTAACGCAACTGGATTTCACGCTTCAAAACGGAGTCGTGGGTTCAGGGGCATTACACATACATTCCACCACATCAAGGTTGATGCAAAAAGGGTGACTGTGCGTTCAAAAAATCCCGTCAAGAGCATAGCAAGGGTCGAAAGTTTTATTCTTGCCCCCATGTACATAGTATGTGAGATTCATTTCAGTCTTTCTTTCTATTTTTTTCTCCTATGCATTCATTTCATTTTAGTGTTTCTGTCAAACATTCATTTGAGTATCAAATTTTGATTGACTTTGTTATTTCATTTCAAACCACTGTCGACTTTAATTTCTTCGAATGGGTTGATGACCCTAACCACTCTACCATTGACATCAAGTATCAGCTAATTGTTGTTGAAGAGTCTCTCTTGTAAAGGCTTAATCTATTAGAATGCATGAATAAGAAGTTGAGCATCATAGTTGTCTGCCTAGTGATCCTCCTTTTGATTTCTTTGTTTGTTTTGTATAAAAGATGTGTAAATTGAAGTATGTACTAAATGAAAATGTTGTAAGCTGTATAATGTGAAACACATCCAACAATACCTCAAATGAATCAAAAGATCAACATCTAAGTCCCTCACCATTGCTTGTTTTCCCCTTGCTGAACTGTCTTCCTCTATAGTGTTGTCTGTGCTGATGACATATAATGAAGCTTGTGAGCTTTCTCATTTTGTTTGAATAGATCCAATAATTGTGCATCTGTCTTCAGCTCTATATATTGTTTTGGAAACTTATTAGGAATCACATATGTAAAAGAAATGGATTTCACACTGCTTGTCTTTGTCCATTCAGGAAAATCATCCCACAAATCCATCATAGCAATCTTCTCCCGATCTAATATCTTTGTAATCTACTTTCCTTGTACATAATTCTGGTCATTTCATGATTTTACAGACCTCCAATATCCACCATATACAAAGATCACCCGAAATAGATAATCCATTTCACTGTAATAGACATAATACATAGATAATAAAGAAATCCAATGAAATATAATCACAAACAGCATATATGTACACATCGAAAAGAGCAACTCAAACATGGAATCCAGCAAATAAAATCTACAGATTGCTTATTCAAATGCACATAAACCTAAACTAAACGGGGATAAATAATCCCAAACTACAATATGAAATCTATAAACCCTAAACAAACTAAATCAGATCCTCAAAACCGTAAGGAGACTTAATCAAACAATAAAATTCAATAATAAAGGCCAATCAAGTGTAGGGAAGAGTTGATGTTGCTGAAAAACTCACCTTCGTTGATGAATCAAGCTCACAATAGATGATGGATCAAATGTCGTTGAGATATCAAGGGCTCACAATTGGATCACTGAAGGAGACGACTTCTTCCGTCAAGAGAGGCCAATTTCATGTGTTCTTCCGTCAAGAGAAACTGAGAAACTGATTCCATGTGTTTTGCTGTCAAGAGAGAGCATCGATTTCATGTGTTCTTCCATCAAGAGAGAGAGAGAAGGTTTTCGATATATTGGGGAAGTTTCTAGAAAGGTATAAAGGGTATTATCATCTTTTTATAAGTTTGATTAAGTTAACCAAGCCCTGAGTTAATGGGTGTAACGGGACTAAATCAACAGTTTCTTAATAAGACAGGGACCTGTGATGATTTTGTTATTTTACGAGGACTTAAACCGATTTTGACAAGTTTACAAGGAGTTGTTATATCCATTTTTTCCTTAAGTTAAATATATAAACTACTTGGATTAAAACACAAATCAAAGACTATAAGCTGACATTATTTTTATTATTGATTAAAAATTGATCAATTTTTGGATCACATATTTCCTTTTTGAAAAGATAGATTAATTTTCATGCCTACTAAGAATTTAAATTATGGAATTTTGATGTTGGGTCTATATTCAATCTTTAGAAACAACCCAATTGCAACCCCAAATAAAAAAATGTAGTAAAAACTTTCAAATGAAGTAAAAATAAATAAAAAAATTCTAAATGAAAACTTATATGGAAACATAATCACGATAATAAATAAAAAATATAATTATGAACAAAAAAAATTTCTTATTAAATAAGAAATTTATTTTTAAATAAAAACGCACTTCCAAATGGATGACACCTAAGAGCATCTCCAATGGAGATATCTAAAATAGAGCCTCAAAAAATATTTAAAAAAATAAAAAAGTGAGTTTAGAGTCTCATTATTCATTCATCAACTCAAACCACAATCTCTATTTTCATCTCTATTCTATTTTATATAATATTTTTCATAAAACTTCAATTTATAATATACCTATTATTTTTTTATATTGTATGCATTATTGAGAAATATTAAGAAATTAATTAAGTTAATATTATCAGTTCCGGCCAATGTAATTAGCTTATCTGTTATTAAAAAAATTGAAATCTATATTCGAAAAAACTGTATTTGAATATAGAATAAATGATATTTTAGTACGTAGGTGCAAACAACAATGAATAAGAATGAAATCAATATTGATGTTAATAAAAAGTAAAAAAATATTTTTAAATATTTTTTTAAGGGAAAATATAGATAACCCATTGTAAGTTGCTTGATATCCATATAATCTTATAACTTTTCTTAACGGCCATATAACCCCCTGAAAATACCTATGTAAATCCAAATAGTCCCCTTAGTTAAATTGTCATTGATAGTTCTGGACTTTAAGAAAAGCTAGAGGGTTAAATGGATTTTTGATAGTTACCAGAGGGGGGGGGGGGGGGGTAGTTGGATTTTTTTTCTTTTTTTAAACAAATGTTAAACATATTCAATGTTAAACTCATTTGAATTGTATCGAGGATATCTATCCAATGATACTAATTTTATGGAAACTGAAATTGTGCAGAAGAAGTTACACACTTTTTTTAAAAAATAAAAGAGGCACAAATGTCGTTCGCCAAAATGCAGGGTCATTTTGGCGGACGGTTAGAGTCCAACTGTGCTCCATTTTAAACAAATGGAGTACAGTTAGAGGTGCTCTAATAGGTATCATGCGACCTAACATATTATCATTTTTTAATCAATAAATATCAATCTAGATATATTGGTTCAATTTAAAATTTAAAATTATACATGATAAAAGAAAAGAACTAAGGCCTTGTTTGAATTTGAGTTCAAGTAGATTCGGCGTTTGAAAAAGTTAAAAATTCTTAAACTCAAATCTAAACGTATTTTCATTTTTAGCATTTAGCTTTTTAAATCATCATCTTCCTTTTTAGACAAAAAAATCTTATGGTTAAAAATCTAATAAAATATTTTTTTTCAAAAGCCGAGTTTAAAACACAAGATTATAAGAAATTTATCGTTTCAATCTCACTTCCAAATGCAGCCTTACGAAATTATCGAATTAGAAGATCCGAATATGCAAAATGTGAAACAACACAATAATGCAAATTAAAAAAAAAAACTGCATATTATTATAAAAGAAATTAATAAAAAAAAAGGTATTGCAATTCTCACATGGGAAAGCAAGAAATTATTGACTGTTTTTAATGTATATCATGATATTGGATAATGTTGAACGTGTAAGATTTAAATCTCGGTATTTAAGCAAAAATAATATCTTTCCATTGGTTAACCGTATTTATTTTTTATTTTTTTTTATCTTTAAGTCCCTGTTTGGATACAGGATATGACCTTTTTTTGGTATACTGTTATTCTGACATAAGTAGTTATAACAGTAGAATAAATAATTTTGTGTTTAGTTGTGTTTTAAATTATTCTCGTTGGAAAACGTAATAATAAATTTTTTGTGTTTTGGATAAAATGTGAATAAAGTGTGTATAAAGATTTATAAAAGATGAAAAAATGATGATAATTGATTTAACAGCAGTTGATTTGACAATGCACCAACATATTCTTTGGGTGGAATAACCTGGAATAACTTTAATTCTAAAGGGTTAGCTGAATCCATATACCATTTTATATCAGTTTATATGACATAGTTTATCCATGGGTATTCAAGATCCCACACAACCAAAATCAACTATTCCCATTTATTCTAAAATATCCTGACCCCTATTCCACATCCAAATGGGGTTCTAGTGTTTAAACAAAGAAACAATTTGTCAACCAAATGTAATGGGTGTTTGATAGTATTTTTAAAATCTAGTAAATATCGGGAATAACAAAAAAATAATATTTTCTTTTCAAAACAACAACAAAACTTAATTAACTGAATTTATATTTTTCAATCTTTTTGAAACTATTATGTAAATGTGACATAATTTAAATTTAATATAATTTGTTAACCCTGCAATTGTTATAGTATAATAAAATAAAAAAACATTTTATTATAGAATTAATGAATATATTTAATTTTAAGTTAGACTGATCTGATTTACTGAATATATTTAATTTTAAATTATTAAAATTTAAATAAATTGATACATTAACTGAAATCTTATTTTTAAATCTTAAAATATAATTATGATTTATCTAAATATGATTTAATTTTAATTTTTAAATAAATAGAATATAATTAATTTAGGAGGGTAAAATGGGAAATGAAAATGATGAGTCAAATCCCTTTTTATAAGTAATAGATAATCTTTTAGATCAAATCATATCATTAAATAATTTTAAAATTTAAATAAATAATATTATTATTATTAATTAAATAATTAATTAAAGGATAAAAATGGAAATAAAAATATTGGATCACATAATTCTTTTAATAAATAAGTAATAGAAAATATAATTATGATTTATCTAAAATTTTATCAATTTTAATTTTTTAAATAAATAGAATATAAGTAATTTAGGAGGGTAAAAAGGAAAATGAAAAGGATGGGTCAAAATCCTTTTAATAAGTAAATAATAGATAATCTTATTAGATCAGATCATATCATTAAATAATTTTAAAATTTAAATATATCAATCACTATTAGTAATTAAACAATTAATTAAAGGATAAAAATGAAAATAAAAATATTGGATCACATAATTCTTTTAATAAGTAAATAATAGATACTATTAGTAATTAAATAATTAGTTAAACGATAAAAATAGAAATGAAAATATTGGATCACAGAATTCTTCTAATAAGTAAGTAATAGAAAATATAATTATGATTTATCTATATTTTTATTAATTTTATGTTTTAAATAAATAGAATATAAGTAATTGAGGAGGGTAAAAAGGGAAATGATAAGGATGGGTCAAAATCCTTTTAATAAGTAAACTAGTTTTCATGCACGTGCTAATGCGAGGTATAACGTTCCAAATTACATACATAATTTAATAAATATGTATTTACCTTATTTCAATTTAATAACATTCCAAATATAAATACTATTTATATTTATATAACAAGAAGTAATCATTGAATAAAAAATAAAAAATTTGTCTATAAACTCAATGCTAAAAAAATGTGCTACTAATATACAAAGTCAACTTATCTATATAACTTTGCTTACCATATATATATATCTTAAATGAAATATCAAATATCAATCGCAAGTTTCCCAAGAAGAAAAATAAAATACATATTATTATTGGTTCAATCATTAATATAATTAATGAAAAATCATCATTATTTTTGTTCTACGAATTTCTAAAATATATATACCGATAAAAAGTTTGTTCACATTTTATACCCTCACAAATAAATCATTAAAAAAAATATAAAGTCTTTCTAATGATTTTTTATTCTAATGATCTTTCTTTTGATGAGAATGATAATATGATCATGAATTCATTTCCTCGTGGACATCAATTTTAATACTTCAATAGAGATTTTCAAATAAAAATCACATTGAAAATACATATCAATTATATGCAATTTTCTAGGATAGATTTACTCTAACCCATGCATTCTTGTTCATTAAATAAAATATGTAAACTTGTATCATTAATTCAATCAACCTTGTTTATCTCTTATAACCTAAAATATAACGATAATAACTTATCATTATACATATAAACTTATCAATCACTTCTCTTATAGAGAAAAAATAAATATTAAATAAATTAAAATAAATTTTCATACCTTTTAATTAATTGTGGTTGAAAATTTAATTTTTCAAAACTTTTTCAACTTCATAATGCATGAGTCTACAACACCAAACATTAAGAGTTAAATGGAATTTAAAATTAATACAAATCATAAAAAATGAATAAATAAAGAAATCTGGAAGATAAGGTGGGGTTGGCAAGGGAGAAGAGGTGAAAGAGTCATTTTATGAATGAATGATAATATTTTTTTTTCTCTATGGAATATACCTATCAAAAATATTAAAAAAAATCAAAATTTTTAAACATGATAAAAAATTTAACATTTACAAAGTTGATAAAAAAATGCAAAAAATTCATTCTTTGTATTCAAATAAAATACGATGAATAAGAATTAATAAGTTGTCGTAAAAAATGAAATTACTTAAAAGACCCATGTCAAACCCTGTTGATTAGAAAAAGAGAAGGAAAACAAAACATGAGATTTGTCCTCAATATTTGTTCTTGATTAATAAAATCAAACGATTGATTAGATGATAAAAATAATATAAAAATTAATTAAAAAAATTTACTCTTGTTTGAGTATGTACATCTTAAATAATAAAGATTATATATATGTAGAATTCTTTGTTTTGAAATTCAAAACATCAAGTAAAAAATTAAAATAAATTTATCTAGATAAAATTCATAAAAAATTATTCAAAAATATTAAAAATAAAAAACAAAAAATAATTTTTTTTAGATTTTTACCTCTATTTTTACCTCTATTCAAAAATTGTATTTTGTGACATTGTGCCGTCATAAATAAATAATATTGATATCACATAAAACTGTTTTGCAACGGTATCCTCATCTGTTTTGCGACAGTATCCTATTCCGCCACAAAAAGTCTTCAATCCGTCGCAAATGGTGCTACAAATATTTTTAAGGTGCATGTTTTTTGCAACAGCTAAATTGAACCGTCTCAAATGCTTTTTGTTTTTGGTAAAAATCTATAACCAATATTGTTGTTTCATTCAAATAACCCTGTAAAAAATATTAATACTGCAAAGCAATTCACACCATTTAAATCAACATTCATTTAATTCCTCTACGACATTCTACAATCATCCAATAACAAAAAATATTCAATTTCTTTAAAAATATTGTAAAGTAATAAAAACATATGAATACAACATTAGTTTTTATATAATATGAAAACATCAAACTATCATCCCCAAGCAATCTTAAAATGAGAACTGGAATCATCCCCAAACGAGATCGTTGATTTATACAATAAGTACATTCTTTAACCTGTAAAAACAATAAAATAAAAATTTATGTGTACTTTTGGTAATGAAAATACAATAAAATATATTTACAAAGGAAAAATATCAAAAATAAAGAAAAATAAGCAGAAAAAAGACAACCGAAAATATTTGACATAATAATCTAGCACTAATTTTTTTTTGAAGATTTGAATAAAATATTTATATCAATCATTGAATAAAGAAGCATTGCTAGATGAAGATCTTCATCTAACAGTGCTTCTTATATGACTTAACAAAAAGATATAATTTTTTTATGTGACTTAACAAAAAATATTCATTGAAAACTATTGAAACCAACTAACTAAACAATTAAACAAATAACAATAGTGAATAAAACATTACAAAACCAAAATATTAATTAGAGTGAACAGTGCAATAAAAATTCAATAACTATCGAATATAACTAAATATCTATTGAAATTTAATAGACTTGAACTAATCTCTCAAACTATATATTTTTTTTAAATAAAAAAACAATGAATCCCTCCTTCACCATAACAAATAAGTAAAAAATCAATAACAATATTGAAAAATTATGATGAGTATAGGATCCTTAACCGGAGAACAACAAATCAACAACAGTGGTTTTTGTTTTCACATAGAATATACATAATTTATTTACAAAAAAAAATAACAAAAATGCCAAAAAGGAAAAAATGTGTAATCAATATAATGATATTTAGTAAAACTTGTAAAATCTTAAAAAATATGAAATACGGAGATGAATAAGAATAAAAAGGTCAAATAAGAAGAAATTCTTAAGATTGAAGATAACCTGAAATGTACTCACCTTGATTTTGTATTGAAAAGGTAGTTTGCTCATCTTCCTGAGCACATCAATAACATAAAATTAGATAATAAAAAAATACAATAAAATTGAAAGATGATAATATAAAATACATAAATAATTTATTGATAAAATAAAAAATAAAGAATTAAACACCAATTGGTGTTGTTATAGAAAAACAAGAAGCAAAATGTTTCTCTAGAAAAAAAAATAATTCCGTATTTGAAACTTCAATAAACAAACTAAATAAGATGCCCCATTGGCTCAATTAACAAATTGAGATAATTTGGGATTTTATTTTTTTATTTATCTTAAAATGATAAAATCCATATGATTCAACAACAAATCAGGCTAGGATTCTCATATCATTGAGTCTGATATTGATTTCGTGGCACATATAGGTCAACAGTATACAAAAAATATTATGTGTTTAAATTTATTTTTTTTGTTGAGAGATAAATTAGGAATGTAAAATAAGTAATGTATTATTATTATTATTAATTAAATATAAATAAATCATAAACTTATTAGATTAGATATCATTGAATAATTTTAAAATTTAAATAAATTTATTTAGTAATTATTTAGATAAGATTATATCATTGAATAATTTAAAATTTTAAAAATTTAAATAATCTTATTAGATAAGATTGTATCATTGAATAATTTAAATTTAAATTTTTTTTTAATAATCATAGATAAGACTATATCATTGAATAATTTAAAATTTAGTAATTAAATAAATTATTAAAGGATAAAAAGGGAAATGAAAATATTTATAATCCATGTATATCTATCATGTAGTTATCTATTATATATTTTAAAATGTTAAATTTTAAATTAATAGATATATTAGTAATTGATCAATTGTTTAAAGGATAAAATGGAAATGAAAATATTGGGTCACATAATCCTTTTAATAAATAAGTAATAGATATATATCTATCATGTAATTATCTATTATATATTTTAAAATGTTAAATTTTAAATTAATAGATATATTAGTAATTGATTAATTGTTTAAAGGATAAAATGAGAAATGAAAATATTGGGTCACGGAATCCTTTTAATAAATAAGTAATAGATATATATTATCTATTATATATTTTAAAATGTTAAAATTTAAATTAATAGATATATTAGTAATTGATCAATTGTTTAAAGGATAAAATGGGAAATGAAAATATTGGGTCACAGAATCCTTTTAATAAATAAGTAATAGATATATCTTTTATCTATTATATATTTTAAAATGTTAAAATTTAAATTAATAGATATATTAGTAATTAATCAATTGTTTAAAGGATAAAATGGAAAATGAAAATACTGGGTCACAGTATCCTTTTAATAAACAAGTAATAGATAATAAATAATCTTATTGGATCAGATCGTCTCATTAAATAAATTTAAAATTTAAATAAATCTATTATTATTAGTAATTAAGAAATTAATTAAAAGATAAAAATGATGGAAATGAAAATACTGAGCCACAGAATTCTCTTAATAATTAATTAATAGATAATATGTATATATATCTTTAACAATTCCACTCAAAATCAAGAGCTTTTGAGGATAAATTGTCTTAATTTTAAGGGATTAAAACTCCATCAATATTTTTTCATATTTATATTTATCAAAATTAGGATAAAAAGTGGGGTTAAATGCAGGGGTGGTAACGAGCCGACCAACTCGGGATCAGCTTGGTTAAAGCTCGTTTGAGCTTGTTTGATTTGACATATAAGTTGATTTTGAACACTTTTTAAAGTTTATTTTGTAAACGAGTCTGAGTCGGACCCTATAAAAGCTTGTTAATTAACATAAAAAATGAGAAATAAAAAATGTGAGTCGAGTCATTTTTACATGTATAAGTAGTTATAATTTGTGAAATGTGACTTTTTAAATACTAAACAAGTTTTTTTTTTAACTAAATGAGCATGTGCTGAGCCTTGGTTCAAGTTTCGGTTTGGCTCGTTTAACAAACGAGTCGAATCAAGTTTCAATCGAGCTTTTCACGAGTCAAACGAGTCGATCTTGAACACAAAATTAAGTTCAATCCTAAATCGAGCCCGAGTCGGGCTTGATACTAAACGAGCTGAGCTTGAACATGTCAAAGCTCGGCTCGTTTACCACCCCTAGTTAAATGCTATCCCAACCTTTTGGTGGAACAAAATATCTTCATTTTCATTTCAAAATTAGGACAACTGTCCACAGTTTATCCTGATTAATTTTTATACCAAATGACAATAAATTATCCTCCTATTCACTTATTCCTATAATTATCCCTTATCACATTATCAAACATGCCCTTAAGATTTACTTAGAAAAATGTACATCGTTGGACTATGGTGGCTATATGAAAAAGTCAAACTATTGAAGAGAGAGTATAAGATAAGTACAATATGTTTGAAAGAAAATAATGTTGAAGAAGTGATAATATATCTCGATTTACTTTATTCGCTTATTAAAAACTAGACCAGATTATTGGCGATTTATATTATTATTGTTATTTTGGCAGTCCGACACAACTACTAAAGAGAACATGGGCCGATAGAGCCCAGAGAACCATGGGTCAAAAAGCCCAAGAAACGCAACCCACTGGGCTGGAACTTCCTTTTTCACTACTGCATGTGCGATTGACGAGGCTAGAACCAGCACCCCTTTATTCACTACTGCATGTCCATACTTTATTCACATTTTACCCAAACAACAAAACATTTATTCTTACGTTTACCAATGAGAATAATTTAAAATACAACCAAACACAAAATCACTTTATCCTTATTTATACTTATTTATGCTTGGATAAATCTATACCCTAGAATAAAAACTATCCCCGTTCCAAACGGGGGCTTAAAGATGGGGGTGTCCCTTGTACAGTTGTACCACCCCGCCAAGCGGGTAAGGGAGGACGATCTATGTCTTTTTGTCAAAATGTAAATGAGTAGGTGTATGTGAGAGGATTACACCCATGTCACATAAAATATTTTGAAGCCACAAAACTTCGATAGTGGTAAAAGCTCTGCTTCTGCCCTACATCGAGAAACTGTCTTATTTTTAACCTTGAAGGAGATATAATATTTTCCCAGCATAATGTTTCAATGGCCTTTTCTAAGCATGTTTGAGCCTTATATCTCAGCTGACCACTTTTGTAACAAGAGGACCAGAGCCGGCCCTGGGGTAAAGCCAGCAAAGCAATTGCTTAGGGTCCCCACCCAACAAGGGCCCCTAAGAACCATCTATTTAATGAACTATAATAAAATGTACGGTGAGATGTGTTACTTTAATTAATCGTTCTTAATAAACTTTCTTATTATGTTTGATATTGCTCTAAAATTTCTCTTTTCTCTAAATCTCTTCAACCATAATCCAATAGACACTTCAATTTTTAAAATTTAATTTTTTTTGTTTTATTAAGTGTATATAATATTGTATAGAGTTTTAATTTAAATTATTATATAATATTGTGCATATATTTAATAATATTGATAATATGTAAAATTAAAACAATCCAGATTTTTTTATAAAAAAATAATGTATGGGGCTCCGCTTTAAAATTTTGTCTTGAACCCATTCAAAAAATTCAATTCTGATGGTAGGCACTGAAGAGGACTAGACACATTTGATTCGCATAATTCATGAAAAGAACACTTATGCTATGGTATAATCCTTCTCGAGTCTCCTTTTCCTCTTTTCCCTCCTTTTTTTTGGATAAAGTTGAGAATGTACCTATCTTTGAGAACCCTGCATCTTTATGTTCCTTCTTTTCGTCAAATCTTTCGTAGATTTTGAAATTTCTGTTTCATGGTATAGACATTGACAGGTCTGAAAATTACACTGACATGCATTGCATGACTTGGTTTAAAAGCACTTCCATCTTATATTAAATAATCTTGTTGATTTGATATTGTACTATTCCACTCTGTGGTTTAAGCTTTTAAATCAATTGATAGTTTTATAAGTCTGTTAAGGAATCAATTATCTATATCAACGTTAGAGTCAATCCTTGATTATAAAAAAACATTCGATAGTAAATCAAGTTAGATATCTTATGTCCCTTTTATTATTATATATACATCTCATTTTGACATTGGTTATCAACATTTGAAACAACTTGTCCGAGACGGGTAATATTATAACATTATGGGAGTTTCTGTGGTATACCTCTTTGAGCCTTCATCTTCCTTACTTCCTTGGATTAATGCAAGTTCCACTTTTATTGTTTTTAGAAGAGGCTACAAGAGTTTTCTTCTATATTGTTCATACATCAAATTCAAACAGTACTAATTTATTGGTGGTCTTTGGAAAATTGAACACAGAGAGATCAAAACTTCTGTGCAATTGACGTACCAAAACTTAATGGATAAACAAACTACTAATACTACAGGAAAAGAAATAGTGGATAATGATAAATAATCCAAAATTAAGAAATCAAAGTAGATAAATAAAACTGAGTGACACACATGTAAAAAGAAGAGACATCAAACATACATCTACGTATGGCTCGGAGAAAATTCACATCTCTTTTTACTCACAATCATGTACATCAATCATCAAAGAAGAAGAAGAAATTCAACATATATTTTATTAAATCATTCCAGATGAGTGGTTTGGTTCTTAAACTGTACTATGAAAATAAGTATTTGTTTTTGGCAGACTTTATGGCTTGTTGTATGGTTTTCTTCTGTTCTTGTTGGGCCTATGTTCTAATTGTTTGAGCTTTATAATGTCAGACAATAGTCCTTTTGTTTTCCTTGGTATTTTTTTTCCTTGTCAAATCTTCTCCTCTTCTACCTCATGAACCCTCGGTGAAGAGGGGGGCTTTTTTTTTGGTGAGAGAGGCTCACAATGGGCTGTTATATAAGAGAGCCCAAGGCCCATAATTGACATTTCGCTCATGAGCTTTGTTATACAGTCCTAGTGCCAATAATTGGGATAATTGCAAGATTTAAACTATTGATCTCCCATAGGGAGAGGGTGTCCTTCTATCACCTCGCTAGGCGAGTGACCTACCCAGAGTTTGTTTGATATCAAATAATAGTATATGCTTGTATCAAACAGTGTTGAGAGAGGCACAAATGTATATTCGTGCTTACTCTTAGGAGTTCAGGCAAGAAATGTCTGGGATTAACATGAGCTTGTATTATATGGGAAATTATGCTTTTTATGTGCCACCTTTTTAATGAGGCATGGAAAACAAAAGAAGATACCACTGTGTATTGGGGGGACCATATTTGGTTGCACAACATAGAACAAAAGGTTTACATTGCCAATCCTTTGTGTGTGTGTTTCTCTGCGTGTGTGCATGTCTTTATTGAGTTTCCATGCCAATTTTCCTTTTCCTTATTCCTCAAAATTCTTGAGAAAGCTAATGAATTTGGCTTGGCGAATGTTCGTTCTTGATATCTGAATATCCGCATCATATTGTGGCATCTACGGCTTTCCACGGCCAATAAATAGCCACAAAGAACTTGAAATCATTGGAACAGGTGATCGATACTGATATGCGCATTTGCATTGCAGGGCAATTCCTTCTTTGGCAGTTGATAATCCAACAATGTATGTTCAATTAATAGAGCAGCAGCACCTGGAGAATGTCCATTGCCAAAGGAGACTTGCCCGGCAATTCTCCTGCTCAATGCTCTCAGCCTATTTAGGTTTGTATTTCAATCTTGATGAAATATGTGAATTTACAATTAATTGAATTATATATTTATTTATTTATTTTTAAAAAATACACTTTATGATATGGAATATACATCTCAAAAAAAAATAAAAAAATACATGTGAAAGCTATAAGAATGACACTATATAAAACCGTACGTGACATTATTATTTGATTACCAACTGAGCATGAGCACACAGGACAAGGCCAACAGTGTGGCTCATGGAGATGGAGGGTGGTGCCCGTGTAGTTTTTCTAAAACTACACTTAATAACTAGCTATGTATAATCTTTTCGGACCGTATCTTATCATTCATTTCCATCTCAATAAATTTGAATATCACTTCTACGTATTCAAATTTGAGTATGGATAAACACAGGTTGATAGTATTGCTATAATTGAGGGCTTACTTGATGGTTCTGTCCTTCCACACATTGGTTGATCCTGGCCCACCATTGGTTTCTTTTTTCTGCTTTGGATTGCTCCTGCTTTTTTTTTTCTCTTTTTTTCCCTTCAGGGATCTTCCTCTCTTTAGTGCACCTCTTTACAGAGGCAAAGGATACTTTCACAAAGTTCATATAAAATGAATGAGAATGAAATGAAAAAAAAATCCTTACAACATATCTGCAGAGAAAGAATGGACGTCATGAAACACCTTACAATATTGGTGCCTACAAATGCCCCAAAATCTACTTATCCATCTATATCACCATTCCCTGCTGTTTTTCAATAAGTCCAATAGTTCAATGGGAGTGGAGGATTATAGCTAGGCATCCAGTGCTGCTTTCCTCTCCAGTGAGGTAGTTATCCTAATATAACCCAGCTCAAGATAGGTAATTAATCATAATTTTGATTCCTAAGACGATATCCAAAAGTACTTATTACGAGCTCATTTTCATTAAAGTTACTTCATTTGTACGTGGCGATTGAATGGCATGTTAAGTTTGCTGAGGTTGTATAGGATAGTTTAATCAGAGTTTAATTAGCTGAGCCAGCTAACAAAAGAAAAAATAGCAATCCTAATATTATGTTCAGGTTATGGTGGTTATAAATGTAAAATGCTTCATTGAAATTGCATTGATATGTATGGGTACTTCTGGCTAATCATATATTAAGGACTTATGAATGCCATACTCATCTCACCCTCTCACGATTAATTGTTGATACGCTAACACAAAATCAGGAGAGGACAAGCATTTGCCTGATGGGGATGTGTTATTGGATGACCTTCAGACATCAACTTTATATTTGACAATGGTGTATAATTACTAATTATGTTGTTCAAAGAGTACTATTGGGAAAAAAAGGTGCAATGAATGATTTTGAAAGGATATAATACCAAGTTCACACAGAATTTTTGTTATTGATTTTTAAACTATCAGACATTTAAGATGGTTTGAACTTCAAAGCAGAACTCAGAAAAAGGCCATCACCCCTCATAGAGGAGTGGTCTTGTTTGTTGTCACTTGTCAGCTCGAATAGAGGTAATGTCATTACACGATTAACCGTTATCAACAACCACGAGAGTTTGGATAATGGTTTCTACTGATGCAGTAATGGTTCTTATCTTCCATACCAGCTCCTCAATCATCAAATACAGTGACTTCTCTCTATAGGAACAATGGATTGTTCCAAATGAAATTTCCTTGTAAGCCTTCACACTTTCACCAGCCATTAATTGATGAACAGAAACTCTGTTTCCTAGTAATTATGAGCAGCTTATCAAACAGAGAGGTTCAGTATGCCCAATATGGTGGTTGAAAGAAAACAGGCAACTTCTTGGGCTACTTAAATGCTGATGGGGCACCTATACATCAACTGTACTGGCATTTGCAGATTTTCATTTGGTTAATAATGTCTGATTGTTTGTTAATTTGTTAAATTTGGGTAAATAATGTTCAATTATAGTCATGTGAATGCATACATTGAACTAGTCTAATGAAATATATATTTCATTAAATGAAACATATATATTGTTTTTCTATAAAGAAGCACATACACTTTGATTGTGGAGTATTACCTACCAAAAAAATTCACATCAATGAAGAAAAATCTTGAAATTGTACCTCAAAAGGTTCATTAATCAATTTGAACCACATGTTAGTTGATGAATTAAGCCAAACCCAATAGGGACAAGCATTTGACTGGAAACCACAATTTCCCTAAGAGAACATCTCATATTACACCATGTCGCAAAGAAATTAAAGAACCTGACATCGATGCATTGGTCTATTTTCCTATCACTTTGGTGCTAATCTAATATACTGATTTATCATAAAATTGAATATCATAAGCAAAAAAATTAAACAGCAAAAGTGTTAAGTTGATCCAAAATAGAAAACACAAATGATTCATGTGGTTCATTTTATTGTTCAAGTTCACATTAACATTACAAAGACTTCCTCATTATAATGACAGAATCACTCGTCAATGAATTCTTTTTCAAAACTCTCAGTTTCCTGCAGCACAGGAGAATCGAAAACTTCAGAATTCATGTAACTGCTGCCGGATTCGAAAGCCATGATCCCCTCCAACACCCTCACTACAGTCGACATGGGCGGCCTCTTGTCAGGATCTCTATTCGAACACCAATAACCTATCCTTATCATCCGCATTGCTTCTTCTCCATCGCATTGTGCTTGCACGATTTGCTTATCGATCATGTCGATGAGCCTATTTTCTCGTGCTTTCTTCTTTATGGCACTCAACAAATGAATTTCGGATTCTGTCTTCGAGTAGTCCAAATGTTTCCTACCACATATGACCTCCAACAACAGGACCCCAAAACTGTACGTGTCGGCTTTCACACTGATCCTAAAGTCAAGCCACTCTGGAGCTAGGTAACCAAGTGTGCCCCTCACCGGAGAAATCACATGACTTATGTCCCTATCGATTAGCTTCGCCAATCCAAAATCAGATATTTTCGCGTTGAATCCATCATCGATGAGGATATTGTGTGGCTTCACATCGAGATGTACTATTTGTCGAAGACATTGCTCGTGGAGATATGCCAGCCCTCTCGCCACATCTAGCATTATTTTCTTCCTCATCTCCCAGTCAATCAATTGCTTTCGACTCGGTTGAAAGATCCATTTCTCTAAAGAACCTTTGCTCATGTATTCATAGACCAAGAGTCGATGTGAATTTTCAGAGCAAAAACCAACTAGTCTAACAACATTTATATGGTGGATTCCGCTGATCGTCCTCACCTCTGCCAAAAATTCTTTGACTCCTTGTGTAATGTGATCCAACCTCTTCACTGCAACCGCCGTCCCATCTCTCAGGACCCCTTTAAACACCGCCCCGAACCCTCCTTCTCCCAGCTTCTCTTGGAATTTTTGTGTCGCAACACACAATTCATTGTATGTGAATTCTTTGGGATTCTGTGGAAATCTCACCAAACTCTGCTTCTTCCCACAACAATTAACCATCTTGTCCCTTTGGGAGAGGACTAAACATGCTAAAGTAGATAAGGCTATGATGAAAGCAGTCAATATGATAATTATTCGAACAATCGGTTCATGTAATCTATTCTTGTTAGCAGAGACAGGTACCTTGATAAACGTCGATGAATTGAATGCAAGACCAAGCAGATTTTCAGCTCTGAAGGACAGAACCTCCGAATGCAAAAAACAATTCCCATGCATAAGAGAACCATCACTGTACCTGAACGAAGCAGCCTTGCAAGACTTGTCTTGCGAGCACTCCGCCTTGCATCCCTCCAGGCTCAACGAGCCATGAAGCGACGCATCTGGGTCGACATAGCTAAAATGATGGAGAGCACCAAACTCCACCATTACGTAATGGTCAAGCTCCACAGACGATATGTCATGAGACCAAGTACAACCCTGTTCGGGTGACAGATGATCCACCGTCTCGAAGTACGCCTTGCCGTCTGTCGCAAGAGGGCAGCTGCACTGCCCCATCTTGCAGACGCCGTAGGGCCCACACACGAGCGGCCCCTGGCACTCGTCCCACTTGTCAAGGAAAGCATGAACTATGTCCCACTGCACCCACCCATTGTGGTCTGTCCAGCTGTGGATCTTGATGATGCCATTGCTTTCTAGCCTCAAGAACTGAATTGACCGGAGAAGGGGAATGAGATACCCCAAAAATGGGTAGTATAATAGTTCATCATCATCATCATCATCTAGACACTGAATGCCTCCCTTTAGATTCTGAATGCCCTTAAATTTTTTGCTGCGGCCCAAGTTTTCTGCGGTTTGATACACGATCGGCCTCCTCCCTCCGAACTTCACAAACGCCGAGAGAGAGCCTCTGTTGATCAACACATAAAACCGGCCCTCTCGGGGATCCTGTTGTGAGGCGCTTGCGACGATTGTTCGGTTCTCCATTAGCATCTGCCACGGAAGAATTGTGTCCGTCGGATGATTGAAAGACTGCCAGCTGACGAACTCGTGCTTCTCGTCGGACAAGTAAAGATTACCTTGATTGTTTAGGATCATCAATCGTGCAACAGGCCTGTCGGTGGTCGCATTTGTGTGCCACACTAAAGTGCCGTCGGTGTTTCTCAAGGCGAGCGTTCCATCGTCGGAAAACGTCAGCGTCGCGTTCTCTCTGAGGGGGTTGTTTCGGTTCGCCATCCACACTACCTGTGGTTCGCTGGAGAGGTTGGTTTTCAATGTCTCGACGAGGATGATCCCGAAGTAATATGCGTTTGGAGTGGAGGGGCTGCTGTAGAAGCCGCAGCCGAACATGAATTTGTGGCCTGTAATTGTTTGACTTGCTAGAATGAGACGAGCCGTTGAGCCGTACCGGAACTCTAGCTTCTGAAGCATGGATTCATCATTGTTTTTCCAAACCTGACTGGAATTGACACTTTGAGGGATGCTTGAATTCAAAGGAGGAGTGTGGATGGTTGGGAATGAAGTGCAGAAGAGGAAGAACATGAGATGGATGAAGGTCGCCATTGTTAAAAAAAACACACACAATCTATTCAGTGTTTTTAATTTCTTTACGCATCAGGTCTAGTGGTGGTGAACTCTAAAATATAGCTTCAACAAGAGGTTCTATACAGCTATGCTCCTTGGTATCATCTAATTAACATAGTTGAAATGTTGTCAACTTTTTGTCTTGTGCGTACATGTGTGCTTCGTATGATGGTTTCTTTAATGGTATTTCTTTTTTAAAAATGACATGTTTTACAAGGTCCTAGGGAATTTCATCCATCAAGAGAGAGCATTTATCTGTTTCACTATTTTATAAAAGACAAATTTAGCTTCCATTGTGAACAACTAATGGGGTAGACGAGTCGGGTTTTGATGGATTTAGGTGGACATTATTTAAGTGGTGGATTTTCACAGACTTTGTAGACTTTCACAGGTTTTTTCAGACATTCATTCAATTGACTCTCATAGATTTTCACAGATTTTTGCATACTTTTATATACTTTCACATATTGACTTTCATGGACTTTTATAGACTTTTATAGATTTTTACAGAGTGTGACAGACTTTCACACATATTAGCTTTTATGGACTTTTTACAGACTTTTATAGACTTTTGCAGACTTTCATATATTGATTCTCATAGACTTTTACAGACTTTCAAAGATTTTTCAGACTTTCATATATTGACTCTCATAAAATTTCACAAACTTTTGTAGACTTTTATAAATGGATTTCTATTGATTCAAATAGACTTTTGTAGACTTGTTTTTATATTTTTAAAATAACAAATATTCAAATTTAACATGAATTATTCACACCAACATAAAATATAATTTCATATAGTAAATATCGATCTTCACATATATGAAATGTATATATACTGTTACAAAAAAAAATCATTTAAATTTATTAATGGGCAATGAATTTAATTCATGACTTCAAATCATTTAAACATGTGAGTTGTAATTTTAAATGTTTTTATAATGTTGTTTTTTTTCCAGTAAATAAAAATATGAGAATTAGAGCTATTAATACTGTTTAAGAGTCAATAGGGGGCTTTGTGAAGTTATTTTTCTCTCTGTAGATTCTTATCTAAAGGTCGCTCTTTTTTTACACTAATGGATGGCATTCCATATTTTGTGTTTCCTCATATGTTGTTTTATTTGTTGTATTTGGGTTTGATGTGTGCCATGAAGGTGGATGTGAGTTTTCTTTCTTCACCTTTGTAGTCAGTTTTTTTTCCCATAGTATTCTTTTAGAAACAATGCAATCATGTGACCTAGCTACTTGCGGATAATTTCAGAATTAAAGGTTTGTTGTATCATGAACATGTATAATGCCCAGTAGATATCAATGCAAGAATAATATACTTTAGTTTGAAAAAGAAAAAAATGGTGTATAATCCAGGTATATATTATATAATATACAATAATGAATTGTGACACAAACAAATCCATCATTCTCTGATATTTATTAAACATATGAGGTGATGTCAATATTTCATTCATATTTATATTCTTAAAAAAGATGATAAATAGAGAAAATATAATAAAAAATTATGAATAAAATATGAAAGACATTAGATAACCATCGTCTATAAAAAAAGTTTTGTTAAAAGAAAAAAAGAAAATATTCACAATGCTATAATAAAAGCCTATGAGAATCTCACCTATTTGGATGAGATTTTGAAATGACTTTTTCCTTTATATTTCTCTATCTAAAGTCTATCAAGGTTCACAAGAGTTCATCACTTAAGAAAGTCTTCACAAATCATGTTTAAATTGAATAACATATGGCAAAATGTCTATAATAAGAAGTCTCAATTAAATAATGTTAGACATTTCGACTATGAAAAAATGTCTCAATTGAATAACGCTAGACTTTTTATCCACCTATATTGTAACGCCCCACATTTACCTAACCGCTTATCGGACGGTAAATGGGTCATTAATCCAAATACAAGACCAAAATTTGCAGCTTTTTTTTTTCTTCTTATATGATACCCATATAATATAAATATAGTAAAATCGATAATAATAAAATAAATAATATCAACGGTATTAAATCACTAATGACTTTACAATATATCAGAGTTTTTGCGAAAACAAGATACTGAAAAAAAATACATAACAAATCACCCATAAGGGAGCCATCTAAACTAAAGTAAATCCAAATAGTTGATCGTGACTATTATTTATTCTCCAATACTGCTACTTCGACGAGATCCCTAAAGCGTATGAAAAATTCAAGCTTTGTCTTGGTCCTCAGAAGATGAGCTACCTGATTATGAAACAACTAGCCCATATCGAACAGGGTGAGTGATTAACTCAGTGAATAAACCCACTGATAAATTACCTCACATGATAGTATATATAAAAATAAAGTTTTATGAAAATTAGAATTTTATTTAATAAATATTTTATTTAATTAAATCAGTTTAAAATCATGAATTTTTTTTAAAATATTTTAATGCGCACGTGGCCCAATCCTTGGCCCACATCAAAAAAATTATGAGAATTAAAAAAATATCATATATATATATATATATATAAGAAATTATGAGAATTAAAAAAATATCATATATATATATATTTATATATAAATTATTACGTGTGGCGAACGGCGAGTGCGGCCGCGACGTGGGCCGTTCGATCGTGGGTCCATCGCATCCGACCGTCCGATGCGATGGATCCGTGATCGACGGCCTGTGATCGCTGCCGCACCCGCCGTTCGCCGCACGTAATAACCTCCCTATATATATATGGGAAGTGCTGTCGTGCGGACGTGCGGTCGGTGCGCACGCGATCACGGGCCGTCGATCGCGGGTCCATCACAACGGATGGTCGGGTGCGAATCACGTCGACCGTTGGATGCGATGGACCCGCGATCGCGTGCGCACATCCGCACGTCTGCACGCCAGCATTTCACTATATATATATATATATATATATATATATATATATATATATATATATATATATATATGCCGACGATTAGGTGCGGTGTGCGGTCGTGGGCCGTCCGATCGCGGGTGCATCGCATCCAACGGTCGACGTAAATCGCACCCGACCGTCCGATGCGATGGACCCGTGATCGCACACCGCACGTACTCGTAACTATATATATATATATATATAGTCGAATGATAAGGTGCGGCGTGCGGGCGGGTGCGGATACGACGTGGATTGTCCGATCGCGGGTCCATCGCATCTAACGGTCGACGTGAATCGCACCCGACCGTCCGATGCGATGGACCCGTGATCGACGCCACACGCGTCCGCACGCCGCACCTAATCATTCCTCTATATATATATATATATATATATATATATATGGAACCGATTAGGTGCGGCGAACGGCGGGTGCGGCAGCGATCACGGGTCCATCGCATCGGACGGTCGGGTGCGATTCATGTCGACCGTTGGATGCGATGGACCCGCGATCGGACGGCCCACGTCGCGGCCGCACCTGCCGTTCGCCGCATCTAATTGCGAGTGTGTATATATATATATATATATAGAGGGATGATTAGGTGCGGCGGCCGCACGGTGCGGCAGCGATCATGGGCTGTCAATCACGGGTCCATCGCATCGGACGGTCGGATGCGATTCACGTCAACCGTTGGATGTGATGGACCCGCGATCGGACGGCTGCCGTACCGTGCGGCCGCCGCACCTAATCACTCCACTATATATATATATATATATATATATATATATATATATATATATATATATATATATATATATATATAAGAATTTTCTTTTAAAAAAATCAAATTAAATTCATGAACTTAATAAAATATAATTTTAATGGAATCACGTGGCCCAATCCTTGGTCCACATCATGGAAATCATGCAGCTTAAATGATATGACCGGGTAGGGTTCTCAATCGGAAGAACCGTTCCCTAAAACAGGTGTGCCAAGCCCCAAGCAACTAAATCTTTCAAAAAGCTCCCTCGAGGAGACGTCGGATCTAGAAGACGCTGATGGGTCGCCGCTGCCATCACTACGAGAACACCAGCACATGATGCCTCGGTTGCTGCAGAATCCAAACAAAGGAATCCGCCACTGCAAGGAATGCTTTATCACACCCCTCACCGATCTTGGGACTCTTCGAGTCCTAGACCTTGCTCCCCAAAGGTGAAATACTACGAGAGGATTTATTCCAGAAAATATGTCATGATATGCATATTGATAAAATCTCCAAGGACTAGGTTGTATCCACTAGTCCTAAATTTTTTCAAAAGTCTCGAAATGAAAATCTTTAATTCAAATAATGTTTCAAAAACATAAGCATAAAAAATGTATTATGTTAATTCTTAAAACATGAATATCATAATTCATGCTATTTTAAATGACATCATGAAAGAATTAAATTATGCAACTTTATTAAATAAGAAATGCAATATGAAAAATATCCAAACCATGCAAAATTATCATAATACAAATGTATGGATATCACATAATATCACATAAATATAATTAGCACGTGAAATTCAACAAGACAGAGAAAAACCCACATAAAATAAATCGATAGGCCTACTCACCTCGAATTGACCCTAGGTCCGGAGAATGAAGCCCAAAAAAAATTACAACCTAGATAAATCAAATAAATTATTAATTAAAACCTATGATTCAAGCCTAGGCCAAAGACCTAGTTTCCACAATCATCATTAATAGGTATAAATCATTATACCCAACCATCTAAATCTATTCCATATGGATCCTACAAAAGAAAATATAAAACAACTTAAAAAGAAGCTCAAAACCTATTTACCATATAATCAGACACTAAAAGACAAAACCAGAAAAGACAAAAATTCAGAATTTCAAATAATAATAAAATAACAAAAATTCATAAAATAATATGAAAACACTTTTTATATATATATATATAAATAAACTATTAATTAGTAAAAATTGAAAATAAATAAAGCTTATCAAGTATATGCATAAATCATAACTCTAGTATTATTAAAAACTTATATTTTAAAAATCTAAACATAGATCTAATATTTAAAATTAATAATAAATCGAAACCCTAAGTTTATGAAGACTCAAAAATTCAAAAACCTAACATAGTGTCACACCCCAGGGCGGCCGTCCCCGAGACGTGGCAAGTATATATATGATATCAGTAATACGTACATAAAGTCAATAAATACACCACAATGTCAAAGGCGATAAAGCGAAATCAAGTAACTGACATCAAATACATACGAAAATAGCGGAAGCAAAACGACTAAGTCTGTGATTCAAAGATATATAACAGACCAGAGTACTCAATCAAATTGTCCTGTGAGAGCCAATATGTACTACAAAAGACAACATCAACCAATACACTGTGCCCAAGCACAAGTAGAAATACATACAAGAAAATGGGGGATGCTGAGGGCCTCTCACTCGCAAGATGTCTAACGTGAACGCTGTGTCCTACTGGAATCGCGTCTCAGGGAGCTCCTCCTTCGGATCCGGATCAGTGACAACTGGAGAAAATATATGCGAGGGGTGAGCCACACGCTCAGTGAATGAAACAATTCATGTATCATACTTCATATAACTTCAAACAACCAACAAGTCCCTCACCCTCACCCCGAAGGGTGACCTAGGGTCTTGGGAAATTGCACAATCTGGTCGGTCGGACCAACGCCGACCCACTACACCCTCACCCTCACCCCCTCCTAGGGGTGGCATAGGCTCGGAAGAAAAAAAGGTCGATTGTTCTGCACCACTCGTCTTCCGGTAGTCTCTCCCGGTGTGGCCCCTACTACCTGGTGGCCTCCCGGGTCCCTATCTCTGCAATATGGGCACACCAACATGCGTCGTGGATAGTTCCCAAGAGCATCCCATGGGGTTCAGGCCTCTACCGGACTAGCCTCCCACGATCACTACCTCCGCCGTATGGGCACACCAACACGCGTCATGAGTAGTATCAGGGAGGTCTCCACCGGACTTTACTACGCCGGGCAGTCTCTACGCGGCACCGACGAAGGTAAGAACACTCGACACCTCGAATATGATCCCTAAAGAATCCGTCGTCATCGGTTAACAGACACCGATAAGCGTGATGAATTCACTCGAATTCCCACCGGGGCGCATAACTCAGATGCGGGGAAGACATTTCATTTTAAGTGTCCATGCCATAGTATGACCCTCGTAGGCGGTCATACACTTGCCTAATTTCATTAGGCAAGAACATATGGCCTAAGCATGCATCTATTCTTAACAAAGAATAAGATTAATCATGGAAGCGCCTCAAGTTAATTAATATACAAGACATGATTATTACCTACGGCATGCTTCTACTTATGCCTCTTTATGTGATTAATTAGATTAGATTAGGTGGGGACATGCATAAATCAGGGTTATTCAAATAAGGAGACACGTTATCTAGCATGGACGGCTTTTATTCCTTATACATGGATGCATAAGATCTAACATGCAACATCCGATCATGACATGGGTGCAGTCCTAGCAAAACAGGCATCTATATGAACATTTACCCGATATTCGACGAATTATATGCAGTTATGGTACCCCAGGGGAGGGCGATGCACTCCAACGTGCATCGAACGCCTCCCAACTGGGTTGGATTGATCCACTCACCGTAAACCGGGTCGTCGCGCGACCGCCTGCCAAGATCTGTGAGGCAAGGGTAATGAAAATGGTAAATAAACTACATAACAACACTTAAAATTACCCAAAAATGCCAAAGGCTTAGATATGCATGCATACGGGCTCGCACGCATGCGAGCACGCGCGTACGCACGCATATCCGAGCGCCCCGACGCCTACCCGAGCCCCCGGGCAGCCACACGCGTGGCCCCCGCACACATGCGCACGTGCACGCACGCGTGCACGCGCTCCCGCGCCCGTCCGCGCGCTCAGACTCGCTGCCCGCGCGCCCTGGCGCTCTCCCGCGCGCGCCCAGACGCGCTGCCGCGCGCGCGCACTGCGCACCTGAACGCGCTCGCTCACAGCCCCGCCTGTCGCCCGCGCGCGTAAGCGCTCGCGCGCCCGCGCTCACGCGCACACGCGCGCCTGCGCGCCTGCCAGGTCCGCCTGGCCCTCCTGCGCGCCCGCCTGCGCGCGCACGCGCGCCCAGACCCTCCTCCATCCTCTCCCATGCCCTCACACCCACCCAAACACACCCACCTAGCATGCATGACCTCCACAACAGCCCTCCAAGCAAGAAAAATCAAAAGAACCTAAGGGGAAGAGCTTACCAAGTGGGGGGGGGGGGGAAGGAATGGGAAGGTTTGGGGCTTCTTGTGCACCACCGGACACCACAACCACCACCACCACCACCACAACCCCTCAAGCTCTCCACCAGCTCCTTAATGGCTGAAAAACAGGGGGGGGGGCATGAGAATGAGCTAAAAGAGAAGAGGAAGAGAAAGAAACCACACCAACAAGAACAACACACATACACACCTTTGTGTGTTTCATTTGCTTCCTCTTCTTCTTCCTTTCCTTGATCTCCTCTTCAAAACACACACACACACACACACACACAGCACTCACAAAAGAAGGGAAAATGAAATGCACGACTACAAGGGGGGGTGAAGAGAAGGAAAAAGAAAAAAAAAAGAAGAAAGGTAACCCTAAGCCTAAACTCACCTTCTCACACCCACACACTCCAATGCAATGCTTCATCCCTAAGTAATGGGGGGTGAGGTTACCATGGGTGATCACATTCACCAAAATATCTAAACACTATTCCACTTAACGAATCTGTTTCGAAGAAAACCCGGATACGATTCGGAACTGCATAATTTTCCAAACGTTACCGGAATTCAATGAAATTTTTATGGGTAGTACAGAATGGTACCAGGACCATAATATGCAGTTAGATTTCCAATCGGAGTACTCTAGCTCACGCAGATGGCTAAAAGCCAAAATTTTAGCGGTTCCGATCGAAAAAGAAAATTTCAAAAATGGCCAGAATTGACGCAAAGGTTACCCATAGGCTAAAAAGTGACACATATATAACATTCTTCCCCCCTTAGGAAATTTTGTCCACAAAATTTAATACAAAAACATCTAAGAAGGAAAAAGATGTGGATATGCGTCACGCATGGCGTCCTCGCGCTCCCAAGTGGCCTCGGCACCAGAACGGTGCTGCCATCGCACCTTAACCAACTGGACGGTCTTGGTGCGGAGCCTCTTCTCGCGCCGGTCCAGGATCTCGATCGGCTGCTCCACGAATGACAAGTCCGGCTCGAAGACAAGCGGCTCGAACGGGATAACGTGTGGCAGGATCGTGGACGTAACGCCTCAGCTGCGAGACATGGAAGACGTCATGGGCCTGAGCCAACTGTGGGGGCAAGGCTAGGCGATAGGCCACCTCCCCAATCCGCTCCAGAATGAGAAACGGGCCAATAAAACGCGGACTCAGCTTGCCCCGCACACCGAAACGGAAGATGCCCTTCGACGGGACACCTTCAGAAAACATGGTCACCAACCTCGAAGGCGAGCTCACGGCGACGGCGATCGGCGTAGCTCTTCTGACGGCTCTGAGCGGTACGGATACGCTCACGAATTGTCTTGACCTTCTCTGAGGTCAGGCGGACGATCTCTGGTCCCTCCAACTGGCGCTCTCCGACCTCATCCCAACACAAGGGAGACCTACAGCTGCGGCCATAGAGTGCCTCATAAGGTGCCATCCGAATACTCGAGTGGTAGCTGTTGTTGTAGGCAAACTCCACCAACGGAAGGTGCCTCTCCCAACTACCCCCGAAGTCAAGGATGCAGGCCCGCAACATGTCCTCCAAGGTCTGAATCGTCCTCTGACTGGCCATCGGTCTGCGGTGAAACGCCGTACTGAAATGGAGGTTCGTACCAAGGGCGTGCTGGAGGCTACGCCAGAACCTCGAAGTAATCTCGCGTCTCTATCAGAAATGATACTGACCGGGTGCCGTGGAGACGAACGATCTCTGAGACAAACAACTGCGCCAGGTGTCCAGAGAGTCGGTGAGTCGGACGGGGAGGAAATGAGCAGACTTCGTCAGTCGGTCGACGATTACCCAGATGGCATCGCGACCCGAACGTGACTTCGGTAGACCCGAAACAAAGTCCATAGTAATCTGCTCCCACTTCCACTGAGGAATCTCAATGGACTGCAGCTTCCCCGCAGGACGCTGATGCTCCGACTTCACCTGCTGGCATACTAAGCAACGGGCAACGAAACGGCCAACATCTGCCTTCATCCCGCGCCACCAGTAGCCACGACGAAGGCCCCTGTACATTTTCGTGCCTCCCGGATGCACTGTGTACCTCGAGCGATGGGCCTCGTCCAAGATCTTCTGCTTCAGCTCTGCGTCGTCAGGAATACATACCCGGCCTCTGAACCGCAGGATCCCATCCTCATGAATCTGGTAGTCCGGTCGCTCGCCCCGGGCGACGCCTTCAGAAAGGACCAGAAAGTGCGGATCCCGCCCCTGTGCCGTGCGGATCTCGTCGAGGAGAACAGGCTGCACCACTAACCTGGCCAGATAGCCACCAGCAGGCGTCTCCCGAACACTGATCCAGCAAGCGGCCTCCTCCAGAAGCCTCCAACGACGCACAGCCATGTGGGCGGCCATGCCCAAGGGCTGCCTACTAAGAGCATCTGCTACGACATTCGCCTTACCCGGATGGTAAGCGATGTCACAATCATAGTCCGTCAGGAACTCGACCCAACGTCTCTGACGCATGTTGAGTTCCGGCTGGGACTGCAGATAAGTCAGGCTCTTGTGATCCGTGAAGAGCTCAAACTCCTCACCATAGAGGTAGTGCCTCCAAATCTTCAGCGCAAAGATGATCGCTGCTAACTCCAGGTCATGGGTGGGGTAATTCTGCTCATGGGGCTTCAACTGACGCGACGCGTAAGCAACAACCTTACCGTTCTGCATCAGGACGCAACCCAAACCCAGCCGCGACGCATCGGAGTAGACTGCGAATCCGCCACTCCCGACGGAATGGTAAGAACGGGCGCTGAGGTGAGTCTCCGCTTCACTCCTGGAAGCTCTCCTCGCAAGATGGGGACCACTCGAACCGGACATCCTTCCGAGTGAGGCGGGTCAGAGGGACGGCTATCTTCGAGAAACCCTCAACAACCTCCGTAATAGCCTGCCAAACCCAGGAAGCTCCGAATCTCGGTGGGGTTCGACGGTCGCCGCCAATTCGACACGGCAAGCGTCTTCTCCGGGTCCACAGATATACCCTCACCGGAAATCACATGGCCAAGGAAAGCCACACGCTCTAACCAAAACTCGCACTTACTGAACTTGGCGAACAACTGATGTCTGCCAAAGTCTCCAAGACAGTGCGAAGATGGTCAGCGTGCTCCTCAAGACTCCTTGAGTACACCAAAATATCGTCAATGAAGACCACCACGAAGGAGTCGAGGAAGGGTCGAAACACCCGATTCATCAAATCCATGAAAGCTGCCGGCGCATTCGTTAACCCAAACGGCAGAACTCGAAACTCGTAGTGCCCGTAACGGGTACGAAAGGCCGTCTTCGGAATATCCGACTCCCGGATCTTCAGCTGATAGTAGCCCGAACGGAGATCGATCTTAGAGAAGACACACGCTCCCTGGAGCTGGTCAAACAGATCATCAATCCGCGGTAAGGGGTACTTGTTCTTCACGGTCCGCTTGTTCAGCTGTCTGTAATCAATACACAAACGCAGCGAACCGTCCTTCTTCCGAACAAACAAGACAGGGGCTCCCCACGGAGAAACACTCGGACGTGCAAACCCCTTCTCAAGCAACTCCTCCAGCTGCTCTTTCAGCACCTTCAACTCTGCTGGGGCCATCCGGTACGGAGCCCTCGAAATCGGCTCGGTCCCCGGAATCAGATTAATCTCAAACTCGATCGCGCGATCCGGTGGTAAGCCTGGAAGATCCACAGGGAAGACCTCCGGATATTCCGCCACGATAGGAGTCTGACTGATATCAACCCGCAGCGGTGCGTCCTCGTCCACAATGCACGCCAGGTAACCCTCGCATCCGCCCTGAAGGAGTCTCCACGCCTGGATGGACGACACGAACCCCAAAGGAGCAACGTCTCTATCGCCCACGAACTGGAAAGACCTCCGACCAGGGACGCGAAAAGACACCGACTTCGCAAAACAGTCGATGGTGGCGTGACTCACTGCCAGCCAGTCCATCCCCAGGATGGCGTCAAAGTCCGTCATGGCGAGCTCGATCAACTCCACTGGGAACTCATGCTCCGAAATCACCACAGTACATCCCCGATACACAGAGCGAAGGAGAATACGGTCTCCGACCGGCAATGATATCTCCAGCATAACATCTAGAGGGGTCGACACCACACCCATTCGTCTCGCGAAAGCGGGAGACACGAACGAATGTGTGGCCCCGGAATCAAACAACACATAAGCAGGAAACTGGGATATCAGAACAATACCTCGGACCACGCTACCCGAAGCCTGCGCATCCTCAGCGGTAAGTGCTGCCACACGCCCCTGAACGAGCTGCGGCTGAGGAGCAGGGGCACGCCTCAGGGGCTGTACTGCCTGCCTCCTCTGGTCAAACCGACCGCCCTGTGGCTGCTGCTGCTGGCGCGGCACCTGCTGCGGCTGGCGCGGCACCGGCTGCTGCTGACGCGGCACCTGCTGCGGCTGCTGAAACTGAAGTCTAGGCGCAGGAGGTCGGCCAGCATCGGGGCAGTCCTAAGATGACGTGCCCGACTCGCTGACAATGGAAACAGCGACGTAGCTCCGGTCGCCTCGCCTGTGCCGGAAAGGCGGTAATGGGCGCAGGGCCTCGCACTGGCACCACATCCACAGGAGAAGCAGCGGCCGCTGGTCGATCCACGCGGGGCCGCTTGCCCTTGTGCCGCCCCGAATCCTGACTCCTAGGTGGCCTCTGGTCCGCGAAAAGGGTAAGAGTAGCAGAGGAAATCCCAAGGTCACTCTCGACTGTCCTTGCCCGAGACACCAGGTCGGTATTCCTCGAGAGTGCCTCCGAGGAAACATGCACCCTGATGGCGCTGTTGAGACCCATCTCAAACCGACGGCATCTCGTCTCCTCGTCCATCACCAAGGCAGGGGCAAACCGAGAGAGTCTCGTGAAACGTGTGGAGTAGTCCGTCACTGACATGGTACCCTGCGTCAGCTGCTCGAACTCCCGCATCACGATCTGCCGCGTCGAGAACGGGAAGTACTCCGCCAAGAAGTGGTTCCGGAACCCGGCCCAAAGGAGTCGCTCCACACCCTCCGGAAGGTCCATAGATCGGGTGGCCCACCAGTCGGCGGCGCTACCCTTCAACATGAACGTGGCCAACGAGACACGCTGCCGGTCGGTGCAGTGCATGGTCGAGAAGATCTTATCTATCTCCATCAACCAACGCTCTGGGGCAAGGGGGTCCGTCGTCGAGCCGTGGAACTCGGGAGGATGAAGCTTCAGAAAGGCGGTGAGGCCGGTCTGATGCACACGGGCCGCTGCCTCTAGCTCCTCCTCCCTCTGCTCGGGTCCATGAGCTCCGACTGCAGGAATCTCCACTGGTACGGGGGTACCTCTGGCACCACGGGTGGATCTGCTGCTAAGGGTACCTGCGGAGCCGCCTCGCGAGCTGCCCGCAGTTCCTGAATCTCTCGCGCCTGCTCAGCCAGCGCTCTCGTCTGAGCCTCCAGCGCCCTCGTCTGAGTCTCCAGAAGGTCCGCTATCCGAGCGTAAGCACGCTCCCATGCAGGAGGCTCCTGCGCAGGTCCTGGCCCAACGGCCGAGGACCTCTCAGTAGACTCCTCGTCTCCGGCAGGTCTGGAATCCACCGAAGCCCGAGGGCGACCACGTCGACGTATCAATCCCCGAGGAGGCATATCAGCAACCTAAAGAACCAGCACTAGGATCAGGATACTCATATAGAAATCCTAGGACTCATCTCTAACAAGAAACAATTGGCTCTGACAGGACCAGGCTCTGATACCAACTTTTGTCACGACCCAGGGCGGCCGTCCCCGAGACGTGGCAAGTATATATATGATATCAGTAATACGTACATGAAGTCAATAAATACACCACAATGTCAAAGGCGATAAAGCGAAATCAAGTAACTGACATCAAATACATACGAAAATAGCGGAAGCAAAACGACTAAGTCTGTGATTCAAAGATATATAACAGACTAGAGTACTCAATCAAATTGTCCTGTGAGAGCCAATATGTACTACAAAAGACAACATCAACCAATACACTGTGCCCAAGCACAAGTAGAAAGACATACAAGAAAATGGGGGATGCTGAGGGCCTCTCACTCGCAAGATGTCTAACGTGAACGCTGTGTCCTACTGGAATCGCGTCTCAGGGAGCTCCTCCTTCAGATCCGGATCAGCGACAACTGGAGAAAACATATGCGAGGGGTGAGCCACACGCTCAGTGAATGAAACAATTCATGTATCATACTTCATATAACTTCAAACAACCAACAAGTCCCTCACCCTCACCCCGAAGGGTGACCTAGGGTCTTGGGAAATTGCACAATCTGGTCGGTCGGACCAACTACACCCTCACCCTCACCCTCACCCTCACCCCCTCCTCGGGGTGGCATAGGCTCGGAAGAAAAAAAGGTCGATTGTTCTGCACCACTCGTCTTCCGGTAGTCTCTCCCGGTGTGGCCCCTACTACCTGGTGGCCTCCCGGGTCCCTATCTCTGCAATATGGGCACACCAACATGCGTCGTGGATAGTTCCCAGGAGCATCCCATGGGGTTCAGGCCTCTACCGGACTAGCCTCCCACGATCACTGCCTCCGCCGTATGGGCACACCAACACGCGTCATGAGTAGTATCAGGGAGGTCTCCACCGGACTTTACTACGCCGGGCAGTCTCTACGCGGCACCAACGAAGGTAAGAACACTCGACACCTCGAATATGATCCCTAAAGAATCCGTCGTCATCGGTTAACAGACACCGATAAGCGTGATGAATTCACTCGAATTCCCACCGGGGCGCATAACTCAGATGCGGGGAAGACATTTCATTTTAAGTGTCCATGCCATAGTATGACCCCCGTAGGCGGTCATACACTTGCCTAATTTCATTAGGCAAGAACATAAGACCTAAGCATGCATCTATTCTTAACAAATAATAAGATTAATCATGGAAGCGCCTCAAGTTAATTAATATACAAGACATGATTATTACCTACGGCATGCTTCTACTTATGCCTCTTTATGTGATTAATTAGATTAGATTAGGTGGGGACATGCATAAATCAGGGTTATTTAAATAAGGAACATGTTATCTAGCATGGACGGCTTTTATTCCTTATACATGGATGCATAATACCTAACATGCAACATCGATCATGACATGGTGCAGTCCTAGCAAAACAAGCATCTATGTGAACATTTACACAATATTCGACGAGTTATATGCAGTTATGGTACCCCAGGGGAGGGCGATGCACTCCAACGTGCATCGAACGCCTCCTAACTGGGTTGGATTGATCCACTCACCGTAAACCGGGTCGTCGCGCGACCGCCCGCCAAGACCTGTGAGGCAAGGGTAACGAAAATGGTAAATAAACTACATAACAACACTTAAAATTACCCAAAAATGCCAAAGGCTTAGATATGCATGCATACGGGCTCGCACGCATGCGAGTACGCGCGTACGCACGCATATCCGAGCGCCCCGACGCCTACCCGAGCCCCGGGCAGCCACACGCGTGGCCCCCGCACACATGCGCACGTGCACGCACGCGTGCACGCGCTCAGACTCGCTGCCCGCGCGCCCTGGCGCTCTCCCGCGCGCGCCTGAACGCGCCCGCTCACAGCCCCGCCTGTCGCCCGCGCGCGTACGCGCTCGCGCGCCCGCGCGCACGCGCACACACGCGCCTGCGCGCCTGCCAGGTCCGCCTGGCCCTCCTGCGCGCCCGCCTGCGCGCGCACGCGCGCCCAGACCCTCCTCCATCCTCTCCCATGCCCTCACACCCACCCAAACACACCCACCTAGCATGCATGACCTCCACAACAGCCCTCCAAGCAAGAAAAATCAAAAGAACCTAAGGGGAAGAGCTTACCAAGTGGGGGGGGGGGGGAGGAATGGGAAGGTTTGGGGCTTCTTGTGCACCACCGGACACCACAACCACCACCACCACCACCACAACCCCTCAAGCTCTCCACCAGCTCCTTAATGGCTGAAAAACAGGGGGGGGCATGAGAATGAGCTAAAAGAGAAGAGGAAGAGAGAAAGAACCACACCAACAAGAACAACACACATACACACCTTTGTGTGTTTCATTTGCTTCCTCTTCTTCTTCCTTTCGTTGATCTCCTCTTCAAAAAACACACACACACACACACACAGCACTCACAAAAGAAGGGAAAATGAAATGCACGACTACAAGGGGGGGTGAAGAGAAGGAAAAAGAAAAGAAAAAAAAGAAAGGTAACCCTAAGCCTAAACTCACCTTCTCACACCCACACACTCCAATGCAATGCTTCATCCCTAAGTAATGGGGGGTGAGGTTACCATGGGTGATCACATTCACCAAAATATCTAAACACTATTCCACTTAACGAATCTGTTTCGAAGAAAACCCGGATACGATTCGGAACTGCATAATTTTCCAAACATTACCGGAATTCAATGAAATTTTTATGGGTAGCACAGAATGGTACCAGGACTCATAATATGCAGTTAGATTCCCAATCAGAGTACTCTAGCTCACGCAGATGGCTATAAAGCTAAAATTTTAGCGGTTCCGATCGAAAAAGAAAATTTCAAAAATGGCCAGAGTTGACGCAAAGGTTACCCATAGGCTAAAAAGTGACACACATATAACACATAGATCTAACAATAATATATCAAAACCCTAGTTTTTATAAAACATAAGAATCAAACAACATGAACATATATATATCAAAACGGACTTGATCCAAACACTCAAACCTCATAAATAAAAAATATGTTTAATCCTTAAAAATAAATCAAAACCTTAATTTTATCTTTAAAATAAAAATAAAAACAAAAACTTAATAACCTAAATATAAATCTAATATCACTAATAAATAACAATAATATAGAAGAAATAAAAAAAAACTAAGAAGAGTGCCTCTCTCTCTCTCTCTCTCTCTCTCTCTCTCTGCCAAATAGGATACACAGCCGCACACCCTAACATATATATACACCCTAACATATATATATTTTTTCATTAACGGAGTATATAAAGGAGAAGTGCATGATTTCCACATGCATATGGGCCCTCTATGGTTCCCTCACAAGGCCCGTCATGAGCTTAAACAACCTCATGCACATTCATGCACGCCCACCTAATAATATTTATCTAATTAATATCTGTGTGCATCTAAAAATGATCAACATTCGAATTTAATTAAAATGCATTTATGTAGCCAATGAATATAAATATATATATGTTTTTTTAAAAAAAAAATGTAATTAAAAATTGCAATCAAATAATATTAAAAATTACAAACTGAAATGAATCCATAAAGATACACTAAATGGGTCAAAACATAAAAACACACAAAATACACTAATTTTAATTCAAATATCATATTTATATATTTAAATCAAATATATAAATAAGAGAATATACACAGGTGTTACATATATGAAACTATCTAAAATAGTTTTTGACTTTATTCCAGTGCACTAACTCTCTACCCAAGTTCAGTGAGAAATGATTAAAGAGCTCAAGTTCTCAGTGATCAATTATAATTTGTTCTTTTTTCGTAAATTAACATTCATATCTAAATTAAAGGTCTGTGCATTGAGGGAGGGGTGATAGAGAAAATGACCTCATTTACTGCTGCCGTAATTTACAACATTAACCTATGTATATTACACATCAACCTGTTAAGCAGATTTTGATACAGCCTGTAAAATATTGTACAAAACTGTTTGCAAAAGGAATAGTAGCCCCTTTTGATGGAACTTCGAAAAAAAAAAAAGCCCCCACCATGGGACGACCACCCTCCACAAGCCATACTTTTTTTTAAATTGAAAGGCACACAAGAGGGCTTGACTTATTGACAAAAAAACACCGCAACAAATACATAATAGGGTGCAAGACCCACAACTCTCCATAGTGGATTCACCAAGATCACACCTGGGAGTGCCATAGGAAGCGGATGCAAATCAACCACCTCGCCAACGAGAGACGGTGCTTCATGAGCCACACAGTTGGTCTTGTCCTATATGCTCATGCTCCATTAATAATCAAAGAATAATGCCACGCACAGTTTTATATGGAGTCATTGTTATAAATTTTTAATGTTTGTAATTTTTTAAAGACGTATATTCCATGTACTCCACCATGGCACCATCCTCTATAAGCCATACTGTTGGTCCTGGTCTATCTGCACATGCTCAATTAATGATAAAAAAACAATGTTACTAGCACAGTTCTATATGTAATCATTTTTACAGTTTTCATTTTTTATTTTTTAGATGTACATATATTTCATATCATGAAGAATGTTTCTTTATATATGAAAAAATATATAATCTAATAAATTGTAATAACCTAATAAAAACAAAGTTTCAGATATCAGGAGCGAACACGTCGAGCCAAATAGCTTTCTTAAGAATTTGGAGAAAAAGGAAAAGGAAAATGGCATGAAAGCTCAATATAGACGCGCGCACATGCAGAGAAACACACAACACAAAGGATGGCAGTGTAAACCTTTTGGACTATGTTGTGCAACTAAATATGGCCCCCACAATACACAGTGGCCTTGTTTTCCATGCCTTCATTTGCGAAAGGTGGCACATAGCATAGTTTCCCATAATTTCCTCATGCTGTTTTTTTTTATAAAAAAAAAAAAACTTTTAGACTATTTATAACTAGTGTAGTAGTTAAAAAAGTCCTATCATGGTATACAAGGAGAGAGGAAAAAGCAAAGAGGGCATAGGAACCTTTGGGGAAAGCTTCCCGGCTTCGACTGAGGCCAGGTGACTGTTTACCTCAAACACAGGTCTCCGCAAAGTCATAAGACCACCCATTGTTGGAAGGCTACTCGCCACAAAAACTATCGGGAGACAGCTCAGGGAAAACCTCTGGTAGCACAGGAGCTACGAGGAGAAACAAAGAGCTATATATATACCTAATTTGGAGTGACCCCAACAATTTCCACACTCTGCACAAAGCACAAGCCCGAGATGAATTGAAACGTGGACTCCAACAAGTTCTCAATGTAAAAATTTGTCATTCCACTCCAACCAAAGCGCCCACAATGTTGCGAGGATAACGATTTGGCGAGAGCATGACAGCGGGCTTTTGTCCCCTTGCCTTGTGAGAGACATCATCCCAAGCCATAGTTCGAGCCTTTATTGTAAGGAGATCAGTGATCCCAACAAGACAGAGTATTATGGATCATTGGGGAGCAATGACCGGACATGATTAACGCAGTGTGAAACGAGAAAATATTCAATCAACCTTGACATCCTTGAACAAAATTCTCACAACTCACAAGAGAGGAAATTTGAAAATATTTTGATAAAATTGTTTTGCTTTAGGCTACAATTTTCCTTTTAAACTAATTACTATACAGAAAATTAAAATATTACTAAAAATACAAAATTTGGATAACAATTATTCTCGACTCTATGAGATCTTAGATGATCATTGAAATAGATAGAGTTAATTCCAACTTATTAGGAAAGAGAAATCACAATTCTAAAAATTACTAAAAATAGAAATATCGATGATTTGAAGGCTTAAATAAAGAAATGTTTGAAAACTAAAGATTTTTAGTGGTGGAGTAGTCACTAATTTGAAATCTCCTCTATATCTATCTCCATGTATACATATATACATGTATGTGTATATGTAGTAAATATGAATTTATTGATATAATCCATAATGTTGTTATCAATTTCAACTAATTCACCTATAGCCCCATTTGGGTAGTATAATAGGGGCGGAATAGAGAGGAATAGGAGAGAATAGGCACCAAAAGCAGTTTGTTTACAAGGAATGAGTAAGTTAGGTTAAAATATGTGAGAATAAATTGATATTGAGAATAGGTCTGTGCATTGAGGGAGGGGTGATAGAGAAAATGACCTCATTTACTGTTACCGTAATTTACAACATCAACCTATTTATATTAGAACATCAACCTGTTAAGCAGATTTTGATACAAAACTGTTTCCAAAAGGAATAGTAGCCCTTTTTGATGGGCCTTGACAAAAAAAATAAAAGTAAAAGTAAAAACACCACCATGAGACCACCCTCAATGACCCACAGTTGGCCTTGTCCTATATGCTCTTGCTCAATTAGTATTCAATGAATAATGCCACGTACAGTTTGATGTGGAGTCGTTTTATAAATTTTAATGTTTGTATTTTATTTAAAGATGTATATTTCATATACCTCACAGTGGCACCATCTCCATGGGCCATACTGTCAGCCTTGGTCTATCTACAGATATGCTCATTCTCAATTACTGATAAAAAAACCAACGTTACACACAGTTCTATTTGTAGTCAATTTTATAGTTCCACTTTTCATTTTTTTGATGCATATTTATTCCATATCATGAAGAATATATATGTTAAAAAAAAACTATATATATAATCCAATGAATTGTAAAAAATAAAAAATAAAAAATAAAAAATCACATATTTCATCTAATGAAGCATATGATTTATTAGACAAAATAACACCGCATGTGAGATTGTATGTAAAACGGCGGCGTGTTACAATACCCATCATCAAAATGTCCATTCCTGTTGATTGTCTTATGCTTTTGTGAGTAAGAAGTTTGGTTTATGTTTAGGATTTGACTTGAGGATTCAGATTTGACTCCATCTAGCTGGAGAGAGTTAATCAACAGGCTTAAAGTCCACAAAAACATACATGCAAACTCGAATATCAAGATCGAAATACAAACCTAAATAGGCTGTGCATTGAGCACGAGATTCGCCGGGCAAATCTCTTTGGCAATGGACATTCTCAATATGCATTGTTGGATTGCCAACTGCCAAAGTAGGAATTACCCTGCAATGCAAATGCTCATATCTTGCTCAAATGTTATCAAGTTCTGTGTGTCTATTTATTGGCCGCGAAAAGCCGTAGATGCCACAATACAGTGCGGATATTCAGATATCAGGAGCGAGCATTCGCTGAGCCAAATGCATTAGCTTTCTCAAGAATTTGGAGAAAATGGAAAAGGAAAATGGCATGGAAGCTCAATAAAGACACGCACACAACACGTATACAAAGGATTGGCAATGTAAGTGCAGCTAAAATATGGTCCCCCCAATACACAATAGTCTTATTTTCCATGCCTTCATTTGCAAAAGGCCGGTGGCACATAGCATAATTTCCCATAGAATACAAGCTCATGTTGTTAATGCTTTGCACGAGCTCCTCGGGAGTATACAATATAATTGTTCTCTTTTATCGCTTTAAAGATGTTTGATACAAGCAAATACTATTGTTTGATGCCAAATCACATGCATCTTGGCAGGTTGGTAGAGATACCGCCCCCCTCTTTATTAAGGGACCTGAGTTCAACCCATGGGCAAAACCATAATGTTGTCAATTTCAACTAATTCACCTACCCCCGTTTGGGTAGTGGAATAGGAAAGGAATAGAGAAGAGTATGGGAGAATAAACCCCCAAAGATGTTTGTTTGCAATGATAAATGGGTAAGCTAGAGTATTTGAGAATAAATTGGTATCACTGCTTTAAATATCGATCAATATATCGGTATATCGATTTTTATGAGGAAATCACTAAATATTGGACATATATTGGTATTTTAGCGAAATATTCAATTTCTCTTCAATTTCTCGTGATAAATTGAATTTCTCGACAATTTCTCACAAGAAATTGATAAGATTTTTTTGAATTTTTTTCAAAAAATAATGCATGATGCCCCTCAATGCTAATATTTTAAAAATGGAATCTCATTTACAAAGAAATAATAAATTCATAATGAAATTTCAATCAAATTTGTAAAAGGTTTTAGATTTCTAATGCTTTCATAATAATCATGAAATTTCATATATAGTATATTAATAATGAATATATATATAATTATAATGAAGCAACCTATATAATATTATGAAAACATATAAAATTCTTTGGATGTTTGCAATTGTAATTTAACTAAATTTGATTAAAATATTGAATTTGGATTTTTCAAATATTAAAATTTGAAATGCATTATTATATATAAGTTACTTTAATACTATATAATGACAAACTAAAATATTTTCTATTATGCTATAGATGGAATCATTGTTTTAAATATGTATATTCTCTATTTTTCTATTTTTTCTGATTTATTTTTCATTTTTTCCACTTATCTTGAGAAAAAAAACCCAAATTGATATATCTATCAATATATCGTTTTGAACCTGTTAGAACCGAAGAAAATAAATAATAATGAGACATAATTCATTAGAGAGGACTAAGTCATTTATATAATAGTACAAGACCTAATACATGTATAACACAATAATAATACAATACACATGTAATCTAACACCCCCGCTCAAATTCAAGGTAAATCAAACAACGTGAGTTTGCGAATGAGAGACTGAAATCTAGAAATGGATGAGACTTCGTGAAGAAGTCTGCGATCTGGTCAACAGAAGAAATGTGCGGAAGCGTAAGTGTTTGAGCAAAAAGTGCTGACGGACAAAATGACAATCAATCTCAATATGTTTAGTCCTTCATGAAAAACCAAATTGTTGGCAATCTGGATAGCACTCTGATTATCACAGTAAATTGGAGTAGGACCTGTAACATCAACTTCAAGATTGACAAAGAGACATATAAGATGCACGATCTCTTTGGTCGTGATGGTCATAACTTGATACTCGGCTTCTGTACTGGAAAGAGAAACAATATGTTATTTCTTGCTGTGCCAGGAAATAAGAGAATCTCCAAGAAATATGCAAAAATCAGTAGTGGATCAACGAGACTAGTCGGATCTCCCGCCCAGTCAGCGTCAGTGTAAGCTCGAAGAACAAGAGATGAAAATGATGACAGATAGAGTGATCTAGTAATAGTCTCACGTAAATATCTGAGGATCCTCATAAGAGCACTATAGTGAACCGAACGATGATAACGGACGAGCTGATCATGACGGGCTGATTTGCTGGGGCGTCGCTCGGGCACACGGATGGGGGCGACGCTCGAGCGTGTAGACGGGGACGGCGCGCGGCGGACTGTGGTGCGCAGGAACGACATTGTGACGACCCACACCCAAAAAGCCGGCACGAGCACGTCACGTGCCTTAAAACTCACTATTATTTTTTTAAACATAAAACATCAAACATCAAAATATCCACCCGATATAATCTCATATGATAACAACCTGGGATAACATATAATTAATAAGATATATATAATCACCTATATAACTCCCTGAAGAAAGTTTAAGCAGTCAACAGAGCATTCAACACACCTCATATACAGTCATCAATATATACATAGCATTTTAACATAGGCATGGTTTCTAGACCAGCCTCTACCAAAATAATCATGTACAGTTCCAAACATCAAATATACACATTTATATATACCTATCACCCAAAAACCAACACCCAAAAACTCCGCCTCTACTATGCAAAAATAGGAAAAATAGAATGGAATGAGTGAAAGATGCTCAGTAAGTAACCCAGACATTCCACATAGATGGAAACCAGATATGACATCAAAAGTAGAAAATAATCAAACTCAATCTCAATAAACGTCCGGTCGAAGCATGTATAGCCAATGGAATCACTGAAAGGTCATTAACAGAGATCATAAACAATATTGCTGATAAACTCACCAATCAAACAGGAATGGATAACTCATAATAACACATCACAATCGTTAAGGCCAACCAATAACATCAAGGGGCATCACAAATGTACTGAGAACAATACCCTGAAATCACAATTCAAGCTGAATCATCCCAATTTGAATGATAAGGAATGACAACTCTGATCCAAGAATGTCCAGAGCATAGGATTGACCATCTACATGACCCCATCTCGGCCCCCCGTTGTTCGAGATGTCTCCAACACACAAACTTTGTGTGTTGCCCTCGAAATGTCCACCACAGAAAACGTTACCTGGACCCTCACCGTCCAGGCATGGTAGGGTATTAACCTGCCCCCTACAAGACCCGTACATACCATGCGTGCTCATGGGGAGCTAATCCTCAACCCAAATGTGGTCTATGGTCATCCAACTCCAAGGAAGTAAAAAGGTAATATAAGAAGCAACAATATCAAGTACATCACAAGGCTCCATGGTCGGACAATACAACCATGCTGATCATAGGATACCAACAAATCACTAGGATGTATATAATAAGATCAAAGAAGGCTCACCATACTAACAAGTCAATTAAGTTCACGAGAATCAATAATGGACTATACAAAATGGTCACAAAATAAGGAATACCTTTGAATCTCAAAATAAACAGACCAATGATATGAATATTCAGAATCTCGGTCAATTACAAATCTCGAATAACCCAAATAGCAACCAAATAGCAAAAGTCAGGTCACTTACCTCGCAATTCACAACTTCAAACTGGACTCACCCTATTCCATCTCTTAAACCATGCACAGAAGAATCAGTGATAAATTATAATCTCAATCAGATACTAAAATATAACCCCAATAATGAAGAAATCCTCAGTTCCCCCAAACCAAATACAATGTCCCCACTACAAACCCTAAATTGATATAGTAAAAACAACCCTCAAATTCTTATTTATCTAGCCCTAAAAACATATTCATATCTCAGCCCTAAATCACAATTTTGATTCAAAACTGAAATAGAACAAGCTAGACGAAGAATAACAATGAAAAGAACAAGAATTTTACTTAATGTAGCACGAAAAATACTCCATGAAGCTTTTCCTAATTTTCCTTGATTTTCCTTTTTATTTTCCATTGAAAATGAGTCTCGGATGACTCTCTCTCTCACACAATATATAACCAACACCATCCTCCACCGACTTCACCAATTATTTATAACTTTGGATTCCGCCAAATGATGAAAGTGCCCTCCTTTAGAATTCTGCGCAGCCTCGATTCTAACCGCTATATCTTGTTATAGGAAAGTCCATCAGATGATAGAAATTCTGTTAAAAAGATAACGAAAATATCTACAACTTCTATGTTTAAGCCAAGACCAGAAAAGCCTCCAACTATATTAAAAATAGCGACGAACTGAAGACCTCGCGATTTCTTCTTGTAAGGGCAGAAATGATAAAACAGCCATAACTTTTCTAATATAGCTCCAACTAATGCCGAATCAATTTTATATGAAAGGTGATTCAAAAATATAGACTTCATTTGTTTAGCGCGAATCCTAAATATGCCTCGAAAGTGCTTTGAAAATGAAACCAAATGCAAGGCTTCAAGAATAATAAGGACCAAAAGCTCAATAACACAAAATTATCCTATCCTACAATCCAAACATGTAAATATTAGCATAAACAGCATAAGTGGGTTCGGGTCATTACAGGCACGCACTGAGAACGATGGGTGGACGACGCGTCGAAGATGACGACGTGAAGAAGACGACAATGCAACAACAGCACGATAAAGACGACGACTTAACGAAGGTCGAATCTCAAGGACAAGAAAGAAAAAATTTGGGATCTCAAAGGATCTCTAATACCATGTTAGAACTAGAGAAAATACATAATATTGATTCCTAATTCATTAAGAGAGGGACTAAGCCCTTTATATAATAGTACAAGACCTAATACACATGTAACACAGTAATACACGTGTAACACAATAATAATACAATACACATGTAATCTAACAGAACCCTTTTCAATATATCGATAAAATTGATATTTAAACATGGGTTGGTATTAGTATTCCAGGTCTCCTCTGTAGTTGTGTTATTCCATTCAATTTATTTCATTAACATAAAAGGGAACCACATGTCAAATTATCTGTCATCATATCTTATAAATCAAGAGGCTCACATATTAAATCAAATTTTATTCATCTTTTATCCACAACTTATATTCTGATCATAGATGATAAAAATGTTTTAACATATCTTGGATATCTCATTCCCCTTCTCCCGTCGATTCAATTCTTGAGACTAGAAAGCAATGGTATCATCAAGATCCACAGCTGGACAGATCACAATGGGTTGGTACAGTGGGACATAGTTCATGCTTTCCTTGACAAGTGGGACGAGTGCCAGGGGCCGCTCGCGTGTCGGCCCTACGGCGTCTGCAAGAAGGGGCAGTGCAGCTACCCTCTTGCGATAGATGGCAAGGCGTACTTTGAGACGGTGGATCATCTATCACCCGAACAGGTTTGTAATTTGTCTCGTGACATGTATTCTGCGAAGCCTGACCATTATAGAATCGTGGAGTTTGGTCTCTTTATCATTTTAGCTATGTCGACCAAGATGCGTTGCTTCCTGGCTCGTTGAGCCTAGAAGGATGCAAGGCGGAGTGCTCGCAAGACAAGTTTTGCAAGGTTGCTTCGTTCAGGTACAATGATGGTTCTCTTATGCATGGAAATTGTTTTTTGCATTTGAAGGTTCTGTCCTTCAAGCTGAAAATATGTTTGGTTATGCATTCAATTCATCAACGTTTATCAAGGTACCTATCTCTGCTAACAAGAACAAATTACATGAACTGATTGTCCATATAATTATCATATTTATTGCTTTCATCATACCCTTATCTGATCTACAATGTTTAGTCCTCTCCCAAAGGGAGAAAATGGTTAATTAATGTGGGAAGAAGCAGAGTTTGAGAGATTTTCAATCCCAAAGAATTCACATACAATGAATTGTGTGTTGCGACACGAAAATTCCAAGAGAAGCTCGGGGAAGGAGGGTAAGGTCCCAAGAGATTTGCAACCAAAAAGCCCCGGAGAGGGGGAGGGGAGGAGGGAAGGAGGAGGAAGAGAACCACGCTTCAGTTAATCCACTCCCACGATCTAAAAACTTCAACCGCAAGTATGACTTGCTTTGCACCCACAATCGCACATCCCCAGCCCTTGATGAAAGAAACGGTCAGGTCCCATAGATTCTCCATATAGAACCATTCGTTCATGATTATAAAAAAAACAAATACAAAACGAAACTACGAAAACAAAGAATCCACAAAACAAAGGTGTGCGAGTGACCGAGCAGATTCACATCCACCGCCCACCTCATGCAGTCGGGTCTGAAGGGCATGGATTGAGCTGATGTCACCCTTCACTGAGTATACCTCATTAGGTGAGTATATATCATGTTTAATTTTTTATACACTTTTAATTCAAAATAAAGTGATATACACTTTTCTTAAAATATATACCTCATTAGACGAAAGGTCACAAGAGATTTGCAAATATAGTGGGGTAAGGTCACAAGAGATTTGCAACCAAAAATCCCCCGGGAGGGGGAGGGGGAGGGGCGAAGGAGTTGGAAGAGAACCATGCTTTCTATTAGCCCACTCCCACGAAATAAAGTGATATGCATTTTTTATTAAAACATATACATCATTATACGAAATTTACTAATCAATGGAATACTATTTCACCAATTAAAAATAATAATCAATGAAGTATTGGTCGATTTTATAGAAATAATAATTTAAGTTAGGATATACTAGTCTTCCCACATGCACGATGTGCGTGTAAATAAAAAAAAATCCATCCACAACCATGGGCGGTGCAACGGTGCCACATGCATTGTGATGGGTCAATTGACCCCATCAATTTTTATTTATATTTTTTAACCTAAATTATTACTATCACCATCAACATAGCTCACCGGTGACCCCACCAAGGCACCATCCTTTTTGATTCTTTGATAGTTTATTTTTTGACCGCTAATAAACTTAGTTCGTTTTACAGTCTGTTTTTGTAACCTCATACACTATGATAATGTAACATATATTGCGCTATCTTAGTGTATAGGGTTTTATCATAATGTATAACGTAAAAAATTATCATTTTTTCAATGCGAAAAAAATACACTAATATATCTCAGTATATAATTCATTTCATATAAATGCATGCATGTACTTTAATGGGAGAGTTATTTCAAAAGAAAAGTTTATGCTTTTGATAAATATATGGTAAGAGTAGATTTAAAAAAAAACTTATGGAATTTATTTTTTTAAATGACCTCATCTATAAAATTTCATGGAGCTGCCCATAATACCCTCAATTGTTTTCAATCCATTTATATGTCATATAATATATCATGTTATATATACATAAATATTATAATAAAATTTTTATTAATAATTAACGAAATAAATCATTTGTATAATTTATTATGAAATTCTACATAAAAGACATATGTTATAACTCAAAATGAATTTTTTGTATATATACATCCCTCAACAAGTGCAATATTCTAAAAATATCACATTTGAAACTCTAAAACCAACAATTGCTTCAAATGGATAAAAAAAATTACAATTTAAACATTTTTTGAATAATAAATCACCGGTGATATTTTGCAAAAATGTGATTTTTAGGGGTATATATATATATAAAAATCATTAAGATTTGTTGGATTTGGATTATATTATCCAATGTATATATACATAAAAAAACCAAGAATTAAACTATACCCAAAATTCTTCATAAATTCATAATTTTTCAAGTATAACTCCGATTTAGGTGATCATTATCTCATTGGAAATATTTTTTTGATATATACTTATAATTGTGAAATATGTTTTTCTCGTAAATGAGTATTTGACTATAAATAGAAAGATCAAACATTAAAACTCATATTTGACCCAAAATTAGCTATTTACATATATATTCCATGATTATCTCAATATAAATATATTAAAAAAAATAATAAAATAATAAATATGATGATGTGGCACGATCACCGCAATTTATTCAATATATCTTTAAAAATGAATTAAAATATTGAGATTAATTCGGTGAATACGAATATGATATTATCCAATTTATATATATACACATATATAAAGAGATAGATTTTTCAATAATGATTTGTAGGTCTCAATTTCACAGGCCCCTTAAGGTGGCAACAAGGCATTATACATTATACCCTTTTATTTATTATTTCCTTACAATGTGGTTTTACAGTTATGATTTACCGATTATTGTATGATCACGTAATTCTTCTTCATCAATTCTAAGATCAGCAACACCCGTCATTTTTCTTCATTAACTTGTAATTCTTCATCATTAATGATCTCATCATTCTTCTTCATCAATTCAGAACTGATGCAGTCAATTTAATCACCTTTAATCGATTATGATTTCAATCAGCAACGTCAATCGATCTTGTTTATGAAGAACATGTAGGAACAAATCGTAATTCATAATTTGAGGTCACGGAAGGATTAGAAGCTTTTTTTTATTTGGATCTCACATAATTATCTCTTCTATCAGGTTTGACAATTAAGGATTCATAATTGAATTATGTTTTTGTTGTTGCTTCAAAATGTTTAATCATTTTTTTAATGTTGTTACATTGACTGCATAATGTCATATTTGATTATATATGTTGTTACATTGAACGTCATTCTCAATATCTAAATGTAACATTACATAATATTTGATGCTGCCGTTATATTTATAAATGTAACATTATATAGTCATTTTCAAAATCTGTTTTTTTTATGTTACATTTGTAAATGTAACAGTCATTTGCATAGTTAATTTATATTGTTACATTATGAAATGTAACAGTATACTACAGATGTATTTGTGGAAGTGTTACATTTTGTCATTTTTTCTTTGCTGTTGTAGAGGAGTCTGGATGAGATTCCACAAGGAATTGAAATTGATGATTTCGAAGAGCAAACTACAGAATTTATTTGTCCTACTGTTGGAATGTCTTTTCATTCGGAAAACGACATTAGGAAGTTTTATAAAAAAATTTGCCCACGGTGAGGGTTTTGGCATTTCAAAAATACACGGGAAAAAGGATGAAAACGGGAGGCAGAGATTTTTTAGTCTTCCATGTTGTCGAAATGGGAAGCACGTTCCAACGGGAAAGAATGTGTTTAATGGCAGGTCTTCGATCAAGTTTGGTTGTGGTGCAAGGATCAATGTTAGTATCAAGGATGGAGAGCTTTTTATCATATCAAAGGTTGTAGTAGATCATAATCATTTGTTGAATTCCCTTAAAGCTCGGCACTTTGCTTGTTATCGAAAAATTGACTCCTTTTCAAAAAGAGTTTTAGATGTAAATGATGAGGCAAGAATCAAGGCTTCACAAAGTTTTAATTCACTTGTTATCAAAGCTGGTGGATATGACTGTCTGTCATACGAGGAGAGAGATGTAAGGAATTATTTGGCTACTTCTAGAATTGCAAGGATTGGTGGGGGCTGTAGATACCTCAATTTTGACCGTCCAGAAAGACGAAAATACTTCAAATAACACTTAGAATCAAACCACATTTGGACATCAAATGGAAAACGGAACTTAGGAAAACAAAACCGGAAACCCTAAACCCTTGGTCCAAACCCTAAAAACCTGGTCCCAACCCTAAACCCATCTAGAGAATCCCAAAACCCTAGAAATCCTAAAGCCCTAGAAACCCTAAGACCCTGGACTAGGGCGGCTAACCCTAACTAGCCGCCCCATATCAGGCGGCTAGTTTACACTAGCCACCCCCTGGCCGACCCCAAACCGCTTCCCTAGATGAGACATAAAGCAGCATTAAATGCTGATCATTGCGGTGGATTGTGGCCTTTAGCCGCCCCATCTGGGCCGGTTCAAACCAAACAACCGACCCAAGCCACCGCTTGTCAGAGATGTGACGTTTGGTAGGTCATGATGGGGGCGGCTACCAGAAAGTAGCCGCCCCATTCTATTACCCCCTGGACATTCCCCTATCTCTTTTTTACTATAATTAGAGGAGGTCACAAGCCTTTAAACAACATCTAGAATTCCAATTGACAATTCACTCATTTCCCAACCAATAGTTCACATCCCCTTCCACTACTAGAAATCCCTAGAGAGAGAGAGAGTCCCTTTTGTGAGAAAAATTCGTTCCCTACACAAAAACACCCTCTCATTCCACCCTCCAGAAACCCGGGTTAAACCTAGCTTAGCCTCAGTCCAAAACCAAAACCAGTTTCCTACCGAAGTCACTACAAGAAAATGGGGTATTACCGACGGCCATAACCGTCGCTAATAATATAAATAGCCGTCGCTAATTCCTTTACCGACGTCCGTAACCTCGTCGCTAGTCGTCACTAATTCACCCGTCGCTGATGGAAATAGCGACGGTCACGGCCATCGCTCAAAGGTGATATTAACGTCGTCAATGAGTTCTTTAACGGAGTTAATGGAATATTAATTATTTATTTTTTTATATTAGCGACGGCCAATGACCGTCGCTAAAGATCTACGAAGCATATGACCAATTTTTATTTTAATGGCTGTGCTCATAAATAGCGACGGTCAATGGCCGTCGCTAATGCCTTTTTTATGTTCAGTATCAATTGTTCATTTACCAAAAAAAACTTGTACATATAATATTTAACAAAAATATATAGCTATCCAATTGACATTCAACAAATCTTCATTTGAATAAACCATTAAAGAAAAAATTATCTTACATAATTTTCATTAAAATTTACAATGTCATAATTAATTACGAGAATATATACATATGGACTGATGCGAAGATATGAGAATAAACACACATCAATTGTTGAGAATGAAAGCTTGCATCATGGGTCCTGCAAATAAAATAAAATATAATCGTTAGGTTATTAATAAATAAATTACAATAAGACAATAAACCAAATTAAAAATATGATGTTTAACAAATACTGTTATACACAACCAAAAAAATTTCTATTTGTAAATGCATAAAGGGGGAAAACAAACTTGATAAAATTTAAGGACTAAAAACAAATTTTGGTATACCTAGAATGTCCTTTTATAGTAACAATATACAAATAGCAAATCTTATAGATGAAAAATGGATTCAAAATAGTCCACTTCATCAAATCATCACAGTATATTAAAAAAATTCTCCACACAGGACATAATATCATCTCTCCAACTAAAATCAATAAAAATGTGAGAAAACATTTTTCAAAATTCAAACGATAACAGATCTTATATATAAATGAAAAATGCTACAATGAGTAAAGAATTCTTCTGCATAAAAAGAAATTCAGCAATACACAAACACTACAGATATATTCAAACCTTGTTGAAGAGAAAACATAGTAATTAAATATGTTAAGAAAGTTCTTTTTTTCTTTGACAAAAATAATATGTTTAAAAAGATAACAAAAACCATTATCACCACTGAAGATAATTAAATCAACAATAAGGACAAGGTCATGATTACTGATGCTTAGAACATAGCTAGTAGATCATCTAGTATTTCTTAACCTGGTTGATGTAATCCTAAAAAAATTCTTCATTGCCGAGCAAAGCTTGCAAGAAGAGATAAATTAGTCTGAGCTGCATCTCGGTCTTTTAAGTGCTCAAGGCTTGTCAGAACTTTTATAATATTTATGAGAAAATGCTTGCATCTTCAATGACTAAACCAAAATAAAGTTCCAATAGAAGCTTCAACGTGATGTGCTTCTTCATGTAAGTTATCCTTTTTTATTATAACCTTTTGCGATCATTTAAAAAGTATTTAAAAGATTTCCAACTTCAAATCAGATTATACATCGTCCTAGGCACAGTTATCTTATTTGCTTATCGTGGTCGAGGATTCTTTTGGAACACATTCTTATTCCTTGACTCCTGGAGAATGACTATATTATATTTTCTCTTACTATTGTATCCCTGTCCAGTAATGTCACTACTAGTTTAAAATATAGTTACCTGGTTAATGTGCACCCAAAACTTATACATAACTACATAAGCCTAGTTCACTACTTGCCTCTATCTGAATGGACTTAATGCCTCCTCCTTCATAAAAACTAATCAGTTGTCATATAATAAAACCATGTGTATACTCATTTGAAAATTCAAATCATAAACTAAGTTCAAGCAAAATCAAGGACAGATGGGAGTAAACCAAGTTCAAGAAAATCCATCATCACGCAAAATACAAGTAGATGTCACATTTAATCACAAATTAGCATCATTATATTAAATTTGAAGTTTGTACTGATTTGCATTTCATATAATGAAAATGTACAAGAATGAATATTCATAATTAAATGCAAGAAAAAAAATAAAAAATCTTACCTCATTGTGTGGGTCAGGCATGATCTGATGCATATATTTCTGCATCTGCTCCATGGTTTTCTTCATTTCTTGCATTTCATGTTCACGCAACCTCTCTCTTTCACGTAAGCTTTCCATTTCAGAACGCATATCTTCAAGTTGAGAACATACCGCAACATAATTGCCTTGTGATTGACTCGATGATGGTCCAAATACTGAGGTAGGCGTTGGACCTAATCCAAAACCACGAACTCGTCCATGTCTCTCTGGCCCCATAACGGAAGTGTATACGTCATCATTAACAATGAAACCAGACTCCTGTGTCGAGGCCAATTCCCTAAAGCGATTCTGTTTAAAAATAACATAAATTACTTAAAATATAGTTCAATCATTATTAATTTTATACAATAATTACATACCATTATTTCAGCAGATTTTGGATCTGATGGAGACCCATCTTTCTTGGTATGGGTACGAGCAAAAAGCTCTGCTCGTGTAGGTACACTGCCATCCGTTCTTGATCTTATCTATTTTCACAACATAAATTAATGGATAAACATTATTAGATAGTTAATTATAAAATAAGACAAACATGAAGATAATCACCTCCTCCTCTCTGTAACGAGCGAAACTCTTTGTCCCCCCACAATGTTTAATAACTTGTTTATTCCGATTTTGACTATTTTTGGCAGCTATTTCCTACATGAAGTTAGTATTAATTTCAACAACAGAGTAATATCATAATAGAATTTTAAAATATTATAATTGCTAAATAAAATCCTTACTTGTGTCTCTGGACTACTCCAATATTGCACGAGCCAAGTCCAGTCACTATCAGAAATATCAGGGGGTGGTCTAGCCAATCTTTGAGCATCAGTATCAAATGGCTTATAGTATTTTTCTTTCAAATCATTTTTCCACTCTCGATATTTGGATGCCATTGATTGGAGAACCCATTTTTTCCTTTCCTCCCCTATATCAACCGATTCCTAAAAATAGAGGAAGAAATGCATTGTTCTATTAAATGCATCCTTTATTATAATTGAAACTGTGAAATAAATATGATTGAAATAATGGTTCACCTGAATTATCTTCCACAGTCTTTCTTTTGTCGACGCAGGTATGTCAGCCCATTTTTTATATTGTAAAGGGACATGACTATTTCTAACAGTTGTTCCCAATAGAGTAGTAAAACGATCGCTAGTCGGTTGCCCATGTTCATTCCAATCGACGTGCAATTTCTCTCCTTGTGGTAAAATTATGCCCCTTGTTGGGCCCCTCCTTCTCACACTAGTAGAACCTATATGAAATATCAGACACAAACACATTCATATTTTAATTTCATGTACAAGTCAATAGTTAACAATAAAATTGTATTTAACTTTAAAATCATACCTACACTACTAGAAGCCCCAGCAGATTGCCCAGGGGAAGCATGATCACCCACATCACGTGCTCTCTCTGGTGTCAATCCAGTTGGCTGTCTTGAAGATCTCGATCGAAGCGCCATGTGCTTTATAAATAATATAATAATAATAAAAATATTCAAACACTATCAGATGTAATGTACAAGGTAAAATAATGAATCATAGATAGTGAGAAAAACAAACATAAAAATATACACATGTATAACAAAAGCGTCAACAACTTGATAACATAATTTATTAGCACCAAAAATTCTATAAAAAAAAATAAATTATGCATCTACAAGTTCTCCTGCAATGTCTTCCCTAGTCCAAGATACAATATCATCAATATTAGACTCTTGGAGCGTCTCTGATTCACTCGACTGGAATGCTTCATCTTCTACATCCATGGCATATGCGTTCCGAGGTTGAGTCTTTATTGGAACATACCAATTTTCATCATTTGTGTTTTGGACATAAAAAACTTGTTGAGCTTGCTGTGCAAGGATATATGGCTCATTGATATTTAAAGTCCTTGTAAAATTTATGCATGTGAATCCATATTCATCCTCTTTTATCCCTGAACGACTTAATATATCCCACCAAACACATCTGAAAAGAACGATCTTGTTCCCACCAAGATATCTTCTAATATGCCATAGTACACAACATGTCCTGTTGTCGGATTGTTGTCTCTTGAGCTAGCAAAACTGGATACTTCTGCTGTTACAAAAACTCCACTGTTTTGTGTTTTTCTTTTCTTTTCTCGAGCTTTTGTGTGAAATCTAAAGCCATTGACAATATATCCCATAAAAGTCTTCACAGTTTGAGAAGGACCAAAAGCTAATGATTCAAGTTGTTCATTTATTCCATCAACATCGTGCTGCATTTTTGAAACCTATACATATGGATATACATATATCAGTATACAAACATTAAAAAACTATTTATACCTGCTTACTAACAGTTGAATTTCCATAAAACATCTTAATCGAGTTTGAAACCACCCGCTAAACTCTTTGATGTGATTTCGGTCTACTTCCCTAGCAGTCAAATGTCTATGATTCTCCTTGATGATTTGTTTGTGTTCCCTACAAATTATATTAAAATTTAATCAAAACTATATTGTAACATATAACTCTAAAATGTAGATGTGTAATGGGTAAGTACTTACTGAATGAATGAAATTACTTCATCACAATTGTTTAACACATATAGACGAACTTGTTCCAACTCTTCTCTAGTCAACAAGCGTGGAGTAGTCTTTCCTAAACAGCGACCAAATCCATTGAAAATTGAAAACTTTTTCCGTGATTCATCAATGTCATCATCATTATTTCGATCGGGTCGATTCAACCTTGTCTCTACACCATGTAAATACCTTGTGCAAAAGACTAAAGATTCTTCTGAAAGATATGCTTAGTTTACAAGATTTCTCTTTGCCTACAGAAAAGGGTCCATTCAGCAACACCATATAATTGATTATACACTCAAACTGGATGAATGGGCATAGCTTCACCCAAGGTACAACAGCTTGTTTTTTGATAAGTAGAATTCTGTTTAGTTGTTCATATATGCCTACATGCTATGTTTAAAAAGCCAGACTGAACAGACCCTCTGCGGTCCCATGAATCCTTAAACCCAATAATAGACAAGAACCAATTAAAATTTTAAAACCCCACCCTTCAACCCACTAGTTGAACCAGAAAGTTTTTGAGAACCAGCTACCCATTCATACAACACCATCCATATTGATATAACTACATCGTTTATTTTGTAAAGCAGGAAAGTGAGAACAGGTCACCCAATGTCAGATATCAACGTAAAAAAAGGTCACAGAGTAAAATAAATTGAACCTAGTCCATGTGGTGATGATAATGCAAGATAATGTAAACATACATGACTAAAGAAAATTCCACAGATTATGTAAGATCATCCTCCTCGTGTTCATCCTACTTCTTTGACCATTGGCATTTGCAGTACTATGATTAGTATCTATTTCTAATATTCCTTTCTCTTCCACATACCAATTTCTCGTGTCAACGATTAGTTTTCATAAAATAATTAAGCATGCCAATTTAAAGAATTTTAATCATGTTTTCATAAATTCATTACACAATTACACAATTAGTTTTCATAAAATGGTTAAGCATTCAAGAACTCCAACTCTATCACTTACTGGAAATTCGCCTACACATAAAAACTTAACCTCGGATTAATTTTAAAAATTAAAGACATTTTGTTAAAAAAACTACTTAATAGGGATTAAACTTAATAAAAAATAGAGTAGACATCAAATAATTGGTTTCAATCCTCCAAAGTAACTAACAATCATACATATAAAAAAATCATGAAATCAAAGGAATACAAAAAATTGTAATACTTACAAATGAATCGACGAGTGGCAACTCTATTTTTATGTAAAGCCGCGATTCGATTGGGGCTTGAGAGGTGAAGGAGAAGGAGTGAAGGGCTATGGCAGGTGGGGGAGGGCCACAGCAGGCAACGGCGGAGGGCTTCGGCGGGTGGGGGAGGACCACGGCACTAGTTTGGGCCGAAGGGCATCGGATCGTTCGGACGGAAGGGGGATTCGTGCACTGTCGAGAAGTAAAAACTAGGGTTAAAAAGGAGTTCATTCGGGATCGAAAGTAAAAACTTAAATTGTTTAAGTATTAGCGACGGCTGTGACCGTCGCTATTAAGTAATTACGCATGCTTTTATTTTATTTGCAATGTCACATTTTTGAGCAACGGCTTTCGGCCGTCGCTAATAATATTTACGAGAAATTCCTTTTTAATTTTTAATAGCGACGGCCGTGGCCGTCGCTAAAATGATGGAACCCTTAAATTACATTTTAAAACCCTTCAGCGACGGCCGCGACCGTCGTTGAAAGCCACTGCATTAAATTTTTAGGCCACGACCCAGATATAGCCGTCGGTAATAGCCAATTTACAATTGCACGTCTCGGCTTTTAGGGCTATTAGCGACGTTTGTGGGGCTGGCCGTAGGTAATAGGCGTCGCTAAAAATCAAAATTGTTGTAGTGAGTCCTGCCCAAATCTACCCAGACCCTGGACGGCTACCCCAGCTAGCCGCCCCCTACCCGACAGCTCTAACCCATTAGCCGCCCTCCACTTGCACCCCCTTGTCCCAATACTCATTTAGTCAAGCCCCGGAAGCAGAATAGGATTACCTTATATTTTTCACCTCTGTGTACGGTATATCCGTGTCTCAGAGCGGAGACCCCACAAATTTCCCCCGCAAGACGATCAAATCCAACCCCACTTTTTCCTGCTTTTCAAAAAAAGCAGGTGGCGATCACACACACACCGGAATCCCCTCGAGCCGTTGTCGGGCGCCTCGATCAGGAACGATACCCCACCACCCTTCCGAGAGACGATCCAGCCGAGCCCGCCAAGGCGCGCACCGGATCCGAATCACCGAAAAACCCCACACACACGGATTTCCACACTGACAGGGGCGATGCTCAAGCGGTCTATGAATATTTTTTTCGCATGCAGAAGCGGAACCCGAATTGTTTTCATGTGATTGATTTTGATGACAATTTCAGGGTAAAAAATATTTTTTGGGCGGATCCGAGGTCAAGAGCCCTATATGAGTGCTTTTCAGATGTCATTTCATTTGACTCAACATATTTGACCAACAAGTATGATATGCCGTTTGCACCTTTTGTTGGTGAAAATCATCACAGTCAGTCAGTTTTATTTGTATGTGGTTTACTATCCAATGAAAATGTTTCAACCTATGTTTGGCTTTTCAAAGCATGATTGGAGTGCATGTCAGGACATATGCCAAATGCTATAGTGACCGACCAATGCAAAGCAATACAAGGAGTTGTCTCACAAGTTTTTCCTCATTCCCACTACAGATTGTACTTGTGGCATATCATGAAGAAGGTACCTGAGAAACTAGGCAGGTATCATCACTATTTCAGTTAATGTTACATTCTATCAAATCATGTTACATTTTGTTTAACATGTAAAAATTTTGTAGTACATAATGACTCTGTCAGTTAGTTACAGTTTGGATGTTTATCTTTGAATGATGCATATAATTTCATTTTTTGTTTCATTATGCAGTTACAAGAGCTATGATGTCATTAAGAAACATTTAAAGGGGATAGTATGAGTCTTTAACAGTTGAGGTTTTTTATGAACAATGGTTGGAGATGATTTCGGAACACGGTCTTAACAATAATGTATGGCTTTCAAGTCTATTCAATGATCGAACAAGGTTTATGTCAAACAAATATTTTGGGCCGCCATGTCAACCACGCAGAGAAGCAAAAGCATGAATGCATTCTTTGACGACTATGTGAACTCTAAAATGACGTTGAAGCATTTTGTGAAATAGTATGACAATGCTCTGAGAAGCAAGGTTGAGAAAGAGGAAAATGCTTATTTTTATTCCATTAATTAAGCGTTCCATTGCTAACTGATTTTCCATTTGAGAAGCAATTTCAGGAGTCATATACACACGATATGTTTATAAATTTTCAGAAAAAGTTAAGGGGTTGATTTTTTGCAATTTGGTTGATGTAACATATGTAGGTGGTGTGAGATAGAGCAAGTCAGAATGCAGCTTATACTGTGCAGTTCGATAAAATAAGACAGGAGTTTAAATGTGTTTGTTGTCTTTTTTATTTCTCTGGTATCATGTGTAGGCATTGTATTAAAGTGTTGATGCATACCAATACGATGGTAGTTTCTTCACATTACATTTTGGATCGCCAAGGCATAAAACAAAAACATAATTACGTGAAGAACTGTTATGTGGATAACATGTCGAATGAGCAAATGTTAAGGCATCATGAATTATATTCCAAATTTTCAGTTGTTGTTGAGGCTGCAGTTGCATGTGATGAGAAATTTAAATTTTATTCACAATACATGGATTCTTTGCATGATGCGCTGATGAACTTTACAGCTGGGAATGCTAATTGCAGCTCTGCATGTGAAAAAACATTTTCAGATGTAAGTGTGCACTCCCCTACGAAGGTTCGAAGTAAAGGGCGGCCACCGTAAAAAAAAAAGGCAGCCAAGGTTTACAAACCAAAGTCCAAGCACGGGAAGATTTCTGAAAGTAATGTGCAGAACGTTGTGGAAGTGATTTAGATCTTGTCCAATATGATTTAGACCTGCATGGATTTTTATTTCAATTTGTGTAAGAAAGTCGTTATAATGTGATGAACACATTTTTTAGTGTTACGTTTGAGTATTTGATGTAATCTGTTTTTATGAAATGTAACAGTGTTTGAGAGATTTTTAATGATTAATATGTTTAGTGTTACATTACAGATTTGTGTATTGTGTTACATTCAAGTTGCATGCATTACTGAGTGATATATTTAAATGTAACATTGATGTGTGTATTGTGTTACATTCAAGTTGGAAGGATTACTGAGTGATTTATGTAAATGTAACATTAATGAGTGATTGTTAAATTTTAAAAAAAATAATTACACTTTTGTTAATGTTACATAGATGTTTTTACACCTTATGGAAGATCTGAACAAATTAATAGTAAATCTAATTATATAGCAAATCAAATCTGGTTTCAATATCTGCACTTCATATATCAAAATATTATTTGTATCACTTGTTTCATACACAATTGACAAAAAACTATCACTTGTTTGTTCTTCATACAGAACTGACAAAAAACATAAAAAGATCAATCCTCAAGTTGCATTGTGAATAATTTGTGGTCCTCTTATGTGTATATCCGCTTCTTGTTGTTGATGAATTTCTTTACGAGATCCACATTAGTTTCCATAGAAACAATTTAATTTTTGGAATAAGAGGAAGAGTCCACATCCATTTTCACCTTGTATTCTCATTCACCACCTGTCTGAGCAGCAAAAGGTTATACATATATGCAGCCCGTGGGTATACTAACATCGAACCCTCCCAACACCATTGAGAGACTCCATTACTAGTGCATATTGGAGGGTTACTATCCAAAATATGGTCCGCCCAAAAGGAAGGGAAAATATTTTTAATAATCTCACCATTCCAACTCCCCTCATTTATAAAATCTGATAATCTGTAATAAAAAATAGCCACATCCATATTTATAAATATGGGAACGCAAGAGAAAGGAACTGAAGCAAACCAAGGATCATGTAGTACGTCGATGTCTTCATAGGATCCCGACCTTTTTCTAATACATATACGGATCAACTTAAGCCCTTTGCACAAAAGTTTCGATACCATCGATGTTAAAGTTGGGATTTTTATTTCCCAAGGATTACCTGAGTTCTCGTGTTTTATTGAGAGTCCTGTTAAGAAGCGATGGATTGAGGAGAACTCTAAATGCCAGAACTGTCACGCCCTAGGCATCCCCGAGACGTGACAAATATATAAAGCATCAGCTATCATACAAGAGGTCAATAATGACTCCAATAAGTAATACACAAGGCTAATGAAGCAATGACAACTGATAACTTAACTGGAAAGCGGAAGCATAAAAATATCAATAAGTTTGTAACCCAAAACATTATTACAAAGTCGAATACACAATCACTGTCCTGTGAGAGCTAAGTCTAGTCCAAATAAAATACATCAAGTGCCACATGCACGGTTTACAAATACACAAGATTCTAGGACTGCTGATAGCCTTGCACTCGCCAATCCGCCAGACAGGACGCTTCCACGCACGCAAGACCACGCCACAAGGAAGCTCCAGCTCCACGTCCAACAACGCCCCTATAAAAGAAACAGTACGCGAGGGGTGAGCTACAAGCTCAGTGAGTGGCCAGAAACTAAACACCAACACAACAATTCGATACTAAGGCAATTTCCTATCAAGGAAAGGCATGGGTAGAAACCCAACAGGTAACAAGGTCGTGTAGTGGTGTGACAATACCCCGCCCTCGCCCTAGCCCCAACAGGGGTGAACCTAGGGACTTAAAGGACAAAACTTGCTGTTCTACACCGTTCGTCATCCGGTAGCGCTCTCCCGGGCAGCCTCTACCTAGAGCCGACCACGGTCAGTACACTGTCGAGCGCGTCGATGGTACCTACAGGTGGGGGTCCACCCAGGGCGGCTCGTACCTAGGAAGCATCAGACGGATCCAGCGAAGGGGAGAACGATTCACGCTCGCAATATCATTCGGTGGCCTGCCGTCATGTAGCCTCACCTGGTACACTTCCATGATCAGTACATCCGCTTAATGCATCGGGGGTACCTAAAAGTGGGAGTCCTCTGTCAAGGCAGCTTCAACGTCGGGGCCCTGGTATACGACGATATTGGGAGGAACAATTACATGTTCAAAACACGAACCCCATGGGAAAACCAACACACAAGCTGGTGGGTTGAGTATCAACTCGAGCCCACCACACTCACACCAACTCCCTCACCCTCACCCCGACGGGTGACATAGGATTTTGGGAGCAATACCCTCACCCTCACCCCGATGGGTGACATAAGATTTTGGAAAATTGCTCAAACTGACAGATCGAACCAACGCCGACCCACTACACCCTCACCCTCACCCTCACCCCCTGCTCGGGGTGACATAGGCTTTTGGGAGGAATCTAGATTGTTTCTACACCCTTGGTCCACCGGTAGCCCTAATCAAGGGAAGCCCCTACCTGGTATACTCCCATGATCAGCACATCCTCACAAATCGGTAGCACCTACGGATGAGAGCTCTCTGTCAGGCTGGCTGTCTCAACTAGGAAATCCTTACACGGATCCAACGAAGGGAGGAAACCAATCTATACTCACGAATACGATCCTCTTGGATCCGTCATCATCGGTTATCAAACACCGATAAGCGCAACGAATTCTCATTAATTCCCTCCAGGGCGCATAACTCAGATGCGGGGAAGACATTTTATTCTAAGTCTCAACGCCATGGTATGACCCTATAAGAGGTCATACACTTCCCTAAATGCATTAGGCAAGGCTCATGGCCAAATAGGCATATACATAATATGCAACTAATTACCCAAGGATGGCCTACATAAACATGCATACATGGTATCAATCAAGCAAGCACGCAAGTTACAACTTAACATGTGTTGGATAGCACCAACTTAAAAGGGAAGGGTTAAGCGCGATCTGCGCAACAACAGGTGCATGTCAATAATTCCAAGCAAGCCTGAGTCAAGTAGGAACTACATCTACTTACTCAATTCGTGAAAAGAGGGAGGGCGAGAGAGAGGGAATGACTCATCCTCTCTTGAGCTGGTCATAGTTTTGCTCCAACAGATGGGTGCAACAACTATACCACACCCTTAAGTCCTAAATCCGAGGAATATTACGCATACACCCCGTTATTAACCCAAGTTAAACATGCTTGATAAATAGGGGTAATATTTCAAACAAAACTACCTAAGTCATGCCATATTCTATACAATACATAGGCAAGTATAAGGTAGAATAGGGGTTTTACACAATATACGAGCTATACAACCTAGCATGCATGATATCTAGCATATTTAGGGTGCAAATAAAGCCACATGGAAGCGCAAAGCACGACTGCATGCATCGAGCTCTCCCGGAATGGTTGGAATCAAACCACTCACCGATATCCGGATTAACGCACATCCCATCCGACGAGGTCTGCAAGGTGAGGGTACCAAAAGGGGTGAGTAAAATCACATACAAACACATAAAATCAATTAGGGATTCCTAAGGCTTAGACATCCACGCATACGGGCTCGAACGCATGCAAGCATGCACGCATGCACGCGTGTCCGAGCCCTCCGGACACCCACCCGAGAGTGCTGACCCTCGACATGCCCAAACCGGGCACCTGGCAGCCCCGCATGCACCCCCGAGGAGCCCCGGGCGCAGCCCTGGGCTCCCCGCGCGCATCGCGCGCACCCGCGCGCGCCCGCATGCACACCCGGGCGGCCCCGTGCGAGTCCCAACGCGCACCCGGGCGCCTGCACCCGTGCGCACGCCCCCGCGCGCACGCCCGCATGCAGACCCGTGCACCCAAGCCCCAAAACCCTCTCCCATGCCCCCCACAGCACCCCAAACCCAACCACCCCACATGCATACCTCCCCAAGCTCCCAACCATGCATTAAAACCCATTAAAGAAGAGGGAAAACTCACCCAAATGAGAGGGGGAGCGTAGGGGGAGATGTAGGGGCTCGCAAGCGCACCCTTGACCACCTCGACCGCCACCACCGCTACCACTACCTCCATCTTGCTTCCCATGCTTCTTCTTCTTCATTGCTGAAAACAGGGGGAATGGGAGGTCATGAGAGGGTAGGGGATGGAGAAGGAAAGGAACAACAACTCCTCTCACATGCACACATACTAACCTTGATCACTTCCACTTCTTGCTCCACCATCATCCAAGCACTCCTTCTTCTTCTCCCTCACTTAGGCATAAACACAAACACTTGGGGGGCTGAAATCCAAAGGGGAGGGAAAACAATGAGGGGGAGCAAGAGAGAAGGGGAAACAATCCCAACCACACAACAACACTCTAACATACCTTCTTGGACTCCTTTTTGTGCTCCTCCTCCATCACCATCACTTCCTCCACCTAAACCACACACAAAGGACTGGACCAGATCCAAAAGAGGGTCGTGCATTTCGGGGAGCTTAAATAGGAAAGGGCGGGCTGAATGACCGAGCTGTCCTCGGACTAAAAAACTCTGGACAGCCTTCACTTAAACGGCCATAACTTCCTCAATACAGCTCCGAATTGCACGATTTCAATGCCATTGGCAAGCCAAGAAGATTATCTACAACTTTTATGTTATACCTAGATCAAATAACCTCTCCATCTATTCCAAAATCTAGGTTAAACATCTTATAGGACTGCTGCCAGGATTTCTCATCTTCTGGGTATAATCAGAAAAATACCCATAACTTTTGATACACGAATCCAGTTGATCCAATTCCACTTTTGAATGGAAGCTAACTCAAAACTGAACATCTCATGATAATATCAGATTTTTACCTCCTCATCTTAGATTTTAACAAAATCAAATCCGAATACCAAATCAAAACTACATAATTCCAAAAACGTTATCTGAATTAAATGAAAATTTTATGGGCAGTACTAAACGGTACCAGGACCCATAATATGCAGTTATATTTTCAATCAAAGTCCTCAAACCCCAACAGGTAGCTAAAAACTAAAATTTTAGCGACTCCGATCGAAATTAAGACTCTAAATGACACAGGCCTAACATTCTCCCCCTCTTAGGAAATTTAGTCCTCGAAATTTAAAGAAACCCAAAGGGACGACCGAACGTAAAAGTGTCACCCATAGAGTCCCTTGGCTCTGAGTGGTCCGGGAACCAAACCGGTGCTACAACGCACTTTAACCGAAAGAACGGTCTGGGTGCGGAGCCTCTTCTCACATGATCCATAGTCTCGATCAACTGCTCCATGAACGACAAATCCTGCTCGAGGATGAGCAAACCCGCGCCCAGCCTCCCAAACCCTCCCCCAACCCTCCCACATGCACCCAAACTCAAATACCACCCATGCATGCCCTCCCAAGCACCTATACATGCATACAACCCAATAAAAAGAAGAGGAAAACTCACCCAAATGAGAGGGGGAGTGTAGGGGGAGATGTAGGGGCTCGCAAGCGCACCCTTGACCACCTCGCCGCCACCACCACTACCACCACCTCTTCCATCTTTGCTTCCCTTGCTTCATCTTCTTCTTGACATAAACACAAACACATGGGGGGCATATTAGAAAGGGAAAGGGAGGAGAGCAAAGGATGGGGAAAGAGAGAGGGAAATCAACAACAACTTCAACAACAACAACAACTCAACAATACACCCACCTTGGACTCCTTTGGTGCTCCCTCTTCTCCACCACCTCCACCCAACACACACACAAGGGGCTAGACCAGATCCAAAAGAGGGGAAAAAGAGGCCAAGGTCGTGACATTGGGGACCTTTAAATAGGCAAAAGAGGGAGAAATGACCAACCTGTCCTCGGACCTAAAAACTCTGGATAGCCCTCACTTAAATAGCTATAACTTCCTCAATATAGCTCCGAATTGTACGATTCTAATTCCATTGGAAAGTCAAGAAGATTATCTACAACTTTCATGTTTATACCCAGATCAAATAACCTCTCCAACTATTGTAAAAGCTAGGATAAACATCTTACAGGGCTGCTGCCCGGATTTCTCATCTTCGGGGTATACTCGGAAAAATACCCATAACTTTTGATACACGAATCCAGTTGATCCAATTCCACTTTTGAATGGAAGCTACTCAAAACTGAACATCTCATGATAATATCGGATTTTTACCACCTCATCTTGGATTTTAACAAAATCAAATCCAAATACCAAATCAAAACTGCATAATTCCAAAAACGTTATCGGAATTAAATGAAAATTTTATAGGCAGTACTAAACGGTACCAGGACCCATAATATGGAGTTATATTTTCAATCAGAGACCTCAAACCTCAGCAGGTAGCTAAAAACTAAAATTTTAGCGACTCCGATCAAAATTAAAACTATAAATGACACAGGCCTAACAAGAACTGCAAGGATGGCTTTCCGCATGATCTCTGTTCCACGTATATTAAGCCCTCCTGCACTCTTCGGACCTGTCACTGTAACGTTTCGGTATTTTTCGGCCTTATATATTTATTTTAAATATATAATTGAAATTTTAAATTTGATTTTTATATTTCATTTTTTAGATTTGGCGGTGGGCCCAAATGTGTCCAATTTGATTTATAATTATGATAATTATAAATTAATTTTTAAATATTTATTTTATATTTTTCTGTAGATCTTTATAGTGTCAAGATACTTTGGATGAAATTTGGTGAGATTTGGAGTTTGGGAAGTTATGTTTTTAGGATTTTGTGTTAAGTTATTGGGCCCAGGGATCTAGTTGTGAATCCAGAATACCTTTTAATAGCCTTCAGGGATCTATTTATAAATCGGATAGGGATCTGTCTGTAAATCGGATAGGGACCTCATTGTAAACTGGAAACACTTCAGGGGTCGTTTTGTAATTTTGGTAAACCCCTTTAAATAAAATGTTTGGGTTAGGGCTTTCATCCAAATTTCAGAAGGTGTGAAGGGTGGTGATGACCTAACTCTAGATGAAGATGGTAGGTGGTGTAACCGGATCTAAGGTTATCAATGTGCGAGTGTGTAGCGTTCATGCATATGTATCGATTTGTATTGCGTGGACTGGAGGTGAGTGAATGTCTCTATATTATTTGAAAATCATAATATATGTATACATCTTGGCATCATATTATTTTACGATTATGAAATCTATCTTGTATAAAGCATATGGGCATGCTATTATCATATAGGTTGATATTTTTGGATATATCGTATTCATTGAAATTTATGGGATTTATGAAAAATTGTCGCATACTGTATACTTGAAAGAATAAGTGGTTTCGATTGTGCATGCATTAAATCGTCTAGGTGGCTCAGTCTAGGTAGCTGCGGTCTAAATTTTGACCCAAGTCTAGGTGGCTATGTCTACGTAGCCCGATTTCCAAAGTGAAATCTCTGCGGCTAGGTGTCGTTGAAAGCGGGCATGCGTTTGCATTCATAAGCATCGTGAGTATTGACAGTTATTTTTGAGACCATGCATTTTGATATGAGGCTTTGTTTAAGTTATGGTTTATTGAAAATTTATTGTATTTGCAAATATCATTTTTATTGTATTTTGCAAATTATTTTCTTACGATATATTATTAAAGATTATTATTTTGAAATATTTTATTATCGGGACGCCAATGTCCATTCACTGAGCGTGTGGTAGCTCACCCCTCATTTTCTCAATCTTTCAGATTAGTTGTTGATGGTCGTCGATCTCGTTAAGGCATTGGAGGTTGAAGCTCGTATAATGATTTTCGGAGCATTAGACTCATGTAGAAGGTGTTGGTCATTTCTTTGGCATATAGTTGGCCCATCTCCCTAGTAACCATATTTGTATCAAGTTGTGTATTTTTGTATAAGTTATATCCAGATCAAATTGGGAGATTTATGGAATATTTGATGTTTTATTGTTCTCAATAATGAAGTTTATTTTAGCATTATTTTATTATATAACTGGATAAAGGGAAAAAAAATAGAACTCTGATATTCGAAGATTTAAGGTAACACAACCGGACTTCGCGCTTCAAAACGGAGTCGTGGGTTTGGGGGCGTTAAGGAGTGGTATCAAAGCGTAGGTTCAACCCTCGGACTGTAGGTTATGGATATATTAGTTTGTTTAGAGCTTAAGTTTACGATTCCTTGTAAGCTTGGGCTTAATTATCCTCTGGAGTTATGGAGTAGATATATTTTTATCTGGCTCTGATACAAAGTGGTATCAGAGCATAGGTTTAACTCTCGGATTGTATGTCACGCCCCAGGGCGGCCGTCCCCGAGACGTGGCAAATATATAAATGATATCAGCAATCCATAAACGAAATCAAATAAGGACTCCACAACATCAAAGGCAATAAAGCAATAGCCATGTAACTGACATCAAATATATACAAATAGCGGAAACTCAAATGACTAAGTCTATAATTCAAAGACATATTACAGACCAGAGTACACAATCGACTGTCCTGTGAGAGCCAATATATACAACAACAGACATCAACCGTCTACATACCGTGCACAAGCACAAGTATAATACATACAATGAAAAGGGAATGCTGATAGCCTCTCACTCGCAAGACATCCAACGCGAACGCGGGTCTCCTACTCGTATTGCGCCAGGGGGGCTCTTCTCTTGGATCCGACTCAGCGTCAACTGGAGGGAAACAAACATATGCGAGGGGTGAGCCACACGCTCAGTGAATGAAACAATTCATGCATCATAACCCATATAACTTCAAATAATCATTCAGATCCCTCACCCTCACCCTCACCCCGAAGGGTGACCTAGGATTTGGGAAAACTAACTACACAAGCTGGTGGGTCGAGTATCAACTCGAGCCCACCCCACACACTCCAACACCCTCACCCTCACCCTCACCCCGACGGGCGACATAGGATCTTGGGAGCAATACCCTCACCCTCGCCCCGACGGGTGACATAGGATCTTGGGAAATTGCACAAACTGGCAGATCAAACCAACGCCGTCCCATCACACCCTCACCCTCACCCCCTCCTCGGGGTGACATAGGCTCTTGGGGAAGAGGTCGATTGTTCTACACCGCTCGTCATCCGGTAGTCTCTCCCGGTGTGGCCCATACTACCTGGCAGCCTCCCGGCACCTCACAGGGTTCAGGCCTCTACCGGACTAGCCTCCCAAGTCCACTATTTCTGCTATATGGGCACACCAACAAGCGTCGTGGATAGTATCTGGGAGGGCTCCTCACCGGACTCTACTACGCCGGGTAGTCTCTACTCGGAACCGACGAGGGAAGAACACTTGACACCCGCGAATACGATCCCTAAGGATCCGTCGTCATCGGTTATCAAACACCAATAAGCGCAACGAATTCTCGTGAATTCCCTCCAGAGCGCATAACTCAGATGCGGGGAAGATATTTCATTCTAAGTGTCCATGCCATAGTATGACCCCATAGGTGGTCATACACTTGCCTAATCTCATTAGGCAAGAAAATATAGCCTAAGCATGCATTTAATTCTTAACAAGAAGCAAAGATTAATCATGGAAGCATCTTAAATTAATTTCAAGACATAATATTTCCTAAGGCATGCTTATACCTATACCTCCTTATCTGTTTAATTAAATTAAACTAGGTGGGGACATGCATAGGTCGGGTTTATACTAACATATGACGTGTCTAGGCATGCATGGCTCCTATGCATGATACAGGGATGTATAAAACCTAGCATACAACATCTAATCATAGCATGGGTGCATTCCTAGCCTAACAGACAATATCATGCATATATCTACAGTATATCGCATATTATACACCGTTATGGTACCCCAGGGGAGGGCGACGCACTCCAACATGCATCGAACGCCTCCCAACTGGGCTGGATTGTCCCACTCACCGCAATCCGGGTCGATGCGTGACCGTTCGCCAAGATCTGCACGACAAGGGCATCAAAAATGTGAGTATAACTACATAAAAACACCTAAAATTACCCAAAAATGCCAAAGGCTTAGATATGCACGCATACGGGCTCGCACGCATACGAGTACGCGCGTACGCACGCATATCCGAGCGCCCCGACACCTACCCGAGCCCCCGGGCAGCCACACGCGTGGCCCCCGCACACATGCGCACGTGCACGCACACGTGCACGCGCTCCCGCGCCCGTCCGCGCGCTCAAATGCGCTGCCCGCGCGCCCCCAGACGCGCTGCCGCGTGCGCGCACCCGCACGCGCGCACTGCGCGCCTGTCCGCGCCCGCTCACAGCCCCGCCTGTCCCCCCGCGCGCGTACGCGCTCGCGCGCCCACGCGCACGCGCACACATATGTATCGATTTGTATTACGTGGACTGTAGGTGAGTGAATGTCTCTATATTATTTGAAAATCATAATATATGTATACATCTCGGCATCATGTTATTTTACGATTATGAAATCTATCTTGTATAAAGCATATGGGCATGCTATTATCATATAGGTTGATATTTTTGGATATATCGTATTCATTGAAATTTATGGGATTTATGAAAAATTGTCGCATACTGTATACTTGAAAGAATAAGTGGTTTCGATTGTGCATGCATTAAATTGTCTAGGTGGCTCAGTCTAGGTGGCTGCGGTCTAAATTTTGACCCAAGTCTAGGTGGCTATGTCTAGTAGCCCGATTTCCAAAGTGAAATCTCTGCGGCTAGGTGTCGTTGAAAGCGGGCATGCGTTTGCATTCATAAGCATCATGAGTATTGACAGTTATTTTTGAGACCATGCATTTTGATATGAGACTTTGTTTAAGTTATGGTTTATTGAAAATTTATTGTATTTGCAAATATCATTTTTATTGTATTTTGCAAATTATTTTCTTACGATATATTATTAAAGATTATTATTTTAAAATATTTTATTATCGGGACGCCAATGTCCATTCACTGAGCGTGTGGTAGCTCACCCCTCATTTTCTCAATCTTTCAGTATATTTGTTGATGGTCGTCGATCTCGTTAAGGCATTGGAGGTTGAAGCTCGTATAATGATTTTCGGAGCATTAGACTCATGTAGAAGGTGTTGGTCATTTCTTTGGCATGTAGTTGGCCCATCTCCCTAGTAACCATATTTGTATCAAGTTGTGTATTTTTGTATAAGTTATATCCAGATCAAATTGGGAGTATTATGGAATATTTGATGTTTTATTATTCTCAATAATGAAGTTTATTTTAGCATTATTTTATTATATAACTGGATAAAGGGAAAAAAATAGAACTCTGATATTCGAAGATTTAAGGTAACACAACCGGACTTCGCGCTTAGAAACGGAGTCGTGGGTTCGGGGGCGTTAAAGTGACAACCTCCCAACTAATGGAATGAATTTTCTTTCCATCAGTACTTCCTTTCTAAAAGAAAGAGCGAATATATTTGTCCACTTGCTTCGTTGGCCCTACTGAATGGGCCGCCTCATATATCAGATAAACAGGTATGTAGATACCCTAATTTTGATCATCCAAAGAAAAAAATTTACTTCCAGTAATATTTAGAAATGACCACAATTGGACATCTAAAAGGAAAAAAACTTTGAAAATGGAACAAAAAAATCCTGACCAAACACTTGGAAAAATTAAATGACCAGAGAGAGTGCGGCTAGTTGAAAGTAGCCGCCCCTCATTGGGCGGCTAGTCTCAACTAGCAGCCCCTCAAACCGCCCCCACCGCTTCCTTTGGATGGCACATAAAGCCGCATTAAATGCTGATGATTGCAGCGGATTCTTCCCTTTAGCCGCCCCATCTCGGCCGGTAAAACCTTAGTAACCAATTTAGGCCACCACTTGTCAGAAATGGGACATTTGACAGGTCATACCTGGACAAATGTCAAAAGAACAGAGAATTAATGGAGGGTCAAATCAATCACCATATTATCCAATTTGATCTATTGTCCAGTGGACACTCCCCTGCCTCATTTTTACTATAAATAGGGGGCATCCAACTCTTTTTCTACTCATCACCCATTCATTCCCAATTCAAATCAACACATATTTCCTTCTCAAGCCATACCCACACTCACAAACCCTCCCCCATTTGAAATCCTAGAGAGAAAGAGAGTCCTATTTGTGAGTAGAAAACTCAATTCCTACACAAAAACCACTCTCCAAATCCACTCTCCAAATCCACTCTCCAAAACCCAGGTTAAACCTAGCTTAGCCTCAGCTAAACCCTAAATCCATTTCCTACCCAGGTGCTATGCAAATCGAACCAAACACCAAGCAACTAAACTCTCATTAGTTGACCTTCACCTACACCCCGACTTTCAAAAACCTCCTTTAGCAAGTTCCCGAAGTAGAATAGGATTTCCATTTTTCACCTCTGTGTATGGCATGCCTGTATCCCAGAGCGGAGACCCCACAAACTCCCCCATGAAGCGATCAAATCCGACCCAACATTTCTTGCTTTTTGAGAAAGCAGGTGGCAATCACAAACACCCCTGAATCCTCCTGGGGAGCTGTCAGACGCCTCAGCAAGGAACGAAACCCCTCCCTCCTTTCAAGAGACTATCCGACCAAGTCAGCCAAAGCACGCACCGGACCCGAATCACTTAAGAACCCCCATACATGCTCGCAAGACCAAAGAAAGAGGCCCCTTCTCCGGAGGCCCCTCTGAAATCCGATATTGACAAGGTAGAGCTGCCAAAACATATTTAATAAGAACAACTATGCCTACCAAAGTCAAGGTTGAAGTCTTCCACCGTTGCAATCTATGTTGCAACTTTAATTCAAGGTCCGCTTGTGTGCTTCGTTGTACATTTCTTCCAAAAACTTGTACCCTGAGGTATCGCCAATTTGGCAAAGCAGCTTGTATACCCACCACTCTTCGCATCCACCTCTGGAATCTCGGTGAAACATATGGAGAAAAATGCACCGAGCTCTTATATCAGCTTACAATCAGCCCATTGATTCAATTGGCTTGTTGAAGTGTGTCACGAATCGTATAGCACTGTGCTGGTATAGTTGTGGTGACAATTACAAATCATCAACATATAGAACATGTGTGATTACTGATGGGTTGTTGTAACCATTTAGTTGAGCATGTGGTTGATACCCAACAAGAGCTCCCCTTTGATTTTGTTGCCTCAACAATGACGATAATACCTCTACAACCAAGACAAAAAGATAGGGTGACAAAGGATCCCCTTGTCGCAGCCCTCTTTGTTAATAATCCATGAAGTTGGAGTCCAATTGATGAGGACTGCCATTTGTGATCGGGTGTGACACACTTTTTCATCCACCTAATCCATTGAGCAGGAAAAGAAAACGCCCAAAACATGAAAAAGACTCGACCACTCAATCGAGTCATAAGCACTAGCTAAATCCATCTTCACAGCCAATAAAGCATGCCGGCCTTTCTGAACTTGTAAAGAATGCATAATCTCCCTTACTAACAATAGATGAGCATGAATTGATCTATTTGTAACAAACGCTCCTTGCTCCATTCCAACTAAATGTGGAAGAACCTGTTTCAGTCTTCTAACTAGTATGTGAGACAAGATTTTATACTTTATGTCACACATGCTGATTTGCCTGAATTCCTTGAGGCACACTGCCTGCTGTTTTTCGGGTATAAGTGCGACATATGATTCACCCCATGATAAAGGTAGTTGGGCCGTTTCATGAAAACTGTGAAGGGCTCGATTAAAATTGATTAGAGAATTCCCCAAAACTGTTTATTAAATTCAGCCGGATATCCATCAAGACCCAAGGCTTTGTTTGCTGGAAGTTGCTAAACAACCATGTCCACTTCCTCTTCTGTAAATGGTGCTATCAGTTCTGCAGCCATCTGAGGAGTGATCTTAGTCTGAAAGAGACCCAGTGGGAGCTGTTCTGTGAAGGCCTATTTCGAGGTCTAGTGATCATTGAAGTAGCAGTTATCCATTGAAGAGATTAAACCAAATTTGAGAGAAATGCAGACTCTGGGTGAAAAAAACACTGAACCAACTGAGACTGGATCAGAAGAGCAAATTTCTCAAGATAGTGAAGATGATTCAAATGATAAATCTAGTGATGAGGACAGTGATGTGGGCATTGGTAATGAGAGTATTGGAGGTCAGGAAACAGATGATGTTGATGGAAGAGAAGAAAATTTTGATGTTGTTGTTGATATTGCTGATGATGGTGCTGTTGCTGATGATGGTGCTGGTGCTGATGATGGTGTTGTTGTTGATGATCAAGTTCCTGATGGTGCTGACATATCTGATAATGAGGTTAAGGGCAGCAAAGACAATGGGCATTCACCAGTGGATGTTCATACTACACCAACCAGGCAATCCTTGGAAGATGAAATTTCTGAATTGAAAACAATTATAGCAACACATGGGGAAGACTTGCTTGTACTTCTTGATGAAAACAAGAATCTTCGGATCACGGTGAAAACAAATGTACACAATATAAATGGTTTTTTCTTGGAGTGCGGGACACTGAGGAGAAAAAATCGTGAATTAGTTGAACAGTTGGCCAATATCAGACACGAGAACGCAAGATTGCAAGAACATGCCTGCACAGGTATTTGTGAAATCAACAAGCTTAAGGATCAAGTTGTAAAATATCAACAGTTAATGGATCGAGAAGCAGAGTATCAAAGGGTAATTGAAGAGCAAAAGAAAACAATCTCAGACTTGAAAGATGATGCCTCAGTGCACAATATCACCCAGAGGTCAGCGATGGATATTGAAATGATCTACCTAAGGGAAGAAATCAATGTGAAAAATAACATCATAGCATAGCAGGTTGTGTTGATTGATTATCTTAAGAGTCAGATGTCAGCAGAAGAAATCAACCCACTTCAGGTTGTCCCCTTCGATCGCATAGTCCAGACCTCCATTATGTGAAATCTAAAGTGAACCAGATAAAAATGAAGAAAAACATTTTTCCAAGTTAATGATTAAAAGAATAAAATTGAAAGGTCGAAAAGGGACAAGAGACCCTGAATTTGAATACTCAAACGCTGAAAAAAAAAGGCAAGAGAAAAGCTATTAAAGCCCCACTAGAAAAAAACAAAAAGTCAAAATTCTCTTTCAAACTTCCAAAGAATGTTGTTACAAACACCCTTGCTCATAAACACATTAAACAATTGAAGCATGTAGTAGGCATCACATCTGGAAGGTAAGAATCTATGTCATGTGTATAAAAGGTTAGTCTTTTCATTGTAAACTATATAATTACTGTAACATTGACTTTGTATAAATTTTCATCTATGCAGTGGACCAATATGGCAGGACAATCTTGTAGTGATACATTTTGAAGACGTGATGCCCATTTTAATGGAAGATGAAATATCCAGTAATGTGAGTATCAAATGTAACATTAGATATACAAATGTAACAAGCATATCTAAATGTAACAGTTATTAGTGAAATGTAACAAATTTATGTAATGCAGTTTACTTTGTTACTTATTGTGTACTGCTATGTATCATCAATCTAACTGTTTGTAAATGTTATATATGTTTAGGTCATTGATGCATATATAGAGATCTTATATGAGGAGCAAGGTGTCGCATCAAGAGATAAACGATCTTCATTTTTTGTGTCGGCCAATATATCACATACATTGCATAATGAAAAGCAACAACACTTGTTCAAGATCCTGGTAAAGGATAAGATAGACCTTGATCTATATCAATAAATTCACTTTCCACTACAAAATCAAGGGCACTGGACATTGGATGTGTACGACATAGTGGATAACACATGGAGGCATTACAACTCTCTACTTCAAGAATATGCGGACGTAGACATACATCTTCAATTGGTTAAAAATTAATAATTCCTATTTAATATTTTATACCAATATGATTTATTATCATAATTGATTTATAAACACATGTTTTCTAAATTTAAATAAACAGATGAATACATTCATACAACATTTCAGTTGGATCAAATTGGGTCAGATGGTATCCGTGAAAGATGCACCACAGCAGCCTGATTTTTTGTAAGTCTAAATACACAGTCATAAGTTTTAAAAAACATAGTATTGACCTTTTTAAACTGGGGATTTTATGTTTTATTGCAGCATTGAATAAGGAGCAGTGATCTTTCATATTATGGCTCAACATGTACATCAAGGACAATACCAACACACATGACTCCACAGATGTGCAGATCCATGCGAAGAAATTTTTGGACTCACAAGGTGTTCATCTAGACTTGAGGTGTCCTTTGTGTGTAGAACACCCTGAGACATCTTTTCATATATTTAGGGATTCCCTGTTCACAATAGAGTGTTGGAGAAATCTGTTGAACTATTTATATCCACCTATAAGGGTTTGAAAGGTAGAGTCCTGGCTGTAAGTTTTTAACAGTTAGATTTGGTTGAGGAGACCACATGCTATTTCAAAGGTGGTGTTATTTGCATGTCTTTGTTGGCAAGTATGGAAATCTAGAAATTCTGTCATTTTTAAAGGAACATATATTCCTCCTGTGGTGGTTGCCCAGCGTGCTGTAGCAATGGCAAGTGAATGTATAAGGTGGCTTCCCCATAAGATAGAGCAACCCCCTGTTTCTTTTTGGAAAATAATTCCATCAAAGCCATACATAAAGCATGCTGGTGAATATTACTACAGGAAATGTGTATGTAGTGTCAGATGGAAGTGTTGATCATAATTCTCGATTGGCTGGAGCTACATATGTGGTTTTTAAGGACTCTCCTCTGCACATATTGGGGGTGGGTATTAGCTGAATGTGGTCCACTCCATTGCGCATGGAGGTTGAAGGTATTTGTTTAGGAATTCAATTTGCTAGAGGACTGGGCTTGACTAATATTCATATATGTAGTGATGCAGAATCTTTAATTTAGCTTTTGAAAGGTGACAATCGGGGCCCTCTGCAAATACAGAATTGTATAGATCAAATTCGGAAGCTGGATTGGCAAACTAATTTGGTTCAATTCCATAAAGTCTCTCGTGCATGTGTTAGATCACCGAAGGGACTAGCAAGACAAGCCGCGAGAAGACAGTTTGCGGGATCTTCGTTGAGTCTGAAGGAAGATTGCATACGTTTATGGATATCACCATATATAGCTTCCTCATATATGTGTATATAGGAGGTTAATAGAGGGTATAGTTCTTAATATGCACTTAATATATGGATCCAAGGGCAGTGCCTCTCCGAATGGTGAGATGACCCCGCCTATTTCCTTGGATCTCCAAGGGAGACTAGAGTGTCTCAACTTATCAGAAACGGGAAATGGCGCAAGTCCCACCACTGGGCATCAAACCTAGAACATGTTTGGGATCAAATCCTTCAAGAGGAAGTGGGTGGGCACCGGAATTGACACCATGATCTGGCCACCAAGCTACTCGGGTGTCCTCTCCACTTCAATGGCCTAGGAGGTAGTCAAAGAAATGGGTCCAATCCTCGACTGGACAAAGTGGCTTTGCCTGCCCCACCAAGCAGCCAAGCACCTGCCACAAGAAAATCCCCTACCCTTGGCATCCTCTACCGACGTGAGCTGCTAAGAGTCACCACTTGCAAACTCCGCAACTAGGAAATCGAAACAGGAACCCATCTATTTCTATCTTGCTCCTACTCGGCTTTCATATGGACTTTCATCATACACAAACTTGGTGGAAAGAGGGCTCGCAGAACCGACTTAGCCGACTTCATACTTTGGCTTAAAAGTTGTTTTCCGGTGGGTGCTCCAAAGGTAATCATGCAAGCCATGATGACCTCAACTATTTGGTGGATCTGGAAGGAGCATAATTGTAGACTAAGACATGGCAAAATGAGGCACAAAACAGAAACATGCAGGATGGTCATGGAGTCGGTACAACTTTTACTTCAGGGGAAGACTTTTCAGGAAGACCTCATTCCGACGTTGAAAAAATTGCATCTGAATGGGGCATAGACATTGTGCAAAAAAGGGTGTCGATCACACACATCAAATGGTCCCATCCCGATTTTGGATGGGTCAAATTTAACTCAGACGGTTCCCTAACAACAGATAGAGCAGGTTTTGGAGCGCTCCTTCATGATCACTCGGGCGCCTTCTTGGCGGGTGTTGCGGTTCAGTCCCCAAAGGCCTCCATCAACCTGCTAGAGCTCCATGGAATCCCAGTGGGCATCACACTGGATGTTCAAAAAAATTCTCCCAACTATGGATCAAAGGCGACTCCTCAACGGCGATATCCTAGGTCATGGAGAGAGGTTCCCCTCCCTGGAGAGCCATTCGCACCCTTGCGGCGATATTCCATTCCCTCCGATCATTCGTCAACTAGAAAGCCTCTCATATTGGACGCGAAGCTAACCAATCGGCGGACCTCTTAGCAGCTTGGCATACACAGGATGGTGAAGCTCACATTCCGGTGAGCGCAGTGTGGGAGGAACTTCACAAAGCTCTACATCTTGATGCAACGGAAATAGTATATGAGAGAACCATATACGTTTTGTTCATTTTTGCTAGTTTTGAATTGGGCACACTTTGGCCAGGTCCTTTTGTAGTGTATCGGGGATGCAAAGCAGTTGGCTCTGCTTTTTCCTCCTGATGTATTACAGGTGATCTCTCCTTTGTATAGCTCCTTGTAAATCTTTTTGTGTACATTCTTATTAAAATAGCAATACAAAAACTTACTTTTACCCTCAAAAAAAAATGTAAACTCTAATTTTGCTCTTTTGAATAAATGAGCCCAGTTTGGGCCTTCCCAACAAAAAGAAAATTAATAACTAAGGGTAAATTCAAAAAATGAAAATGTTACAAACGAACGAACCTGAAAACGTAAACATTCACTTAGAGTCCGTTTGGAAACACAGATTGAAAAGTAGCTTTTAGAATAAAGCTGTGTTTTTAAGATGATTTTGACCAAGTACTTTTATAAGCTGCTTTTCTTTTAATTCATAAATCATGTTTGTTTTTGGTAACTGAAGCTGCTTATTTGCGGTTAAAAAACTGATCATGTTTGGTTACAAATCAGGTTTTTAATAAAGTCCATATGCCATTTTACCAATATACCCCCGTCTTCATCGTTCCCAAGCACAGGAGGACCCATCTTCATCAATTTCCCCTGCATTCCCTACCGATTTGATTTTTTTTTCTTCCAATTTTGCATTTTTAACTAGATTGATTGGATAACCTTCACATACATACAAGCTTCTATCTGCATTGTTTGAATGGATTTTGTGTGGGCATATCATCCCAATTTGATTTGTTGAACAAATTTGCCCTTCATTGAAGCCCAAGTTGTTCATCAATGTTTCACAGTTTTAAATCATTCCATACATGCATAATATTATGACATTTGGTTGGACCTATTTAGTTGTAACCATTACATGATATTGGACATAGGGATGGGTTCAGTTTTTTAGAAGACACCGACACTCTGTGGACGGAGATCTTATCATCGGTGAGTTTTTTGACCGGCTGGAACACCTTCACTCCCCTCTCCGGTGATAGCTACACATTTGGTGGTAACATTATAGGGTTTCAAAAAGGGGGAGAAAAAAAATGCTCGACGAGAGGAGAGAGATGAATGGCATGAGTATATTAAAGGGGAGTAATTGGTGGGTTTAATTAGGGTAAAAATGTCATTTGGCCAAGACAGATGGATTTCAAAAATACCGATTCCCCTAAAAGCAGACATTTTCCGCTTTGAAAAACATGACTTTCAATGCACTTTTTAACCCAAATCATCTGGTTGATTTTCAATTAAGTTCGAGTGTTTGGCAAACCATTTTTGACTTTTTGATTAATCCAAAAGCAAAATCTACACAAACCTGGTTGCCAAACGGGGCCTTAGTATAATAGAATAGATTTACATTAAAATATTGAGATTAATTTGGTAAATATGAATATGATATTATCATATTTATATATATACACACACACACATATATATATATAAAGAGATAGTTTTTTTCTCCTTATCCAAATATAAAATTAATAAAAATATTTTTCCATTCTTAACCTTAATATAAAATCAAATATAATTAATAACTAAGGATAAATTCAGAAAAATGAATATATTACAAAGAAACGGGTTTAAAAATTTAAGTTCTTTCACTTAATATAATAGATTTACATTAAATTATTAATTAAAAAAATAAAATTCCGTTGCCGGGACTTGAACCCGGGTCTCTCGGGTGAGAGCCGAGTATCCTAACCAACTAGACTACAACGGATTTGTGTTGTGGTTTTTATATTTACTTTTTAATACTATATAATAGATTTTATTTTATGCTCCAATATGATATAACCAAACTCGCTCTAACCCTATATTATATCATCTTAAACACACTTTGTCTCGCATGTTAGGTCAAGCATCAAAGAATCACATATTATAAATTATTAAATATATTATTTATAAACTAACATATTGTTGAGGAACACACCGAAGAGTGGATCGTGATGAAGGATTGGCAAAGAAGACGGGTGACGGGTCGTTGGAGAAGACGTTGGAAAGTGGAAGAAGATTGTTGGAGAATAAGAATGAGATTCAACACTGGTGTGGTTCCTACCACAAATCTTTCGGCGCTCAAACCAAAACTCATTTCATAGCCGAAAAAAAGAAATATTAAAAACCAAAATCAGAGAAAATGAATCGTGTACCTTAATTTTTGGGCTGTGACCTCCATTTCTAGATAAATCCTTGCTTGCCAAACACTCATAGTGATATAATGATAAGGACACATTTTATGTTTTGTTGAGGCCATGTGATAATATTAATTTTTGCATATACAGGTATCAGAATATGATTTGAGCGTGCATGTAGATAGTTAAATAGTCCGTTTTTTATGACATTAAAACAATATGGCAGTAAAATCACGCCACATAAAAATTAGAATTTATTTCAAAATAAATATGTTAAATTGCTATATTAGATAAATATCATAAAAGTTTATATATAAACTCCTTATATTAAATCACATAACTCACAAAAGTTTCATCAAATCTTTATCTAGTATTGGACCAATTTAAACTTAAACCTAGAATCTATGTCCAATTTATCCATCAGGGTGGAGTGAGACAGAGGCCAGTATGGAAAATTATGCAATTCATACCCCGCCCCAACAGGTTCAGGGCTAGTGCAAGATCGATCCTTCAGTCTACAAATGAACAAGCATGACTGATGAAAATGCCAAGGACAATCATTCCTACCTTTTGCAATTTCAATATTCTTTGAATTTTTTATACTTACCTAATGAAACGCATACCTTCACAATTAAAACATATACCAATGAATTGAATGCATACATTTTTATATTTTTCATAATAAAGGTAATACCAACCTACTTTAGAAAAAGAATATACTAGGTTAAGAACCCCTTGAATGACCTGTATCAACACCCAATAAATAGTAAGCAAAGATTAAAAAAAGAACTCATTTGCTTTCCACCAGGACATCAAGTTGACCAAGTAACACCAACCACTGCATGTATGAACCTGCGCTCTCGTGGAAAAATGAAGAGGCATGACACAAATAAACAGATATAATGAAAGTTCAACAAGCACAAAAAGTCTACATTCATCCATAAAAGAATCTCTTACAGAAAAAACTAGACATGGAATACAAGAAAACATAGCCAACTATTTTGCCTGTCCAACCCAACGCCAGTCTAATTTGAGCAGCAGCCAACTCTCTTCAATGCTGAGACATCATCCTTGACATTTATCCTCTCCCCCTTGTTGGGCACCGATGAAGCAGCATCATCACCGGCCTCGACCACCCTCTTGCTCACGATGCGATAGATCTGAGTCAATACTTCCGCAAAGGCATTTTCAACATTAACTGATTCCAGTGCTGATGTCTCCATAAAATAGAGGGATTCACGCTCTGCAAAGGATTTTCCGTCTTCGGTTGAGACAGCCACGAGGTGGCGGAGATCGGACTTGTTGCCGATGAGCATGACAACAATGTTTGGGTCCGTGTGGTCTCGGAGTTCCCTTAGCCACCTCTCGCAGTTCTCAAATGTGGCGTGTCGGGTGACATCATAGACGAGAAGCGCTCCAACGGCTCCTCGGTAGTAGGCAGACGTGATGGCTCGGTACCTATGGTCGGAATGAATCAGAAAAGAAGAGTGCATTTATAAAGAGAGAATGAAAATAAATATGAACTGTTGTACTCGAATGGAGTCGTGAAATTTCTCCAGGAGTCTTCTACAGCACAAATTATTTCTTATAAACTCTGCTATTGTTTTTCGCATGGTGCATTTGCAGATTTACTATCAATTCACCAAGTGGAAGATAACTGGATGTTTTCTCTACAAATCGTGTTTGAAACAGACTACCAAAATTCCAGAACAAATTAAACTGTCCAAGATAGATGATCAGACAGAACCACAGTGGAAAACTCAACCTGGTTTACATGGTATGATCCTTGATAATACCATGATGTTTGAATAGGTCCATTGCAAAGTGTACAAAGAAAAAAGTCCAAATGCAGAGAAATGTACATCTGATCCCAGAAACAATAATACAAAATGCCTACGGTAATATATAATAGAATAAAAGACGAACCTCCAGACATTTCAATTCTTTAATATGCTTTTATATGATGTGCTGTGCAAGCTTTTTTATGTCCTGAGGAATGAATTTGTGTTGGTATAATGGTTGTACACCCTACGGAAGAATAAAAAACTTCAATCTTCAATTGTTAAATTGCATGGTAAAAAAATTATATGCATATTGTATTTCTCAAACAGTTAGTAGCGATATAATATTAGTATCCCTAAATCACCACCTCATCACTTATCATCACAAGGAACATTTTAATCCACATTTGACACACTAAGCATATGAATTGAAATTAGTAGGTTGTACATCAGAAATATTAATTCCGCTCAAGGAAGTATTATAACTAGAAAACGCTAAAATAGAAAATATTGTCAGGATTGGAACTGGTCTAACAATGGCTTGAAACAAGCAATGAGTAAACTGGCACATATTTTGCAAGAAACTCAGAAACTAGAATCTTGACTACCGGATGAAGCATTGGCTAATAAGTGGAAAGAAAATTCTATAGCATCAAACTGGGCTACATCCAAACCTGCATGGTAATTTTTAAAAAGGTGAAGTCACTTTAACCATTGATTTTTGTCAGTATCATCATTTGTTAGAGATATACTATGCGTGGTACCTTCAACAGGATATTTGTGTGGGTGAAAATAATTTAACATGGAAGAAACAATTAAATGTGAACAAAGATTTCAAAAGTTAGCCATGAATAGGCCAACAATCGTATATATTGGAATGGTCAGTGTAGATTATAGTACAGTTTGTCTTGTGTGTATGGTATGTCCAAAAAGCAAACAGCTGTCATTTGAGTAGCTCCTGCTCCCCATTCCAGGTATTGATAGGCCAGTTGTTTCCTTCTTGCAATTTGTGTGAGTATACTCAATTGACAAATGAACCCCACTCTATGGGTAGCATTTCTTGAACTTTTGGGAATTTCAAACATAAAATCATATGAAAGAAAATCTGACCAAGATGCATATAGCTAAAACTTTTTTAAAACCAAACAAGAAAACAAAATTTAATAATTTTCCTGGTAAAAATACAGTCAAATATAACAATAGCTTAAATAGACCAGCTTGTTCTATCACTAGGGCCTCCACAGGAACATTGGATCACTGAAATGGAGCATATATATGAAAAACTATTCTTATGCATACAAAAAATAGACCTCGAAGCTGGCTTTACAACCACCTGCGATTGAGACACAAAGAGCCACTTGGTTGCCTCTCTGGTATTAATAATAATTTTTTAAATGTTTAATCACTGGATTGTACACACTTACACCAAAATAGTGATCATCAAATATATACTCACATCAGCTTGGGAATAGGAAAAATAGAAAGAATGCCCTTGAAAGAAGGCTTATCATGCAGGCAGTGAGCCTCGCAGATACAAAGAATGCAAGATAAACACTCTGCATAGAATAGATAATTCATAGATAAAGATCAATTAGATCAGCTGAAAGCAAAAAAGCTATGAACACTACAACAGCATAGTATATCAGGGAATATGGAAAGTGGCCATATCAATGTTTCATTACCCGAAGTCATATGACGAGTAGCACCTTAATTAAATTTGACAAAAAAAAATTAACATACTAGATATCACAAACTGAGCAGACACAAAAGAGAAAAAAATAAAAGAAGCCAAAGTACAGATTACAAGTCCGAATAACCAGAAGTATGCAACCATATCATATACAGAACAGAAAAGACACCATAAAATCATAAACAAGATCAAGAAGATCATACCAATTTCTTGATAAGGCACAGACCCAAATAGCAAGGGGACATGGAGAAAGCTCCCATCTTCAACTCAAGAAAATCACTATCCAAACCATACTTAGATCGGTTTATCATATGATTTAAACAGTACTGTATTCACTCTCTTCAACAGACAAGCAAATGGATATGGAAACATGGGTGTGTTGGCTAAGCATAATAAAGGGTTGATTGGTAAATGGCTACATAAGGAGCCATATGGTATAACAAAATGAACCACAAAGGGATTGAATCCTTACTATTACCCCTAATCTGTAAAGCTGTACCAATTAGATGTGCTATCTGACCTCATCTAAAACATATCAAGTAGATTGTTTTATTCATGTCAATTTAAGCAGAATGGATTAGCAACTCACTTGAAACGTATGAATTGAAATCTACAGAGTTATCCAAGCCATGCCATTATGAACCAGACTAACTCAGTAATGACAAGTCAGAATATAACAGAGAGAAACTACAACCAAAAACGTCAGCGTATCCTGTGGATGATTAAGCACTATCAGATCAGATTATGTTGATAGCCTTTCTGTTACGTAGTATGCTTAAACTAAGGCATAGGACTAAAAATAATGAAAAAGAACAATAACAACCAATCCTTTATATGAAAATTTGGGTTTGTCTACATGATTCATTTTTCATCATTCAACTCTACTAAGGATCAAGTCCTCCAAACATGTATAAAAGTTCTGTCCTTCATTCTTGTCATCCATTATCCTTGAAGGTCCCTCAAGGACAACCACATCACTCCTCCTAATCAGTGCATCCATTTGTCTACATTGTATTTGTCCAAACTCTGACATATACCCATTTCTTATTCTATCCTTTTTTGCTTAGCCATTCATGCATTTCACCTATACTCATTTTTCTAAATAGAATGTTTTAAATGCCCAAAACTCTGACATATAAAGCATTGCTGGCCTTATAACCAACTTACATCCTCCTAAGCATGCTTAGTAACTTTATTTATAGCTAATCCAAAAAGGTATGAACTCAATGATGATCACTTATGTAAACCTATTATGATTTTTCTTTTCCATCATAAACATTTTTTATCCATAGTTAATTCTAAAAGGTATGAACTCAATGATGATCATTGATGTAAACCTATTATGATCTTTCTTGTCCATCATAAAACATTTTTATGTGACCTTTCTTTTCCATCAAAACATTTTTGTCTTCACCATTGATGCACTTAATATTACCTAAATCTCTATTCTTTCTTTCTCTTGCCCCTGCATGCTTATAAATATCTTTTTCTCCTTTTTCAAAGTTCCTATATATACTATCATATGCCTTGAATTTAACATCACAACCTGGTTTTTAGCTTCTCTGCTAATTTGTATTTTCCAAATTTATGACTAATACAAATGACAGAGAAATCTGCTTGTTGCTCTCTTAAGATTTGGACCTATTAAATCTCACAGACAATTGAGTAGGTCAAGATTCATGTTCGGTAATCTGGAATGATCTTAATAGTTTCAACCCAAAAGCATAAAGTACATTTTTGAATATTGGTGCCTCAAGATTTGATCCTTGGTCATCCTTTATAAAAGGGGGTGCTAGCCGACTTTGCCAAAGCTCGGTTCGCAAAAGCATAAAGTACATGACCATACAAATGACATAGAATCTGCTTTTTGCTATACCTCTCTTCTTCCTTTTTAAGGAAGGTGGGAGCTGATTACCAGTACTTATTTATTTATTTGAGAGATGATAGTGTGAACAATTTATTAAAAACTGGAAACAGAGAGAGAGGCAAATAAAAAAGGAGTCCAAAAGGGGGAACATAAACAGAAGTCTCCAGCTCATATATCACCCTCATTCTACAACGAAAACCCCCTCAGAAAAGCAACATCTCTCTGCTTTAAGAATGTTAAGACATCAGTCCTTTAGCATGCACATCACACACCCAGGTATGCTCCAAGTACACTTCCTTCCTTCCAAACAATTTCTCACTTCTAGTCAGCCAAAGAACTTGCCTTCCACCCATCATATTTCTTTGATTGATTGTGAAATCCACGGAACAGAGTTGACGAAATTCAGGATCACAATTTACCCCCAACAACTTCAAGTTTTGCCAAAGCCTTGACAGAAACGGGCATTTAATGTACAAGTATTCAGCTGTCTCATCTTCACCAGACAGATAAATGACAGATCATCATCAGGGCCCATACTGCTCTTAACTTTTGAGGGAATTTGATTCAAACAGAGGGTCCAAGAAAAGCCCTGAATCTTCAGTGGAATGTCCAAGAAACTTAGAGGACTACAGCATCAGCTCCATCTAGCCACTGGGAGACCTGCTGAATGTTAATAGCAAGTAATTTGTAGAAGTGATTGACTGAAATCCCCAACCCTACACTCTTCCAAAAGACATCACCCAAAATAATGTTCACCCAAAATAATGTTCACCTAATGAAGCATAACAACAAACAAGCCTCCTGGAATTCAATTTCTGAATCCAAACGACTTGACTATCCACCTCTTGATATGAATTATTAAGTGTCTTTCTGTTGAAGAAGTAACTCTCAACAAATTGACAAGTAAAAATGTTGGCTTCCTCTGATTTAACCATCAGCTCACAAATGAACTGCTTCACCAGTGCCAAACACAAAGCTCAGTTCCTCATATACTGCATGTACCATATTTGGTGTGTTCCTCCATAATTTGTATAGTTCTAAGCTACAGGAGGGGTAAAAGGGAATCTGCCAAATTGGGCATAGTACTTGGCTTTGACCACTTTACCCAGGTTCGTTGTCCATGGCCACTTGTCCAAGAGGTCATGACTGAAAGATTGGCCCCCACCATCCCATACTCCTTCCTGGAGCTAATGGGATCCCAAATAACTGGATGCACCCCTTTCCTACCTTTCTTACTGCCACATCACATAAACCACCTCCTATGCACATTGATCTTGTCAAGGATCCCTTTTGGGATGCTGAAGGTGACTACTTAGCATGGCTTTAAGCAGCACAATCCACCCACCCAAGCTTAAAACATGTCTTTTGAGTCTGATATTCTATTTGAATCTAACAATTAGGGCCTCTAATCTTGATTTCTTAAGATACCACAGCAGACCTAGGTATTTCAGAGAAAACTATCCATTCTACAGAGAAGAATATCAGCACAAGCGCCTATTTCCCCAACAGAAATTTTTAACCAGGCTACTATAAATAGAGAAATTTAACTTCAGCCAAGAATCCATTACCACACACCTTAG